>CM071926.1:59151223-59751223 GCA_016081115.2 Rehmannia glutinosa | reverse complement strand
GTGCACCAATCCAACTGGTTTATTTTTTCAAACTTAACAACTGACCATAAAATACCAAAGTCCATGTTCATGTTGGCACTTGGTGTTAAGAAGGAAGACAATGAAAATAACACAAAAAAATGTTTAAAATCATTACCGCCGTCAACCATCTTCTCCATCACAGTCCTAAAAGACTTCAGAGTAACTTCTCCCTTAAACATGTACCTATCATTCCAATCGGCCATTAGACCTAAACTCTCATTATTTCTTAAGACATCACAACCTTCATTCCTTGGCAGAAGGAAACAGTCAAAAAATTTCATCCGCCGTCACCATAAAACTCCTATTTTGATCTATCTTAAGAAGCTGGCTTGTACCATTAAAGTTGCTAATTAACCACCTCAGCATTTTTGTGGGGATTGCATTCACCCCAACCATTTTTAATAGCCCTCCGAAACCAATGGCTTCAACATCTTTCTTTTGTGTGACAAAATCACTGCAAAAAATGTAAAAAAACAAGTCAGTGATTATACTTTATATTGCAGATACTAATACTATTAAAAGAGTATAGTACATTTTAGCTCTTTTTCTTTTCACTGCAACATTTTCCTCTTGTTGCTGCTTCTTTGGTGGAATATATTCCTCACTTGAGGATCGATCTTCGCATGGAACCAAAGCCAATGGGGGGATATAATCATGTTCATCATTTTTTGACCTCTTCGCCGGGTTCTTAGTATGCACCATTTTGTTACTACACACACCAACAACATAAAAACTACAGAAATCAATAACTAATAATTTACAGGGTAAAAACTAGGGTTGTCAATTTGGGTTGGGTCCAGGTTCATAGGTTCCCGTGTTAGAAACAGTTGACCCGGACCCAACATGTTTAATTATTTGTGTCAGAATCTTGAACCCGGACCTGACATGCTTATTTCACAGGTAACCCAGACCTGACCCGCTTAACCCGTCTAATAAAATTATTTTTACATACATTTAATAGTTTTAACTGAATAAAATTATTTTTTTAAAATCAATCACTATCATACACTATTCGATCAATAAAAAATATTACAATTCACAACATACTAAAAGAAATAACATAATTGCATAAATAACATGATTTACTAATCATATTTTGAGGACAATATTCACAAAGACATGCATAATAATAACAAATACATAATTAAGGAGATTTAATCATTCAAGTTTTAAAGATATGTCTTGTTTGTTATTTTTTCTTACAATTAATTATTTACTTAATTTTCTATTAAATTCACAAACGGGTTAGACGGGTTAAATGTGTTATGGTAGGTTGACCCGAACCCGACCTGTTTAATTGGCAGGTTATTCGACCCGAACCCATGAAGCTTGGACCCATACCCATTAATTTCGTGTTAGGTTCGTGTCGGGTTTGCATGTTGGGTCCGAAATTGACACCCCTAGTAAAAACTAGCACTATTCAGACTAACAAGAATTCACATAATAACTAATACTTTTCAGTGTAACAACTAATACTACTGAGAGTAAGTAGTAATACAAAATGCCAAACACCACCAACATAAGAATAGAGAAATCATTATTAACACTTTATATAATATACATTAATACTATTCAAACTAACTACTAATACATTTAAAAGAAACAACATAAATAAACAGCAACACAAAACATCTAAAAGAGTCGGAACTTAGGGTTTTGGACTAATAATTTTCAGTGTAACAACTAATACAATTGAGAGTAACAAGTAATACAAAATTCAAAAAAACCACCAACATAAAAAACAGGGCAAAAAAACTTAACACCAAACAAAAACAGAGAGATCATTACTAATATTTTACATGATAACAACTAATACTATTTGAACTAACTACTAATACATTTAAAAAACATTATGAGACACATAAAATATTTGGGTAACTTAAATATTCAGTAACAATACCATTGAAGTAAACAAAAAACATATAAACAACAGAAATAACAAAAAACCTACCAAAAAGCTAGAAACTACGGTTTCGAAATCAAAAATATCAAACAAATCATCTCAAAATTTAAACCCTAGACATTAAAACTCGACGAAACCAGCAATCTTACCTTATTGACTGAACACGAATGATCTCTGTTGTTTTGAAACCAATACAAACTTCGAAACCGCAAACCGAACTGTGGTCTTCAAAAAAACTCGAACAAAAATGCTACAAGATCTTCGAAACTTCACGCACCAACTTCTGCTTCGAAAAAGTATGAAAGAGTTTTGTGTAATGCAAGAGTTCTATGCAATGAAATGTAATAACTGAGAAATGAGAAGTCACATGCAAAGAAGAAGTGACAGTTCAGCTTGAAAGAGGGAAGAGTTTGATGTATCAAATGCCCGTTGAAAATTGAAAAGTCACGTTGAAAATTACAAAACTACCACTAGCGGCAGAAATTACAAAATTGCCACTGGGTAGCGGGTTAGATCCGTCTAACGGATCAGACCCGTTAAACGGTCTGACAAGAGTTTTCGTGATATATATATATATATATATATATAGGGATTGGATCAAATGAGACCACATAATTAGAGTGAGACAGTGTGGACTAATCCTGTCCACAAATCTGTAATTTTAAATGGTTGAGATTTACCCAATTTAATAAATATTTTTTTATTTATTTTAAATCTAAAAAGGGCAGATTGGTCATTTAGTTTTCACCCCTAATTATGTGGTCCCCCAAATCCCGTTCAATTCGCTCTTAATGTTGAACCAAAAACCCTCCTCTCCACTTGCAGATAGAAGGATAATCAAATCTGCCGGATTCTCGTTCAATTCCATGGAATTTCTCAATTTCGTTGACTTTCGATTGGGGGAAAACTGAGATAATGGGAAATTGACGGCGTGTGCTGGTACGAGGATCTCAGCCCCCACGAGCCAGACACCGGAGATGCAATCGTACTGGGAATCATTGGAGACGGTGGAGAGCTGGAGGACGGCATGCGTCCACGAGTAGTTACGGGGATTCCATATCCTTCTTAAACAACAACAATCGGAATCATTAATCCTAGATGTGGTATAGCTGTTAATAAAGAGGCTATTGACTTTTGTTTCTGGTTGATGGAGTGGTGTAGCTGTTGTTGTAGATGGAGGATTGGTGAAGAAGACGATGCTGATATGGATGGATTACTGTACACTTATATGTTTTTCGATGTATACTTAGATGTGTGTTGATGTATAAGTAGTTAATTTTTTATGTATGTATTTATGTTGTTGTATATTTATTTTTTTATGAATACTTATATGTGTTTTGTTGTACGCTTATATGTGTTTTGTTGTATACTTATATTTTTATTTGACAATTGTAATATGCAGTACAAATATGTTAAATATACAACATAATAGTGTTAAATATACATTAAATATACAGTAAAATAATGATCGTGCTTTTCTCGCTCTATACAACTAATTTACTTAATCCACGGTCCCCACATGTTAATGAGCGTGATTCTCTCTCTCTCTCTCTCTCTATATATATATATATAACTGATTCCTTGATTCACGGTCCCCACATATTTTTGTTTGACCATTTTAATATGCAGTAAAATTATGTTAAACATAAAGTAAAATAGTGTTAAGTATACATCAAATATATGATAAGTGTACACCATACTGCATGGCAGAGCACTTGCGTGATTTTCTCTCTCCAGTGCGATTTTCTCTCTCCCCACGTGATTTTCTCTCTCCTAATAATTGATTCCATCTGAGAGAGAGAAAATCCTGCATGCTTCCGCCATGCAAAGATGTTGTACATTTATCAGTGATTTGTTATATACTTAACACTATTTTACTGTATGTTTAACATAATTTTTTCTTTGCATATTAAAATGGTCAAACAAAAACATGTGGGGACCGTGAATTAAGGAATCGATTAGAAAAGAGAGAGAGAGAGAGAGAGAGAGAGAGAGAGAGAGGAGAGAGAGAGAGAGAGAGAATCACGCTCATTAACATGTGGGGACCGTGGATTAAGTAAATCAGTTAGAGAGAGAGAAAATCACGTTCATTATTGTACTGTATATTTCAGATATTTCTTGTATATTTAACATATTATTATGTTGTATATTTAACATATTTGTGTTGCATATTACAATTGTCAAACAAAAACATGTGGGGACCGTGAATTAAGGAATCAATTAACAAGATTATTCTCGGCAGACCAATAATTACGATATACCAAGTAACAATAATTAAAAGACCAACAACTAATAAATACAAATCAATTAACTAAATTATTATACAGTAAACTATGTCTAACCATACAATAAAATCAGGCTATGTATACATTAAACTATGTCTGTACAACAAAATCAGACTTCCTATACAGTAAAACTATGTCTAACTATACAATAAAATCAGACTACCTATACAGTAAACTAAGTCTAACTATACAATAAAATCAGACTATGCATACAGTCGCCCTCGACGCGCCGTTCACGTAGCCATAATTAACAAAACACCAGTCTTAATACAAAAAACCAAAAAAAAATTCTCAGTTCAGAATATATATAAAAAAACATACGGTAAAAATTAACTAAATAAGCATTAAAACACATATAAGTATACAACGAAATCTCCTAAATAAGCATCGAAATACATATAAGTGCATCATCAAATATTAACTAATTACACAGTAAAACACATCTAAGTATACATTAAAAACCATATAAGTATACATTTACCTATACAAAAATATAAGTATACATAAAACCTACAAAACATTACTTCGTCTTCTTCAATTAGAAAAAACCTATAACCTCCATTAACTAAAGCTTAACCACCATCACGGAAAAATAAAAATCAACGTGATCTCACTCCCGAAACCCTAACGACCAAATCGGGATCTACTATGACAAAAATTAATCAAACTTGACGCTTTCCTTTGTTTTGAGGATGCATTAGGTTTGTTATGCAAATTGTTTTTCACATGTTGACCATTCAAGATTGGATGTGCACCATTTACAGTGAAACCCCTCAAAAATGGGAAAATAGGCAGTGGGCCTTGTTATTTGGAACCCGTGATTTTGCCCGAAGGCCCATTTCCATTCGTTTTGCCCGAAGGCCCATTTCCATTCATTTTGCTCGAAGGCCCTTTTCCTTGAACATTAAAATTACATGGTCGGAACGCCGGTCCCCGCGCCCATTTCCCACTCACTCCAGCATCATAGAACAATGTGCACCCATTTTCTTTGAAAAAACATTATTAATACTTGATTTTGCTTAATATGAGATGCTCGTGAAAACTATGAACATACATTAACATGATGCATGAACCTAAGTGATGCAACTTTAATTGAATACTAACATAAACTTAAAGAGCGTAAACATAATATTAAATCACATTAATTAGCAAACGTATTAGAAGTAAACATGATTTGAAACATATAAATGAGGATAAACCTACATTAGAGATACTCAACATTAATTGGGGAAAATCTTATATTCAGTTAGTTAAAAAGTAGGTTGCAGAATAATAAAAGTTCTCCCCGAAAACCATTTTTCAAGTGTTCAATTCACTCTAGTGCATTATTTGCTTAACAATTTTATTGCAACGAAACCACTTAAATCATTCATTGCCACAATGATGTACGTTTCTATTGTATGGCCTATTTAGAATCTCATCTAGTTCTCTTCAACCAATGATCTCATATGTGTAAGCAACCTCTATTTAATAAACATATATATATATACACATATATATATACATATTCTTACGGCCATCATGCATAATCATGAATCAACTGCAACTTCTATTGTTTGTGCTTCACTGAACATATAACATACATTAACAAATAAAACAATTCTCACAATTCTTACAAAATAAAAGAACCAGACATCATATAAAGAATCAGACGTCATATTACCAGTTTATTTTAATTCAAGTACTCAGATATTATATGAAAGAAATCTTACGTTCGAACAAGATAATTAACAATAACTTAAACCCTAATTCTATATGAAAACTAGGGAGATTATTTGCTTATTCAACTTAGAGGTAGTAAAATCATTTTCCAGGCCTCTTTCGAATCAATCGTGTCGAGAAAATCACCTCTATTTCTTCTCTTTTCTATTCTTTGGCCGACTAATCTCTCTATGGCGTCTCCTAACTGTGTTCTCAATGTGTGTATTTTACGTGTCTTACATCTGTGTTTTAACCTACTTCTAATTGGGCTAGGTTTAAAGTACATGGGCTTATTACTAACTTACTAACAATATGGGCCTAATTTAAAACTCCAAACTAATTAAAAGTCCAATTATTCGTAAGGCCCAACTAAAATAAATCACCATTTTAATTAAAAATACTCTTTTATTATCCATAATTTAATAAATTAACTATGTAGTAAAATCATTAATAAATTTCTAATTAACCATTATTATTAAATAAAACAAACAAATAACATGATCAATGAAATTCTTATTAAGGCATAAAAATCTGGGTCATTACAACAATATCCCTTTACAGATTTAAAATAAATTAAAAAAAGCTATAAAATTGGGTAAATCTCAACCATCTAAAATTACAGACTTGTGGACAGGATTAGTCCACACTGTCTCACTCTAATGATGTGGTCTCATTTGATTTTATTCATATATATATATATATATATATGATATGGATCAAATAGGTCCTCCTACTTGGGGTGAGTCCATGAGGACACATTCTAACCATATATTAACAATTTTGGGTGCTCCAGATTTTTAGGGGGATTTTATGTTTATTTTTTTTTGTTTCAGCAACTAAGAAGGGTAGGGTGGTCATTTTACATTATAGAATCAGTTATTGAGATTTCATTCTCTCTTTCACACGATTTCACCCACTCTTCACGCACACTCTCTCTCCAGCATTTCAGTTTTAAAAAAATTTCTCTGTTGCTTATGTAGTATAAGTTTGTTGCTTATGACTTGCTTATGTAGTTAATGTATTTGTGATGCGTGTATAGTGTATATTCGTTGCTTATGTGGTATAGGCTTATCGCTTATGTAGTATGAGTTTGTTGCTTATGACTTGCTTATATAGTTAATGTATTCGTGATGCATACGTAGTGTATATTCGTTGCTTATGTAATATAGACTTGTTGCTTATGTAGTATGAGTTTGTTGCTTATGACTTGCTTATGTAGTTAATGTATCCGTGGTGCATACGTAGTGTATATTCGTTGCTTATGTAGCATAGGTTTGTTGCTTATGTAGTATGAGTTTGTTGCTATGACTTGCTTATGTAGTTAATGGTATATAAAAGCACCATGACACATCTACACAAGCAACAAATTACATCTTCATTAGCAAACTTCGAACTGAAGTCGAGCTCTAGCAACTATGGCAAATTGTCTGCAGCTTTTTTCACACAATAGTGCGTTGAAGAAGAATGATGAATGATTTCTCACAGTAGTGCGTTGAAGAAGAAGATGGATGAATGTTTTCTCTCATGAAGAGCGTTCGAAGAAAAAGGAGAATGAGATTTGTTCACGTTGAATTTGATGTGAGATTTGGAGAGATTGTGTGATCATAATGTGAAACGAGTTAATCCCATGAATATGGGTAATTTTTAGGATTACTAATTTACCCCTCCCTCTATTTTCCAGGATTTAATTTGTAATTTTAGCTCTAAAATCACAACCATTAGAAAATCTAGATATGTGGCTAGGATTGGTCCCCATGGACTACCCTATGAAGTGGTCTCATATAACCCTCTCCCTATATATATATGTGTATGTGTGTGTATTAAGAAATACACTTAATCTCTTAATTAGCATACTATATATATACACATATACACAGTGAGGCTTACAAGACAAATATAAATATAAAGTGAATTGAATATATATATATCCACCGCCTCAAACAAAGTGATAAGGATATGCACATTTATATCAATTAAACCAAACAAACCCCACTCGGCAACCGAGAGAAAATTGAAAAGAACAAAAATCAAGGCCAAGAGGGAGAGACAGAGCCGACAGAGAATAAAAAAGAAAAGGAAAGATAAGTGAAATGGAGATAAAGAGTAGATGGCAAAGAGAAGTGAGAAAGAAACCAGAGGTGGTGGTCCATAGTTTTCACATAAATGAGGTTTTTCTTGGTTTTTGAATTAATTCAAATATATATTAAAAATGAAAAAGAGTATTCCTGATCACAGGCTGATCATGTAACCAAAAGAAAGCCTGGAAATAATGTCAAAAAACCAAACGAAATGGTCACAAGCCGACCAAATGGTTGAATGGTTGGGGCCTCGTTAAAACCTTCCAAGGTAAAACCCACCCTTGTGGGAAAAACCCTTGGAAGGAAAAAGAGTACCCCCAGGAGAAGTAAGCGCCTTAAATGGGAAAAGCAACCAGAAGCAGTGGCGCACTAAGTAACAAACCTATAGTTGGATTGGCCAATATAATCATCAGTGAGGTAGTGGATGAGCTCTGTGGGCGGGACGCCCCACCATGTGCCACATTTCGTCTTCTTGCTCAGCATGTCCGCAACCCGATTGTCTTCCCGAAAAATATGGGACCTCCATTGTTCTCTTCTCCAGTAGGTTCACCACATACATTGAATCCGATTCCAGCCAAAGATGCGTCCAGCCTTTCGCAGAGGCATATCTAATCGCCCACATTGCTTCAACCAATTCAGCTTCAAACGCGTATCATGAACCACAATGATGGACAAAGCATCCTCGAAAGAAACCTCTACAATTCCGGAAGACTCCGGAAACTGTGAGGCTGCCCGGCGCCCCTGAAGCGCTGCCATCCGTGTTAACCTTGATCCAATCCGGGAGGGGTTTATGCCACTTTACCTCCACAATCTTCGGAGCATGTCTGGCCCGTCCAGGAACCTGCAGGCCGCGCAAGATAAATAGATCTTGTTGATTGTTGTTCATGCATCGCCGATCCAAAGATGTTGATTCAATAATGAGAACCTGTAGTTGAATGATCACCGCCTCCAGTGTCCAGGATTTGTTGTTAAAAATGAGCTCGTTGCGGATATGCCATATAAGCCAGATGCAGGAAAGAATCGCCACACGCCAAAGGAAAGCGACCTGGTCACTGAAATGAAAAGACATTAACCGCACAAGAAGCTCGTTGAAACTGTAAGTCTGAAGATGGTGAACTTGGAAAGCATGGAAAATCCAACTCCATAGATTTCCTGCAAAAGCACAATAGACAAATAAGTGATCAACCGATTCTTCCGATTCCCTACAAAGAACACAAACCGAAGGGCCAGTAAAACTTCCCCTAGCTCGTAGAGAATCCTCGACAGCCAGTCGGTTGTGTATGGCCCTCCATGCTACTACTGATCTCAGTTCCTGGATATGCTGCGACCAAATCCAAGAACCCCATTTAACTGTCGGGCGCGATGGCGAATGTGATCATAAGCCCCCTTTGAGGTAACCAAACCATCCTCCGAGTTCAACCAAACACGTGTATCCCGGGACTCTGGTGCGATAGGGACACGCACGATGGCCCGGACCAGCTCTAGATAGGTGTCCACGAAAGGGAGGGTAAAGTGTCAGGACCCATCGTAGAAATAGTCAGAAATGCGCTGCTGAAATAAGTATCTATAGGCCTTTGGGATGCCAATTCTGTCAGCTATAGAGTACCCCAACCAGTTATCAATCCAGAATAAAACCCTAGAATTGGCGCCTGGGATCCAACGAGCATCATCCAAGCAATCGGAAATGCAGGGTTTAATCCCCGCCCAAATTGAAGAAGGAATAAAGGACCGTCGAATCTCCCCATTTCTTGTAAAAATCTGAACCGAGGGTTCTCAAGACCAAAGAGTCCGAGTTCAAAACCTTTCCAACCCAATTTCATCAAGCCACAATAGATTTTGCTTCTAGGCGTGCAACACTTATCCCAATCGACACCACCTTCCCTTTGGAAGATCCCAAATGAAGTTGCGCATGGCTCGTTCCATTTGCTTGAGCAGTGTACGCGGCCAATTATAGACCATCATGGTGTGCACGAAAGAACTAGTAATCACCGAGTTAACCAGACAAACTCTACCAGCAAGGGAAAGAGACGAACCTTTCTATCTTCTGAATTTGAGAATTATCTTGTCAAAAACCGGCTGAAGATCTGCAACCTTGGGAGAGCCCTTAAAGATTGGAGCGCCTAAGTACACAGTAGGGAACGCCCCTGGATTGATCGCTAAAATGTGTTGCACCCTCCCACGGACATATGACAAAACCTGCGAACCAAAGTAGACCTTGGATTTCTGTGGATTAAACACTTGACCCGAGATATCTGCATAATGAGTAAGAATCTGAAGCAAGACCCGAGCATTGGAAGAAGACGCCCCACACATGATGACAATATCGTCCACATATAAAATGGACGATGGAAAGATAATACCCCTTAGCGTCTTGAAGGCAGATAACCGAGACTGATCCATCGCTGCTGCAATAAACCGACCCAGGACCTCCTCCGCAATACAAAACAATAAGGGTGATAAAGGATCCCCTTGTCTGACTCCTCTGAAGCATGTAAAATAACCAGCCGGCGTCCCATTCAACAACACTGATATCCTGGATGACCGAAGAACCACCTCCACCCAACGCACGAAGATTTCAGAGAAACTGAAACGGCGCAAGACGTATAGTAAGAAATCCCACCTCAATGTGTCAGATGCCTTGCGGATATCGATTTTCAGAATCATATTAGAATTTGTGCGACCCTGTAAGACGTTGAACCCTTCAGATACCATGGCAATACAATCATGAATTTGCCTGCCCGGGATGAAACCAAACTTAGTCGGAGATAGATAATCGTCAATAATTGAACCCAGACGCGTAGCCAAAATCTTCGTGATAATCTTGAAAAGAAAATTGCTCATAACAATCGGGCGGAAGTTTTCAATGACATTCGCATCCTTAGTCTTTGGGATGAGCACCATGAAACTGGCATTCAATCCCAGTGGTAGTGACGAATTACTGAAGAAAAAGCGAACAACAGAAGTTACCTCAACAGAGATGACATCCCAGAAATGGTGATAAAAAATCCCATTGAACCCATCAGGCCCTGGAGAACTGTCTGAATCCATATCAAACACCGCTTCTTGCACCTCTGAATCCGAGGGAATGGCTATTAGGATGGCGTTATCCCGCGCCCCAACCATTGGAGTAAGAACCTGGTCGACTAATGAGAAATCCGAGGTAGAACGCCCGGTGTCCGCAAAGAGCTCCTCGTAAAATGAAATAATGTGATCCCCAAGGACCGTAGCATCATCAGTGAAACTGCCTGCCACCATGAGCCCCTGGATCCCCACGCAGCCCGTACGAATCTGGTTACGCCGATGAAAAAATGTTGTGTTACGATCCCCATCCCTAAGCCAGGCAGTGCGGGCCTTTTGCTTAAGGAAGTTGGATTGCAACTGCAGCGTCTGCGAGAGCCTCAGCAGGGTGTCCAACTCCCTATCCCGGAGGTCCACGGTATAACCCAATGTCTCGATGTCTGACTGAATCTGGTGAAGTAGCTCCATCTGACTATCCACCCTACAATTTACATCTCCAAAAACATCCATGTTCCAGTCTTTAATAACCTGTCGCAACCGTTTGAGCTTCCTCATGACACGCAATAAAGAGTTGGGCATGTCACATGGAGAGACCCAAGAAGTTGTGACCAAATCCCGGAATGAATCGTGATGAACCCACATACACTGGAAATAAAATGGAGTCGGTCACCTGCTAATGGCCGAAGAACAGGAAACCAAAATGGGGTGTGTTGGTCCCAAGGGGTGTGAGTGTAAGGTTTAGAAAGGGGGGGTTGAATAAACCTTACCAACTTTTCGATTTAGTCCTTTTAAAAGTTCAGAGTTAATACTTCACAGTTGTGTCCTTGGTGGACAGCTAATTTAGTTAATTAGTAGAGTTAGTCACTCAACAGGCTCGACTGAGCTGTTGATAGAATAACTCAGCTGTTAAGACTAAAGACTTAGCTCAACTGTGGTTTGTTTTCAGCGGAAGACTTAACACCCTTAAATTTGGTTTAGTTTTGATTTAATACTTGGTTTTAGCACTTAGAGATTATCAAGTGGATAGCAAATTTATAAGCAGAGTTAAACAAATAAGATGCAGGAATTAAAGTGCTGAAATGTAAATGACACGATAAGTTTTAATAGAGGTTCGAAGATGGGGTAATTCTTCTACTCCTCTCTTCTCCAACTCCCGGAGGAATCCACTAAGTATAGATCAAGATACAGTGGTAGCAATACCCAAATACAAGTCTTGATCACACTGGTGACTTGATCCTTTGGGACCGGGCCTGGAGATGCCTTGGTCACGCAAATTTGGTTTCTCGACGACTCGGCTTCTTCACAGGGCAGCTGCCTTGCTACTACAGCCCACTTGCTCAAGCTCCTTGGATTTGATCACGAAGCACTCCAAAAACTTGAGACTGGTTCGACCTTGAACCTTCCTACAATCCTCCGTGTAACAACCTTACCCTTGTAACACGTATTCATATAGCATAAAATAGTAGTTCATAAGCAGCACGGTTGCATTGCACATGAGATTAACTACGCTTATTTACACACATGCATTTATCCATATTACAAGACCCTAGCGACCATGCCTTTTTATATACAGATCAAAACAAATCTCCCTATATGAAATGCAAATGATGAGCTGAGGGAGAAGGATGGGAATCCAGCCGGCCGATCTTTGATCCATGCTTTAACTTCTTTCACACCTCACGGATCAACTTTTATCTACAGCAACTAAAAAATGGCAACATTGCATTTGGTGAGTTGCAAGCTCAGCAAGTATAATCCAATAACAAGTTATTTAACATCACACAAGCATATTGTCACAATCACAATCATTTCACACTCTTTGTTCATAATATTCATAACCACATAAATGCACGTGCTTAGTCATATTCTTTTACTGTTATGGGCCAGCTAATACCAAGAATAAATCGTGATCACGAAGATGGCCATGGCACTCTGTAATTCTTTATTTCACGTAGAGTTCGGTGAACTCGGGGTGGCCGCGACGGACTCAGAATCCGTAAGTCGGATGATTGTAATTCTCGTGATTCAAGGTCATTAGTGGCCATAATGTAATCCATTAATCTACGATGAATGCATTTCCATAATCACATATTTGCTTTTCCGTATCAATAACATCTGTAGAGATCGCATATCTCATTTCCATATCAATAACATCATTGGAGATCACATATCTCAATTCCATTTCAATGTCATCACATAGAGATCATATATCTCAATTTTATATCCATCTCATCACATAGAGATCATATATCTCAATTTCATCACAATATCATCATAGAGAATTATGCAATTCACATTAGGGCACGATAAGCTACTAATCATTGTAGCCAAATAAGTAAACAATTCTTTCCAACACATTAATCATATAATCACACAAGTCAAATAACAAGCTAAAAGATTATACTCACAAGTGGTGCTCTTATCGTGATGTTTTTGCCTACTCGGCTTTGTTTACTCCTTTATTGGGATTTTGACCTATTACATACCAAAAATGCACAACTAATTTCAATATCATGTATTTGACATTAATAATGTCATATGTGTGCAATTTATAATAATGCAGATCATTAATTATAATATTCACTTCATTATCCAATTTACTATACCAACATTTCATAGAGAACTTTGCTTCTTAAATTTGATTAATTAATAATTTGAATATTAAACATAGAATTTAGATTCAATTGAATTTGCAGAGAGCACCAATTCATATCAGGGGTAGTTTTATATTAATCAGCTAGTGGACCCTAATCCAAAGTAGATTTCAATTTATATTATGATTTTTACCTCATTAACGTACATATCTTATTATAACTAATTCTATTACCTTGTTTGAGCCCAAAATAGTAATATACATATACACTTATAAAATTAATTATATCATGTATCTTTGTTTCCTTTATTATTGTTATTATTTTGGTTAACATCCTAATTAATCATTAAAGGATGAATCGGTTATCAAATTTAAACTCTTACCCTCTTTTTTTTATTATAACTAATCTTATCAACTTATGTACTAATCTTATCGGAAAACACCTGCAGGTGATCATGTAATTATATGAATCAATTGAATATTGATAGTTAATTGAAAGAGTAGTAGATATGAAACTTGCTATTTTAATTTTAACATGTTACTTACCTTCTACTAATTAGATATAATCACTTTACTCATTAAATTGAAACATAATATCTTAAGCTTGTTGGTTTTAGAAACTAATACCAATTTAAACACAATCCTAGTATTTAACTTTATTAATACTGTATAATCTAAATCGAGCAACATAATAAAGTATCCTACATATACATATTATTTCTATTAAAATTTCATAGAAAAGTGTCACCTGATATTTGAAGTGTTAAATCTCTAGCTAATCCGCCAAGCCCTCTATTGTGTAGATGTGTGTTTGAGTTCTCCACTAATTATGAAATTAAAATGCAGTAGCTAATAGCTTATACTCTAAGGAATAGTCGGTCATCACTATAATATATTATAATCCATTTGTAGGTAGACATATTTATCAATTAGTCATTCGTGTGCAGATATATATCACCAAAGGTTATTTCTATCTTTAATAATGTATATCATCTTAGTGGTGTTTTTAATATGCTTAAGTGATATATATAAAAGTATTCTGCTCCTAGTTTTTCTACACTTTGCTATATGTCTATTAGTTATTAGGACAACACATTTTGATATGAATACACGTCACAATCCCATGCATATATAATATATCAATTATAGTATACATTATATATAATATAGTAGGCTTGACTTTATGAATTGTGATATAATTAAGCTACAACAGAAAATCTCATGATTTTACTTCTATTCTAAATTAAATATCTAAATGCATATACGTATACTTGTGAATGATTTAATCATGATGATCAAAATGCAAAATTTTTTTTCCGGTTATGACACTCCGTGGAATGTAGACCCCCTTGATTCTTCAAAAATTTCCTCTTCAACTGATTGAAGTTATCTTTCCTTCACAGGTGAGTGTTGGATTGATTTTCTTCGTAATGTAGGCTTGAGGATTAATCTTGAATGATTTGAGAATATTTTAGGTTACAGTTCAAATGTTTGCTTGAAATGTTCGTGGTTCAGGTAACCTTCTCTCAGAGTCATTCCTCAGCCTTTTATAGTGATCTTTCAAAAATCTGCCCGTTGAAGAGATATGCTTATTTTTTAAAGTCACTTGTGGTCGTTGGCTTGTCTTGTTGCAGTCCTTGGAATTTCCATTTCCTCGTATGAATGATTCTTGACTTTTCGAGTTCGACATGGTGCGAGTGCTTCCCATTGGTTTATTCCTCTTGCACGCTTCTCTCGAACGAGCACTTCAAGAAAGGTAGTATGGAGATATTACTTGTTTAAGTAATTCTCTTGATTTTCGGCAACGGATCTCTTTGATTGTCTTGACTTGGTTTGTCTTGAGTTGACTTGATCGATACTTCACTCACCGTGCATCTCACCGCACCTTGATCGAGTTCCGTCTTTTCTTCTTTGCCATACTCACCGCCTCGCAATGTGAGTCTTCCTTCTAGTCTCCAGTTGTCTTCTTGCATGTTTAGGCATAGCTGACTTAACTCTGCTTGATCAGCCCTATCTATTACAATGCAGTTTACAACAAAAATGGGGTGCCAACTTCCTATTCTAAGTTTTACATGGCATTCATCAAAATCTACAAAATGATTTCCCAACAATTTCCTCCTTTTTGATGATGCCAAAACTTAAAACATTCATACAATTATTTAACAGCAAAGATACATACAGACAAATGTAGAACCACAAAATGTATGTTTAGAATCGATCTTTTATTTGATCATAACATTCTTGTTCTTTACATAGCTGTTTACAGAGTGTATCAGAGCTTAAGCCCAAAAAAAATGTCAGAGCTTACACGGGGCTTAGACTCACCATGTTGTTCTATATCTACTCACGTACAAAAATTGCATAATTTTATTCAATGTACAGAAGACTTACATTAAGTGTATTTACATAGTAAAATACATGAAGGGGTGGACAACAACACTTCATCTCCTTCGTTGCCTCCTTCTTTCATCTTCTTCAGCTCTGTCATCTTCTGATCTTCTTCTCTTTTTCTCATCGTCAGCCGCCTTCTTCTTCTTCTTTTTTTCATATACGCCTTCCGGCAGGCAGCTTCATCTCTTCTTAGTCTCTCTTGTCTCTCCTCCCATAGCTGAGTTTGTCTTTTATTTTCTTCTTCAATTCTTTTCACATACTCAAGATTGTTCTTAGCCACTTGCGATTGGCTACTTCATCAAAACCAGCCCAAAGAGATCCCTCCTTTCTTGCCTCGGATCTATGTACTCAATGTTTTTAGGTAGAGATCTAGTCCGAAACCTCTTCCTCCACCACGCTTCTTCCTCTACCCGGGCGTGTATTGTCGGGGTCTTCTTTTTCCCAATCGAGTGACTAGCAGAGTGACCAAAGCAGAGTGATCGCCAGGTAGTCCGTCGCTGTCGCCTTCTTCACATAGTGTGAGACCCTTTTTCAAGACAAGTCCAGGCTTGAGCCATGGACATGTTTGCGAAGTATCCTTGAGATGCGAGCATTTTAAATTCATCAACTCGATCTTGGCTCGATTCCGGCATACGAGATGGCATAAGTGTCTCTGTCTCACCGGAATGCCTCCATGTTGTTTGAATATCCATAACTCGAGAATTCATCCTTCCTTCCACTTCTTCCATCCCTCGCTTCAATGTCTTTCTCTTTTCGACCATAGGTACAACAGAGTGTTGGAGTGGCGAGTCATTTTGGAGTTTTGATAATATCACCATTTGTGACAAGACTTTGTTGGGGGTTTTAGCAATCATCAAGGTCACATCTTTGATCCTTCCCCTCAACAGACTTCCCTTTCTTTTCTCTTGATACTTCCTCAATTGCCTTTCCCTTCACAATTGCTCCTCCTTCTCAACTTCGATCCCCCTTTGCTTTTAGGTATTCCTCTTCCCTCTTTTTGGCATCATCAAAGGAGAGAGGAACCCCGGAAACAAACTAGCGGCAGGAAGTCGAGTCTGGCGATAGTCGAAGTTCGCCGAGTCTGCTGCGGAGTATCCGCACGAAACTCGAACGAGTAGCGTTGATTCAGCTTTAATCAACTTCATCTCGGCCATGAGAAGATCTGAATTTGAGATCCATGTTTTCTTCCATACGCAGGAGCTCATTCTTATTTTGCTCACGCAGCAGCCTTTATCTCAAGAGTGTGAGATTCATGCATTTGCTCAATGTGTTGTTTCAATTTTGTCTTCGATCAAGCATTCTCACTCGCTGGACCAACAGCTTGTTGAACAATGTTTCAAATATCTAGCTTGTTCCACACGCATTGTTTTTGTTGTTGCCACCCACTCCGGATTCTCGACTATTATGCCTCTCAAGTCGCAGTGAGGTTGGCATCCCCTGTTATCGATCTCATGTCCATCGAGGCCGATGCCTCTCCATCCGTTCAATTTCAAAGCAAATAATGCTTTGAACACCTCCCGAACTTCAGATGTTCCTCTGTTTTGGTGACGGCCAAGCAGCGTCAAAATCATAGTCACCGGAACGATGGTGTCGATGGAATGACAGGATCAGTGCGTGGAAGTGTTCGAGATCTCTTTTCGATTCTTTAGGGAGGTCGGGTACTTCGAGAGAGAAGGGAAATGATTCTACAAAGGGATCATCACGGGCAATCGGGATTTATTCAATGATGAGTGGTGCTCGTGAGGTTCCTTGTGGAGTCGAACGCCGCGACTTGGGAGCCCGCGCATGGACTCTGCTTTTTGGGTCATTGTGAAGTTTGACCTACCATCGAGCCTCACTGTCTCACAGCCTTCATCGGTCTCAATTTGGTTTTTCCAAGTGAGTTGGACCGGTCCTCGACCTTATCGAGCGTCATCGGATGATGATGAGATTTCCATGGGGTCCCATCATCAAAGTTGAAAGTTTGGCGAGTAGTCTTGAGGTTGGACTTACTCGTGGTTGGAACATCCTCGGTGAGTCTTTTGGATCGATCCGCGGGGATGACTCGGCTTCATCGTCTCCTTCCGATCCTAGAATGGTTACATCGGGATTATCCTGGGAATCGTGAAGTGCACTTATCTCCTTTTCTCGATGGATCAATGATAGCGGGAGGGATGTTCGTACTTGACTTCTTTACCCCGGGAAGTCTAAACCTCCCGTGGGCCTTCATTACCTCCCGCAGTCTCAACTACGGCGAGGCCTTGGACATCCCTTTCGACAAAGTGTCACCTGTCTTAGGGTCTTTCATGCGGTGGCATCCATTAGAGTCTCAACTCCATGGATTGCACTTTCGTCGCCCAGTGTTAACTCCCAGTACATTCCTTCCTATGCCTCGATTGCATTAGCAGCGTCATTAGCCTTCGAGAGCGGTGGGCACTCTCACCGAGACAGTCTCTCAATCGAGCCTCGTTGATGACAACTTGTTGTGTACTTTGTGTTTGTTCCTTCTCCACTTCGCCTCCTAGATTCATTGTGGAGTCACTGCAGCATCCTCCGACTTTGCTTTGCGGTGGAGGAGTTTCCCCCACCGGCATACCACCGAGTGAGTGACTGGAATGGGGTCACTCGTTTCCGGACTCGACTGTTCCCATTGAGTATTCAGTAGTTAGGGCGGGTGGTAAGACACCTTTATTAAGGGTTGGCTCAACTGGGGTCCCCACTATCCCAGTTTCATTGCCAGTTCCCTTAATTCCTTCTTCCGAGTGAGTGGGAAGTAGTGGCAAAGAACCACGGTGGCAATATGATGCACCACTCCCATCGGGTCTATCTCCGGTTGTGTTTTGGAGGACTCTCCTGGTCCCTCCATCATTCTTTGCTCATGAAGGATTCTGGGTTCTTCCATTGCTTGCTGCATTTGCAACTCTTCTGTGGGCAAAGAAGAGGGTCAGATCCTCATCACTTTCTAATAGGACGTCAAGGTGAGGATGTGTATATTCTATGGTGCCGGTTATAGGGCATATGTTGGCCTTCTCACGTGCCTCTGCGTCCTGTTTGCTTTAGCCCGTTCATTTCCTTTTCGAATCTCCGAGTATATTGATGCAATTATCCTCGTCAAGGGGCAAAGACTTTGTGTCCACCTCAAGAAATCGAAGAGTTCTTCTTCCTCAAGAATGAACTCGGATTTTCAAACCGCACTTTGGATAGGCTCGCTTCCATTTTCTCCACTCATGACGATTTTGGATGTCCTGGATACAATGGAGAGTGCATGATTACATCGTCTTCATCATTCTCTTGCCGCCCTCGTTTCCACGTATTAAGGGCAAGAGACTTCGATGCTCGACACCCTTCGACCTCATTCTGGTGGAGAGACAACCTTGGCAACAGGTGATTTGGTTGTCTCAGTGTGCCTTGTTCTCATTGCATCTCTGATTGGGTCTTGAGTTGCCTCTGACGATCGGCCTCAGCAGACTTGGCGTTTCATCAATCACGCCCGGAGACTCTACTTCTCCAGCGATCTCGGGTATCTTTTCGGTGAGTGGGCGACGGCCGGTTTCTCAAGCTCGGGCTAACGCTTGAAAATTCTTTCTTCTTCTTGTTTGAACCGGAGGGATTTACGGTTCGACAAGGTTTTCGAGTCTTGGGCGGGGGGGATGGTCTTTGTTATTTTCTTTCGAGGAGCTGGCCGTCTTGGCTTATCGTTCTCTCTCTTTGACGACAATAGGAGAGGGTATTTGAGATTCCTTCTCCGCCGAGGCTGCGGGCAGGGGCAGGAGACACTGCTGCGAAGCAGGGGAGACACTATTGCAGGGGGAGTGACTCGGCTGCAGGGGAGGAGCAGATTTCTTTTTCTTTTTGCAGGGAAGCGTGATCTTCTTTAGAAGCTCGCAGGAGTAGCCTTTTTCTTTGGAGGAGAGGAGACAGTTGTATCTTGAGTGGTCGGTGATTCCCCCTTACTCGTGATCGCTCTCTTAGCGTAGGCTCTCTTCTGTGCGCTAGAGAGGTTTGATCTGAACATCCTCTTGTTTACATGGAACGCCTTTCCATGTCGAAGAGGGACTTTCTTCACTTCCATTATTCGGCCAATTACCAGGCCGTATCCCAGGGAACCTCCAAATGTTCCATTCTACTTGAAGGATTTGTTCCCAACATTCTGGCAGAGTCTGCTGTAGACAAACTCAGCCCAGTTCACTTTCTTTTCCTCAATGATCGCAGCCATTACGATCAATTTTGCTTTGGACATTTGGTCAAAGCTGCCAAATTTGATGTCTATGCATTTGGCAACGATGTCCAACAATTTGTGGTAGTCCTCCTTTGACCTCTTGTTAGCTGTGTAGACTATCTTTTCAAGATGATCGGTCTTGGCTACTTCTTCCTTCCAAGCGGCCAAGTCAACAACGACTTCATTGATTTTCGGTGCTCCTTCCCTTAGCGGTAATGAGCGGTGTTCGCCAAATACTTGGCGGTAATGATGAACTCCTTCCCGTGAAAGGATTTGATCCCCTTGTTCACTTGGTTTTATACCATTGATTTGGGCTTCAAGACTTGAGTTTTGTGTTGTTTTTGAGTATTTTGAGTCATTTGAGTAGCCAAGCCATGTTGAGAGCCAATTATATTGATTTTATAGTAATAGTAATGAATCGTGTATCAAAAGAAGTACAAACGAGCAAACAAAGAGAGATTGATTTGAAGAAACGCCCAAACGCGTCGAAATTTCCATCACTGGCAGCGTTTCGTATTTTGGCCATAACTCTCTCTACAAATTTGATATTGAGATGATTCAAGTGGCTATGGAAAGCTAAGAGATAGAGCTACAACTTTGAAGAAGGGCTCAAAAGCAAATTCCAACATTTGGTGGGTGAAAACCTCGGGAGGGCGCTGCAGCGCTCGTCCCGCGGGCGCTGCAGCGCCGTTCTCGTCCACAAGGCTATTGATTTTTTTTTAGGTGGGCGCAGCAACGCCAACGCCAGCGCTGCAGCGCCCGGAGGGCTCAGGTTTGCGAAATTGCGCGCCCGGGCGGAAATTACTATGTTTCTTCACCTTTTTCTTGGACTTTTTAGGGGCTATAAATACATAAATGGAGAGGCTTGATCTAGGGTATGAAGGAAAGGCTGGGAATACACCCAAGAACACAAGAAACACATCAATTTCATCAAGGAAGAATCAAGGGAAGAATCGGGTCGAATCGGAGCTTGAGGATTGAAGATTAATCGAGAGATTATCCATTTCCCTAAGTTTTCTCATTCTTTGTGCTTTAATCTTTCATTTTAGCTTCTTATGAATATGAACAATTTTTCTATGAGTTGTTTATTTATAATGGGTAGCTAAACTTCTTGTGATTTCCGGGTTTTGGAAGTAGATTAAT
The DNA here is from genome assembly GCA_016081115.2 of Rehmannia glutinosa. Taxonomy (NCBI): domain Eukaryota; kingdom Viridiplantae; phylum Streptophyta; class Magnoliopsida; order Lamiales; family Orobanchaceae; genus Rehmannia; species Rehmannia glutinosa. The sequence goes on along the minus strand of CM071926.1, from coordinate 59,729,892 downwards.
TGAACTCTTGTTGATTGTTTTAATCTTAATTGAAGTTATTGTCTTGAAGCCTATTTGAGTACTTTGTTCTTATTCTTGTTTTATCATTTGGCCAATGATTTAGCATGTTTGATATATTGATTCATAATTCGAGAGATGAGTTTCAATATTAGATCTTGAGTACTTGACATGAATATTTGCATAATCGAGAGGTTTGTGAATATTTGTGAGGATATTTGATCTTTTGTGCATTTGGGAGTTGTGTATCTTATGTTGAGTAGAGATACTAGCATAAATATTTCAATCTACACTTTATATACATCTCAAGAGGGAGGATAAAATATTGTTGTGATCGTCTTATAGGTGTATTGATAATAACTTTGGCTTTGATTAAATCGTAAAACAAGAGGAATATTAATTGAAACCATAACCCGGGAATCCATTTCATTTCCCTTGGTAATTCCACTATTATTTTCATCTTATGTTTTTGTGGTTATTCTTATCTTTTCTTCCACAACAATCATTCAATTTCGATCGTCTAAATAAAAATAAGGCTATCTTAGTTCAATACTTAGCGCATTAATTTATTAGTCTCCGTGGATACGACCTTGCTTACCCTATTCTATAAACTACACCGTACACTTGCGGTGAAGCTAAAAATAAGGCGAACAAGTTTTTGGCGCCGTTCAGATTGGACTAATACAATTTTTGGTGCTAATATTGCGATAGATAGAATTATTCTTAATTTAGACATTTTTTTTATTTTTATTTCATTTTTCTTTTGTAAATTCTACTTCTACAATGCTTGATTTGTTTCTTTGAATTGGTATAGGTGCACCTATTCGGATGGAAGAGGCAAAACCATCTTTGGAAGACGCCCTCATTTCATTCATGAATCAAACGACTTCATTTATGAGTCAAATAAATTTATTCATGAGGGAAATGGGAAATAGGCTTACCAAAAACGAAGCAAAGATGGACAAGATGAAGTTGCAATTGACACAATTGGCCAATACTATGGATTCACAATTGAAAAATCTTGAGACTCAAATGGGCCAATTAGTTACAATAGTTGGTGGGCAACATCAAAAGAGCCAATTTTTAAGCACCACTGAAGCCAACTCGAAGGAACAATATAGTGTCATTCATCGAAGGAATGATACCGAATACGAGGAGTTGAAGATCCTGGAAGAACAATAAAGTTCAGAACCACACATAGATTGTATGTCTATGCACGGTCAAATAGTATGTGGCGCTGAAAAGGAACAAAAACAGGACAAGGAACACACAACCCAAGCGTGTACGAATGAGCAGTTCGTGCGAGATATTATAAGAAAGTTGTTCCAGAACGAGAAAAATACTGATCATACGTATGCAAACGAACAACATACACGTAAACCAGATCAGTATATTCCTACGCCAGGACTCAAATCCTTGCTTGGACACCCCAAGTATGCATTATTAGGTGCAAGTAAGGCAAATATGGCACTTGACCATGACCCAAAGCAGCTAATATATGCATTCAAGGGAGGCACCAATTCATACGTCGAGCTATAGACGGTAAATCTAGCGCTTGTTGGGAGGCAACCCAATGGTAACTTCACATTTTTCTTTCTTGAAATTCTATCTTTTCCCTTGTTTCGATATAATTTCATTCAAGTTTGGGGGGAGAGTTAGTATTTTGATTTGAAATGTGTGAGTATTTTGATTTGAAGTGTGTAAAAAAAAAAATTGCATTTGTTTGTGTGTTTTCATATAGTTGCATGTAGAGCATTTTAAGTTGCATTTGCATTAGTAGCATGTTTAAAGTTTTAGCATGTTTATTGCTTTCATAGATTTTAAGGAGTGAGTTAATCTCTTGATTGTAACTTGTGATTGATTTTGAAAATTTTGTATTGTTTGGATTGAGTGTTGAGCATGAGTTGATTGAGCCATAAATAGATAACATTGAGCATGTTAAGATGGAAAACTTGGTTTGATGCTTTGAATTACATATTTACAAGCATGTGAGCTTTTGAGCCTTTACTGCTTTCATCATATGCAGTCTTGTTTGTGATTTGAGTGTATCATTCATGTTGTTAGAATTCTATAACTTGCTCGGCATCTGTCAAGGTCACATGTTGTATGCGCGGTGTGAAAATGATCAAAGGCCATTTTGTTAGCCCTTCAAGCCTTTTGCTTACCTAATGATGATATTGAAATCCCTAGTTAGCCAACTTGAGCCTATTGCCTAATTTTTAATAGCCACAATTCAAGCCTTAACTTGATAAATCTTTTACCCAACACTTGAGCGTATAGCATTGAGTAAAGGAATTGAATAAGGGTGAATGGGTGAAATCAAAATGTTAGAAGGTGATGTTATAGTTGGTTGATGAGAACAAAAGTGAAAGAAAAAGGAGATATGAAATGTTGAAAACTCATATAAGAGTAAAAAAAAAAAAAAAATAGATCGATGAATGAGTTTTCTTTGAATGAACTTGGAGGTTAAAAATTGTAATGTGAATGGTTGAGTTTACAAAATAAAGGGGATGGAGATAAGAAGAGTTGGTGAAAATGAGAGGTGATTTGAGTAGCATATTGAGCTTTAATGTAGATGAATTATATGCTCACCGGTCTATACGCTCGAGTTTGAGTCACTCTATCCATATTTTCCTACCCCAACCAAAGAGCCTTCATTACAACCAAAGGAAAAAAGTCCTTTTTGATTCACAATTTTGCATACATCCTAGTGGCGGAGATATGAGACGATTTGCAAGCCTATGGTAATTCTCGCAATATTGAATTGAATTGAGCGTAAACACGTCCTATATTCATTCGAGATGAGAGTATACACTTGATCTTTGTGAGGTGTAATTCTTAGCATTTACCATGGTTTCTTTAATATGTGCTCTATGTTAGATGTTTGAGGCTTGGTTAATTCGTTGCTTGATACCTACAATGAACAATACAAAATTTTATGGAGTTGTTGTGCGTTCAACTTTTCATTACTCCCAGTCATGTTTTGTCTTGTTTTTAAAAGTGTTGACCGGGACGGCCATGAGTTTAACTTTTGGGGTATTTGTTCACTTGGTTTTATACCATTGATTTGGGCTTCCAAGACTTGAGTTTTGTGTTGTTTTTGAGTATTTTGAGTCATTTGAGTAGCCAAGCCATGTTGAGAGCCAATTATATTGAGTTTATAGTAATAGTAATGAATCGTGTATCAAAAGAAGTACAAACGAGCAAACAAAGAGAGATTGATTTGAAGAAACGTCCAAGCGCGTCTGAAATTTCCATCACTGGCAGCGTTTCGTATTTTGGCCATAACTCTCTCTACAAAATTGATATTGAGATGATTCAAGTGGCTATGGAAAGCTAAGAGATAGAGCTACAACTTTGAAGAAGGGCTCAAAAGCAAATTCCAACATTTGGTGGGTGAAAAACTCGGGCGGGCGCTGCAGCGCTCGTCCACAAGGCTATTGATTTTTTTTAGGTGGGCGCTGCAGCGCCCGGGCGGCTCAGTTTTGCGAAATTCGCAGCGCCCCGGGGCGGAAATTACTATGTTTCTTCACCTTTTTCTTGGACTTTTTAGGGGCTATAAATACATAAATGGGAGGCTTGATCTAGGGTATGAAGGAAAGGCTGGGAATACACCCAAGAACACAAGAAACACATCAATTTCATCAAGGAAGAATCAAGGGAAGAATCGGGTCGAATCGGAGCTTGAGGATTGAAGATTAATCGAGAGATTATCCATTTCCCTAAGTTTTCTCATTCTTTGTGCTTTAATCTTTCATTTTAGCTTCTTATGAATATGAACAATTTTTCTATGAGTTGTTTATTTATAATGGGTAGCTAAACTTCTTGTGATTTCCGGGTTTTGGAAGTAGATTAATTGAACTCTTGTTGATTGTTTTAATCTTAATTGAAGTTATTGTCTTGAAGCCTATTTGAGTACTTTGTTCTTATTCTTGTTTTATCATTTGGCCAATGATTTAGCATGTTTGATATATTGATTCATAATTCGAGAGATGAGTTTCAATATTAGATCTTGAGTACTTGACATGAATATTTGCATAATCGAGAGGTTTGTGAATATTTGTGAGGATATTTGATCGTTTGTGCATTTGGGAGTTGTGTATCTTATGTTGAGTAGAGATACTAGCATAAATATTTCAATCTACACTTTATATACATCTCAAGAGGGAGGATAAAATACCGTTGTGATCGTCTTATAGGTGTATTGATAATAACTTTGGCTTTGATTAAATCGTAAAACAAGAGGAGTATTAATTGAAACCATAACCCGGGAATCCATTTCATTTCCCTTGGTAATTCCACTATTATTTTCATCTTATGTTTTTGTGGTTATTCTTATCTTTTCTTCCACAACAATCATTCAATTTCGATCGTCTAAATAAAAATAAGGCTATCTTAGTTCAATACTTAGCGCATTAATTTATTAGTCTCCGTGGATACGACCTTGCTTACCCTATTCTATAAACTACACCGTACACTTGCGGTGAAGCTAAAAATAAGGCGAACACCCCTCATCGTGAATCTCAGCGTTCACGTAGAACTGTGCGACCTCTTCCACATAGGTCATCGGAAACTCCATTGTCAGAAATGGTTTTAGCCCAGACGTTTTGAGTTTTTCAGCAATCTTCTTTACGAGGGCGTCATCGGACCCCTGTTTGACCATACCCTCGAAATCCACAGTAGACCCGATGTGGATTTGCTTTCCTAGCTTGACAAAATCATGAGTAGATGCCATTCTTCAATATTTCACCGAATGAAACTTAGAAGGTGATTTGAAGATTGATAGGGTTTTGAGAGAGTTTTTGCCTTTGCTTCTGAGAGAGAGAAATGAACAGTTTTTGGTAATGTGTGAGAGAAACGGACGAAAGAGTTTAAATATGGTTCATGAAAGGACGTGCGGGTGGTTTTTGAAATGTGATTGAAATCAACGGCTTAGATTTTGCACGCCGATTAACATTTAATGTCTCGTATTTAATGCGACAGCATTTATATCCAATCATAAGCTTGGTGTGCAGCTTTTGCCTGTACACATCATTATTATGTTGACGTCATTCTTAAAAAACCTTCCCGCTTAGTAAAAACACTGCGTTTTTGTCACTTTGCTCATAAATGACTTAGCTTGTCCCTCAGCTGTTTTTAACTCTTTTCTTCTCATATGTAAATACTCAGCTGTCAGCTAACTCGGTACAGCTGTCTTTCCGATACGGCTGATTTACTCAGCTGTTTTAAGGGTTTAGCTCTTTTTCCTCTCTTCGTACTTTATTTCTTTTCTTTTGAGTTTTCTGAGTGTCAACTCAGCTCAATTAATCCTAGCTCATGCTTGAGTTCTTCAAATCTTGCCTCACATAATGGTTTTGTGAATATGTCAGCCAACTGCTTGTTAGTTGAAATATATTCCAAGATGATGTCCTTCTTTTCAACATGATCTCTTATGAAGTGATATCTGACATCAATATGTTTTGTTCTTGAGTGCAACACCGGATTTTGGGTGATTGCAATTGCGCTTGTGTTATCACACATGATTGTAATTTCCTTTTCTTCAACTTCATAGTCTCTCAGCTGCTGTCTCATCCATAGGACTTGGGCACAACAAGCGCATGACTATGTATTCTCGCTTCATTTTGTAGAGGTGGCTATTGAATTTTGTTTTTGCTAAACCAGGAAATTAGCCTATTTCCAAGAATTTGACATGTGCCGAGGTGCTCTTCTGTCAACTCTACATCCAAAGATAGTCGAGTCCGAATAGCCAACTAGTTTGAATCCACATTCCTTTGGATACCATAAGCCAACTTCTTGGATTCCTTTCAAATATCTCAAGATCCTCTTGGCTGCAGTCATATGGCTTTCTTTTGGAGCAGATTGAAATCTTGCACATACACCTACAAAAAAAGGTGATGTCCGGCTGCTTGTTGTGAGATAAAGCAATGATCCAATAAGTGCTCAGTATCTTGTTTGATCTACTGAGGCTTGCCATCTGCATCCATGTCCATTTTGACTGATGTATTCATTGGTATTTTCACAGAAGACTTCTCTTCCATACCAAATTTCTTCATTAAATCTCTGGTGTATTTTGTTTGACTTATGAAGGTTCCATCCTTCAGTTGTTTCACTTGAAGTCCAAGGAAGAATGTCAGCTCTCCCATCATGCTCATTTCGAATTTGCTTTGCATGAGGTTTGAAAATTTATCACACAGCTCTTTGTTTGTGGATCCAAAAATGATGTCATCCACATATATTTGAACAAGCAGTATGCTCTTCCTGTCTTGAATTCTGAAGAGTGTTCTATCCACTTTTCCTTTTGTGAATCCGTTCCCAGTCAAGAATTGTGACAATGTGTCATACCATGCTCTGGGTGCCTGTTTCAATCCATATAGAGCTTTCTTGAGTTTGTATACCTTATCTCCAAGAATCTTCGCTCAAATCCGGAGGTTGTTCAACATATACTTCTTCTTCCAATAAACCATTAAGGAATGCACTCTTTACATCCATTTGATATGCAATAAAATTCTTGTGAGCTGCATAGGCAAGAAACATCCTTATAGCTTCCAATCTTGCTACAGGGGCAAATGTTTCATCAAAATCTATCCCTTCTTCTTGGCAATATCCTTTGGCCACTAATCTTGCTTTGTTTCTTACCACGAGCCTTCCTCGTTCATCTTGTTTCGAACACCCATTTAGTGCCAATAACATTTTGATGGGTGGGTCTTTGAACCAATTCCCATACTTTATTTCTTTCAAACTGATTGACTCTTCTTGCATGGCTTGAATCCAATGTGTGTCATCCAATGCTTATGACACATCTTTAGGCTCTATTTGTGAGATAAAGCATGTGAACATAGCTTCTTGTTGAGTTCGGATCTTGTTTTGACACCTTCATTATATCTCCAATGACTAGTTACGGTGGATGGTCTCTCGGCCATCTTACATCGAGTTGGAGTAAGTTAGCTGGATTGATCGTCTTGCGGCTATGTTGCTTTGATCACTCTCTCGTCATCACTTAATCTGCAGATTTTCCAACTGTTTTTGAGACTCTATCTCATCTACATCCGAGTTTATAATTCGACTTCACCTTCAACATAGGGACTCTTTCGCATGGTTGGTTGATTGACTTATCGGTGATTCTTCAATGTCTTCTCCATTTACATTCGGCTCATCAAACACCACATGAATGGATTCCTCTGTAACCATAGTCCTCTTGTTGAGTACTCAGGCTTTGCTTTCATTTGAGTATCCCAAGAAGATGCCTTCATCGACTTTAGCATCAAAAGCCTTCAAATTATCTTTGCCATTGTTATGGATGAAGCATTTACATCCAAATATTCTAAAATATGCAACATTTGGTTTTCTCCTGTCCAAATCTCATAGGGAGTCTTTATCGGTTTGTCTGTTTATCATGCATCTATTTTGAGTGTAGCATCTTTGTGTTTATTGCTTCAACCCAAAATCTTTTAGGTAGCCATACGCTTCGCTAACATGGTCCTTGCCGCTTCTTTGAGAGTTCTATTCCTTCTTTTCGCAACTCCATTCTGCTTGTGGAGTCCTTGCTGCAGATAATTCATGACCAATACCATTTTCAATACAATATCGAGTTATTATACCATTTACAAACTCGGTTCCTCGTCGAGATCTTATTTTGATCATGGTTTGACTCTTCTCATTTGAATCCTCTTCATCAATTTGTGGTAGTTTTCAGAGAGTTTCTTTCTTCTTACACATGAATATTGTCCATGTATATCTTGAGTAGTCATCTACTACCACCAAGGTGTATTTCTTCCCACTTATGCTTGGTTCAATGGACCAAATAGATCCATATGTAGAGATGCAATATTCTTGTTGAAGATGGACATGTCTTTTCTTTGAATGATGATTTGATTTGTTTTCCCATCCGGCATGCATCACATACACTTTCCTTCTTGTATCCGAGTCCGGAAGTCCTTCCACAAGATTATACGGCAAGCTTGTTAATTGTCTTGAAATTGGTGACTCGGCTTCTTGTGCCACAACCAACTTGATTCGGTTGTGCTCTTTGCTAGTAGACAAGTGCTTGGTGTTGCGATTGACCAATCTAATACATACATGTTCTTTTGTCCGCATCCTTGCAACACAACCTCATTGGATTGAGTGTCCTTGATTTGGCATATTCCCATGTTGAATCCAACATTATAGCATTTGTCACGAGTTGGCTAATACTCGTGAGATTGAATTTGAGTCCTTCAACATATGCAACATCCGTGATTTCTAATCCATTTTTCTTGATGGATCCAATGCCTCTTATTTCTCCGGAGCTTCATTTCCTCCAAATATGACTTTTGCTCCTTTGACTTCCTTGAATTTTGACAGATTTTTCTTGTTTCTGTTATATGTCCGGGAATGCGACCACTATCCATGTACCAGGTTCCTTGGCACTCATTTTGTTCCTTGAACCGCAAACAAGGAAATTAAGTTTTAGGTACCCATATTTTATGCGGGTCCGAGGGGTTAGTATTGTAAGATGATTCAACCAACCTATAGCCAAATGATTTGACTCTAAGAGGTTTCCATCTATCAGTGCCATAATCATAATTAATTTTGGCAAATTGCTTGGGGATTCTAGGTTCATACAGTTGTCTCTTTGTCTGTATGCTATATGTGTTTTAGCAATTGCCTTCTTTGGGTAGTTGTGATATCTCTGAGTGTAGTGCCTAGGTTCATATGTGTGCTGATGAAAGCTCTTATACCTTTGGAATGGTCTTTGCTGAGTTTCAGGCCTTTGCCATTTGGGCTTAAATTCCATAGGTCTTTGCTGATAGTTCACGTTATTCCAATCAGCTTTGCTTGGGTACATTCTACCATTCCCTTCATATATATTTCTTTTATAGAACTTCGGGGCTTTTGGTAGCTCTGTTGTTTCTTTACTGAGTATTTTCTATTTGAAGTTTCTTTGAGGAACTTGTTTGGATTTCTTCTCGTTGTCCTCTCAAAGACACTCAATCGGTCGTTTTCCTTTTCCTTTATAGCCAAGCGGTTTGCTTGTGATTGTGCTTTGGAATAGATGTGTGTGCACCATTTGGAGTTTTGGATTTTTGAGATACTTCATTGCTTGAAGATCCTTTTTCCAAAATCACTTTTGGAGCTTGACATAGCACAGAGGAATTAAATCCTAAGCCTGTCTTGTCTCCACATTCTCTTTGACTCATAATAAGATCATCCAATGATTTAGATGCCTTAGTGAATGAGGGTCACATTTTGAGGTCATTTTCCCTCTTTTCTATAGCAGACTATCTCTGCTTTATTAGCTTAGCATTTTCGGTCTTTAGGCTTTCATTCTCATCAGCTATTTGACTTAGAGTACTCAGCTCCTTGGTCAGCTGTGAGTTTTGACTCTTGAGTAGGCTATTTTCCTCATTTAGTAGTGTGTGTGAGGATTTAATGTGTTCAAAATATTTCATCATTTTGCCTAATGAATCATAAAGATCAGTGGGTGATGAAGTGTGTGTGTCACGATCACTATCACTAGAACGAGTGTGATGAGTTAGAGTGTACCTCATCTTCTTCGTCGAGGTTGGTCTTGCTCCTTGGCCATCAAACGATCAAGGCTTCTTCTTCAAGTGTCACTTGAGTAGTCACTTCACTACTTTCTCGAAATTTGTGTCTCTTGACTTTTTGTCTCGTGATCTCTCAGCCCAACATTGCCTTTTTCTTTTCTTGTCTTATTTCTCTGAAGACCTTTCTTTATTCTTCATTCTGTATTTGTTGACTACGAGGATATCGGCAATCAATGGCATAATGACCTGGTTGCTGCGGTTCAAAGATAGATTTTCAACCTTTTGATCAACTCTTTCCATTCTTGGATTGTCACCCTTTGATATTCACTTTTTGATGCTGTTCTCTTGGTTGGCCTATCTTCCCTTGACTTGGAGGGAGCCGAGTGAGTGTCTTCGGAGGATTCGCCCTTGCCTCTTTTGTAGTTCTTATTGAAGAACTTGTTAAACCTTTTAACCATCGGGGTATTTCCTCCGGGTCAATGACTTCTTTGACTCGAGCTCTCTTGCCATCCTTAACAATTGGAGCAGCTGTTTTGGGTACAACTGTCTCTTCCTGGTCTTTTCTCCTCAGCTCAAATTCGTAGGCTTTGAGATCTGAGAATAACTTATGGTTGGATGTCTTGGATAGGTCCATGGAATGTCTCAGTGCCATGACCTTCATTTCCCATTCAGCTGGGAGACTTTTTAGAATCTTCATACACATTTCCTTCTGTGTATATTTTTTTCTAAGTGCAGATAGCTCGTTGGTAATTTCTGTGAACCGAGCATCCAGTTGATCCAAGGTCTCTCCTGCTATCATTTTGAAATTCTCAAATTTTCAGACAAAGAATCGATAATTTATTTTCTTTGATTTGCTCCGAGCCTTCACAAATCAATGTTAGCTTGTCCCAGATTTCTTTAGCCGTTTTGCATGATTTGACTTTGTTGAACATAGCTTTGTCCAAAGTTCTGTAAAGAATGTCCTTGGCCACATTGTCTAGGTTATATCTTTTTCTGTCATCATTTGTCCATTCAGCTCTTGGTTTTTCAATCATAGCTGGTCTGGGAGCAATATCCTCTTCACCTTCAACTGCAGCTCTCCTTACAGCTGTGTTCACTTTTAAAATTTGCAGTGGTCCATCCTCTATCACTATCCACATTTCATCATGTAATGCTGATAGATGAGCCTGCATACGAATTTTCCAATCATCACATTCTTCAATTGTGAACATAGGGATGCGTGTCAAATTTGCTTCCATGATAATAACTTTTGATGGTAAAAGGAGTATTGAAAACTTAAGTGCTAAAACAGACTTTGAAAAATTTGGAGATCTAGTTCAGTAACCAGTGCGGAAGGCTCAATGAACCAACCGCTCTGATACCACTTGTTGGTCCCAAGGGGTGTGAGTGTAAGGTTTAGAAGGGGGGGTTGAATAAACCTTACCAACTTTTCGATTTAGTCCTTTTAAAAGTTCAGAGTTAATACTTCACAGCTGTGTCCTTGGTGGACAGCTAATTTAGTTAATCAGTAGAGTTAGTCACTCAACAGGCTCGACTGAGCTGTTGATAGAATAACTCAGTTGTTAAGACTAAAGACTTAGCTCAACTTTGGTTTGTTTTCAGCGGAACACTTAACACCCTTAAATTTGGTTTAGTTTTGATTTAATACTTGGTTTTAGCACTTAGAGATTATCAAGTGGATAGCAAATTTATCAGCAGAGTTAAACAAATAAGATGCAGGAATTAAAGTGCTGAAATGTAAATGACATGATAAGTTTTTATAGAGGTTCGGAGATGGGGTAATTCTTCTACTCCTCTCTTCTCCAACTCCTGGAGGAATCCACTAAGTATTGATCAGTATACAGAGTGGTACGGTCCAGGATACAAGTCTTGATCACACAAACGGTGACTTGATCATTTGGGACTCACTCGGAGATGCCTTGGTCATGCGGTGGCTTCTCGTACAACTCGGCCTTCTTCACAGGGCGTTGCCTTGCTACTACATCCCACTTGCTCAAGCTCCTTGGATTTGATCACGAAGCCCTCCAAAAACTTGAGACTGGTTCGACCTTGAACCTTCCTACAATCCTCCGTGGAATGTAGACCTCCTTGATTCTTCAAAAATTTCCTCTTCAACTGATTGAAGTTATCTTTCCTTCACGGTGAGTGTTGGATTGATTTTCTTCGTAATGTAGGCTTGAGGATTAATCTTGAATGATTTGAGAATATTTTAGGTTGATTCAAATGTTTGCTTGAAATGTTCGTGGTTCAGGTAACCTTCTCTCAGAGTCATTCCTTAGCCTTTTATAGTGATCTTTCAAAAATCTGCCCGTTGAAGAGATAGACTTATTTTTGAAAGTCACTTGTGGTCGTTGGGTTTTTTTTGTTGCAGTCCTTGGAATTTCCATTTCCTCATATGAATGATTCTTGACTTTTGAGTTCGACATGGTGCGGTGCTTCCCATTGGTTTATTCCTCTTGCACGCTTCGAATCGAGCACTTCAAGAAAGGTAGTATGGAGATATTACTTGTTTAAGTAATTCTCTTGATTTTTGCGGCAACGGATCTCTTTGATTGTCTTGACTTGATCGCATTTTCTTAACATCCCAGGTGACTTTTCGAGTCACTTCCAATCATTTGATGACTCCTCTGTCATTTCGATCTTGAGACTTGGTTTTGTCTTGAGTTGACTTGATCGATACTTCACTCAATTGCATCTCACCGCACCTTGATCGAGTTCCGTCTTTTCTTCTTTGCCATACTCACCGCCTCAAGCAGAGTCTTCCTTCCATCTCGGTTGTCTTCTTGCATGTTTAGGCATAGCTGACTTAACTCAGCTTGATCAGCCTTATCTATTACAATGCAGTTTACAACAAAAATGGGGTGCCAACTTCCTATTCTAAGTTTTACATGGCATTCATCAAAATCTACAAAATGATTTCCCAACAGGGTGGTGATCGGATCAATACGAGGAAGAACTAAGCCCTTTACAGCCTGCCAAAAAGCTAGAAATGGGCAAGTTGCGAGGGCTCTGTCCATCTTAGCCTGAAGTAAAGATAGAGGCCTTCGGGGAGCACCAAGTGAATGAATTACCAGTAGTTGGCACCACAAATAAACCAGCATCCTCCATGAAGTCCCTAAAATCCTGACAAGATGCTTGGGAAAGAGTATCATTGCGCGAGAGCTCATGATGTCCCAAGACAACATTAAAATCCCCAACAAGTAACAGATCAATAAGACCCAAATTCCTCAAATCCAGCCAAAACTCACGTCGTGCAATGAAATCACACAAACCATGAGTGAAGCCAACATGAAAAATCAAAGCACCAAATTGAACTTGGAGAACAATACATTGGGTAGAAGACCAAACCTGATTAAGTATTGAGATTGTGGAATCATGAAGTACCCAAATGTCTGGCCGTCCATTGCTCCGAAAACTTTGACCCGCAAAAGTCAAACCCAGGCCATGCCAATATGAATCGGAAATAGTCACAATGTCCACCTTAGGTTCACAAATAGCCAAAATCGAAGGCTTATGCTTTTAACATAAGGCCTTAAGAACATTGTGAGATGCAACATTCCCAATCCCCCGGATGTTCCAGAAGATGCAATTCATTGAGTAGGTTGGGGGGTGGTGCCCGTGACAATCGCACGGTGAAAACAGACGTGTGGTGCGTAGCAGAGTCTGATGATTGAGGATGACCCACTTCATCTACATAGTCTGCCCATTTCTTGGAAGCTGCAAAGTTCATCTCGTGTGGTTCTGAACTCTCCGTTTCAATAGTTACATCATGAGCAGGGGGCGACGGCCCCAACCTAACTTTCTGGAGATTTAGATCTTTAACTGAATCCAAGGAGCTGTCCTGGAAAGCACGACTCAGAGTACGAATAGGCTTCCCCAAAGGATAATGTACTGTGATAGGCATAATGGTAGAGACTGATCTCGTATTGGAAGTACTGGCCTTGGGGGATGACTCCCTAGCTGGATACTCGGCCTGGACATCTTCGGGTTGCTGATCATGGGAGTCGACTGAACCAAGAGCCTCGAAGGTGTTACCAAGATGGATGTCTAAAGGGCAAGTGACTATGGCGCGAGGAGGAGATCATGCGCGCGTAGCCGAACCCGTATTTTCCATTGAGTCATCAACGGCCTTGCCCTTGTCCTGCTGAACAGGACGATAAACTCTACGAACCCTGGAACGCCCTCGCTGAACTGAATTGTGGCGAGTTGCAGGCTACTGTGGGCGTCCCTGGGCCGGTGATACACGCCCTTCCATATCCGTATTACCCACTTTGTTACAACGACAAGAAGCTGATGAGTGCCCCGTAACATTACACCTTGAGCAAAACTGAGGTAGTTTTTCATAACTGATGGAAACAAAAGAACACTTGCCAGTGCGTTCGACCATGATGTGTTGTTCGGTTTAGAGAGATCAATGTCCACCAGAACCTGGATGAAATGACCCAAAGAACCATCCAGTGAGCGCTGATCAATTTGTAATGGGTTTCCAAGAGCACTGGCGATCTCCATGATGTTATTGGGATCCCAGTATTCCAGACTGAGTTCAAAAATACGTACCCAAACGCTGGCCACGGAGATCTGAGCCTTATAGGGGTAAAGTCCGGCACCCATGGAGATAGAAGTATAGTACCAGGATTAAGCGTCCAAGTAGTGCGTTGTTGAGCCTGAGAACGATCCTGCGCACTAAACAATTTGACACAAAAAAATCCATTGCCCAAGGGAATTACTTTCCAGTCATTCTTAATACCCCATAATTCAGATAGGCGTTTATGCAAAAGCATAGTCTCCCATGACTTGTTACCTTTTCCCAAAAAAACCCGTCCAATTAAAGAATAGGAAAATTCAGCAAGACGTTGTTGGTAAACATTATCAGCAATTGTGACGGAATAGTAATTTCCTTTTCGAACCGGTTTTGGAATAGACTGACTTTTACCAGAAACCACTGTGGAAAACAAGTTTGCATTACCTGGGGCCTGAGGCGTGGGATCCAGATGATTGGTACCTGCAACTATTTTAGCAAAAGAGTATCTAAAATTGGGGTTAACATTTGGAGTATGAGCCGAATTCGCAGGTTCGTTTCATAATCGGAAGACGTTGGAGCAAGATATCCAGTGTTCCGTTGCTCGTTGTTGGATTCTGGAATCTGGTGTGGACCAGCATGCGGGGGACCCTGCGGATGGCGGACGGCGGACGGCGGCCCAGGGGTCATCACTCCCCTGGGGAGGGGCGGCCTGGAATTTGGTTGAAGCAGCCGGCCCCACAAGAGAAGGCATAAGGGGGACGGACCCCCCATGGTGGACAGCGGCCATGGGGGGAAAGGGAGCCGCCCCATAATAACAACCAGCAACCGCCCCTTGTGGGGGGACCACGCCAGCAAGAGTAGTGTGGGAAGGCAAGGACGGCATGGGATGCTGTTGGGCGCTGAGGGGACCACCATGCTGCAGATCGCTGGGCTTTGGCAGGTGCGAGGGAGCATCCGCGCGGCTGGGCTGTTGCAGGTACGAGGATGTGCTGGCGATGCTAGTACGAGGTGGATCGCATGGTAGCTGTTCGATGCTGCACGCAGGGATGACACATGCTGCTGGTGCGGACGTGTGAGGGGGCTGCTGCTCGCTGTTGCTGTTACCGGACAAGAAAGTCCAAGGAACCCCGTAGAAAGAAAATTTCCCCGACGTCAATTGTTTTCCATGCTCCGGCTGCGTTGTGCGCGGAGAGGAAGGATGCGCAACTGATGATTCACGTGGACGGACATGGTGTGGATCAAAATTAGATGTTAAACCGGAGAAAGCAAGAGACTCCGGCGAAGCCATTGCCGGCGACGCGCCGGAGAGAAGGGACGAAACGTCCGATGCGTGATCAAGAGAGAGAAGAGAGAGAAACCCTAGAGAGAGAAAAATCCCAACTTAATAACCTCTATCTGCCAAGTCATAAATGAGAAACCCTAGACTGAGAAAAATTCCAACTTAATAACCTATATCTGCCAAGTCATAAATGAGGTTTTTCTTGGTAAGTGTTGTCCAACCTACTATTTCATCTTGTCTAATTTGATTGTGGTAATATAAGATTAAATTGAATGTTCTAATTTGATTCTGCAAGATATGTGAAAGGTTTAATTTGCATCTATTGTATATATAAACATAAAGATTCATACAAAGTTTTAAGTTGTTAAAAAAATAGAAAAGAAATTATATGTTATATTTTGCGGTCGAAAGGATTATAAGTTTTGGTTAAAATTAAGACAAATATAACGTAGTCGAAAGAATTATAAGTTTTGGTTAAGATTAAGACAGATACAGATACACTAATTTCCATTGTGTTGATAAATTTTGATTATGTTTAATTTCTATTTATGTGTCTGAAGAATGAGATCTGACTAGGTTTGTAATATAATATTTAAAATCTGAAAATTTACTCATACTACAACAAAAATGGTCTAGTGTGATGATATTATTAGCAACAATATGTTATCGCTAAAGCCAAGTATTAACAACGACATGTCATCCCAAATAAATTTTGTAACCAAAGGGGTCATGAATACTTCTATGACGAATTATTTAAACTAATTGTCACTAATAGATAAGAATTTGCGGCGACAACCCCTAAATATTTGCTGTCTTATGTCCAATTATTTGCATAGATAATTCTGTTGCTAAAACTCTCTTGTTTTCATGGCATCTCTGAAATTACATAACAGTAAATATCAGCAGCCAATAACAAGACAAAAAGGAGAAGGCCTGGTCAAAATCCCTTAAACCGCCGAGTATTCACCGATTTAACTACTACATTATCCCCTCCGACACGGTGGCGCCGAAATCGATCAAAAGAGCGGCGCCGGAAGATTCAGGTCGAACAGAAACGGTTTCTTCTCACTCCTCATGATCTGGTTCTCCTGCTCATTCATCACCACCGCACCAACCTCCTCCATCTTATAACCCTTGTACTCCGATCGTGACGCCATGGCCTCGCCGACGGATCGGAAAAAAACGCCAATAAACGGTAGCGTTCATCGGCGGCAATACGAAACGCCGCGTAGCGTTCATCGGCTGACCGCGAGATATCGCCGCCGTAATCCAGCGCCGCCTCCTCCACCGTGTCGAATATGCCGAGCCACTTCCTCGTTTTCTTCCACGGATCGGATCTCCGCGGAGACATCAGCAAAATCTGTAAGATTTCGCTTGGGCTACCACCCTAAACATTTGCCTTTGCAAATTCATGACGACAAAGAGTTTGTATGGACTTACACTTCTCCAGAGTTTCCAGTTGATTTATTATTTACCGATTGAGTTTTCGTACAAATTAAGATTCATGTTATGTACTATATTTTCATGAACAGGAGTGTTGCGCCAGACATTTACCTGAATCTGTTCTTTTTCGGTCTTTCCCTCTTACGCTACAGAGTTTTCAGAATTTCTCGCGAAACGATGTCGTGGCAATCTTACATAGACGACCACTTGATGGCCGACATCGACGGCTGCCACCTCACCGCCGCCGCCATCAGCAAAATCTGTAAGATTTCGCTCAGAGCTCAAACTTCCCTCAGTTCAAACCTAAACATTTGCCTGACTTTGCAAATTCATGACGACAAAGAGTTTGTATTGGACTTACACTTCACCAGAGTTTCGATGATGCAGTTGATTTATTAGAAGGGATTGAGTTTTTACAAATTAAGATTCATGTTATGTACTATGATTTTCAATGAACAGGAGTGTTGCGCGCAGACATTGCGCTACCTGAATCTGTTCTTTGTATCGACAGATATTTGCAGATTGAGCTGTTGGGTAGGGTTCAAAAGGCAGCAAAGTGATGGATTATTCTATTTTGGGTAAGTTCCATTGACTAGTTATCCTATCATCAGATCCTTGCTATGACTTGTCTTTGATTTTCTAATATGACTTGCGATGTTGTTTTGATTATAAGTAAATTATGAATGGGTGGTTCTTCCAATGGATGTTCGAATTTTATAGACATCTTTGCAACTACAGAATAGCTTTGATATTTTAAATTTAAGCTTGTTTCTATTTTTATCATAATTCATTGAAATTGAATTTGGTTTGATTATTAAGTGAATCAAAGTCATAGTATTAAATTTAAGCTTGTTTCTATTTTTATCATAATTCAGAAATTGAATGAACTTTAGTTAGTTAGCGAACATAAATCAAACTCGAGTAGTTTAATACGTACATGCATAGGATATTAATATACAAAACCGCATTGAGTAATTTGGAGCTAAAATGATTAACAGTTACTATCCTGGATTTGTGGATAGTATTATTTACAATGCATCTAATTATGTGTATGTGATTGACTAATTTTTTATTCTTTGGCTGCATTGGGTTCACAATAAGATGATTATATAACATTTAGATGTGTACCTGAGAATCTTTGTGCTAGCACTATTAATGTAATTTTGTAACTAAACTTTTGACGGATTATTCACCTTACAAGCTTAAACATTATCCGAGGTTGCATCTGTTAAGGCAAGCTCTTTGTTCGGTTGGTAGGAACTTACAAAGATAGAAACATCTCTTTCCTAAATTGAGGTTGTTTTGTGTCAATAATGTTTGCATATAATAGTCTTGGCCTCTTAAGTTTGAATCAGAAGCATATAGAAGATATATGGCAATATTTATTTTAATTTGTTGAACCTCCAACACTATGTTTTTTTTTTTTTTCGTCCTCCGCGTGCTCTCCTAATGGAAGTCGCGAGTAGTGGGAGTTGTTGCCCGCGTGCTATTCTTGTCGGAAGCCGCGTGGTCGGTTTTCGTCTTCGGCTGAGTTTCCCGTTAAGGCTTCCATGGATCTCCACCATGATTGCTCTTGCCCATTTCATCTCTCTTCTCCTTTGCTGACAATCTCATCCCCCATCTCTCATAATCCTTTATCCTTTTCTTTATCCTAATTTCTTGTGTTTGTTTGCCTGTGCAGATCTCATTGCAGGTGGAGCAACGAATCAGTTTTCTGCCATTCCCTCCTACCAGGTCTTCTCCTGCGCACCGTCCGCTCCTTCTTCGTCTGGTTATGGCGGACGATTTAGAAAAGTTGTACGCACGTCTCTCCTTGGGATCGAATGAGAACAAAACTATCTCAACAGAAACCTTAAATCCAGAATCCATGCACTTTGAGAACAACCTTGTGGGACGAATCCTGGCACCCCGTAATATTCAATCCGATCATGTTGCATCTTTATTTAAACGCCTTTGGAACCCTAGAGGTGCTTTCTCTTGCAAGCAAGTTCATGAAAATACCTTTCTCTTCTCCTTCGATTCCCTCGTAGATAAGAAAAAGGTACAATTCGGCGCTCCGTGGCTTTTCGACAAATACCTATTAATTCTCAATGAGGTGCAACCTGATCTCCATCCCTCAAAGATGGTTTTCTCACGGTGCGATTTTTGGATACGACTTCACCAATTACCACTGGGTCTCATGAACAAAAATTTTGCAGCTCTTGTGGGCAATAATATTGGTGTATTCCGTGAAGTTGATTTCGACTCGTCGGGTTCGGACGTGGGGAATTTCTTGCGAATCAAGGCTACTATTGACATCACGGCCCCACTAATTCGTGTCATCCATGCAGATTACTTGGGCCAGAAGCGAGCGATCTATTTGAAATATGAACGTCTTCCGGATTTCTGTTTTTATTGCGGCATTATCGGTCATGTGCTCAAAGATTGTGATACTCGCATTTTGCGGCAACCAAGTAACTCAGAAAATTTGGAATTCAGTAATTGGATCCGGGGCCTCGTCTGGTATTTCTCCCTTTCCTTCCTCCCGTCGCCCCCTAACCCCCAGCAGCATGAGAATTCTCAACCCTCCAATTCTCCTCCTAACACTAACCCACACATGCAGACCAATAATCCCACCTCTAACTCCCATTTTCAACACCACATAAACACCCCAACGCCTACTCCAGCCCCACCCTATCATCAACCTCTCCTTCTCACATATTATCCTCCCCACTCAGATACACACACGTCTCCCCCTCCAAATTCTCAGGCAACAACTCATCTCTCTAACTCCACTCCCGCTTCTACTTCAACCATTCATGCCAACCCACATGTTAGCCACGAACATAATAATCCTCTCAACTCTTCTGTCTGCCCACCTCAATCTTCACCTTCCTTCATCAAACATCACTCCTCGCCCTCCTTCTCCCCTACGCATACACTGTCATCTCTATCTATAATCCCCCATAGCCCCTTCCTTGTGAGCGTTCCTATGAATATCGATACCCCCGCACGAAAAGTCGCCCGAAAATTCACTTCTCTCCGAAAAATATCCATGTCTCCCTCCCTCGCCTCCTCCCTAAAAGAAAATTAATAGTTGATGGCTTATTCGACTCTGAACTTGAAGCTGTCTCTGTTGACATTGTCCCAAAAAAATCAAAACTTGATGTTAAACCCACCTCTTCAGAGGCTCGTCCTGATTTATTAGCGGAGTTTGGCTCGGACCAACTCCGCCAATCACCATGATACTCTTAAGTTGGAATTGTCGGGGGCTTGGGAACCCCCGAACAGTTCAAGAGCTCCGCGATATTATTCGCGCTAAGTCCCCCGATGTTGTATTTTTATGCGAAACTAAATGCAACATCGCCGAAATGGAAAAAAATAAAAATTCTCTTGGTTTCTTTGGTGTCTCGGTACTAGCAGTTGGAAGGGTCGGGGGCCTAGCATTACTTTGGAAAAAATCACTAGTGGTGTCTCTTCGCTCTTTTTGTGATCGTTTTATTGATGTCGACATTGTCTTAACAAATGCTACGATTCGTGCGACTGGGATTTATGGTCAACCTATCGTCTCACAGCGTCGTCAATTTTGGAACCTCTTCAAGACTCTCCGAAGCGATCCTCCCGTCCCTTGGATTTGCTTTGGAGATTTTAATGAAGTCCTTCGCCATGACGAAGCTACAGGACGGGGTTGTCGCCCCGTTTGGCAGATTGAGGCTTTCCGGGAAGCACTAGAATATTGTGATCTTCAAGATATGGGGTATTATGGCGATCGATTCACGTGGTTTCGTCTCCTTGAACATCCTTACACCCAACGGGGCCGTTTAGACAGAAGTGTTTGTAATGAGATTTGCCGCACATTATTCCCAACCTGGCGAGTGGACCATAATATTGCCTTTTCATCCGATCATTCCTTTCTTTCTATCCATCATCGTAATTCGCCCCCCCGTTTCTCCAATAATACCAGACGATTTAAGCCTTTCCGTTTTGAAGCAATGTGGATTCGCTCCAAGGAATGCGAAAATATTATTCGAGAAAATTGGAATGTCGATTTGACAGAAGTCAGTGAAAAAATTGATGCTTGCAAAGTGGGTCTGTTAAATTGGAGCAAAGCTAAATTTGGTAATCTTGATAAGCTAATCAGCAAACTAAAGTCCGAAATTACAAAGCTCCAATCTGGGATTATTTCTTCAGCCGCAAAAGAGGAACTCATTCTCAAGCACTCTCAGTTAGAAACACTTTTGCGTATGAATGATTTACGTTGGAAACAACGGGCTAAGCAACATTGGTTCCGGGAAGGGGATCGAAATACTAAATTCTTTCATGCTTTTGCGAAGACTAGACGTGAGATAAACACAATACACTCTCTTTGTGACGAGCACGGTGTTGAACAAACAGAACCTGCGGAATTGGAGAGAATTATCGGACAACACTTCGCGGACATCTTTTCCACATCTTTGCCACTTCTTGCGGATATTGAGCGTACATTGAGCAGAATTAGACCTAAGGTAACGGAGGAAATGGCGGAAGCCTTGACTCAACCCTTCACCAGCGATGAGGTCTCATGTGCTCTAAAACACATGCATCCTTTCAAGTCGCCCGGCCCTGACGGTATGAGTCCTTTTTTTTCAAAAATTTTGGCATGTTGTCAGGGAAGATATCTGCAATTTGGTTCTTCATTTTCTTAATAATAATTCTCTCCTCCCCACCTATAACTACACACATATTGTTCTGATACCCAAGGTCAAACAACCGAATTACGTCTCTCAGTTCTGACCCATCAGTTTATGCAACGTCACTTATAAAATAGCGTCAAAAATTCTTGCCCTTCGTCTTCGTCCCATTCTTCCTGCAATTATCTCAGAATCTCAATCTGCGTTTGTCCCGGGTCACCTTATCACAGATAATATTCTCATAGCCTATGAAGTGCACCATTCTATGAAAAGCCGTACACACGGCCGGCTTGGGCATATGTCCATTAAGCTCGATATGAGTAAAGCTTTTGACCGTGTCGAATGGTTTTTTCTCCTTCAAGTTCTTTCCGCCTTGGGATTCCCCCAAAATTTATTTCTCTCATCAAAACTTGTATTTCTACAGCCCGTTTTTCATTCCTTCTTAATGGCGCACAATTCGGTTCCCTTACCCCCCCAGCGTGGCATTCGTCAAGGCGACCCTTTATCCCCGTATTTATTTATTATCAGTTCGGAAATTTTTTCTCTCATTTTGCAGGACCTCCAGGCCGCCGGGAAAATTCATGGTATCGCTATTAATAAGTTTGCCCCGCACATTTCTCACCTCTTTTTTGCAGATGATACTCTTCTTTTCGGACATGCTACACTCGAAGAAGCTACTCATCTCCTGTTTGCCATCCAACTTTATGAGAAAGTCTCGGGCCAACGAATAAATGTTGAAAAATTAGGAATTCTCTTTAGCGCCAATACTCCTTCAGATATTCGCTGTTCTATATCGTCCCTTCTTCGGATTCCAGAGGTCGATCGTCAAGGTGTATATTTGGGACTGCCTGTTGTTATCGGGTCGAACAAAAGACAAATTTTCCAATCCATTGTAGATCGCGTCTGGGATCGATTAAATGGGCGGAAAGAAAAGAACTTGTCACAAGCGGGGCGTATTATTCTTATTCAGTCTGTAATCCAGGCCATCCCCTCATTTGCTATGGCGTGCTTTATGCTTCCAGATTCTATCATAGGCAAAATTCAGTCACTTGCTGGGGCATTTTTATGGAATGGCAACCCGGATAAACACTCGATCCACTGGAAGAGTTGGGATAAACTTTGCCGGAGTAAAAATATTGGGGGTCTAGGCTTTAGAAATCTCAAAGCTTTTAACTTGGCGCTTTTATGCAAACAAGCTTGGCGGATTTTAACTTGCCCATCTTCGCTTATGGCTCGGATTTTTAAGGCAAAGTATTTTCCGCATTCAAGTTTGTTTGAATCTCAGCTTGGTCATCGCCCATCTTGGTCTTGGAGGAGCATTTTCAATAGCCTTCGATGTTTAAAATTAGGTTGTCGTAAGATTATACGCTCGGGCCGAAATACGAATATTTGGGATGATCCTTGGTTACCATGTACCTCTAATTACCATTGTCAGAGCCCCAAACCTTTGAATTGCACAGCCCGGTGGGTTAGAGAACTTATTGACGAAGAGCTTGGGTGTTGGAAATCGGATCTTGTACTCTCTCTTTTCTCGCAGCAGGAAGCTCGTTCCATACTTTCTATGCCCCTTAGCACTTATTCGAACTCGGATTTGTGGGGTTGGCACTTCTCCAAATTCGGAAAGTTCACGGTTCGAACGGCCTATCATGCTATCGTCTCCGCTGGTGTACTCTCGCAAGCCTCTCTGCCCCAAGCATCCTCCAGTTCAGGCCCTCTACCAATTTGGAAGAAAATATGGAGACTGAAAATCGCTCATCGGAATCAACTTTTCATTTGGCGGTGTATTACGGGCTCCATCCCGACATCCGAGTTCCTTGATCGGCGCAACCTGCGAACGGACGGCCAATGTCCTCTGTGTAACTCCGATGATACCTCGGCGACGCATACATTTTTTCACTGTCCATTTGCTTGTAAAGTTTGGGGAATAGCAGGCCTCAAGGAAATGGTTATGAAATTTGCTCAGCATTCCCTCACGCTTTGGATTCAAGACTTGGTTTTGGAATTAGATGTTGACATTTGTGCCCTCTGTATGGTAATCCTAGATAGCATTTGGTTTGCTAGAAACAAGATTAAGTTTGACCAAGCTAAGTTAGACCCCCACCTTACTGTTGCATTGGCCAATCAAAAGCTTGTTGATTTTCATCAAGCCCGTCATTGGCCGGAAAGGCCATCACAACTGTTATCTAGCTAGTGTCTCTTCCAACGCAAGCCTTCTGGTCCTTGTATTTTCTTTGATGGTGCGATATCTCAAACAGGTGCTGGTCTTGGTGTCGTTGCTTATGATGGTGATGGCTCTCTCATTCAAGGTATCTCCAAAAAAGTGCTCAATATTCGTGATGCCGAGGTTGCCGAATGTCTAGCCTTAAAGGAAGCTTTGATTCTTGCCAAAGATCTTAACTTAAATATGGTTGAAATTTTTGGGGATGCGGCCGCTATTATTCTCGCAATCAATGAGGACGCTCTTTTCCCTTCTTCTTGCTCCGGATTAATTACGGACCTGCTCCAAGCCAAGCGACAATTACCCTGTGTTAATATTATGTGGACTCGGCGTATTCACAATTCAGTTGCTCATTTCCTTGCTTTTCATGCAAAATCTATGTCTTCGGATTTGTTTATTTGGGATTCTCTCCCACCAACTATTTGTCAATCGTTGTTGGACGATTTCCAGCACCCTAAGTTTTAATGAATTTCGCTTTTTATCAAAAAAAAAAAAAACACTATGTCTTTGTAATTTAATGTACTTTGTGTTGTTAAATGCATTTTAACGTATAATTCATGTTTCCAGCCATTTGATTTTGCAACTTTTGCAGATCAACAATCAGCAGTCATGGCTTTGCATGCATTAAATGTAAGACATTTTAATGTCCTTTCAGTCCTAGCTACAACAATTTTTTCAATATTATATTGCTCTTGTTTTTTTATATTTTGGATAGACATTGTCATCTTGGATGTTTTGTGACATTCTGAAATTGCGTTGTGTCATTCGTAAATTAGTATGTTTGTTACAATGATTCTCGTGTATAAATTATGTGAAGAAGTAATGATTGCTCAAACTGGCTCAAAACCCTAAGAGAAAGATTGGGTTGCATACGAATATTTTAACTCGTGTGATGACATTGATTTCTTGGACGAGGTTATATTTACCTTTCAACCTTTAGAACATTCTTTGGAAAGAGAACACACCCTTTGTTACCTTAATGTTGATAGTGGGTAAGTAAAAGAAAATCTTTTTGGCTAAAACTTGTAGTTGAATGCATAATCCGTGTGAGCATCTTTTTTGATCTCTCGAGTTGTCATCGAATGTTATGAGAGTAAAGAAGAGCATCGGCTTTCAGATATGTATAGTAAAGGAACATGATGATTCAATTCTCAATCCAGAGGCTCTACTGATCGCGATCACTCCGAGGATAGGAAACGACCAAACAAATAACCTTTTGAAATTCCTCTTGAAAATATGAAAGTCCATTGTAGTTATCATGTATTCTTGTGCGAGAAATTGGACTCTTGAATTATATCGTGATGTGTGAAAGCTATTGGTTATGTGCATTCTACAACACGATGATGAGTTAAATCATTTGCTTATAGTAAATGAGGACAATAATTAGTCTAATTTTCTGTTTCTTTTTCTTCCTTTCTTTTTCCCTCTTTTCGTTTTATTGCCTTGTCAGGGGATGGTGTTTGACCTTGAAAAAGGTTATACTTTGTATATTGATCTTGCAAAATCTAACTCCAGGTCTAAGCGCTTACGAGCAGGTAGATTACAACTTGAACCATTTTTTCCTTATATGCTTGTTTTGGCTATTTCTATCATTTGTTGGCTAGTAGCTAAACCCTCTTTACATCCTACCATCAGATGATGGGAGTAAAGGTTCAGAAAAGAGACTAAAAGGATATGCGGCTTTTTTAAGGTGAGACGATCCTGGTAAGATATGTGCTCTAGTGTAATTGGGCAATGCATATATTTCTGCCTTTGTCCAAGTTCGGACCACACTCTCTCACTGTTTGTGTGTGTGTGTAATGATCCACTTTTGGGATGTGCCAAATTGTAAGGGACCATATACGCAATTTATATTCATTTATCTATTCCTCTTGTGTCCTTTAATGAGAGTGTTTTGAGTGGTAGTGCAATGTTTTGTTTATTACTCCAACTCATTAATGGGATAATCTTGTTCATGTGGTTTTTTTGTTTTCTTTTTTATTATTATTATTTTTCGCATAAATGTTTAACGGGATTTTGGAAAAAGGGATGAGTTTTGGGAATTTCATTGTTTGTTCTTGTTTGGGGAAAGGATAATGTTGATTGGGTGGTTGTGAGAATTTGAGGCTTGGAATTTGTACTTGACTTTGATTCAATGTTGTCTATGTGGCTAAGTAGTTCTAGAGTTTTATTATGGTGTTAACACATGTAAATGAAAACTTCATTCTTGGTTTTTCTAACTTGCTTTGGGAAAAATTACAGTACTTTCAGACTGCATTTTTTTTTTATCAGTAAATGTAAATTATATTGATCAAAAGGCTGTACAAAAACGCTGGGCAAACCAGCGTAAGTTCATGGGGAAGAGAAGGTCCCGAGTAGGTTTCTCTATCCCAAAGCGAAAGAAAACAAACCACAACTAAAGAGAGGGATAGCCACACGTAGGCTCCTCACTCAGTTATACAAAATACTAAAGGGAACGCAAGATACACCATTAATTTTCGCCCGTAGCAAGTTTCTCGAAATGAACCAAAACGTCTGGATACAAAGAAAACATGACTTTGTGACATGCGTTTTGATTTTGTGGATCACGAGGTCGATATGCGAAACCTCGCCTTCAAAAATAAGTTCACTGCCTTTTGAGCACTTTTTTTGGCCTTTTCTATTGTGTAAAGCTTATATAAACATATTTGTTTGTTGGAGTGTATGTTGATATATTGTTAATTGTTATGTTATGGTTGGACAGGCCAACACACAGACACATGAACCTCAACTTGTTCTTGAGAATTGGAGAGAAATGCATACACATGCAGGGATTTTGGCGAACTCCCAAGCTGAGGAGACTTATGTAAGTATTATTTGTTGTAATTACATGTTTGATTAATTTCACACTTGAATTTATTTATATATAGTTTCACTTCTTAAATATGTAGCGTCGTCTGGAGGAGAGAGCCACACAGATGGAAACATCTGGTTCCAATGAGGCCAATGCAGCCTCAGGTCCTATAGATGGGATAACTCTTATGCGGGAGGTGTTGGGTCGGCGAAGATGACATATCTGTGGAGTTGGACCCACCTTACCACATGCAACATCATCGAGGCCCCCGATGCTACCGCTACAGTTTCCTTACGAGAGCATCAGGAGGTGGTTGGACGAGTGGATGAGTTGACTAATGCCTACACAAACCTCCATGATCTCATAGTTCAATTGCATCCAGGCGTGTCTCTACTAAGGTTTGGACGTGTTGGTGTTCCACCATCGTCATCTTCAAGTGTTGCAGCTTCATCTTCGGTCCCAGCTCAAGCAACTACACCCACTCCCCCTATCATGATATTGTATGGAGATGATTAGAATTACTACCTTTTGGTGCGGGAGAGAGTGACTTAAGAGCTTGGCCTATGACTTCGAATATTCCTCTTCCTAATTCATGCTTAACTTCGACTATAACACCGGTTTTTTGTAATATACGTATACTTCATATATTTTGTTGTTTATGGACAAAATTGAACTTGCGTTTTATAATATTTGTGTTTGCTATACAGGGATACATGATATATTGTGCTACAGGTTTAAAAAACTAAAACATATAAAATTCAGAAAATTGAAAAATAAATAAACTTGGAGTTTTTGTGATGACAGTGTTGTCTCAAATATGTTTAACCTCTAACATAACTAAGTAGTATTTGTGATGACATTGTTGTCTAAAGTATATTTAAGCTCTAACAAAATTAGGTAGTATTTGTGACGACAATGTTGTTACAAATACTCTTCCTATTTGCGTCGACTATTTGGAACAACATATTGTCTCAAATACCATATAAACAGATCCCACGAAATTTCGTTGCAAGTAGTTTTTGTGATGATAGTTATCACAAATGTTTTTGTGACGACAATGATGTTTCAAATAATTCTTTTGCCACGCACTGTTTGTGGCCGCTATTTTGAGACGATTTGTTGTCACAAAAAAAAATATTTGACATAATTTTGTGTCTTTTGTGACGACAAAAAGTTGTCACAAAAACCCCTTTTTCTTGTAGTGGATCACTTAGGATAAAGATTTAAGGTTCTCATTGAGATTATTTAATAATATAATAAACTTGATGACTTAATAGAGAAAATTAAAGCAGTCGTAGTAATAATAACAACAACAACAACAACAACAATAATAATAGATCTTGACTACTTACACTTTTACAGGTTGTTTTACTCTTAAGGTGAGGAATGAAAGACAATTAGCTAATTCACAGTAGGATATCCAAGGTGACAGGTAAGTGAAAATCCATCTGCAATTACAACGCATGAACATAGTGTTTCCTGTTTTATTTATATTGAATGTGATCATGGATGTATTATAAGTATTTTGTCATATATTCGTTTTTAACGATATTGGAACGTGGTGGTTGTTTCATTAAGCATGATATTCATTATCATTTGCACGTGCATGCATAACATATGAGCATTGTTGATATGATGCATGCACAACATGACTTTTTGAGAGAAAATATTTTTGTTGGCCACTGCTAGTGCACCGAGGCATGCGAGGCATGCTTTATAATATATTTTGGGGCTCAGTGGGTGTTACTTCTCAGAGGATCATAGAGGTTGACAGGGGGTGTGCCTCTGATGGTCACGAGGGGGGCGGACCACTTGACTGTGCCCTTATTGACACATCAGGGGGAAGACTCCTAAGGGATCATTGGGGAAGACAGGGGGTAGAACTCACGTGGTCCTAGGAGATGGCCCTAGGCGGTGTCAATTTGATTATGGCCATGTGATTAATGAGATTGTGTTGAACTCTTTCCGGTGCATAACAGGTGGACCTAGGGCCTAGTAAAAGAAAGTGATTTTGAATAAAATACCTTGGTGCATAAACATGAATCAATGGCATAATATATTGGAATGCATCACATGCATATTGCTTTATTCTTTTGGCATGCATGATTTTTGCATATTGGGCATTAGCTCGCGTAGTTCATGCATTATAGATAACATGTTGATGCTCGATTGGATGGACTTACTGGACAGGTTGTTGGGCTCCTACAGGTTTTTGAGGATCTTGTACATGGATGGCGACCTGTCGGGCTGGGGTTTTGGCTTGTTTTGTTTTTTTGTCTATTGTTTTCTGTGTTGTAATGCTATCGTATGTCACTTTTGAAATATCTATCGTAGATAACTTGAGATATGGAGGGTGAGCTTATAATAATATATATTATCGTGTCTATATACAAATGGGGTTGGCTACTCTTAGCTTGTGTACACGGCTTGTCGTTCTCTTATGTGTTATTGCGGTTTTTTTGTGCGACATTGATTCTCTTTTAAATACCTTGAAAAAAAATCATTGACACTCGAATAGGGTCCACATTGTCAAGTTGCACTATTTTATTTATACTATTGAATAGTAGTTCTAGAGGTGGGTGTTACATATGTAAAGTTGTTGGAAAAATTAATGTATAGATTTGGATGATATCATGTACAACTTAGATTAAGAAGTTGGCACCCCAACTCAAATGTAACTCAACTTGTAATAGATAGGGTTCAATGAGCTGAGTCAAAGGCAGCCAAGTTGAAGAATTGCAGACTCGACTGAAGATTGAAAGAGAAGACCCAGTTGTGTGGCAGCTGAGTGAAGTGAAGTGAAGGTTCAGTCAAGTGACATAAAAGTTGTCTCAGTCAGTTGACTGACAACAAAGTCATTCCAAAATGATTGGAATCAAATGTCAAAGAGGTATGCAGCAGACGGGACTCAAGAAAGCTGAAAAAGATCCGTTGTCAAGACAAATCAAGGTTTTGCTGAAAATAGGCATGTGTTAGACTGCCAGCAGTAAAGTTGTTTTGCCGAAAAGTGCAAAAAGTAAAGAACCAATGGGATGTACCTGAAATTCTGCAGAGGCTAAGGAAAGGCTGCAGAGTATTAAATTCAAGGTACGGTCTTCATTAATGCTGCAAGATAAGACAAGCCAACAACCTACGGAGTGTAGTTTGAAAAGTGTGTCCATCTCTTCAATGGACATATTTTCAAACGTGCACTATAAAAGGCTAATGAGTCATTTGAGAGAAGGTTACCTAATCTATCAAGATTATCAAGCATACAAGCATTCAAGCAACAACCTGCAAAATATCTCTCAAGCTTACAAAGAATATCCTCAAGCCTAAACTCGAAGGAAATCGATCCAACACACTCAGTGAAGGAAAGACAACTTCATCAGTTGAAGAGGAAAACTTGTTATCAAGAACAAGGGGTCTACTCTCCAAGGTTGAAGGAGGTGTAGTAAGGTTCTAGATCGAACCAGTGCTTTGAACCTATTGGAGGGCTAAGTGATCAAGTCCAAAGGTTTGAAGGAAGCTGAAGTAGCAGGGCAGTCGTCTTGTGAAGAAGCTGAGTCCTAGAAGCAGCTAGCTGTGTGATCAAAGCTGACTTGGACTGATAACTACTTTGTAACCAAGTCAAGTTACTTAGTGGATTCCTCCAGGGGTTGGAGAAGAGTGGATTAGAGGAATTACCCCATCCTCGAACCACTATAATTGCTTGTGTCCATTTACTTTCAGCACACTTAATTTCTTGCATTATATTTATATCTGCTGATAGTTAAATTGCTTAAGTGTACTGATAATAACCCTGCTAAAAATAAGTGTTGAAAAACGTATTTCAAAATCTAAGGGTGAAAGTCTTTCGCTGTTAAAAACCAAATCAACTACTCTTTAAAGTGTTAGCTGAAAACATCTAAGTTACACTATCAACAGCTCAATCGAGTTTGTTGAGTGGGTAACTTTGCTATGTAAGCCAACCTAGCTGTCCCTCAAGGACTTAGCTGACTTGAGCCAACTCTGAAAATCTTAAAAGGACTAAAATCGAAAAGTTGGTAAAGTTTATTCAATCCCCCTTTCTAAACTTTACTTATCACTACTTGGGACCTACAAAAGTGTATATGAAAATTATAACCTGAGGCACACCTTTTTGTAAGCTATTTATAGGTTGACAATTAGGGTTTCGTGCCCACCAAGTCAGACTAAAACCCTAACTAATCCATCTATTTAAATTGGGCTTATCATTGTTCATGGCCATATGCCTTTCCAGCCCATTGATTCGAGAGGCACTGGGCATTGTTTACTGAAAAGCCCAACTGGCCCATCAACTCGGGCCTACAAAAATTAATCACAAGAAGGTCCATGGATCATCGAACCAACTATAGGGCCACCAGATTGGTCTACTTTAAGCCTACTAACTACAAGACTTCGATCCAGGCCAAGAGGTTAGCCTAAGAACCATAGACTCTTTGTTCGAGGGCCCTGAAAGGAGCCCAAATGTTTAAACAGCTCGGCCCATGTCCATCTGGACTCAACTTCCTTTTGGGCCTTTCCCAAAGCTCAGGATAGGCCTCACGGTTTGGGTCTATATCGCATCCTACCTTCATGAGCTCGGCCTACTAGATCTTTCTCACAGATTGGTCGTAAGCCTAGAAAATGGGGACTAATTAAAGCCCCTCAACTTGGCCTATTTAGACGGGTCGGTCCATATTGATCCTCATCAAAATTGATTCAATGGTGACTATACAAATTTTGCTATGACAGTCTTATCGAGCATGGTCTTTGCAACAATTTCAAGATTTGAATATTTCAAGTCTCAAATGGATGTTTTTGTCTCATATATACTGCGAAGGTAGTTCTCGTACAAATTTTTTTAGCAAATTATGCATGGTTTGAAAAGTATTATGAAGTTTGGAATAAAACATCTTCCAAATAGAGGTGGAAAATTTGTGCGGCCTCAATAACGGCACGACTCAATAAACACTAACCCGAACACGGTTCGATAAGCTTAATGAGCTGTAATTACTTACCCACCCCACACGATAGTAAACTGATGGCCCGATATGACCCAACAAGTCCAATAAGCAACTCTATTTACATTTATTTATTAGAGTTAATTCCAAAAATGCCCAACCATTACGGAAAAAAGGACGTTATGCTCCCCGCTCTTTTTTGGACATTTTTATGCTTTTGCACTTTTCTAGACATTTTTACACTGTTTTCAATTTTTTTTGTTCCTGGAATGTTTCCTAAGTTATTTCTGTTATTTCGTACTTGTTTCTATGTTCTTTATTTTGTTTCTTGATAGTTTCTATGTTATTTCTGTGTTGTTTCGATGCAACTTTTACCTATTTTTTACACTTTTTTTGGTTCATATATTGTTTTATATATTGTTTATGTTGTTTATGGGTTATTTTTTTTATACTGTTTTTAATGTTGTTCAGATGTTTCTTTATTGTTTCCATATTGTATTCGATGTTTCAATGCAGTTTTTTTACCTATTTTTAAGCTCTTTTTGTTCCTGTGTTTTTTTTAAATATTATTTCAGGGTTGTTTCTATATAGTTTTAATAATGTTGTTATACTTTTTCTTTGTTGTTTTTATATGTTTTCGACGTTTTCAATACATTGGATCAAAAATTGAATTGTGTTTTTCTATTCATGTATTGTTTCTATATTATATTCAATCTATTTTGTTTTAATATATGTTATTTTATGTATATATTTCTTGATTGTTTATAAAATTGCCAGTATAAAATAGATTTTTAATGGAGGCAAAAATTATCTTCTCACGGAAATTTTATTAGATGAAACATGTTCGAAACAACTTTGAAACAACAACGTCGAAAATTTGGAAAAATTGGCGGGAGCGTAAAAGGTCCGGAAAAAAAGCCGGAGCATACAAATGTCTTAAAAAAGAACCGAGATCATAATGATGTTCTTTTTTCAGGAATATTGGGTATTTTTGTCCTTATCCAGTTATCCCTATTTATTAATTATTAATACTTGTTTAACTCATTTGACCCAATTTAGACAGTTTGGCCCGTTAAGCCATTTGCTAATATAATTTTTTTTCTCTAATATTATCATATATATTATGCATTTAAGAAATTAATAGTGATATAAAGTTTAAAAATCATACATAGAGCTAGAAGTCAAGCATATACATGAGGTTCGAGAAAATAAAAATTATAAAATAAAATAGACAACATAGCACCCGATCTGTGCAGATTGTATTCTTCGTCTTTAAAAATAAGTAATCATAATAAGAAACAAAGATACTAGAAAATAGATAAAATTAATCAGTTAATTAATTTCTCATTTGAAGCAAAATTAAAGATAACATAAGTTTAGGGTGTTATAAATGTACACGTGCTATTCATAAAATTTATTAGAGCACAAAATAAATCATATAGTGGAATAGATGATCTCGTATGGGATTTAAGTAATGGTGGAAAATCACGGGGGCTATGTCGAGCCTTGTCCAATAATAAACACTAACCCGAACACATTATGATAAACTTAACAGCCTGGAAATGCTAGCCAAAACCCGATCATTTCGTGTCATGTTTGTGTCGGCTATCATGTCGGGCTTCAAATTGCCACTCCTACTTCCAAAGGAGCTCGCTGGAAGAATTAGATTAGAAGTAGTAAAATTTTCAAATCTTAGATTTTCTTAAGGGATAATTACAAAAACACCCAAGGTTTGGATTAATTATAAAAACAACAGAGATGTTTTAAAATTACAAAAAAATAATCCATCAAGTTTGGTTATGTGTTAAATTTAACGGGGTGACTGTAATATTTTTATAAATATCAAGGGGGTTTTGATATGTTTTTTTGCTTATAAAGAGGGAAAATGTAATATGGAATCAAACCTCAAGTGGTTTTTTGTAATTTTCAAAAATCTCTTGGGTTTTTTGTAACTAGCCCAAATCTCAAGGGTATTTTCGTAATTATCCTTTTCTTAATTTGCGATATTTAGTGTTGAAATATCTTTTTTTGACTCCATACTAATTGTGTAGGAGTAACCGCTCCTTATTTCCTACTTTCTTAATGCAACAATTCTTTTTTTCGTTAATAAACTGATAGAAGTCTTTGTCTAACACTAAACACCGCCTAGCGGCCTAGTCACATGCGGTTTTATCAAGGGTGTATTTGGATGGGGGATTTGGGAGAGAATTTGGGATGGAGGATTTGAAATCCTTAGCTAAATCAACACCCTTGTTTATCATATAAATCCAAACAATGAATTTCAAATCCATCTTTAAGTTTTAGTTCATTTCGAATGATTTTAAATTCCTCCCAAAACTAGTCATTTGAAATTCATTCTTTTTTTTTTCTTTTATGTTCACTTGCATATTCACACACTTACATACAGTACACACATCTGTACACATTTACACACGCACCTACACCCACTGCACACACTACACACATTTACACACACTGCACACACTACACACATTTACACACACTGCACACTACACATACACACACATACTATCTCTCACATATTCACACACACTATCATCACGGTATAGGATCATATGTGGCAAGGGTCTTACCATGTGGCAGTGTGGACAAATCTAAGCCATTAATCTGTTTAATCCTAAGGCTAAGGTTTTTTCGAATTTTTTTATTTTTTTATATTGAATATTGCCCATTTAAGGGCACAATTGTCATTTTATTAGCAGAATCACACGTCAGTTTTGGTAACTCCCCATAATCCCTCCTTTTTTGGGATTTCATTCAATCTCTTCCTGCTTTTTTGTATTCCTATTTTCACACAAAATCAAAACTTCTTTTTTTCTTGTCTTTCTTCATTCTACCAGTTCATTTTTTTCTTCTCTTTCTTTTTCATTCTTCTCGTCGCCCATTTCTTCCATTTTTTTCTTCATTTTACCGCTCGACCCGAGACCCATCTCATCTTTGTGTCGGTTTCAAGATTGTCGGGGTTCTTCGACATAAAAACCAAACGCCCTTGGTATTATTGGTAAAGGTTAGAGACTTGTTTGATTTTTTC
The DNA here is from genome assembly GCA_016081115.2 of Rehmannia glutinosa. Lineage (NCBI taxonomy): Eukaryota > Viridiplantae > Streptophyta > Magnoliopsida > Lamiales > Orobanchaceae > Rehmannia > Rehmannia glutinosa. The sequence goes on along the minus strand of CM071926.1, from coordinate 59,695,453 downwards.
ATTTTTTTGGTTGTAGATTTTGATAGAAAGGGTTTATCCCTTAATTTTTTTCCTTTTATGTTGAAACATGCTCATGTCTTTTCTGGGTTTTTTGTGTTACTTGCAGTAAGTAGAGCACGCCAATTTGTTTTTTTTAAGTACCTAGGGTTTTCATCTTAGATTTTTTACAGACTCGTCTTTCTTTCTTTGCTTATGGAATTATATTTGTGCGAAAAAGTGCAGATTTGGTAGAGATATGTTTGGTATAAAATTAGGTAAAAATGATGTATATTTAGTTAATGAATTGTGTAATGTTTATGTTATTGATATGGGATGGTGTAAGTTTAGATGTACAGTGGATGTACGAGTGTAACCTGCGTGTTTGTGGTTTGTTTTTGTAGATTTTGTTGATTCTCTTATTTTAGTAGGAAAATGGGTTTGGTTCTTTTTTGGGGGGAAACATTCATTGTTTATTGGTGTACATTTACGTAAGAATGACATATCTTTTATTACTTTTGGTATATAGCTAAATCCTTTTGTGATATTTTTTGTCCAATGCCTGCATTAGGAAAGAAAAAAAAAGACATGGATATATGTATATACTGTTCATGAAATCCATAATAAAAAAGAGTGTTGAAATAATATTATTTTGGTATACAATTAAATAACATACAACGCTAAATTAGGTTTATTTTATGTATTTTTGAGTGAATCAGCCCCTGTTATTTTTGTATACATTTTTTTTAGACATGATATATGTTTTCTTACATTTGATATTTAATTAAATCTAATGTGGTGTTTTGTTTAACCCCTGCACCGAAAAAAAAAGAGCCGTGAATATATGTATTGGTGCATATTTAGCATTGTTATAACGACATGAATATGTGTTTTGATGCATTGATAAGTTTGGTAATGTGTATATAATGTTCATGCAATGCATAATAACGAATGCTATTTAAATAATATTATTTTCGTATACAGTTAGAGTTCATACAGTGCCCAATTAGTTTAGTTGGTGTATTTATTTTTAATATATTGTGCTTGAGTTGCGCATTCTTTAATATAGTTCATGTTTCTCAATACCAGGTTTATAATTTTCAATGGCAAGAGGAAACAGGAAAAGACCTGCATCTCCAGGGCCGAGCGAGGGTGTGCGTAATGTTAACAAGAGGTCCAAGACTGCCCAAACTGAGGAAACTGTAGCTTATATTTTTTTGGCCCATTTTGTTTTATTGTACCCGTGGAAATGAATTGATGAAAACTTAGCTATAAGTTGGTATACATTTAGTAAATAGTTGGTATATAATTAGTTCAGTTGTTTTATTTTAATTGTGGATATGAATTGATGAAAACTTAGCTATAGATTGGTATATAGTTAGGAAATTGTTGGTATACCGTTAGTTTTTATGCGACAACACAAATGCATTTGTTGCATCCTTTTTCTTTTTTTGGTTGACTTGTTTGATGTTAACATCGTTTTTTTTTGGCAATTTTATTTTATGTGTTTTTCAGTTGGATATGTTCTCTCGATATTTGCAAGCACGTGGGTGTTATCAGGCAGCGCGTAATGTTGAAAAATATGCATATTTTATACACCAAATCAGTCAAATGTATACACAAAATAATTTTTAAAATATACAATATTGTCAATATTAGTATATAATATTCTCAATTAAACATCTAACAATGCACTATTGAATACTTATATTATCACCAAATATTGGACAAGTGTACACCAAAATATGATTTCAGGGTACCGTAATGGAATTATTTTTATACCAAATTTTTATGGTTATAAAGCACCGAGTATGCACATGTATACACCAAAATATGCTTCCAATGCACAATATTGTCAATATTTTTATACCAATTTAAGTACCAATGTTTAGTATCAAATAAACATCCAAACACGCCATATTTCATGTTATATTAGCACCAAAATATACATATCTATACATATTTCAAATAAACACGCCATATTTCATGTTATATTAGCACCAAAATATACATATCTATACACGAAAAAATGCGTCCAGAGCACAATATTATAAACATTTGTACACCAAAATATTGCGTCAATGAAGAGTGAGAATCCGTTTTTTGCTCATGATTAGGCGTATCTGTTATGGAAATATGATATTTAATATATCCCTTGATTTTACGAAAGTAAATATGGTATTATTTTTACACCATTTTGATAGTTACCGATTTGCCCTTTTTACACATAAAATAAATAAAAAATGATGTATTTTTAGGTCTAATTTGAACCATTGATTGAATAGGATGGATGAATGGGATCTGTCCACACTGCCGCATGGTAAGATGCTGCCACATGAGATCCCATCCCCTATCATCACACATATTCACCCATAATAAAAATTATATATTTCATATTTTTATTAGTGTATAAAATTATTATTATTTATAAAAAAAATAAGATTATATCTTTTATTTTTATTTATTAAATGTCAATTAAGAAAATGGATACAGTTTCTAAATTCTTTTATCAAAATTTACAATGGATTTAAAATCCCTACACAAATCCACATCATCCAAATAAAATGCGGATTTCAAATGCAAGGAATTTGAAATCCAGATGAACCATCTAAATGGACCCTAATAAGTAAATAAAAATTAGAGCACCGGCGGAGACTTTCATGAATCTCAACAAAGAAGCGCCGCAAGAGCACTCAAATACCTCCGCAAACAAGAAACATTTACAATGGTGTCTAATAAAGTGACAAAATACCCCTCTCACCATCAACAATCTAATTTCTTTGAATGGGAAATGTTGTGCTGGAATCATTGGATCTACAAAACAAAAATTATATAATATTTCATTTGGATTGGAGGATTCGGATATCGGGAGAGGATTTAGGGAATGATTTCAAATGATTCCAAATAAAAAAGATTTGAAATCCTCCAAAATGACACCAGAAATAGCTTCTAAGATTTGAAAATTCATTATAAAATAACTTCATCCAAACAACCTCAATGGATTTATTATTATAGATTTGGAATCCATAGCCCAAATCCTTCTATCCAAATGGAGCCTAAAATTCTTTATGAATGCGAGGTTGTTAAGGTCAACCATGCATCCTCAAACTACTAGATACTTGCATGCGTCACAAGGAAAAACAAATAATAACATATGTCAAATAACAATCTGATTTCGACCATTACATGTCCATTATGAGCACATTACATCTCTTCAATTTTTAACAGGGGCACAAGTAATGTATTGACAATTCGTATGTTACATAACTTTGCGTGATGAGCTCAACACCGATGATCACATTGAGTTTTCAGTATTATGCGACTGGTATGTGCGGCGTCTCAACTGAGATTCTGCATTTGGCTGCTGCAAGAAAATTCTTGTGGGGTCATTAGGATCGACATACCTGCAAAATGGCAACAGAGAAATGTCTGTTATTGGCACAACATGAGGATATAAATTTTAACCAAACGTGAAAGAGAATGCAATCAAGAGAGAATAACATATAAACACATACGCATGTCTCATCATCTCATCCACAGGAGTTTGTGCTGCTTGGAGAGGATCCACTCGAGGCTGTGCTGCTGCGCTGGCATGTTGGTTGTATTGTCTTACAGAAGCAATTAAGTTAAAGAACAATGGGATAAAAGTTCCACAACCTCCTTCCTTGAACATAATCTTGAAAGAATGAGTTGAATAAAGAGCCCTATGTTCGTTATCAGGCACAACCTGAAAATGGCAGGACAGATTTTAGATCTCTGAGGTAAAAAGACCAGAATCAAGAAATGTAGTTCTTTGTGCTTACAGGATCCACACGGCCAGAAATATTGTTGCAGAAGAAAATCGGCTGGTTGAATTTTTCATCATGAACATAGAGCTGCATTATAAAACCCGTGTCACAATAAGTAAAGCTCGCTCTTTCGATAAGGCAACAGAACAAATAAATTAAAGAGGAGAGACATAAAGACCAAAGTCGAAAGCCAAGAATGAAATGTACATGAGAGGAACGGTCATACACTCCTTTATCCTCCACATAAATCTTTTGTCCATTTATTAATGATTTAATAATCAACACCCGTCCACTGCACAAGAACAGCCAAAACCCAGCATTTACAGCTGCAACCCATCACCATTTCCATGTGCACCAGAATGTTATGAAGTGTGCAGCAAGATTGATGTTTTCAAATAACATAGTTAATCCAAAAATCTTGCTGCAAGAGCCAATGTGGCCCTTGATTGCATCCCTCATTGAGAACACTTTTGTCCTCTCTATATCTCATTCATTGTAATCAGGCCCATAAACTATTCCTGCAGAGTGATGTGTGTTGTCAATCGCGCTGAGTTTTAGGATGCAGAAAGATTCATCAACTCATCTGCAGCCTACTTAACTGCGGAAGCAACCAAGAAAATGGGATCACGAGCCGAAGCAAAAGTAGCACCCTAAATTCCCTGACAGCTTTAGCAGACTGTCTCTGCAACTATTTTGTCAAATAAATGAACAGTGCAACAAATACTCCCAGAAACCAAAACTGCATGTTTAAGTGATTAAGTTTTATACAGGCGAAAAAAAAAGAAACTAATGGCCAAAGAGTTCGTGTAAGCCAACAAACTTTGGCAGTGAAGCCAGGAGAAGAGTGCACAACTGAAGTATCAAGGGATGATAGGGCCACTGTTCTATTTAGCACAAAAATGCAAGAGACGGGGAAAAAAGGTGAGCTAAGAGCCGTCCGAGTACACGGCTTCTGATCTTATACATCATACTTTAAGGGGTATGATGGTAAAGGCCCTGAAAAGATAATGTCTCCCCCATCCGGTATTGTTATGATATCAACCATGCATTTCCCTTTCTAAGCCATATGGATTCGTACTGCTCAGCATCAACTTGTGGAACCCCATTCGCATCCTCCTCCCTCCACCCTCCACCCCTCCCCTGAGGAGTACCAATTGAGTCTTGAGGGGAAGAAGAATCACAAGTTTTTAAATACAAAAATTCAAGAAAGAGATTTGATGACAACAATAGCAACCACTATAACACAGAATATACAAAATCTTAGCCAACAATAGATACATGTCATATAAGTTAAACAGTTCTTCAAACTACGAAAACTGGGACAAGATATACATACCAGGGGCATATCAAAGGCAGCAAGATTCCCAACAGGTTTGTTTGCAACAAAGACCATGCGTATATTTGACAAGTAGATTGTTCCTTTTGCTTTAACATTTCCACCTTGAGTGCTGAGAGAGGAGAGCATGAGAAACATTAGTGTTCGATGAATATACACACCATTACTCTTTGATTCAGAAGTCAAACTAGCACAATAAACAAATGATGGTGCAGCAGCTTTCTACTAAGAATAAAGCATCAACAGCACCTTTTAGGTGCCCCTTCGCAACATAATATCAACAGAATAAATCGAAATTGATTGATGATTTAAAGTAAGTGTTGATGAATATAAGCAAAAGTTGATATCTCAAAATCCAACCGTAGATACAAATTTTTCGAAATACTATCCCAAAGAACAACACCATCTCCATCAGTAGCCTATCTTCTCCAACTCTATCCTACAATTAAACATGCTTTTCTACAGAAAGTGCCTCCAGCATCGAAACCAAAATCTCAGAAACAGAACAAATATTTGCTACACCTAACTGTAAGGAGAAGTGGCCGCCAACCACATTCATAAATTTAACTAGGGGTGTTCATTGTTCGGTTAACCGACCGAACCGAACCAAAACCGAAAATACGGTTTGACCGAAAACCGAACCAAGTTTTTCTCGGTTCGGTTTTCGGTCTATCATTTTTTAAAATTTCGGTTTCGGTTTTGGTGTGCGGTTCACCGAACCAAACCGAAAACCGAATTTGCTTCTTCATTTTCTGTATTTTATGTTGAAAGCTCATTTGTTGTAGCTTGAGGTTGAAAGGCTCTCACCGTCCAGACTGCAAACTCCCAAAACCCACAAAGGAAACGAAGGCCAAAACTCCCACTGTCCGACTTGCGTCCCCCGTCGACTTTTGTCTGTGCTTAGTTTTAATGATTATGGGTCTTTATTCTAATAACTTAATACTGATACAATGTTTTCTAAGATTTATTTTTTTAGTACAATTTATTTGGATGTTTGGTTTAAGTATATTAGAATTCTTTAAAGGCCCATTTCCTTTCCATTTGTTAATTCTCATGTCTGTCTATTGTCTGCTCCAGTATAGTTTGCTCCAGCTTTTATCCATTTCTTTTTTGTTATTAAAATTCGGTTTGGCTGAAAACCGAAAAAGAAAGCCAAAATCATTTCGGTTCGAACCGAACCGAACCGCCAAATACAATTTGGTTTTCGGTTTTGAATTTTGACGAACCAAAGTTTCGGTTAACCGAAATTTCGGTTTGACTGAATGAACACCCCTAAATTTAACATAGTTCAACTTAGCCTGTAATAATAAATTTATGTCCCTTAGTAAAAACAAATATTTTCATGCCATCTCACCATTAAGGAATATCACAAAATGACGTAATAATGACAATAACTGAGAAATAAAGAAACAATAATATATTTACTGTGAAGCCCCGATTTTTCCGAACTATGATTGATCCTTTTGTCGTCTATGTATTGATCGACTATTTTACCGCGTCACTTTGACGGTATTATTAATAATATATATTTTGTATTTTATTTCATTTTATTTATTACTTGTGATCATGATCATTTATTAATTCTATTTTGCATTTATGATCACTTGATTGATCATTATTACTATTTTTGTATTTATTAGTCACCTTAGAATTTTAAGAGACTATTTATTTTAGAGACTTTTACCTTATAGAATTAAGAATTTGATTTAGTATAAGTGATCATGAGACTTATAAGTGATCAAGGAAATCACTAATTATTTTGGAGATTGATATATTTCAACTATTATCATCAAATTTGAGACAAAAAAAAAAATATATATGGAATTACCAATTTGCCCCATAACGGACGGCCATAGTGATATTTTTGGAGTAGAAATATCATCCAACTCTTGTACACTTACACCTTATATTAGTCATCTTGTGTATAATTATACCATTAATTCAAACATTATACACATCACCTTATACATAAATTCTTTATTATTAAATTTCCCAACATGTTGGAGTCTTCCCAACATTCCATTCAAACCCATCTCATGCCCATACCTTTGACTTGCATTTTGTCTCTCATGCAAGAAGCAAAATTCAAGACACAAATTAAACAAAAAATTTCTCCTCTCCCTCTCTCCCTAGCAATCGGCCATTAGGCCAATTTTAACAAAAAAAATTTTTTTTTTTCATCCAACACATTTTAATTTTCAAGCAAATTCTCCTCCTTCTCTCTAACCTCTCTCTAAAAATCATTCACATCTTCAAATCTTCAAACACCAACTCTTCACATCTTCAAATCTTCAAACATAATTTCTTCATATCTTCAAGTACTACTTCTTCACATCTTCAAAAATTCAAACACAAGTTCTTCACATCTTCAAGCCTACCTTCATACCTTCAAGAACATCTTCTTCCTATCATCAAACACTCTTTCTTTCTCCAAACATCTAAATCAAAACAAACAATCTTCCTACTTAAAAACCAAAAATTCGAACCCCCCTATCTCAAGGTAAGAAATTTCACTCCTCAATTCAACTTAAAATCTTACTACTCATCACCTTCTCTTTTTAATTTAAGTTTGAATTTTGAATTTTGAGGTACTTAGAAGACCACTTGGAGACATGCATGCATGGTGGTGAAATTTGAAGACTTGAAGAATAATTAGTAGAGAAAATTGGACTACAAGGTAAGAATTGGACACTAGAACCCTTCTTTCTTCTTCTTCCTAATTTTTTCAAATTTTAACACCCCTTTTTCATTTTTGAGAAATAGGGGCTGACCTTAGGTGATTTTGGAGTTGAACCAAAAATCCCAAATTTGAAGCTTCAACTAGTTTCAAATCACCTACTACACAAGGTAAAGTGTAGTCTTTCCAATTTTCTTATCTTCTTCTTTTTCTCCTTAATTTTTCTCTCATTTTTCTAACTCCAAATTTTTGATATTTATTGACTTAGGGGCTGACCTAAGTCACAACTTTCCAATTTTAAGGTGGGTGGAAAAATTCTTTCAACTTCTAGGTGCTTTTGTTAAAATGCATGTAGAGTTTTGATCATGAGCACTTGAGATATATAATTTATGTATTGCATGTCAATTTTATGTATCAAGTCATGAAATTCCTCAAGTTTGCTCAAAATTGCTAATTATTGAACTTTAGGTGCATGCATGTACAATTTAATGTTCTATTTGATGAATTCTTGTATGATTTGGACATGCATGTGTATGATCTTTGAAATCCATGTTTTGGAAACTTATAACCTGGACAAGTCGAGCATAATTGATTAAATTTCAATTTTGGACTTAAAAATGCAAAAATGGAAAGTTGGTGGACTAAATTGCAAGAAAATAAAACTTAAAGAATCCCTCTGCAAATTTCGAATTTTGAGACTGTACTCAGGTTCAAAATTGACTTTTGGGCATTTTAATAAAGTTTTAAGAGTTTTAAAATAAATAAAATCAATCTTTAAAAGCCCGATGACTAGATTGTAAAATTTTAGAAGTTTGAGGGCTACTTTGTAATTTTTGAAACTGTACCAGACCTTACTTTCAAAATTTGAAATTTTAACTCTTAAGGGACTGGAAATGACATATTTTAAATGTATTCCAAAAATCCAGTGTTTAGAGCTTGGAAAGTAATTTTACTAAAATTGAGGGACCGAATTGTAAAAGATTAAAATTGAGAACTCAAATGAAATTTCAGGACTTATGCGGCCCATTCACTGGAAATACTAATTTAACTATAACTTAATTATATTTTGGACCTAAGGTTCAAATTTCATAACAATTGGACCCCTAAAAGGCTTAAAGACAATTATTTCAAAATGGGACAAAAATAAGATTTTCAAAAGTTAAAGGACCTACACATATTTCTTTTAAAAGCGCTTTTGTCCCAATATCCTACTAACCTTAGTGACATTTTCCAACTCGGAATCACATTAAAAGCCCTTTAGGTTTGTGAGTTCCGATTATTTTAAACTTAAGGCCCGAAATGACAATTTTAACAAATTTGGGGCCAATGTGAGAATTTTATAAAAACTCGACCTCAAAACTTCAAAACTTTAAAACCCGAATCTCGAACATTTTAGAGAATTTAGAACTCGGCCTCATAATTTTTCAAGGTCGGGATACTTATTTATTCAATTTTTAACCCCAAAAGTATTAATTTTTACAAAACGGGGCTAATTGTAAATTTTCTTTTTATCACGGAGTTAATTCAAATTATTTTCCTTTTACCAAAAAAATACGACCTGACGATTTTAATTATTAAATTAAAATATTTTATTTTTCAAAAACCCCTCGACTTATCGGATCGTCTTGACCGATTAATACCCGATCGCGGAATGACTTCCTCGTCTTGCGATTTTGAATCCATAACGGGACTTATGTCCCACCTAATCTTTCAAGATATCGAAGATTGTTTATCCTTCCGATAGTCGTCTTCATCCAATAACTCCACCAACGCCATAATTGCCACTCGTTTTTAAAACTTTCTCGAATCGCTTCCCTGAATCAATAATACTGATCGCCGGTTGACTACCCGAACTTGTATTTACTTTCTTGCCTCGATCAACTTGGTGTGTCGAGCTCACAAATCGAAATGGATACGTCGGGTTGAACCGGCTGGGCATTACGCTATTCCACTCTTTCGGCCCCATCGCCCTAATCCCGCAATCGAGGAACGGAGTTTGTGCAAGGGAAGCGGTTCGTAGTACTTGAGGTATAATCATGATTATGACAAATCCGAGCCTTGCTAGCTCCAGGTAGATTTTGTCTTTGCTTACATGGAGCGATAAGGTGACAGTGTCTTGGAACATCTTGCTCGGGAGTTACAAGGAAGAACAAAGGAATCATTTGTCGATCCACACGATTAGGAGTTATCGGACCCCGTTTGGTTAGCGCTTACAAATCCGTACGCAACCGCTACTTGTTTTGCATTGGTTGGCGCTACAAACCGTGACGCAACCATTATCTGCCTTGCATGGGATTGGCGTTACATTCCGTACGCAATCCTACCTGTCTTGCTTGATTCACATAGTGCTTGTGTGACCACGAACTGTTTTCTTAAACTGTGTAAGTATATTACTTAAATATTTTATCACGACGCTTGTGGACTGTGTGTGAATTCATGCATCATATATCACACGTTTTCATATAACTGTTTTCTCGCTTTAACTATATATTGCGTCACACTTGCACACGATCACCCCATCCACTGAGATTTCTGTCTCATCCCCTCCTGTTTTCTAACCTTTAGATGAGGACTTCGTTGAAGAAGCTGAACCGACTACGGATTGAGCCCTTGTACCCCGTCTGTTGGATTCACTACCTGTTATTGTTGTTGTTGTTGGACTCTTTTATTTTCTTTTCATTCGGTCTGTAACTGAAGGGCGTAGGACCCTTTGACTATTAAGTTGTTATCTGTAGTTGATTTTCGGGGATGTAATTCGGATAATTGTGGGACTGTAAGTTGTAATTTGTACCAATGTTATTTTATTTCCGCTGCTATTTGACTCTGTTTCTTTAGGTTTTCATTGATATTCGTCTAGACTGTTGGATTGTTTGTATTTAAATTGTGGATCGTCGTCGCGTCCCGTTTGGGGCGTGACATTTACCATCTGGTTGACAATAAATGAGATTAATATTTAAGTCAATAACTCATCCAATGAAACCTTGGAACAAAAGTTAGCCGGGAGTGACAATTTTTTAGGGGTCAAATAAGCACTGCTACATACAGAATCGATTATAAAAACCATGTATCTCCTAACTAGACTAACGAGGCATAGTATGTGCAGAAAGACAGCAAAATTAAGAGATCACTTTATGATCTGACTTACATACTTGGTCACAAAATTTCCACATATAATGTAAAACGAAGTCCAAAGCTTTCGCCACATGAAGGTAAACTTTGGTACGAGCACTTAAAATTTCTACGACTACGAACTGACAAACCAAAACCCAAAATCAAACGACTAAAGGGCTCAATTCAGAACAATAACAACTATCCAATAATCAATATGATATGAATAATTAGGTCTTTATTCGTCTTCGGCTCAATCAAATTGAACAATAACCCAACAGCAGCAGCTAAATAACAAACACAGCATATTGAATTGAAATATAAGAGAGAGAGAGAGAGAGAGAGAGAGAGAGAGAGAGAGAGAGAGAGAGAGAGAGTAGGATCAGAAGCAAACCCAGGGATCTTGTCGATCTCAAATTCGACGCCATCTCTGGCCAAGACAAATATCTCGTTGACGAAGGGCACCGGCATCCCATTTGGGAAAAGTTGAGGATTCAGAGCCATATCTTTTTTACTAGGTTTTTCCCTCCTTTGATTTCGAAGCGTTCCTTGCAGAGAAGATCTAGAATTGAATTCCGTAATCAACTGATGACCTCCAAAATTATAAACGCGGGGAGAAGTACTCCACAATATTCTGGAACTTCTGGAATATATCCACCAACATTTGGGCCTTAAATATGATTGTTGTTGGTGGGTCGGGTGTGTTACAAATAATTTAAAGAAATTCCCGAAAATACTTAGGTGGAAATTGGTTTTGAAATAGATTCTATTTTCGTTCCACCAGAGAATTTTTTTTAACCAAACATGCGATTGTTTATGAAAATTTTTAGAAAATATACTAATCTGTCACTTTTACTTTTTCTTATTTTTTCTTTCACCAATCATATTTACACATTTTTTCACAAAAAACTAATCATTATTACACATTTTCTTACAAAATTCACTATTCACTCACTCATACATTTCTAACTATCAATCATATCCAATCATGATTTTACAATTTTTAAATCAAATCAACTTTCATCATTACTTTTTCATCTCATATCCAATCACACTCTCAAAATTCATCTTTTTTCTTCTAAATTTTTTTACCATTAATATCGAGCAAAATGAAAATTTTCAAAATGAGAGTATATCCAATCGCGCTTTTACTTTCCAAAAAATAAAAAGACACTATTATTCGACCTCGAACTTTTTTTTTTTTACATTTTTACACTCTTGTTTCGTTTTTTTTTTTTTTTGGGATATATGTAGCACCTTAATTTTTAGAAAGTGCAATTATGTATAATAATAACCACGAAATATTAAGGATCACTGCTTTGTGAATTGTCCCATGGTTCGGCCAGTTTGGCTTTTTCTCGTGGATCTCTTCGAGGTCGATATTTACGTCTCCTTGGGTGTTTGGAATTTAATTCTTTCTTGCATGAAGTTTATGTTCAATTCTCAAATCAGTTTTCGCTGGCGATTGGCAGTTGTTTCTTTACTATGGGTGATTTGGTACTTCAGGAATAATGCTATTTTTGACAATGAAAGAATCAGTGCTATGGCTATTCGGTCTCATTTGCTCTCTTTGCTCAAGGGGGCCAATCATGTTCATGTGTGATTTATGGCTAATTGTTATCCTGATCTTCGTATTCTTCCCTATTTGGGCGTCTCTGTCGTTCAAAGCCTTATAAGCAGCATGTGCTTGTTCAGTGGTTAGCTCCCCCTCCAAGATGGATTAAAATTAACACTGATGGGAGTGCTTTGGGTGCACCTGGTGCGCGGCCTCCAGCGGTGTTTTCAGAAATTATTTTGGTTCGGTGGTAGGTTATTTCACATTACATATTGGGGTGGGATTTGCTTTTATGGCGGAGCTTATGGGAGCAATCGCTTGTGAGATTTCTATTCTTCGGGGTTGGAAGTTCGTCTGGTTGGAATCGGATTCGGAGTACGTTGTCTCTATTTTCTCGACTTTCTCTACACACACTCCTTGGGTTTATAGAAGTCACTTATCTCGTTTATACGACCAACTTCATCAAATTCACTTTCGGATTTCTCATGTCTGTCGGGAAGCTAATGGTATTGTGGATAGCCTGTCAAAACATGCGCATACGTTGGGAAGTTATTGGTGGGATTTTGCGCCCGAGTTCATTAAAGATTCGGTGGCTAAGGATAATGCGCCTTTGTATCATCTTCGTTATTAGTTCTTGGTTGTCGATGCCTATCACTCGAGGGGCCTCCTTCTTCTAGAGTCGACTCCCCGGTTAGTGCGACACCTCCTCTTGGTTTTTTCGATTTTTATGTTTGCGATTTTTACTTATGTAACTGGTTTTTCATGTTTATTTGTTTTGAGCTAGGTAGTCGACTTGTGGTTATTTGGAGGTTTACTCTTTTTGCTCTTCATTTTTGGGGGTACTCTTTTTTTCTTATATTTATTTCGGCCGCAAGGCTTTTACTTTAAAAAAATTAAAAAAAACCACGAAATAATAATAACCACGAAATAACAAGTTCGTAGCAGTAGCTAAAAATATAACAAAAACGATTCATCGATTTTATTCCAAAGGCATAAAAATGACCAACTTAAATTAAAAATTCCATACTCCATAAACAAATGAAATAACTAAGGCATTTTACGTTTTAAAAATACGTAAAAGAAAAAAAATATTATTCATGAATTTTCTACTATTAATGAAAATTTGACAAATAAACAATTCATCCATGATTAATTCACCCGCCACGCACGACGGACTCTAACTCGAACCCGAAATGTTAAATTTTTTGGGGTGAGTTATCGTCAACTTAGTGGGGAAGTAATTGTTTAAGTTAAATACGCATGTATAACAATTAGCATAAACATTCATGGAAATAGATCATGGTCTCGAGTACAATTAAATACCATAGTCTCATGTACAATTAAGTACAATAGTCTTAGGTACAATTAAGTACAATAGTTTCATAGTCTAGGTAATACGATTAAGTAGAAATAGTCTCAAAGTCTCACATCATATTTAACATGAACATGCACCTAACAATTAGACATATCATTTAAAGTAAACAAAAGCAATAAACTCCACCTTAAATGAAAAAGCGAGAAAAATGGAATGCGTGCTCGCTTGAAAATTCTAGACCTCGTAAGAATGGTTTCCTACAAATAAATAAAATAAAATAACTTAATAAATAAATTGACTTAATACATGGCTTTAGGAAATTTTGGCTTAAGAAATAAATAAAAAGAAGAAATAAATAATCGAACTTGGTTTTAAAAAATTAGTATCAAATGAGTTGGCTTGGAAGTATTAAGGAAATTTGGGGTAAATCAAATCCCTGAAAAGAGGACTGTTTGAATTGAATATAAGGAAGCTGGGGTAAAATTGAAATTTCTAAAAAGTAAGAGAGTAAATTCCTTATTTGGTCTTAAAAAAACATTCCAGCTCATTTTCTTCCTCTTTCAATCTCTCACCATCTCACGTATGTCTCTCTCAAAAAAAAAATCAGACTTCTCCCTCAATATTCCTCACTCTCTGACGCCATCTCTACCTCTCAGTCTCACTCTCTCTTTCTTCGTCTCACTCTCAACTCTATCTCTCTCACTCGTCCTTTGTTTTCTTTTTTTTTCTTTTTCGCTTAACTCTCACTCTTTCTCTAACTCTCCCTCTCGTCTCACTCTCAAGTTTCATCTCACCCCACCCCATGGTCGCTCATTGACAATGGGCGACGGAGGCGACGCGACTGGATTTGGGCATCGGTAGAGGTAAAGGCGACAATTTGCTTAGGGTTTGGATTTTGGGCCTTCAGGTTGGCTCGGGTCTTGGGTTTCTGATCGGGTGTTTATGGCTTCATAATTTTTGGGTTTGATTCGTGATTTTTGGGTTTATATTTTTTCTTTCTCATTTTTTCAATAGAAATCTTTGGTTCGGGTGGTGTTTGGACTGTTGGTTTTGGGTTTTGATAGCGATCGGAAAGTGCGGTAGTTTTCAACGGTGACTCGCGGTGTTTGACTATGGGTTTCGGTGGTTGTAGAGCTGACTCGGGTTTTGAATGAGAGATTAAGAAAATTACTGGGTTATTTGCCTTGAGGAACTTTGAACTTGAATGGTGGAGGCGTGGAGAAAGCTTGAGAAGGAATGTGAATTTTTTTTCTGAGTTTGAGAGAATACATACGTTTGAGTTTTACAGGGAAATCAAATGAACCGATTAGAAATTAGAAGGATATGTACGTGATTTGATAGTGGGGTTTGATATATCATAGTGTTATGGGGGTTATCTCGGAGTTAGTATTGTGGAGAACGTGGGTTCTTGGATTATCTGGTAGGCCACGTACCAATTAACAAAAAGACACTACAAGAAAAATAGGAATAGACATCACCAAAATGACATCACTTTCCTCATAGTTGTGTGGTCTAATATTTGTTAACATCGGTTTGTGACAAAAACGATGTCTAGTAGCGGAGATTTCCGCTCATAGACATCGGTTTTGCTCTACCGATGTTCCGAACGATGTCGAATTATGAATATACATCGGTTTGTGCGACGATTTTTGTCAACGATGTCTATGTTTCCTTTAACGTCAGTCATTAGACAACGTTTTCTTAACCGATGTTGAACTTCAGATTTTTTTTAAAAAAATAAATTAAAAATGCCATTTTTATTTTTGGTTCCCAAACGACTTAAAACACGTTTTTTAGTCAAAAAAAATGAAAACGTTTTCTCATTGATTTAATTAATACAAAATAAAAATAAATTGTGGGATTAATTAAAAACAATTAACCATGTTTAAGACTAATTACAAGAAACATGTACAGTACCTTCCTCACCAAAATAGGGCAGTTCTCAAATACTCTTCTCCAACCTCTTCTCCAACGAACGATTTTCTCGATCGAACAAGAAGATGTCGAACAAGAAGATTAATCCGACTGCCCGAGACCATCGCGGTGTTCCAGAGACCCTCTCTTCTTCAGCTCTCCAGTTCTTTCTTAAAGAACCCTCCGCTAGGGTTTTACATCAAAATCTTTGTTAAAGGTAATATTTCAATAATTCTATCATCCTAAATAGCAATTGAATATCTTCTTCCTTGTGATTTTCGGTATCTCGACTGTAATGTGACTAAGTTGGATTTACTATCCTTATTTTCAGATCGGTTTTCTTCTAATGACTTGAATATATTTTTATGTTTTTAATTGGTTAAATTGCGGCATGAAATGGGGGCTTGTTTTCACTTCTTCTGAATCTTTTCATATTTTCTAATTTATGTTTTGGTGGTAGGGATAGATAGTGGGTTCGACTGATCTTTTTCTTTTGCTTCCCCCCCCCAATTTTCTGAACCAATAAAAAGAGTTGGTTATGCGCACTTAGAGGATCAACGAGAACATATATTAGAGAGATAGACATTTGTTATGGAAGTAAGTGGAGATGTTCTTTTATTTTTCATATTTTTTTTTGGGATTTTGCTGAGCTGTAATGAAAATTTGTTATGTACTTTAAATGAGCTTACCATTGTGTTGTACTTATAAATGTAGTTGTATTAAAACTGCAGATTTTCTTAGTAACTTGTTTTCACTTCTTCTGAATCTTTTCATATTTTCTAATTTATGTTTTGGTGGTTGGGATAGAGAGTGGGTTCGACTGAGGTCATGGTACTCAGGTCACAGGTGCATTACCAATATCAAAATCACCAGAAAACTGGTTACATATATCCCCTATTTTAGCATGAAATAGCACTTTTCAAATCAATCTTTAACTTTTTAAACCAAAGCTGATCACCAAGCAATGTTTATTTGTTTATTATAGAATTCTAGAAAGAAATTAAAATTCTGCAGATGCAATCATGCAAAAACAAGAAATGAAGAAATCCAATTAGGGGTGGGCATTGGGTCGGGTTTTCAGATTTTCGGGTCGGGTACCCGATGTTGTCGGGTAGCGAATATAGCTACCCGACCCGATCCGATATTTTTGGGTACCCGACTTTTCTACCAGAAGCATGGGACAACTTCTTCGTCAAGTATTTATACCCATCATTCACTCCAATATTTTAAAGTATGTGGAGAATGAGAATCTAATATTGAAAACTGAACGTGCATTGCAACACCGAATCATTTTTCTGGTCGGAAGAGGTGAATCTAGCCTTGCTGCCATTATAAGTAGTTTCAGAAATGGCTTTTTCTTGTATTACTTGTTATGGCCGTGATGAAATTCACAATGACATACAAATGTTCCTATGAGAGGAATTGGGCCCAATTTGACCCTATGATTGTGATAAATTGATGTTAGTATGCATCCATATGAAAATGCTTCCTTGTTCTCTTTTGTCGAATTTGTGGTCCCTAGTAAATTAGTTGTTCCATGTTGTGCAATCACTTTATCAAGATAATTTTGAGCAGAAGTTCCCTGGAGGCGTGTGATATAATTTTGTCTCTGTATCACATTAGCATCCTCATATCAGGTTCTTATTTTTATTCAATCACTAATCATTTGCTTTTGGTTGGAACAATTGTTTACTCTATTGAATTTTTGGAGTTGCTTGCTATATCGTGCTACTTTGATAATCTGGATTGATGTTTACAGACTTAGAACAACATACCCCTCAATATTTGTGTATCTCTCGTTGAGCTATAGTCCAAGCTACCAATTTTCTTTTATAGTTTTTTTTTTGGTGAAATCCTGTTGCTGTTGGGCAAATTCCCAAATTATAGCCAAATTCTATTGATTCAGATATATATTTCTTGATGTGGCTGATCATTTTCATTTTGATATTAAATATGGTTTGTTGTTGTTATTGTTTTTAAGATCTTAGGTCATTATTAAGATGGATAAAGAATGGATGTTAAAGAATAGGTTATCATGTGAGTATGAGGATGGAGTCGAATTATTCTTGCATTTTGAAGTACAAAATGCTAGTGATCCTAATGCAATACATTGCCCTTGTGTAAAATGTGGTAATTTAAGAAAGAAAAGTGTTGACATCATTAGGGCGCATTTAACTTCTAATGGTATGGATCATTTGATGAGTTGAGTCATAATTATATTCAAAATGTCTACTTTTGAGTTTACAGATTGATTGGTATCATTGGTTGCTTGATTAATTGGATTCGTGCAGTTTTTTGGGCTTTCCTTTTTATATCTAATTGCTGATACTTGAAGTTTGCTTTGTTTTGATGTGTGATCATCCATGTAGGATCTGCTTTATATTTACTATCACTTGTAGTGTATGGAAAATGAAATTTTGTTTTGCATTGACTTCTAAATATTATTCCTCATCTTATTTTGATTATTTCTTGTTTTGCATTATCTGAATTTTATGTGTTGGGGTATAATTTTTCAGCGAGTTCGTACCTAGCTGCCTCGATTGTTCAGATTGTATCTTCCGATTCTACGACTTTTTTATTCATTGCAATGGCAGTGTGCTTCTTGCTTTACTGTTGATAGGGTGTGCTTTGACTGAATTATTTGTGCATGATTGACTCGGTCTGCATTTACCGCGTAACAGAGTACTTTATTTCTCAAATTGATGATAAATCTCAAGTTAAAAATGACAGTGCAGAAGATGCATTTGATGATAAATCCCAAGTTAATATTCAATTTTATGAAATGGAGATTCACTTAAATGCAGAGATTCAACTAATGGAGATTCACTCAAGCACTGACTTCAGCATACGATGCTTGCAAGTTTGAGGAAGAATAGAGTTATAAGCCAGTAATAGGCCAAACCCATGAACACAACTTGCAACTTCACTTGTCTATGTATAGATCCTATACGTATGTTAAGAATAGAGCTTACATATATACTATAATTCTCAATGAAAAAATAAAGATGAAACTATACGTATGTTAAAAAGCTTAAGGAATGCAATGAATCAGATTGATGATGGTTTTGGGCCTAACTTTCCCGTAATTTCTTGGGACCCTTTAATGTCCAATTTAACAGTCAACCATAAGTATTGTAGAAAAGATTAAAACAATATACAAAAGTCATAAAGTTGTGAACCATGTAGGTGGCACTGCACAAATTAGTGATTCCAATATATAATCTGTGGCCTCTTTTTCAATTTTCAGGTACAGTAGTCTTCAATAGCTATTGGTGAAGCAAGAAAAAAGAGTATTTTTCTATCTAAAGTTGATGTTACTCGCTACAGCTAGCTGTAATTACTAGTAATTGTTGATATTGTAGTTTAAAGTAGAAATGGGATTTTGTTTCTCGATGTCCTGCATTCACGAGGCTCACGTGTTGGAGTATGTGATATAGATGGATTGCAAGAATACCATTTTCACCAAAAAAGGTAATTGAAGAAGTTGATGAGACTGAGTGCAACTAGCAACCAATAAAACAGGTCAAGCCTATCCTTGTTGAGGTCATTGTCACTCAGCCAACCCCCTCCAGTACCTGTTGAAGTAACTCTGTTCACTAAAGAAACCAAAAGGGAGCTCAGATAAAATCCAAATGAATAGGGACAGTAAGTCATGGCTGTTAGGAAGGATTGCATCCCCTGGATTGATTGTTTGTAGAAAAATTCAATAAGTCCCACCGCAATGAACATTTCTGATAGGCGGAATATCAGAAACTGTGGAGCTATCCAGAAAATGGACAGCGATTCGTTCAACTTCAAGGCGGCGTTTCTTCGCTTGGGCTCGATAATTGCTGCTGAAACCATAGAGAGTGGCGATAAAGAGGCTTCAACACTAACAAAGCTTATAGGGATCAAGAATTTATTACAGATATATATACATATATGCACTAACAACTTCAAGTATCAATCTTCATTGAGATACTTCATGAATGCTTCAGCACTAACAAAGCTCTACTGCAATCAATGGTAAAATATACAGTTTCATATTTTTTTCCTTTTTGAGGAACATATTTCAAATAGTTTAAAATTGTGTAATTTATAATTTTGCAAAGTGATTAATAGTTGGTTTTTTTCAAAGCAATATTAATATAGTTGGATTTTACTAATATAATTTGTGTTCATAGTTCAAAAAGGTCAATACACACCAGCACAAATTGATGAAGTGCGTTTGGAGTGGGCGAATTGCATACAAGATCACATGTTTGAGTAGAACAGGTATTCAAACTACCCTTGACTTGACTAGAATTTTTTTTGTGAATAGTTAAATTTGTTTGGTTTATTGTTTGTGAATATGTTTATTGATGAGTTGTTCTGCTTATGTTTTTGGATATTTCAAACTGGAAGAGGACATGGAAATAGAGAACAAATGTCAGTTGTTTCTAAATAATCCCATTTATTACATTTTCCTCCTCCTTTCTCACTCTAGCCAAACCCCATCTCACCATTCTTGAAATTCAAACCACTCATAAAACTCTTAATGTGAAGCCCCGATTTTTTCCGAGCTATTAATTGATCCTTATTGTCGTTTATACTTTTGATCGACTATTTTACCGCGTCATTTTGACGGGTAATTTTTAATAATACATATATTTTGTACTTTATTTCATTTTATTTAATTACTTGTGATCATGATCATCATTAATTCTATTTTGCATTTATGATCACTTGATTGATCATTATTACCATTTTTGTATTTATTAGTCACCTTAGAATTTTAAGAGACTATTTATTTTAGAGACTTTTACCTTATAGAATTAAGATTTTGATTTAGATTAAGTGATCATGAGACTTACAAGTGATCAAGGAAATCACTAATTATTTTGGAGATTGATATATTTCATCTATTATCATCAAATTTGGGACAAAAAAAAAATATATGGAATTACCAAATTGCCATTATAGTGGACGACCATGGTGGATATTTTTGGAGTAAAAATATCATCCAACTCTTGTACACCTACACCTTATATTAGTCATCTTGTGTATAATTATACCATTAATTCAAACATTATACACATCATCTCTCACATTACTTCTTTAATATTATTTTTGCCAACATGTTGGAAGTCTTCCAACATTCCATTCAAACCAAGTCTTGCCCATACCTTTGACCCTCAAATTGTCTCCCATGCATGAGGCAAAATGCAAGACACAATTTGAAAAATTCCTCTCCCCCTCTCTCATCAAGGTGGACGGCCATTATGACATTTTTACACAAAAATTTCATTTTTTCACTAACACATTCATCTCCTACACAAAATCCCCCTCCTTCTCACTAAAAACTCCCAACTTCTCTCTACTCTTCTTCTTACTTTCTTCTTCCATACTTAGAAATTTTTTCAAGAATTCTCTCCTTATTCTTCACAAAAATCGAACCAAACCATACTACAAGGTAAGAAATTTTATCTTCAATCCATTTTTGATATCACATAGTTCATCTCTTCCACCTTCTTAACTTAAGTTTGAATTTGGTTTGGAGGTACATTTAGAAGACCTTGAAGATTAGAGCTTGACAACATTTTTGAAGAAGGACTTCAAACTTGAAGAACAACTAGTAGAGCAATTTGGACTACAAGGTAAGAATTGAGTACTAGACCCCTCCTTTCCTCTTCTTTCTAATTTTTTCAAATTTTAACACCCCTTTTTCATTTTTGAAAAATAGGGGCTGACCTTAGGTGATTTTGGAGTTAAGCCAAAATTTCCAATTTTTAAGCTTCAACTAGTCTCCAAACACTTACTACACAAAGTAAAGTGTAGTTCTTCTCATTTCCTTATTTCCTTCTTTTCTCCTTAATTTTTCTCTCATTTTTCTAACTTCAAATTTTTGATATTTTTTTTTTTGAATTAGGGGCCGACCTAAGAAGCCTCATCCAAAAAAATTGTGAAATTATCATTTTATTTCACAATTTCCAATTTTAAGGTGGGTGGAAAAATATTTTCCAACTATTAGGTGTTTTATTAAAATGCATGTAGAAAATTTGATCATGAGCCTTGAGATATATATAATTTATGTATTGCATGTCAATTTTATGTATCAAGTCATGAAAATTCTCAAGAGTTGCTCAAATTTGCTATTTATTGAATTTTAGGTGCATGCATGTGCAAATTAATGTTTTAACTGATGAATTCTTGTATGTATTGGACATGCATGTGTATGATCTTTAAAATCTATGTTTTGGATGCCTTATAACCTGGAAAAGTCGAGCATAATTGATTAAATTTCAATTTTGGACTTAAAAATGTAAAAATAGAAAGTTGGTGGACTAAATTTAGGGGTGTCAATTTGGGTTGGGTCGGGTTCGTGGGTCGGGTTCGCAGGTTCGCGTGTCGAAACAGCCGACCGGACCCGACCTGCTTAATTATTCGTGTCGAATCTTGAACCCGGACCGACCGCTTATTTCACAGGTAACCCGAACCCGACCCACTTAACCCGTCTAATAAAATTATTTAATATATATTTAATATTTTTAATCGAATAAATTTATTTTTTCTTAATCATACACTATTCGATCAATATAAAGTATTGCAATTCACAACATACAAAAAGAAATGACATAATTGCATAAATAGATAACATACTAATCATATTTTGAAGACAATACTCAAAAAAGATATGCATAATAATAACAAATACATAATCAATGAGGGTTTATCATTTGAGTTTTAAAGATATTTCTTGTTTGTTGTTTTTTTCTTACAATTAATTATTTACTTAATTTTTTTAAATTCACAAACGGGTTAGATGGGTTAAACGGGTTATAGTAGGTTGGCCGGACCACTGTTTAATTGGCGAGTTAGTCGGGTCCACCCAATTTCGACCCGGACCACGAAGCTTTGAACCCATACCCATTAATTTCGTGTTAGGTTAGGTCGAGTTTGCGTGTCGGGTCCCAAATTGACACCCCTAACTAAATTGCAAGAAAATGAAAGTTAAAGGACCCCTCGCAAATTTCGAATTTTGGGATGTACTCGAGGTTTAAAAATGACTTTTGGACATTTTAATAAAGTTTTAAGAGTTTTAAGATAAATAAAATCAACCTTTAAAAGCCCAAGGACTAGATTGTAAAATTTTGAAAGTTTAAACGGCTACTTTGCAATTTTTAAAGCATCAGACCTTAACTTTAAAATTTGAAATTTTTACTCTTAAGGTCTTGGGAATTACATATTTTAAAAGTATTCCAAAAATCCAGTGGTTAGGGATTGGAAAATAATTTTACTAAAATTGAGGGACTAATGTGTAAAATACTAAACTTGAGGACCCAAATGAAATTTCCAGGACTTATGCAGCCCATGCACTGGAAATACTAACTTAACTATAACTTAATTATATTTTGGACCCAAGGTTCAAATTTCATGACAATTGGACCCCTAAAAGCCTTAAAGGAAATTATTCCAAAATGGGACAAAAATGATATTTTCAAAAGTTAAAGGACCTACACATATTTATTTTAAAACTGCTTTTGTCCCAATATCCCACTAACCTTAATGACATTTTCCAATTGGAATCACATTAAAATCCCTTCCTAGGTTTGTGAGTTCCGATTATTTTAAACTTAAGGTCCGAATTGGCAATTTTCACAAATTTGGGGCCAATGTGAGAATTTTACGAAATCTCGATCTCAAAATTTTAAAAACTGAATCTCTCGGACAATTTGGAGAATTTAGGAACTGACCTTTTAATTTTTCAAGGTCGGGATATTTATTTATTCAATTTTTAACCCCAAAAGTGTTGGTTTTTACAAAACGGGGCTAAATTACAATTTTTCTTTTATAAAGGACCTAACTCAAATTATTTTCTCTTTTACTAAAATAGCCCTGGACCCTCGACTGGAGATTTAATTAAAGTATTTTACTTTCCCAAAAATCCTTGACTTATCGGATCAATTTGACCGATTAATACCCGATCGCGGGAGCGACCTCCTCGCGCCTGCGATTTGAATCTATAACGGGACTTATGTTCCACCTAATCTTTCAAGATATCGAAGGTTGCTTATCCTTCCGATAATCATCTTCATCCAAAACTCCACCAACGCCATAATTGACACTCGCGTTTTTCAAAAATTTTCCCCGAATCGCTTCCCTGAATCAATAATACTGATTTGCACTGGTTGTTGCCTCGCACTTGTAATTACTTTCTCGCTCGAGTTAACTTGGTGTGTCGAGCTCACAATCGGAATGGATATGTCGGGGATGGAACCGGCGGCTCGGCCGCTATTCCACTCTTCCGCCCCATCGCCCTAATCCCGCAAATCACGAGGGACGGAGTTTGTCCAAGGGAAGCGGGTCGTAGCACTTGAGGTATAATCATGATTATGATGGATCCGAGCCTTGCAAGCTCCACTGTAGATTTTGTCTTTGCACTATGGAGCGATAAGGTGCCGTCTTGGACCATCCCGCCAGGGAGTTACAAGGAAGAACGAAGGAATCGTAGATCGATCCACACGATTCCGAAGTTATCGGACCCGTTTGGTTGGCGCTTACAAATCCGTGCACGCAACCGCTACTTGTTTTGCATGGGATTGGCGTTACATTTCCGCACGCAATCCTACTGTTTGATCAATCACATAGTCTGTGTGACCATGAATTTTCTTGAATCAGTATAAGTATATTATTTAAATATTTTATCACGACGCTATGAATCGTGTGTGAATTCATGCATCATACTCACGCGTTTTCATATAATCGCTTTCTCTCATTAACTATATTGCGCCACACTTGCACACGATCACCCATCCACCGAGATTTTGTCTCATCCCCACCTATTTTCTAACCTTAGATGAGGATTTCGTTGAAGATGCGGAACCGGGATTGAGACCTTGTACTTCGCTTGTTGGATTTACCACTTCTTCTTGTTGTTGATTGGACTCTTTTCTTATGTTGTTGTCGGACTCTTGTATTTCTTTCCATTCCGGTTTTGAATCAAGGGCGTACGACCCTTTTTGACTTTAAGTTGCTATATTTTGTTGATTTTCGGGATGTAATATGGATTATAGATCGTAGATCGTAAGTTGTATTTGTACTTGTTATTTTATTTCGCCGCTATTTAGACTGTTTTATTTGGTTCTCGTTGATTTTGTCTCGGACTATTTGGTTTTGTATTTAAGTTGTGGATCATTCGTCGCGTCCGTTTGGGGCGTGATTAGAGTGGTATCGAGCTCGGCTAGTAAGGTGAAACTTACACCGACCCTGGATAGGATAGACCCCGGCCTGCGTGTTTTGGGTAGTCGCGACTTGACCAATTAAGTGTGAAATCGATTTCAAATTGGTATAGAACCGTCTTATTGATGCTTGAACTAAGTCAACGCATATTTTGAGATTTTTCATAGTCATACTTGTTTTGACTTAGTTGATTCTTGATCGATTTCCCTTATTAGTTCTTTCCTTATTCTCTCCCTATCTTTCCTCTACCTTTGGTCGATCCGCCTTAGTTTTGTTTGATCGGGATGGAGAGCCCGCCTTCATGGTGGGATGTTTTCCATGCCCGTCTGGCGGGGAATATTACGGCACGATGATGATTCACGCACCGGGAGAGTGATCACGCGACCACGAGCTAGCCCAGAGCGCCAACGTAATAGGGACTGACTTAGCGCTTGGCGATGAGCAAGATGAGAAGAGCGAGCCGACCATTGTCATCAAGGACCGCGATAACACCATAAGAGCGGGAGGACCAAATACTGAGTATCGGAGCGCTGGATAACATGCGAGAAGATGAAAAAGGCAAGTGACGGCCGCGAAATGGGAGATTGACGCCCTTTATCCCGCGACATCGTCGAGCGCTTGAGAGAGACCCTCATCAAGCGGATACGATCATAGAGGACCTTACACAGGCCCTAGCTCGAGAGACGCCACACTGTAGAGGCTACTGGCGGCGCCCAATGCTCACCGTTGCCACCGCCCGAGGTGGAACCCGTACTGACGCCGAGGAGGATCCCAAGAGGATCCCGAGGAGGATCCATCGACATTGGAGAGCCGGAGGCACTCGAGGCTCGCTCCACTCGATGAGGCCTCGTGATTCGAGCAGATGGTTGGACTTCGTGGATTGCCCGAGGTTGAGGCGCCACCCCGACCCGACCCGGCCAGTTATGGACATACGGCGAGCGATGATGACGATCTCACCGATTAGTTAGCCGATTGTTAGTTTGTACTTACGTTGTTGTAGTCGCGTATTCAGTGTTGTACCTTACTTTCTTTTGTACTAGATTCGGATGTATTTTGGTTCCGATGTATCCGACTTAGTATTTTCATTGTTGTTGTACTTTGGGTGTATTCAAGTTTTACATTAATGGATATGCCTTTTGCTAATTATTCAAATGTCTTGTGTTGATGTTACTTTCCTGCGATATTACTTGCTTTACGCGAATAATTATTGTATTCATTTACTCGTGAATCGCAACTAACGCTTCAAGATCTGAGAATGGCGAACATCGAAGACGTGGGAGACCTCGTCGCGTTCCACGAGGAAATGATGATGTACCCAGGATCGGATGTTAGTCCAGTGGCTCAATAATCTAAGGGGGTGAATAGATTATGCCGATTTTTCGCAAATTACCCTCTTTTTGAAACAACGAGTAGATAGCAAAAATGTAAATGCGGAAAATAAACAACACTCGTTGATTTAAAGAGGTTCAACCCACCAGGGCCTAATCCTCTACCACCCCAAAGTATCTCTCAGGGATGGATTTTGAAAAGAAAAAAAGGTTTTATTAATTTACCAAAAATTAATACAACACCTGAGGATTACCACAATCCTCTTTCACCACCTCGAGGATTACCACAACCCTCTTACAACACCTCGAGGATTACCACAACCCTCTTACAACACCTCGGAGGATTACCACAACCCTCTTACAACACCTTTGAAGATTACCACAATCTTCAAACACCTATCACCTAGATCACCCAAGTGTATTCTTACCACAAGAATACTCACAAGGATGTCTTGTGTTGAATGATGACCAAAATCAAGATTACAACTCAATAGTGATTGATACAATATGAGTACAAGTGTAATCAAGAATTGAAAGCCTAGACCTCAAATAAGTGCAAGTGAAAGTGCTTAGCTAATACAACAAGATATATGAAAGTGTTTGCTCAATGCTCTTTGCTTGTATATTGTGTGTTGTATCTTGTTGCTTGAATGAAGCCTCTATTTATAGGAGAGGTCTTGGCTTTGATTTCCAGGACATTAGCTCCTCGGGGAGTGATTTCCGCGAAAAAGAAACCATTTAAAATCATCAATATAGTCATTGTTAGAAATCAATCCCACAAAATAGGGAAAAGTCATTCTAAAAATGCAACGGATAGTTTTCGATAAACATGGGGTTCGGCCGCGGTGAGAGATAAGATTGAAATTGAATTCTGCGAATTTTTACACAGGGGACCGATCGAAGGGGGTGCGGCGACGGCCGCCTAGTCGTGGACCGGTTGCCTTGAGCGTTTTTACGAAACAGAGAAGTCGGAACAAAAATCCAACTTGCAGTGCAGTCGCCACGGCCGACCGGCCGACCACACACACCGCCTTCGCCCACCTCGGTCGTCGGCCGTCGCCCGCCGCTTTTTTCTTACGTCCCATTTTCTGTTTCTTAGCTCAACTCAGTGCGGGTTGCCTATATGGGGCGGCCGAGGTCGAAACTGAAACAAATGTGTTGTCCAATGTTTTATTGAAAATAAACTTCAAGAAATACTCCGAAAAATAGTAAAAACATTTTAAGTAGATCGGAAATATTTAGACAACATTTAGGGACATAGTTTTGGTTTGAAAACATATTTGAACAAAATCGATCATAATCATCAAAATCATGATAAAAACATTTATCTAACATCGGGTACCCTCTCCGAATTACCACCACCTCCTCCACCTGGGCTGCAGAGACAATTTGACCGCATGCCTTTACATCAAATCTGGTTTTTATGAGGCAACAGCAGAGCCTTAACCCCGTGCTCGAACACGCCGAGAGGCGAACGATCGCACGTTGGAACGATTTCGCGATTCGACCCACCCCCCTTCTTGGGAGAGCGGACGATTTGAAAGCAGATGTTAGGAATTTTATTGTTTAGATTTTGATGAGTGCCATGTAAAACTTAGAATAGAAAGTTAGCTCCCAATTCTTGCTTTGAAATGTATTGTAACAATTAGAGTCGGCCAAGCCGAGTTAAGTCGCCTACGCTCCAACTTGCAAAGAAGACAATCAAGGCTTGAAGGAAAACTCTCTTTGTGAGACAATTTGAGTACAACAAAGAAAAGTGAGGAACTCGATCAAGAAGCGGTGAGCACGAGATGAGTGGAACATCGGTCAAGTCAACTCAAGAGAAGACAAGTCTCAAACTCAAGTGACAAGAGTCATCGATGATTGGAAGCGACTCTAAGTCACCTGGGAAAGCGAGGAAATGCGATCAAGTCGAGATAATCGAAAAAGAACCGTTGTACGTAAATCAAGAGATTTACTTAAACAAGTAATATCTTCATACTACCTTTCTTGGAGTGCTCAGCCCCGGAAGCGTGCAAAGAAATGAACCAATGGGAAGCACTACACCGTGTCGGAACTACGAAAAGGTGATAAAACATTTCATACGAGGAAATGGCAACTCCAAGAAGTGCAAACCAACGATCGCAAAGTGATTTTCAAAAAATGAGCCTATCTCTTCAACGGGCAAATTTTTGAAAGTTCACTATAAAAGGCTGAGGAGTTTGATTGAGAATGAAACGATCGTGGATGACACACACGTGAGATTTACAAGCTTATCAAAATTGAAATATTCTCAATCCTCAAGCCTACATCTCAAGAACATCAATCCAACACTTACCCGTGAAGGAAAGAGAACTTCAATCGGTTGAAGAGGAAACCTCGAAAACAAGGGGTCTACATTCCAAGAAGGATTGTAGAAAGGTTCAAGGTGAACCAAGTCTTAAGCGTTTGGAGGGCTTCGTGATCAAATCCAGTGCTTAAGCAAGTGTTTGTAGTAGCAAAGCATTTGCCTGCGTGAAAGGTGAGTCGCACGAGAAGCCTTGGTGAGTGATCAAGGCGTCTCGTGATCGAGTCCCAAAGGATCAAGTCATTTGTTGTGATCAAGATTTGTATCCGATCATTACCACTTTGTAAACCGATCATTACTTAGTGGATTCCTCCAGGAGTTGGAGAAGAGAGGAGTAGAAGAATTACCCCATCTTGAACCTCTATAAAAACTTTATTGTGTCATTTACTTTACAAACATTTAAATATACGCACTTTTAATTGCTTATATCTCACGATAAATTTGCTATCCATCCGATAATCTATAAGTACTAAATCAAGTTGTAAAAACTTGCTTAAACAAACTTAAGGGTGTTAAGTCTTCCATTGAAAAACAAAACCACTAAGTCAAATTATAGCCAACAAGTGAGTTATTTACTAATGTACTCAAACCGAGTGTCTGTTGAGAGATTAACTCTCTTGAGTGACTAATTCGATTGTCCATCAAGGACTGTTTGTGTATAACTCAGTAGATTTAAAAGGCCTAAATCGAAAATTTGGTAAGGTTTATTCAACCCCCCTTCTAAACCTTACACTTACACACCCCTTGGGACCTACAAGTGGTATCAGAGCGGTTGGTTCATTGAACCCTCCGCACCGGTTCTTGAACTAGATCTCCAAACTTTTCAAAAGTCCGCTTTAGTACTTAAACTTTCAAAACTCTTTTCTCTCTTTAAAAATCATTATCATGGAAGCAAATCTAACACGCATTCCTATGTTCACTATTGAAGAATTTGATGATTGGAAAATTCGTATGTATGCAGGCTCATCTATCAAAGCATTACATGATGAGATGTGGATAGTAATAGAAGATGGGCCTCGCAAATATTAAAGGTGAACACAAAACCATTTGAAGAGTTCGCGGTTGAAGGGGAAGAAGATCGACAAGACGCACGGTCATGGTTGAAAAACCAAGAACCGAGTGGACAAATGATGACAGAAAAAGATACAACCTGGACAATGTAGCCAAGGATATTCTCTACAAAACCTTGACAAAGCCATGTTCAATAAAGTGAAATCTTGCAAAAAAAAGCACTAAGGAAATCAGGACAAACCGACATTGATTTGTGAAGGCTCGTGAGCAAATCAAAGAAAACAAACTTTCAAGTGTGGTGTACAAAAATTTGAGAACTTTAAAATGATCTCGGGAGAAAACCTGGATCAACTAGATGCTCGATTACGTAAAATCACAAATGAGCCGTTCTACACTTGGAAAGGAATATACACGAAGGAAATGTGTATGAAGATCCTGAAAAGTCTTCAAACCTGAATGGGAGATGAAGGTCATGGCACCGAGACATTCCATGGACCTATCAAAGACATCCAACCATGAATTATTCTCGGACCTCAAAGCCTATGAGTTTTGAGAAGGAAGGAAAGACGAGGAAGAGACATGTACACCAAAACAAAGGCTCTAGTTGTCAAAGATGGAAGGAGAGTCAAGTCAAAGAGGCAATTGACCCGGAAGAAAAATAGCCCTAATGGTTAAAAGATTTAACAAGTTCTTTAACAAGAACTACAAGAGAGGAAAGAGTGAATCCTCCAGAAGACACTCGGCTCCTCCAAATCAAGGGATGATAGGCCAACCAAGAGAACAGATCATCAACAAGTTGAGTATCAAAGGGTTGACAACTCAAGAATAGAAAAGAGTGAGCAAAAGGTGAATATCTATGTTGGAATTGTAGACAACCAGGTCACTATGCCATTGATTGCTCATATCCTGTAGTCAACAAGTACGAAACGAAGAAGAAAGAAAGGTCTTGAGAGAAAGAAGACAAGAGAAGAAAAAGGCAATGATGGTGCAGAGACTACCGAGACAATGCCAAGTCAAGAGAGACAGTGACTCGAGAGCGGTGAAGCCGACTACTCAAGTGATTCGAAGAAGAAGCCTTGATCCGCTTAATGGCCAAAGAACAAGATCAAGAAGATGAGGTACAATCTAACTCAACAAGCTCGGACACTAGTGATAGTGATGTGACACACACACTTCATCACCCATCGATCTTTATGATTCATTAGGCAAAATGATGAAAGATTTTGAGCACATTAAAACCTCACACACACTATTGAATGAGGAAAACAGCTTTACTCAAAAGTCAAAACTCAAAGCCGACTAAGGAGCCGAGTACCCTAAGTCAAATAGCCGATGAGAATAAAAGTTTAAAATTTGAAAATGCTAAATTAATAGCAGAAATTGCCGCTATAGAAAAGAGGGAGAATGACCTCAAAAATGTCATTGCCTCGTTCATTCAGGCATCTAAATCATTGGATGATCTTATTATGAGTCAAAGAGAATGTGGAGACAAGACGGGCTGCAGGATTTAATTCCTTTGTGCCATGTCAAACCTCAAGAGTAATTTTGGAAAAAGGATCTTCAAGTCATGAAGAGTCCGAAAAATCCAAAACTCTAAATGATGCACACACTTTCAATCCAAAGCACAATACTAAGCAAAGCGGCCTTGGTTACAAAGGAAAAGGAAAGACTGACCAGTTGAGAGTCTTGAGAGGAGAGTGAGAAGAGATTCACCGAGTCCCTCAATGAGACTCCAAGAGAAAATACTCGTAAAGAAGAAGAGCTACCAAAAACCCTAAAACTCATAAAAGAAATACATATGATGGGAATGGTAGAAAATATCCAAGCAAGCCGATTTGGAATAATGTGAACTATCACCTAGACTTATGGAATACAAGCCCAAATGGCAAAGGCCAGAACTCAACAAAGGCCATTCCAAAAGCATAAGAGCTTTCATCAAAGACACACATATGCACTAGCACTACACTCAAAGACACCACAATTACCCAAGAAAGGCAATTGCTAAAACACATATGCGGCATACGTGACAAAAGAGACAATTTGTATGAACCTAGACTCCCAAGCAATTTGCCAGGATTGATTATAATTATGGCATCGATAGATGGCAACCTCTTGAGTCAAATCATTTGGCTATAGGTTGGTTGGATCATCTTATAATTCTAACCCCTCGGGACCCGCATAAGAATGGGTACCTAAAACTTAATTTCCTTGATTGCGGGTTCAAGGAACAATCGAGTGCCAAGGAACCTGGTACATGGATAGCGGTACATTCCGGACATATGACAGAAACAAGAGAAATCTGTCAAAATTCAAGGAAGTCAAAGGAGCAAAGTCATATTTGGAGGAAATGAAGCTCCTGGTGAAATAAGAGGCATTGGATCCATCCGGAGGAATGGTTTAGAAATCACAGAGATGTTGCATATGTTGAAGGACTAAACTTCAATTTACTAAGCATCACCAACTCGCGACAAGGGCTACAATGTTGGATTCAACATGGGAATATGCCAAATCAAAAATGTTGAATCTAATGAAGTTGTCGCAAGGATGCGACGAGAAAAATATGTATGTAGTGGATTGGTCAACCGCAACACCCAAAGACTGTCTACTAGCAAAGAGCACAATTTGAATCAAGTTGGCGTGGCACAAAAAGTCGAGTCATCCGAATTTCAAAACGATTAATAAGCTAGCAAGAAGTCATCTTGTGGAAGGACTTCGGATCAAGATACAAGAAGGAGAGTATATGTGATGCATGTCGGGAAGGAAAACAAATCAAGTCGTCGTTCAAGAAAAGACTTGCCCATCCTCAACAAGAATATTGCACCGCTTCATATGGATCTATTTGGTCCAGTGGAACCAAAGCAAGCATAAGTGGAAAGAAATACACCCTGGTGGTAGTAGATGACTACTCAAGATATACATGGACAATATTCATGTGCAAGAAGAAAGAAACTCTACAAAAGCTACCACCGGTGATGAAGAGGATACAAAATGAGAAGAGTCAAACCATTATCAAAATAAGATCGGAGAGAACCGAGTTTGTCAATGGAATAATAACTCAAGATCTTGTGTTGAGAATGGTATTGGTCATGAACTATCACCGCAAGGACTCCACGTGAGAATGGAGTTGCGAAAGAAGAAAAAGAACCCTCAAAGAAGAAGAGGACCATGTTAGCCAAGGCGGGGTTACCAAAAAGGTTTTGGGTCAAGCAATCATCAACGACTGCTACACCCAAAACGGATGTATGATAAATAGGCGGTGACAAAGACTCCTATGAGATCCGGTGGAAGAAAACCAAATGTTGCATATTTGAGGATATTTGGATGTAAATGCTTCATCCACAATAATGGCAAAGATAACCTAAAGGCTTTTGATGCTAAAGTCGATGGGGTATCTTCTTAGATACTCACCAAAGCAAAGCCTCTGAATACTCAACAAAAGAACTATGGTTACTGAAGAATCCATTCATGTAGTATTCGATGAGCCAAACATAAATGGAGAAGACATTGAAGAATCGGTGATAAGTGAAACATCCAACCTACGAGAAGAGTCCCTATCTTTGAAGTCAAGGCGGGGATTATCAATTCGAAGAAGATGAGATAGTGAATCTCAAAAGCGGTGAAAAATCTGCGGTGAGTGATCACGAGAGAGCGACCCAAAGAACACTTACCCAAGTCGATGAATCCGCCTAACTTACTTCAACTCGACGTAAGATGGCCGAGAGACCATCCACGAACTTGTCATTGGAGACATGAGAGAGAAGGTGTCAAGACAAGATCCGAGAACTCAACAAGAAGCAATGTTCACATGCTTCATCTCGCGAGATAGAGCCCAAAGATGTGTCACAAGCATTGGATGACACACATTGGATTCAAGCTATGCAAGAAGAGTCAATCGGTTTGAGAGAAATAAAGTATGGGAATTAGTACAAAGACCCATACATCAAAATGTTATTGGAACCAAATGGGTATTCGAAATAAGATGAACGAGGAAGGATCTGTGGTAAGAAACAAAGCAAGACGGTAGCCAAAGGATATTGCCAAGAAGAAGGAATAGATTTTGATGAAACATTTGCTCTGTAGCAAGATTGGAAGCTATAAGGATGTTTCTTGCCTACGCAGACTCACAAAAATTTCATTGTATATCAAATGGATGTAAAAAGTGCATTCTGAATGGATTATTGGAAGAAGAAGTGTATGTTGAACAACCTCCAGGATTTGAGCGAGAAGACTCTTGGAGACAAAGTGTACAAACTCAAGAAAGCCTGTATGGATTGAAACAGGCACCCAGAGCATGGTATGATACTGTCACAATTCCTAATCGAAAATGGATTCACTAAAGGAAAAGTGGATAGAACACTTTTCTTAATTCAAGACAAGAAGAGTATCTTGCTTGTTCAAATATATGTGGATGACATCATTTTTGGATCCACTAACAAAGAGTCATGTGTGAAAAATTCTCAAACCTCATGCAAAGTAAATTTGAAATGAGCATGATGGGAGAGCGACATTTTTCCTGGACTTCAAGTGAAACGGTGAAGGATGGAACCTTTATAAGTCAAACAAAATACACCAGAGATTTAATGAAGAAATTTGGTATGGAGGAAAAGTCTTCGTAAAAATACCAATGAACACATCATCAAAATGGACATGGACGAGATGGCAAGCTCTTGTAGATCAAACAAGATCTGAGCACTTATTGGATCTTTGCTCTATCTCACGGCTAGCGGGCCGGACATCACCTTTCTTTGTAGGTGTATGTGCAAGATTTCAATCGCTCCAAAAGAGAGCCATATGATTGACTAAGAGAATATTGAGATACTTAAAAGGAAGCCAAGAAGTAGGGCTATGGTATCCAAAGGAAGGTGGATTCAAGCTAATTGGCTATTCGGACTGACTATCTTTGGATGCGAGTGGGACAGAAAAGTACTTGTGCACATGTCAAATGCTTGGAAAGACTAATTTCTGGTTTAGCAAGAAGCAAAACTCAATAGCCACCTCTACTGGTGAGGCGAGAATACATATTGGCGGCATTCTTGTGCCCAAATCCTATGGATGAGACAAAGTGAGAGATTATGAAATTGAAGAAAAAGAAATTCCAATCATGTGTGATAACACAAGTGCCATTGCAATCACTCAAAATCCGTGTTGCACTCAAGAACAAAACATATAGATGTCGATATCATTTCATAAGAGATCATGTTGAAAAGAAGGACATTATCTTGGAATATATCTCAACCGATAAGCAACTAGCCGACATCTTCACAAAACCATTATGTGAGTCAAGATTTGAAGAACTCAAACATGAGTTGGGGCTAATTGAGCTAAGCCGAGAGACACGTAAGAGTCAAAGAAACGAAATGGAACAGAAAAGAAAGTGAAAAAGAGTGAAAACAAAAAACTAGCTCAAGAATCACCAGATCGGAAAAGTCGGCTATACCAAGTCACCGTCGGTGATGAGTCACTAAGAGAAATGTGAGAAGCAGAGTTAAATCGCCTAAGAGATAAGTGAATAACTTATGAGAAAAATGACAAAAACGCAAATCGTTTTGACTAAGCGGGAATGTTTTAAGGAACACGTCAAAGATAATGATGATGTGTACGGACATAAAGCCGCAAACCAAGCTTATGATTGGATATAAATGTGCCGCATTAAATACGAGACATGAATCGCTCAATATCGTGCGAAATCCAAGCCGTTGATTTCGATCACGATTCAAAACCGTCTCGCACGCCCTTTCATAAACCATATTTAAACCATTTTTCGTCCGTTTCTCTCTCACACTTCTAAAAACTGTTCAATCTCTCTCTCAAAAAGCAAAGGCAAACACTCTCAAAACCCTATCAAACTTCAAATCTATTTCGAATTTTTCTTGAAATTATTTCGAGAAATGGCACCAACATATGACTTTACCAAGTTGGGAAAACAAATCCACACCGGTTCGAATCAGTGGATTTCGACGGAATGGTGAAGCGTGGGTCCGACGACACCCTGGTGAAGAAAATCGCGGAGAAGCTAGAAACGGCAGATCAAATCGCTTTCTAACATCGAGTATCCTATGACCTATGTGGAGGAGGTCGACAATTTTACGTGAATGCTGAAATTCACGACGAAGGAGAATCAAGTCATCTGCTCACGGAAGCGGTGACTATCACAAACAAGGATTTGGTCAATATTGCTCACTACTACCAGAGAAGGAGCATCTCGAAATCAAAGAGGCGATGTAAACTTGGCCGACGCATGGAAAGAAATAGCCAAGTCCGATGTTGCCGACAAAATAATATACCGCGACAAACAAGAGGCTGCTTTGAAGGAAGATTATCACAAATTGTTGGACATTGTTGCCAAGTGTATCGACATCAAATTTGGCGAGCTTTGACCAATGTCAAAGGCAAAATTGATCGTGATGGCCGCAATAATCGAAGAAAAGAAGATAAACTCGGGCTGAGTTTATCTACAGCAGACTCTGCCAAAACGTGGGAAACAAGTCCTTCAAAGAAGATGGGTCATTTGGAGGATCCTCGGGATATGGCCTAGTGATTGGCGGCTATTCGAGGTGAAAGGAGTACCTCTTAGACATGGGAAAGCTTTCCATGTTAACAAGAGGATGTTCGAGCTAATCTCTCCTGGTGCTCGAAGCGTGCATACGCCAAGAGAGTCGACACACGGTGGGGAATCACCGATCCCCAGAAGACACACCGCTTCCTCTCCAACCAAGAAGAAAGCCGCCCTGCCTAGAAAGTCTCTTTGCCCGCAAAGAAAGAGAACCAAACATGCACCGCCCCGCAGCCAGAGTCACCGCCAGCGGCCGTGTCACCCGCTCGCCCTGCAGCGGCCGGTCGAGAAGGACTCACAAATTCCTTCTCTCGATCGTCAAAAAGAGGAGATCTCGACAAACCTAGACGGCGGCTCCTCGTAAACAAACACAAGCACGGCCCACCGCCCAAGACTCGAGAGGACACCGTCTCTCGAACAGTAAATCCCTCCGGTACAAACCAAGAGACGAAGAAGACTTGTAAAGCAATCCGAGCAGAGAAACCGGTGAGTCGGCTACTCGGCTAAGCACAAATACCGGAGACTCTTCGGAGAAGTAGAGTCTCCGGATGTAATTGATGAAACAGCCAAGTCTGCTTTGAAGGTGATCGCAGAGGCAACCTGAAGACACTGTTTTGTAGCTCACACAAACAAACTCAAGAAGAACCAGCCCAAGCAGATAGTGATGTAATGATCCTATCTCCACCTTACCCAGACATCCGTAATCGTCTGCGTGAGTGGAGAAAATGGAAGTTGAGCAAGTCGAGGGAACAGTTCCTACTACCTGAATTCATAGAAGAAGAAGAGGAGCTGCTAAATTTCCTTCGATTATCTATCTGTGCTCCCAAACTCTAGATGAAGACAAGCGCTTGAATATTCTGCAGATCTACAAGGACACGGAGAGAGAAAAGCAAGTCAAGAAGCCGAAGCACGAGAAAAGGCAAGTATCGCCCTATCTCCGGCACACGTAACACTTCCATCCTCTCCTTGATGTCTTCTCCGAAAGTGACGAGGAACAGAAAAAAATGCCACGCCACGAAGAATTGCAGATGCGGCAAGCATTGCGTGAATCAAGAATCCTTCACGAGCAAAGATCGATGGAGGGACCAGGAGAGTCCTCCGAACACAGCTGAAATCGATCCAATGGGAGTGGTTCAAAGCAAATAGCCACGATGTTCTTTGCTACCACTTCCCCCCGGTGACTCGGAAGAAGGCGATAAGGCAGATGGCGATGGCTGGGCTAGTGGGGACCCCGGTCGAGCCAACCCCTATTGAAGGTGTGCCACCACCGCCCCAACGGCTGAACCATCAATCGCAACAAAGCCGGGAGTTTGGAGACGAGTGACCCCACTCCAAGTCACTCACTGGTGCTCCGCTGAGGGGGAAACTCCTCCACCGCAGAAGGGTCGGAGGATGCTGCAGATGACTCCACAAGGAATGTAGGAGGCGAAGCAACGAAAACTCAAACACAAGAAGAAAACAGCAAGTTGCCATCAACGAAGCTCGCAGGCGATTGAGACTGTCTCGGTGAGGTGCCAACAGACTCGAAGGCTAATGACGCGCGCGATGCAGTCGAGGCACGGAAGGAATGTACCCGGGAGTTAACACTGGCAATGAAAGCGCAATCCATGGGGTTGAGACTCCAATGGATGCCATGTAGAAGACCCTAAGGGCGACACCTTTGTCGAAAGGGAAGACCAGTGCCTCGCAGCAGAGAGACCTTTGGAGGAAATGAAGGCCCACGGGAGGTTGAGACTTCCCGGGGTAACACAGTGAAGTAGAGAACATCCTCCCGCAACCATCGATCCATCCGAGAAGGAGATCGCACTTCATGATTCCCGGGACAACCCCGATGTCACCTTTGCAGGATCGGGATCAAGACGAAGAGAAAGCCGAGTCAACTCCCATGACAAATCCAAGAGACTCAGTGCGGATGTTCCAGGCACGAGCAAGTCGATCCCAAGACTACTCGTCGGACCTTTAATTTTGATGATGAGCCACCTATGGAAATCTCATCATCGTCCGATGACGCTTCGATAAGGCCGAGGACCGCGATCTACTCAAAAGGAGAAATCACCGAGACCAACGGTCTGTTAAGATACCGAGGCTCGGCCAAGCCGAGCTCATCGCACCACAAAACCCACCAACCGGAGACCACCGCTCCGGCTCCTCAAGCTACAATTTGGATCTATTCCCGGAAAAGAACTTCACGTCCACCGCTTATCATCGAACAAATCCCGGATGGCGGTGATGAATCCTTTGTGGAATCTTTCCCATTCTCACCGGAGATACCGTAACTCCACGAAGAATCGAGAAAATGAGCAAGCACGCTACACGCACGCATCAGCCTCCTCTGTTTTTCACTCAGGCACCATTGTTCCGGCCGACTTCGATTTCGACATTTGTATGGCCATCACCGCAAAGAATCACCAAGTACGAGAAGTGTTCAAGGCACTCTTTCTTTGAAGTTGAAAAGATGGAGAGGCATCGAGGCCTCCTTGGATATGCGCTGGACAACAGAGATGCCAACCTTGTACTGTGAGAGGCATCACAATCGAGAATAAGGGAATGGTGGCACAAAGATCAATCAATGCGTGTGGAAAGGTGAGATACTTGGACAATTATTCAACAAGCTGGTGGTGTGGGAGAGTCGAAAATGTTGACGCGAAACGAAGCTGCGGGAACACATTGAACATATGCACGAAGCTCACACCGCCGAGATCAAATGCTGCGTGAGCGAAATGCAAATGATATACTGACGTTTGGAAGAACACATGACAAGAAAATTCAGCCTTCTCATGGCCGAGATGAAGCGATTTGCAGAATCCAACGCTACTCGGTCAATTCCGTGCAAAGATACAACGCAACAGACTTGAAGCAAAATTCCACCATCGAAGACTTCGACTTCATGCTTGCCAAAGATGTTCCTGGGGTTCCTCTATCCTTTGATGATGCCAAAAAGGGGGAAGAGGAATACCTTAAAGCAAACAAAATCTGAAGCCGAGAAGAAAGGAGCAATGACAAGTGGAAGGAACAAAGTGAGAAGGAAAATCGGTGAGGAAATTTTGAAATCAAGAAAGGAAAATGTTTGGGGAAGGATCAAAGAATATGACCTTGATGATTGCACAAACCCCCAACAGGGTCTGTCACGGTGACATTATAAGCAAAGCAAACTCCCCGTGACTCTGCCACTCCAACACTCGCGTATCTATCATGGCCGAGAAGAGAAAAGAAATTGAAGCAGGGATGAAGGAGGTGGAAGGAAGAATGGATGCAGGGTGATGAACATTTTGAAAGAACACGGAGGCATTCCGGTTGACAGAGACACGTATGCCATTTCGATGATGTCGGGGAGAGAGCCAAGATCGAGTTGACGAATTCAAAACGCTCGAATCAAGGTTATTTTGCAAATCTGTCCTTGGCTCAAGCTTGGGATCTGTCTTGGGAAAAGGGTCTCACACTATGTGAAGAAGGCCGACTGCACAGACAACCGCAGCTCACTTTGGTCACTCGCCGGGCACTCATTTGAAAGAAGAAGGCCCCCAGTGCAAGATACGCCCGCAGGTAGAGGAAGAAGCAGAAGTGGAGGAAGAAGCAGGACTAGGCCTCCGCCCAAGAATATTGAATACGTAGATCCGAGGAAAGAAAGGAGGGATCTACGGGCCGGGCTTGACCATGTGGCGAACTTGCAAGTGGCCAAAACCAACGCCGAGTATGCAAGAAGGATAGAAGAAGAAAACAAGAGACAAACTCGGCTATGGCGGGAGAGACAGGAAAGAATAAGGAAAGATGAAGCGCCAGGAAGGCATATGAGAAGAAAAAGAAGGCGGTGATGACGAGAAAGAAGAGAAGAAAGAAGAAGATCTTGATCAAGATGAAAGAAGGAGACAAATGGCGAAGGAGATGAAGTGTTCTTTGTCCCAACCTTCGTGTATTTTATATGTAAATACATACAATGTAAGTCTTCCGTAATAATGCCATAAATTTTTTTGACAATTACATACTCGATACACCTTGTAAAAAAATTTTGTGTTAAGTACAAGAATGATATGATCAATAAAAAGATTGATTATGCGCATACATTCTATGTCAATACACTATCTGTATGTATCTTTGTTATTTGCATCTTTGTATGATTTAAGTTTTGGCATCATCAAAAAGGGGGAAATTGTTAGGAATTTTATTGTTTAGATTTTGATGAGTGCCATGTAAAACTTAGAATAGAAAGTTAGCTCCCCAATTCTTGCTTTGAAATGTATTGTAACAATTAGAGTGGCCAAGCCGAGTTAAGTCGGCCTACGCTCCAACTTGCAAGAAGACACCGAAGGCTTGAAGGAAAACTCCTTGTGAGACAGTGAGTACAACAAAGAAAAGCAGACAGAACTCGATGAAGAAGCGGTGAGATGCGGTGAGTGGAACATCAAGTCAAGTCAACTCAAGAGAAGACAAGTCTCAACAAAGTGAGAAGAGTCATCCAATGATTGGAAGTCGCCTCTAAGTCACCTCGGGAAAGCGAGGAAATGCGGTCAAGTCGAGATAATCGAAAAAGAACCGTTGCCGTAAATCAAGAGATTTACTTAAACAAGTAATATCTTCATACTACCTTTCTTGGAGTGCTCATCCCCGGAAGCGTGCAAAGAAATGAACCAATGGGAAGCACTACACCGTGTCGAACTCGAAAAGGTGATAAAACATTTCATACGAGGAAATGGCAACTCCAAGAAGTCCAAACCAACGATCGCAAAGTGATTTTCAAAAAATGAGCCTATCTCTTCAACGGGCAAATTTTTGAAAGTTCACTATAAAAGGCCGAGGAGTTTGATTGAGAATGAAACGATGCGTGGATGACACACACGTGAGATTTACAAGCTTATCAAAATTGAAATATTCTCAATCCTCAAGCCTACATCTCGAAGAACATCAATCCAACACTTACCCGTGAAGGAAAGAGAACTTCAATCGAGTTGAAGAGGAAACTATCGAAAACAAGGGGTCTACATTCCAAGAAGGATTGTAGAAAGGTTCAAGGCCGAACCAAGTCTTAAGCGTTTGGAGGGCTTCGTGATCAAATCCGAGTGCTTAAGCAAGTGAGTCATGTAGTAGCAAAGCGGTTCGCCTGTGAAGAAGCCGAGTCGCACGAGAAGCCGGTGAGTGATCAAGGCGTCTCCAGGCATCGAGTCCCAAAGGATCAAGTCGGTTTTGTTGTGATCAAGACTTGTATCCGGACTGTTACCACTTTGTAAACCGATCATTACTTAGTGGATTCCTCCGGGAGTTGGAGAAGAGAGGAGTAGAAGAATTACCCCATCTTCGAACCTCTATAAAAACTTTATTGTGTCATTTACTTTCTGACATTTAAATATCGCACTTTTAATTGCTTATATCTCACGATAAATTTGCTATCCATCGATAATCTATAAGTACTAAATCAATTTGTAAAAACTTGCTTAAACAAACTTAAGGGTGTTAAGTCTTCCAAAACAAAACAAAACCACGGCTAAGTCAAATTATAGCCAACAATTTGAGTTACTCTCTACTAACAAATTTCACCGAAGTCTGTTGAGAGATTAACTCTCTTCGAGTGACTAATTCATTGTCCATCAAGTTTCTGTGTATGTATAACTCAGATTTAAAAGGCCTAAATCGAAAATTTGGTAAGGTTTATTCAACCCCCTTCTAAACCTTACACTTACACCCCTTGGGACCTACATCGAAGAATGGGTAGAGAAGTTGGAGAATATCTTCAATGCTCTTCAATACTCCAACGAGCAGAGAGTCACACTCGCCGTATTTAAATGCGGGAATCATTTGCTAGAGACAGTGGAGAGGGCGAGTTGAAAGGAGATGGGAACAGGTAGGGTAGTCGAGAACGGGAAATTTCTTGCCGAGTTCAATGAATGCAGAGAATATTCACACGAGGTTGTGAAAGAAGCGCCGAGATGAATTCCATAGATTGAGGCAAGGAACCCGACCGTAGCTCGACGAGTCCGAATTTCACCGATTGTCCAAGTATGCTCTGGGGACAATCAAGATCAAGAGGATAAGCTTTACAAGTTCACTCGAGGATTGAAAGCGGAACTTAAAAGCTTACCGATCGTTGAATCGACAACCTACTCACCGCAGTAAAGCGGCTCTCCGCATTGAGTCGGGGATCGAACCGTATTGGATGATTTCTACAGAGTAGGCCATCGAATAGTCTTAAGAGGACAAGATGGGACAACCATCTAAACCGCCCGCTAAGTTTGAAGGGACCGATTAACAAAAAGATAAAGAAAGAGACCAAGACAAGGAAAGCCGGGTCAAGTGTGTGCACATTGCGTAAAGCGGGAGTATCTTGCAACGATTTTGTTATGGCGTAAACAAGGAAGGTGTTTGTCTTTGTGGTAGTAATCGGATCACCGCAAGATTGCCAAGTACAATGGCCGAACCAAACATGACGATGACCCACGTAAAAACCGGGAAATGGCCGGGAAATCGGGCAAGGATGCCCGCTCGAGCTTTTGCACTAGCCGGACGGGGAGGCTCCGGGAGGCAACATATGTGGTGGAAGGTACGCTTCTAGTATCTAACCACTATGCTAAAATATTGTTCGACCCTGGATCAACGCATTCATTTGTTGCACCGCATTTTGTACACAAACCGCATGCATGCATGGAACATATGCCTATATGTTTAGAAGTGTCAACTCCTATGGGTGCAAGTCGATAACAAATATTATCTATAATGCATGCGAAGTTAAGATTCTTTGAGATAAACTTTCTGCCGATTTGATCTTATTACCTATATCCGAATACAACGTGATATTGGGGATGAACTGGTTATCTGCACACCATGCACAAATGGACTGCCATAACAAGTCCATTAAGCTATGTGAACCCAGGAAAACCCGAAGTGGAAATTTCGGGAAGGGCACGAGTTAAGATTGCCCCAATCATTTCAAAGAATGAAAGCAAGGAAGGCGATCACTAGAGGGGCTCAGGGGTACTTGGCGTTTGTAATTAACAAACCCAAGGTTGAGACACAAATCAACCAAGTACCTATAGTATCAGCATATACGGATGTATTTCCACAAGAACTCACCACTGTCCCTCCAGGATAGGAAGTCGAGTTCACCATCGAGGTGTCGCCAGGACCGCCCCGATTGCGAACACCGTATAGAATGGCTCCTCTTGAGTTACAAGAGTTGAAAACGCAATTACAAAAGCGATGGATGTGGGATTTATCCACCGAGTACGTCTCCGGGGAGCTTTTTGTCTTTGTTCGTCAAAAAGAAGGATGGCACATTAAGACTATGTATAGATTATCGTGGTCTTAATAGTGTGACCATCAAGAACAAATATCCCCTCCCGAGGATAGACGAACTATTTGATCAACTTCAAGGAGCAAGCGGTGTACTCGAAGTTTGACTTACTGCAAAGGATATTATCAAGCGAAGATCCATGAAGGAGACATTTCCAAAAGCGCATTTCAAACCCGATATGGACACTACGAGTTTGTAGTAATGCCTTTCGGTCCGATGAATGCACCAACAACATTTATGGACACGATGCATCGAGTCTTCCAACCTTATTTAGATCAATTTGTGGTGATATTCATTGATGACATACTCATATACTCTAAGTCTAGAGAAGAGCACGAACGTCATCTGAAAATTGTTTTGGAGACACTACGAGAGCATAAGTTGTATGCCAAATTCAGCAAGTGCGAAATTTGGCTTAGTGAAGTCGCGTTCTTGGGACACATAGTATCCGACCTGACCGGGATTGCAATAGATCCTTCGAAGGTACGGAGACATTGGTTGAATGGAAACAACCCGAGTGCAGAAGCGAAATCGGGGAGTTTCCTAGACTAGCTGGATATTATCGAAGAGTTATCCGGACTTCTCCAAGATAGCCGAACCACTCACTCGACTAACCTGAGGAAGCAAGTCAAGTTTGTGTGGAATGACAAATGCGAGGCGAGTTTCAAGAACTAAAGAAACGACTTACTACGGCTCAATCTTAGCCCTTCCAAAGGGAACGAAAACTTTGTCGTCTCAAGTGATGCATCAAAAGAAGGACTATGAGTAGTGCTCATGCGGGGAAGGAAAAGTTATCGCTTATGCATCACGAAAGCTCAAGCCGTATGAAGCCAATTATCCAACGCATGA
Source organism: Rehmannia glutinosa (assembly GCA_016081115.2). Classification (NCBI taxonomy): domain Eukaryota; kingdom Viridiplantae; phylum Streptophyta; class Magnoliopsida; order Lamiales; family Orobanchaceae; genus Rehmannia; species Rehmannia glutinosa. Next base: position 59,651,240 of record CM071926.1, on the reverse strand, counting down.
CTTGGAATTGGCAACGATAGTTTTCGCGTTAAAGAAATGGAGACACTATCTCTACGGAGCAACATTCACGGTTTTCACAGATCATAAGAGCTTAAAGTATCTATTCTCTCGAAGAAAGACCTCAACGAGGCGGAGAGATGGATGGAGTTGATTGAGGACTATCACTTTGATATTCAATACCATCCGGGAAAGCTAACGTCGTAGCAGACGCTCTAAGCAGAAAGGCAAGCTTAGCTAGACTTATGATTCGAGAGTGGGAATTATTAGAAGAGCTGAGCAATTGGAATCGACAAGAACTAATACTCGATTTCATGTGCTAACATTTCGATTAAACCCGAATTGAATGAGATCATTGAAGCGCAAAGGAAAAGATGCAAATCTTCAAAAATTGAAGAAGAAGATACTTAAAGGAGAGAGATCGAATTCTCGGTACACGAAGATGGAATTATCAGTTAGGAATCGAGTGTGTACCGAATGACGAATGAGATTAGGAATAAAATCTAGCAGAGGCACACCGTTCAAAATACACTATACATCCTGGAGGAAACAAGATGTATAAGGATCTCAAACGGAGTTATTGGTGGGTAAACATGAAGAACAGGTAGCGAGTTTGTTGCGAGATGTTTAACTTGTCAACGAGTAAAAGCGGAACACCAACGACCATCTGGTTTACTACAACCGTTGAGAATTCCCGAGTGGAAATGGGAACACATAACGATGGACTTCGTGACGGATCTACCAAAGACCAGAGGAGGCCATGATGCTATTTGGGTAGTGGTAGACCGACTCACGAAATCTGCACACTTTTTACCCATCAAGAAAACTGATAGCTTGCAGAAACTTGCACAAACTGATATCCGAGAAATCATTCGACTGCATGGAATACCAGTCGACATAGTATCCGATAGAGACCCGAGGTTTGTCTCCAGATTTTGGAAGTGCTTGCACGAGGAATTGGGTACCTCGCTAAGTTTCAGCACAACAGCACATCCACAAACCGATGGACAGTCTGAGCGAACAATTCAAACCCTTGAAGATATGCTGCGAGCTTGCACATTGGATTTTCAAGGAAGTTGGGATTTACACTTACCATTAGCCGAGTTCGCCTACAATAACAGTTATCAAGCCACGATTGGGATGGCACCCTACGAGGCATTGTATGGGCGAAAATGTAGATCCCCACTACACTGGGAGATTGATGACCAATGGACTCCGAAAGAGAAACAAAAGTCACCCTCAATTCCAAAGGTCGACTTAGTTCAAGAGGCCATGGAGAAGGTCAAGCTGATCAAGGAGCGGATTCGCACAGCTCAGAGCCGCCAAAAGAGTTACGCGGACAAGAGAAGAAAGGATTTGGAATTTGAAGTCGGAGATGAAGTATTTCTCAGACTCTCACCACGGAAAGGATTGATCAATCCAAAGAAAGGAGGCAAGTTGAGTCCGAGATATGTTGGACCTTACAAGATTTTACAGAGGATCGGGAAGTTAGCCTACCGACTCGAGTTACCGACAAAGACCATATGTGGGAATGCACGATGTATTCCACGTGTCGAGACTGAAGAAGTATCAACCAGATCCCGAGCATATCATCACTCGAGATACTCCGCCTCTAATGGAAAATCTATCCTACTCGAAAGGCCGATCCGGATCATTGATCGCCAGGCACGAGTTGCGTAAGAGAGAAATTCCGATGGTTAAAGTGGTGTGGCGAGAACCACAACCGAGACGAAGACGCAAGCGTGGGAGATGGAAGAAGACATGAGGAATCAATATCCGAACTATTTCAAGAGAATTTGGGGACCAAATTCTTTTAAGGAAGGGGAGGATGTGAAGCCCCAATTTTTTCCGAGCTATTAATTGATCCTTATTGTCGTTTATACTTTTGATCGACTATTTTACCGCGTCATTTTGACGGGTAATTTTTAATAATACATATATTTTGTACTTTATTTCATTTTATTTAATTACTTGTGATCATGATCATCATTAATTCTATTTTGCATTTATGATCACTTGATTGATCATTATTACCATTTTTGTATTTATTAGTCACCTTAGAATTTTAAGAGACTATTTATTTTAGAGACTTTTACCTTATAGAATTAAGATTTTGATTTAGATTAAGTGATCATGAGACTTACAAGTGATCAAGGAAATCACTAATTATTTTGGAGATTGATATATTTCATCTATTATCATCAAATTTGGGACCAAAAAAAAATATGGAATTACCAAATTGCCATTATAGTGATTTGACCATGGTGGATATTTTTGGAGTAAAAATATCATCCAACTCTTGTACACCTACACCTTATATTAGTCATCTTGTGTATAATTATACCATTAATTCAAACATTATACACATCATCTCTCACATTACTTCTTTAATATTATTTTTGCCAACATGTTGGAAGTCTTCCAACATTCCATTCAAACCAAGTCTTGCCCATACCTTTGACCCTCAAATTGTCTCCCATGCATGAGGCAAAATGCAAGACACAATTTGAAAAATTCCTCTCCCCCCTCTCTCATCAAGGTGGACGGCCATTATGGCATTTTTACACAAAAATTTCATTTTTTCACTAACACATTCATCTCCTACACAAAATCCTCCCCCTTCTGTCTAAAAACTCCCAACTTCTCTCTACTCTTCTTCTTACTTTCTTCTTCCATACTTAGAAATTTTTTCAAGAATTCTCTCCTTATTCTTCACAAAAATCGAACCAAACCATACTACAAGGTAAGAAATTTTATCTTCAATCCATTTTTGATATCACATAGTTCATCTCTTCCACCTTCTTAACTTAAGTTTGAATTTGGTTTGGAGGTACATTTAGAAGACCTTGAAGATTAGAGCTTGACAATATTTTTGAAGGACTTCAAACTTGAAGAACAACTAGTAGAGCAATTTGGACTACAAGGTAAGAATTGAGTACTAGACCCCTTCTTTCCTCTTCTTTCTAATTTTTTCAAATTTTAACACCCCTTTTTCATTTATGAGAAATAGGGGCTGACCTTAGGTGATTTTGGAGTTGAGCCAAAATGTCCAATTTTTAAGCTTCAACTAGTCTCCAAACACCTACTACACAAGGTAAAGTGTAGTCCTTCTCATTTCCTTATTTCCTTCTTTTCTCCTTAATTTTTCTCTCATTTTTCTAACTTCAAATTTTTGATATTTTTTTGAATTAGGGGCTGACCTAAGAAGCCTCATCCAAAAAAATTGTGAAATTATCCTTTTATTTCACAATTTCCAATTTTAAGGTGGGTGGAAAAATATTTTCCAACTATTAGGCGTTTTATTAAAATGCATGTCGAAAATTTGATCATGAGCCTTGAGATATATATAATCTATGTATTGTATGTCAATTTTATGTATCAAGTCATGAAAATTCTCAAGAGTTGCTCAAATTTGCTATTTATTGAATTTTAGGTGCATGCATGCGCAAATTAATGTTTTAATTGATGAATTCTTGTATGTATTGGACATGCATGTGTATGATCTTTAAAATCTATGTTTTGGATGCCTTATAACCTGGAAAAGTCGAGCATAATTGATTAAATTTCAATTTTGGACTTAAAATATAGAAATGGAAAGTTGGTGGACTAAATTGCAAGAAAATGAAAGTTAAAGGACCCCTCTGCAAATTTCAAATTTTGGGACTGTACTCAGGTTTAAAAATGACTTTTGGACATTTTAATAAAGTTTTAAGAGTTTTAAGATAAATAAAATCAACCTTTAAAAGCACAAGGACTAGATTGTAAAATTTTGAAAGTTTAAGGGCTACTTTGCAATTTTTATAACTGTACCAGACCTTAACTTTAAAATTTGAAATTTTTACTCTTAAGGTACTGGGAATTACATATTTTAAAAGTATTCCAAAAATCCAAGTGGTTAGGGCTTGGAAAATAATTTTACAAAAATTGAGGGACTAATGTGTAAAATACTAAACTTGAGGACCCAAATGAAATTTCCAGGACTTATGCAGCCCATGCACCTGGAAATACTAACTTAAATATAACTTAATTATATTTTGGACCCAAGGTTCAAATTTCATGACAATTGGACCCCTAAAAGTCTTAAAAGCAATTATTTCAAAATGGGACAATGATATTTTCAAACGTTAAAGGACCTACACATATTTATTTTAAAAACTGCTTTTGTCCCAATATCCCACTAACCTTAATGACATTTTCCAACTGGAATCACATTAAAATCCCTTTCGGTTTGTGAGTTCCGATTATTTTAAACTTAAGGTCCGAATTGGCAATTTTCACAAATTTGGGGCCAATGTGAGAATTTTACAAAATCTCGATCTCAAAATTTTAAAAACCTGAATCTCTGGACAATTTGGAGAATCTAGGAACTGACCTCTTAATTTTTCAAGGTCGGGATATTTATTTATTCAATTTTTAACCCCAAAAGTGTTGGTTTTTACAAAACGGGGCTAAATTACAATTTTTCTTTTATAAAGGACCTAACTCAAATTATTTTCTCTTTTACTAAAATAGCTCTGGACCCTCTGACTTGGAGATTTAATTAAAGTATTTTACTTTCCCAAAAATCCTTGACTTATCGGATCAATTTGACCGATTAATACCCGATCGCGAGCGACCTCCTCGCCTTGCGATTTGAATCTATAACGGGACTTATGTTCCACCTAATCTTTCAAGATATCGAAGGTTGCTTATCCTTCCGATAATCATCTTCATCCAAAAACTCCACCAACGCCATAATTGACACTCGCGTTTTTCAAAAAATTTCCCTGAACTGCTTCCCTGAATCAATAATACTCGACTGCCTGGTTGACTGCCTGTACTTGTAATTACTTTCCTGCCTGAGTTAACTTGGTGTGTCGAGCTCACAGTCGGAATGGATACGTCGGGGATAGAACCGGCGGCTCGGCCGCTATTCTACTCTTAGGCCCCATCGCCCTAATCCCCAACCGAGGGACGAGTTTGTCCAAGGGAAGCGGGTCGTAGTACTTGAGGTATAATCATGGTTATGACAGATCCGAGCCTTGCAAGCTCCACTGTGGATTTTGTCTTTGCTATGGAGCGATAAGGTGCGGTCTTGGACCATCCCGCCGGGAGTTACAAGGAAGAACGAAGGAATCGCAATCTGATCCACACGATTCCGGAGTTATCGGACCCATTTGGTTGGCGCTACAAATCCGTACGCAACCGCTACATGTTTTGCATGGGATTGGCGTTACATTTCCGTACGCAATCCTACATGTCTTGACTGAATCACATAGTGCCTGTGTTACCATGAACTATTTTCTTGAACTGTATAAGTATATTATTTAAATATTTTATCACGACGCTTGCGAACCGTGTGTGAATTCATGCATCATACTCACGCGTTTTCATATAATTGTTTTCTCACATTAACTATATTGCGCCACACTTGCACACGATCACCCCATCCACTGAGATTTCTATCTCATCCCCACCTATTTTCTAACCTTAGATGAGGATTTCGTTGAAGATGTGGAACCGGCCCTGGATTGAGACCTTGTACTTCGCTTGTTGGATTTACCACTTCTTGTTGTTGATTGGACTCTTTTCTTATGTTGTTGTCGGACTCTTGTATTTCTTTCCATTCCAGTTTGTAACTGAAGGGCGTAGGACCATTTGACTTTAAGTTGCTATATTTTGTTAATTTTCGGGATGTAATATGGATTATGGATCGTAGACTGTAAGTTGTATTTGTACTTGTTATTTTATTTCCGCTGCTATTTAGACTCTGTTTCATTGGGTTCTCGTTGATTTTGTCTGGACTATTTGGTTTTGTATTTAAGTTGTGGATCATTCGTTGCGTCCCGTTTGGGGCGTGACACTTAATCCATTGTTTATTGCGTGAATGCTCAAGAAAATTCAAAAAAAAAAAACATTTTTGTTCTACATTTTCGATGTGGGCTCTTGCCAAGAAACCAAAGGGTTGAAGAAAGAAAGAAGCTTTATGTGATTGGAATATAACAAGAATCTGAAATTGGTTTATATTTCTGTTATTTTCTGAAGCGAAGATATATGGACCTAGAAAAACCCAAAGCACAGAGGCTTTACCAAGTTTAGAGAGGAAGCAATGTAAGCCCCTTTTTGTTATGCCTCGTTTGGTTGATTATTTGTTTGTTATTGATGATTGATTAATGAGAAGGGATTTCTTGATTTTGATATGTAACTTTACTTAAACCAATAAATTGGTTTCTTGTGGATATGTGGTGAACTTTCTTGTTGTTTGTAATTGGGTCATTTTCTTGTCATTGGATATGACAATTGGAGAAATATTTCCTTTATGTTGCAGATTATAATTTTATGAATGTTTGATAAGATCAAAATAGTAAAATATTATTTTCACTAGATTTTATCATATGAGGATGAGTGTGTTGATTTAAATTTGCAGGGATGTGAACTTCTCATATTTGCAAGTTCATTAAAATTCCCTCTTCTGTCAATAGTAAAATTCAGAAGTTCATATCGATCAAAATTATTCAAAAACTCATCCGTATAGTGTGTATTTCGTTTGGCGTGCAACTATGTATAACAAGTAAATAAATTTTTTTATCTTTGTTTCATTTGTGCATAAATTTCCATTGAGCTTATTGTTTTATGAGTTAGAGAACAACGTAGACTATATTGTCATGTATTTTTCTTCTGTATGATTCAGACGAAACATTTTATATGTGCATAGATTATTCTTTCATCAAATTTATAATTTGGTGTCAATTGGGATGCTCTTATGGTTGTGATTTTGGTATATTATAGGACGATTATATTGAGAAAGGGTGTTTGTTATATTGTGTTTAGTTGGTCTGATATATCATAGAGAAGTTCAGATTCCTAATTCCTTAAATAATTGGCCCCTAATTGACCTACATGTTTATTTATTTATTTATTTTATTATTTCTCTTAAAGTGAAAATCTTAGTGAAATTATGTGTTGGGTGATACGTATGTTAATATTTCTAAACTTTTCGACTTAAAAATTTAATATTATACCCATCTTTTCAGGTTGTTTTACCAGATCGAGGGGTCGAATGATGTTTTGAGGACGTGTTTGTTCTATTTTCACTAGCACTCATTAGATTTTGTTTATAAACATTACTAGTAAGGATTTACAATGTAAGTTGACAAATTGGGAACTATGAGGCCCCTTTTAAGTACTTGTTTGTATAGCCACATTTTTCGCTTTACGTATACTCGTTGTTCACATTTTCAATGAATGGCTTAATGCAAGTTATATTTTTTAATTTCGATTGTACTTAATTGTTTGTTGTTTTAGATTGGTGAATATTGGTGCTATTATTGTTAATTACAGGGATTTTTGGGTAAAAAACATATTATTGTTCTACGAAATGAAATCAGTTAGAAAACAAACATCTGTTATAAAGTGATGTGTAAAATGAAACCGACATCAGTTATGCTAATTAAGACATCACTTTTAGAATCGATGTCATTTCCTAACTAACTAAACAAAAATAACAACGCTTATTAACCATTGTGGTTGCCGGTATCAACATCGGTTAAAAACCGATGTTAACGACCGATTTGTTAAAGAAAAGAACATCGGTTAGAAAACGTTGTTAAAAAGTTGACACTTTAACAACAGGGGCTTTAACATCATTTATATTTCTTAATAAACATCGTTTTTTAAACGATGTTGTTTCACTGTTTGACATCGGTTAAAAACCGATGTTGAAAACCCCCCTTTATTAACAGGGCTTTCAACATCGGTTTATTTCATCATTCGACATCGATTTTTAACCGATGTCTATTACTTTTTTTCCTGTAGTGAGATTTGATTTTATCTAATTTGATATAAAGATAAAAATAAATAGATTTGAAAATTTGAAATTTAACTAAAAGATTTTCTGCAGATTTTTCATCTTCTAGAAATTGGATTTGGGCTTTAAAAAAAACAATAGGGTTTCAATTGGGCCTGCCAATATAATCATTTTTACTAGGGTTGCCAAGACCAAGACTGGAAATTCTATATTAGGCCAAGATTCAAAATCCTAAAGGTTCAATATACTAAAAACCCAAATATGGTAAAATTTGGGGTATCACATTCTACCCGCCTCAAATAAAAAATTTCGTCCTCGAAAAATTTCGGTTACATACCTTTATCAAAGAAGACGTGATGCTTGGATTTAATTTCCTCTTCTCGCTTCCATGTTGCCTCATTTTTCCCGTGTTTACTCCATTGTACATTGATGAGAGCCACATCTTTATTTCTAAGCTTGTGCACTTCCGATCCAAAATAGCTATAGTCATCCCTTCGTGTGACAGATTCTCACCTATGTGTAGGTTCTTGTAATTAACAATGTGACCAGGGTCAAACATATACTTCCTCAAAGATTGATACGTAAAAACACATTATGTACTCGACAAGTCCGTGGCAAAGCCAAATGGTATGTTAAGTCCCCAACTCTTTATAGTATCTCAAATGGTCCAATATAATGAGGATGTAGCTTTCCCTTTTTACCAAATCTATAATTCCCTTTATCGGAGCCACTTTCAAAAACACATTGTTACCAACTACAAACTGTATATCCTTTCTGCGATTATTTACATATGATTTTTGTCTATCTGAGCAACCTTTATTTACATCCGGATCTCTGAAATCTTTTTCAATGTTTGTTTAATCAATTTCGGCCCCAAAATACTTCTTTCTCCAGCTTCACTCCAATATAAAGGGGACCTACACTTTCTCTCATATAAAGCTTCATATGGAGCTATCTTAATCGTTGCTTGGTAACTGCTATTGTACGCAAATTCCACTAATGGCAACATTGTTTCCCAATTTTCCCCTGTATTGAGTACACATGCTCTCAACAAGTCCTCTAACATCTTAATAGTTCTCTCGATTTGTCCATCATCCGTGGATGATAAGCGTTGTACTGAATCTCAATTTCGTTCCCAAAACATGTTGCAGACTTCTCCAAGATTTCGATGTAAATCGTGGATCTCTGTCTAATACAATAGATACGGGCACCCCGTGTAGTCTCACAATTTCCTTAATGTAGATTCTGGCATACTGATCCATACTAAAAGTCATTCTTACTGGCAGAAAATGTGCTGACTTGGTTAATCGATCCACTATGACCCATATTGCATTATTCTTTCTCAATGTTTGTGGTGGTCCGACCACAATATCCATAGTTATATGTTCCCCGCTTCCACTCTGGGATTTCCAATGGCTTAAGCAAAGCCGACGGTTGTTGGTGCGCTGCTTTAACTTGCTGACAAATAAAACGCTTCTCTATAAAAAATCCGATATCTCTCTTCATACTTCTGCACTAGAAAAGCATCCTCAAGTTGTGATACATTTTTGTACCTCCTGGATGATCTTTGTATGGAATATAATGCGTCTCCTTCAGAATTTCCGTATGAAGTGACTCATTCATAAGGACACAAATCCTTCCTTCATATGTCAGAACATCATCGCCGGTTACCTTGAATCCCTCGATATTTTTGGCTTGTGCATGTTCCTTCATCTAGCACAAAAACTTATCATGGGGTTGAGCCTCCTTAATCTTATCTCTTAAGGTGGGTTGTATCCCCAATGATGCCAAAATGGCTTCCGTACCATTTGGTGGATCAACAACTTCAATCTCCAGTTTGGCAAAATCTCTCGCCAACTATTCTTGCTCTGTGAGCATACAAGCCACTTCCCCTATGGTCTTACGGCTCAAGGCATTGGCTACTACGTTAGCTTTGCCTGAATGATACTGGATGGTGCAGTCATAGTCTTTCACCAGTTCTAACCATCTTCTCTGCCTCATATTCAACTCCTTATGAGTTGAAAGATATTTAAAGCTTTTGTGATCCGTAAATATTTCACACTTTCCTCCATATAGGTAGTGTCACCATATCTTAAATGCATGCACCACGACAACCAACTCTAGATCATGTGTGGGGTAATTCAACTCGTGTGCCTTTAATTGTCTCGAGGCGTAAGCCACAACTTTACTGTGTTGCATCAAAACAGAACCCAAACCTTGCTTCGATGCGCCACTATAGATGACAAATCCCTCAGTAGGATTAGGAATTGTCAATACAAGGACATAAGTTAATCTACCTTTCAACTCTTGAAAACTCTTCTCGCACTTGTGAGTCCATCCGAATTTATCTCCTTTCCTTGTTAACCATGTCATAAGCATGGCTATCCTCGAGAATCCCTTGATGAACCTTTTGTAATAGCTAGCTAGACCAAGAAAACTTCGTACCTCACTTGCATTCTTAGGTACATTTCAACCACTTAATGCTTCGACCTTACTAGGGTCAACTTTGATTCCTTATGGTGTGACCATGTGCCCAAGAAACACGACTCGTTCCAACCAAAATTCACTCTTCTTAAACTTTGAGTATAACTTCTCTTTGTGAAGTGTCTCCAATACAATCCTTAAATGCTCCTCGAGTTGCACCATATCCCTTGAGTATATCAACATGTCACCAATGAAGACTATGACAAATTGATCAAAGTAAGGGTAAAACACTCTATTCATCAAGTCCATAAAGAGGCTTTGGTGCATTAGACAAACCAAACGACATCATTACAAACTCATAGTGCCCGTAATGGGTTCTAAATGCCATTTTTAGAATATCACACTCGTTTATCTTGATTGGTGATACCCAAATCTCAAATCAATCTTGAAGAACACACTAGCTCCTCAAAGTTGATCAAATAAATCTTTGATCCTCGGCAACAAATATTTATTCTTCACTGTAAGTCGATTCAACACTCTGTAATCGATGCACATTCTAAGTGATCCGTCTTTCTTCTTCACAATAGGACTGGTGTGCCCCCAAGGTGACACACTTGGGGGATTAAATCCCACCTCCAACAGTTCTTGTATTTGAACTTTTAGCTCATGCAGTTCCTTCGGCGCCATCTGATAGGTTGCCCTAGATACTAGTGCCGCTTCGGGTAACAAATCAATGGAAAACTCCACTTGTCGATTTGGAGGTACTGCTGGTAACTCTTTGGGAAAGACACCCACAAATTCCCGAACTGTACAAACATCATTTGGTGATAATTTCCTTTCTTCAGCAAGGTCAATGCATTCATTGCTGATATAACACTGGGCACAGTCCTAGTTTTAGTTTTGTAAAACTTCATTTCATCTTCTCTGGGAAAATTTAGTGTTATTTTCTTCTCCTGACACTGGATGTCAGCTCGATATTTACTAAGTCAATCCATACCAAATATTATATCGAATATCCTTCATACCAATAACATACAAATTGGCTTTAAAATCCTTTACCCCTATATCAACGTCTACATCCTTAATGACTGAATCAGTGAAAATTGTTTTACCAGAAGGAAAACTAATCTCAAGAGGTCCATCGATCCTAATATCAATATGTCCAATCATATTATGTAATCTTGAAGACATAAATGAGTGTGTGGCACCCGTGTCAAATAATACGAAAACATGTATACCAAATACACTTAACATACCTGACATCGTGTTGGGGTTCTGATCAACTTTACCCTGGGTCATAGCATATAGTCGGGCAAGTCCTCGAGAGCCTTACCATTTCCTCCCCTGTTCCCGTGAGGGATAATCCCATAACGAATACCCTGACATCTTACACCAATACCATTTATTTTGTCCCAAAAGACACTCCCCATTTTGATATTTCCCACATTTTGCACACAATGGTTTAGCAGTTTGGGGTGTAGGCCCTGATCTCACTTCGGTTCTTGCATGTTTATTGTGGTTTCCCTTCTAGTCTTGATTTCCACTCCAGCTTCGTTTTCCCAAACTCCATGTTTGTTGTCGGTCTAACTCATGACTGGTAGCAATCTCGTGAGCATGAAACACTATCTATGCATACAATAGAACTCCATGGCTTGCCACAATATAGCGTATCCTTGGCTGTACTCATCAATTGTAATTCCCTCAATGCCTGCTTACGGTCTATGTCCACCATGCGTTCCACAAAAATACTCATCTGATTGAACTTCCTCTCGTACTCAGCAATTGTCATTCCCACTTGATTTATGTCCCAAAATTCTCGCTCCATCTATTCACCGTAGTGTTGGGTGCCATATTTTGTTCGACCCCTAAACAGCTAAAATAAATCTAGCAATCCTCGCAAGAGAACAAGATCAATAGTAGGATAGCAAGTTGACCACAAGTCGTCTCTCAAGGAAGACTTAACCGACAAATAATTATTATGCAACACAATTGACAGAAAAAATAAATCCTAAATACTCTAACAAAATTTATGATTTTAATTAACTAAAGAAAAATGAGTAAAAAGACTAATTAAAACTAAACACGATTAAACTTGACGTAAAATGATATGGATAAAAGTCTAGGACATCGGAATCATCTCATCAAACTCGTAAGCAGAATATCAACTAATTGATCATGCGGTTAACAAATATAACAAACATATAAAACTAGGCCTAGATCTGATAACTCACGTATTCACAGATTAAGGCTTATCCAAACATAATTTGCTATTTCATTAAGCCCCAAGTTAGATAATATATTCGATTCATATCTAACCTTCTGAATAAATTTAGTCCATGAAGAATATATTCTCTCGATCTCAATAATTCCCTCAAAATAATTAAAAGTTGATCAGACAATCAATTATCAAATAAAGCAATTCATTCAGGAAAGCAAATCAATTAGTCAATACTCATGCTTGTTTGTTTGAATCAAATCATCCTAATCCTAGAACAAAGAAATTAGTTCATGCATGGGGATGAGATCATAATCTCAATGAAGGAAAGAAAACAATCATAAACATTATCATGCAACAATAATAATCACACAACAATTGAAATTAGATAAAAGAAATGAAGAAATATCACGCTTTGATCAAGCCGCAAAAATAACTTCAATACGAAGAACCCAAACAATCCCAATGTTGAAAAGTAAGAGAAAAGAGAGAACACTAGAGTCTAAAAGTGTTCAGAAGTAAAGTATGTTCGAAAATATGGGCTCCCCAAGTTTTATTTATAAACCTTGAGTCCTATACAAGGTGGAAGAGCCCAAAAACCGCAAAGCAGATGCGAAATTTCGTGTTATATAAGTCACCGTGCGCGCCCGCGCGCGCACTCTTGCGCCCAAGACAGCGCTGCTGCTGCCCACCGTGCGTGTCCGTGCATTCACGCACACCCTCAAAACATTGGAATTTGCTATTGGTGTCTTGTGAATTTTAGCTCTATCTCTTAGTTTTCCATAGCCACTTGAAGGACCTCAATATCAATATTTTAGAGAGAGTTATGACCAAAATACTAAGACGTGTCATTTCCGAAATCTCATCACTTGATTTCCACTTTCACATGATTTTAACCTATCCAAACGTCTTCATTTGCTTTTGTTAGTAGAAATAGACATTGTAGCAGTCTCTTTTATGTTTCTAGAAAATCAACAAAATAACCCAACTTAACACTAAAACATGCAAATACAAATAAAATATGCCAAAAATATGTATAAATCATCACACAAAACACAAAAAAACATGCAAAACAACTCCCCCACACTTAGTCTTTTGCTTGTCCTCAAGCAAATAATTGTGCCTTTAGACCCAACAAAAAACATCAAGTATAATTTAAATCAATAACACCAAGTTCTATCCACCTCCGATCCAACATTAATTGATTCTCAATCTCCACAATAGACTCACCCCACTAAGGTTAAAAAAATTAACAAAGGTGTTCGACCATCCTCGCTAAGTTTCAAATCCATTTTATAAGTTGCAACCCCGTTACACGCAACAAACCACACAATCGCTAGCCACGAAATTATTATTCTTTTTTATTCTTTTTTTTCTTTTTTCTTTTTTTTTTGAATTTTTTTTCGAGAGAACTTTCGAGATGTCTTCCACTAGGTGTAAACTTTGGATTTTCTCCAAAGGCTCATAGAGTGGTTTCCCATACTCATGTTTGTGTCGCCGTTTTACGTAAAAGACAAACATGGGGCTCATGAATGCTCCTAGTTACTAAGCAGTAACAAACAGATGAGTATAATTTTAATTGCTCTTTTTTTTAGATTTTTTTTCTGCAAAGATAGAAATCTTATGTAAACAATAATTAAAATAGGGTTTCAACTTAATTCAAATCAACGAAACGTCACAATGCAAGCCCCACAACCTAGGCTATTATTTAACCTTCGCCGAACTTGTCTACCTAAAAGGTTAATTCACAATTCTAGCCAAATACTATGTATCAAGTTTGCGGTGTAATTTCATAATCAAAAATTAAATTTTAGCACATATTTCTAGTCAGTTCACCAACACAATTATAAGACTTATAACAACTATAAGACTAGTGATAACTAACCACATGAAACCATAACACATATACATAGACAATCCCTCCCCCACACTTAAATCACGCAATGACTTCAGTGCGTAAAGAAAATAAAATAGAAGGAAAGAGAGACGTCCCTGGAAATTGCTATAATTGGCAAATAGTTAAAGCAATCACGTAACCGTCAATCCGGCAAAAGCCATGTGAAGGGAAAACAAAATACCGCATATAAACTAAAAAATAAAAAAACTAACATGCACAAAAAAAAAACCACATGCAAACTTACACAAAGAGAAAAATATTTGGGTTGCCTCCCAAGAAGCGCTCTTTTAACGTCATTAGCTTGACGATATCAACTAAAAAAAATCATGGCGGGTCATCGAGCAAGACCTTTTTCACTACCTGTGAATTTTTATTCGGCTGAATTTAATTATTTTCCTGCCATAAGATATCTTTCACAGCAGAATCTGCAGAGTCAACAATAAAATTATCATGCAATGCACAAGAAGGACTACGAGCTATATCAAAAATTGAAAACGCTGATTTTTCCCAAGACATTCATAATTAGTTTTCTATTTTTAACATCTATCATAGTATTAGTGGTGAATTGTCTACCCAACAATATAGTGTGATCTTTAATATTACCTTTATCCTTCCCATATCCAAGACAACAAAATCACGAGAATTTTAATACCACCTAATTAGACCAAAATATCTTCAACAATGCCTTTAGGATAACTAAGTGACCCATCAACAAGTTGCAAACATAATTTGGTGGACCTCAATTCCTAGATTTAATTGTTTAAATATAGAGTAAGACATAAGGTTAATTCCGGCTCTCCTAGATCAAGTATACTGCGACTTTCTTACCATTCTCAAAAGCAATATAAATAATGAAACTACCTGGATCTTGTTGCTTTGGGAGTGGACTTGGGGATGGATTAGGAGATTTGTAAGGATTATCAGTTTTGTTTAAGAATGATCCCTTATTTACCTCCTCATGCGTGCTTTCTTCACTTGCACCACCCTTATTTTCAATTTCAAGACCAGTATCAGCTTGAGCTTGCGCTTGTTGACTAGGCCATGTGTCTTTTTTGACGAGATGTCGAGCTATCTCACCAACTTGCATAGCCAATTGGCTGACTTGAGTCTCGATTCGCTTAAGAGAGGCCTCCAAGGATTCAAACCATCTATTATTCCACTCTTGAGTTCGCTGACTAACTTGAATAAAAGAATAAAAGCTTTCTTCTAATATGGGTCGTGGTGGTTGCTCTTGATTGGTTGTCATTCCTGGTGCTTGTGTAAACAATACTAGAAAAACAGATCAAACGCACCTGACAAAAGAAACCTAAACTAGAAACAAACAAAAAGAATCCTAATCCAGAACACGAAAAATAAACACAATAATTATTAAGTCTAAAGCCTTCCCCAGCAACGGCGCCAAAATTTTGTTCGACCGCTAAACACCTAAAATAAATCTAGCAATCCTCGCAAGAGAACGAGATCAATCGTAGGGTAGCAAGTTGGCCACAAGTCGTCTCTGAAGGAAGACTTAGCCGACAAATAATTATTATACAACACAATTGACAGGAAAAATAAATCCTAAACACTCTAACAAGATTTGTAATTTTAATTAACTAAAGAAAAATGAGTAAAAAGACTAATTAAAACTAAACACGATTAAACTTGACGTAAAATGATATGGATAAAAGTCTTATCTCATCAAACTCGCAAGCATAATATCAACTAACTGATCATGCAGTTAACAAATATAACAAATATGTAAAAACTAGACCTAGATCTGATAACTCACGTATTCATAGATTAGGGCTTATCCCAACATAATTTGTTATTTTCATTAAGCCCAAGTTAGATAATACATTTCTGGTTCATATCTAACCTCCTAAATAAATTTAGTCCAGGAATAATATATTCTCTCGATCTCAATCATTCCCATAAAATAATCAAAAGTTGATAAAACAATCAATTATCAAATAAAGTAATTCATTCAGGAAAGCAAATCAATTAGTCAAAACTCATGCTTGTTTGTTTGAATCAAATCATCCTAATCCTCGAACAAAAAAATTAGTTCATGCTTGGTGATGGAATCATAATCTCAATTGAAGGAAAGAAAACAATTATAAACATTATCATGCAACAATAATAATCACACAACAATTGAAATCGGATAAAAGAGATGAAGAAATAACACGCTTTGATCAAACCGCAAAAATAACTTCAATGGGAAGAACCCAAGCAATACGAATATTGAAAAGTAAGAGAAAAGAGAGAAAACTAGAGTCTAAAAGTGTTACGAAATAAAGTGGGTTAAAAAATATGGGCTCCCCCAAGTCTTATTTATAAGCCTAGAGTCCTATACAAGGTGAAAGAGCCAAAAAGCGCAAAAAAAAAATCAGAACTTCGTGTTATGTAAGTCACCGTGCGCGCGCGTGCACTCTTGCGCCCAAGACAGTGTTGTTGCTGCCCACCGTGCGCATCTAGGTACTTTGTGCGCGACCGCGCACCCTTGAAACATTGGAATTTGCTCTCGGTGTCTCTTATAAATTGTAACTCTATCTCTTAGCTTTCTATAGCTACTTGAAGGACCTCAATATCAATTTTATAGAGAGAGTGAATGCCAAAATACTAAGACGTGTCATTTCCAAAATCTCATCACTTGATTTCCACTTTCACATGATTTTAACCCATCCAAACGTCTTCATTTGCATTTAGTACCAAAATAGACATTGTAGAACTCTCTTATCTTTCTAATGGCATAAGAATCAAGTCAATCTAACTTCGGATGAAAAAGTTATTTTCCAAATACGAAGACTGCCGCAGTTGCACGAAATGACTTTTTGACATTTCTTGCTCCAAAACTCGTTTTTTCCACCAAATCCTAGAAAATCAATAAAATAAACCATTGTAACACTAAAACATGCAAATGTAAATAAAGCACGCCAAAAATATGTATAAATCATTACACAAAATACACACAAAAATATACAAAATATATTTCTCCATCAATATTTCCTTAAACCCTTTCCGAGTTAGGGTTGTTCGTTCCTCAACAGGCCTCAATCGCCAATAACTCATCCACCATCAACCGGCATCCTGCACCAGATGGTACTAGGCACAAAGGATACATTGTGCCTCAGTACATCCAATCGGTTCAAATGTGCGCTCTATGGAAGTAAGCCACTCTCACGAACGGCGGTCAGTCCTTCTGTCCGTTAAATGGGCAAAAATTGATGAAATTATTCCACCACCTTGGCATGGCTATGTGCGGTGCTTGATTGATTGTAGGCGCATTTTCATAATTTTCTACATCCGCACCACCATTCGGTTGGCAATGTTATTTCTACCGAGGAAGTGTGAGTTCGAGTGCGTCTTGGAAACATCGTCCTATAGCCAAATATAATAATAACTTAGTAAAATTGTAGGGAGTATGTGTATTCTAAGACAAAAATGTAGTCTAGCAGTCAACTCATCACTAGAAATGGCATCCACAATACATGAAAGAAAATAAAAAAAATTCCATTATCATCATTTCAAAACCTTCAAGAGGTACAACGTACTATTAGGAAACAAACTGAAAAACAAATATTGTTGAACCAAAGAAAGAAATCATAACTACCACGCCTAATCACTGAGCCTTGCTTGAGTTTTCATCCTAAGGTTCCTCTTCGGGATCCTTTCCCATCTCATCTTCTGGCTCGGTTATATGCTTTAGCCACATCCCATAAAAATGTGTAGAGAAATCGGCAAAATTGATGATGGGAATATCTGTAGTATGTGTAAAGGTCACATCTCGGAGAAATAGAGCTCTCGCACGACGTTCTCACTTCGGGGGCATAGTGTTTTTCAGTTTCATAACTGCCACGTAGTTTGAGACACCTTCTTGTTTGACTATGGCCCACATTCTTCCCGTTACAAGTATGTAGCCTCCCAAATCATTATCATCCAATCTCTCATAGTTCTTAAAGTCTCTGGTACGCTTTCTTTTCAGGGCTACGAGGCAAATAACTGACTTCTTAGCGGTCTCATGAATGTCATCATGAATGTCATCCATCTAAATGCCATGAAATTTTCTTAAGTACAAAGCATAGTAAACATGGAAACATATATCATTTACAACATTAACAAAATATGACTAATTGCCATTAACATAAGGCTCAAGTCTCATGAAGTAGCATGATGCACAATACATGACAAAAGCTCAAAATGATGTAAAACAATATAAGTATTACCTTTGAGTCGATGTGGTATGGCGAAGGTGATAGATTATAGACTATTTTGACAAAAAACAAATTCCAACTCTTTTTTTTTTCTCCAAGTCTACATAAACATAGACATGCTCTGATAACACTAATGTAGCACCCTAATTTTTGGAAAGTGTAACTACGCATAATAATAACCACGAAATAAAAAGTTCGTAGTAGTAGCTAAAAAGTTAACAGAAACGATTCATCGATTTTATTCCAAAAGCATAAAAACTACTAACTAAAATTACAAATTCCACACTCCATAAACAAATGAAATAACTAAGGCACTGTACGTTTTAAAAATACGAAAAATAAAAAAAAATAACCAACATTGTTCAAGAAATTTCTAGTACTAATGAAAATTTGACAAATAAACAATTCATCCATGATCAATTCACCCGCCACGCACCACGACGGGCTCCTCAACCTGAAATGCTAAAATATTTGCGGTGAGTTATCGTCAACTCAGTGGGGAAGTACTTGTTTAAGTTAAATACGCATGTATAACAGTTAACATAAATATTCATGGAAATAGATCATAGTCTCGAATACAATTAAGTACCATAGTCTTATTGTCTCGTGTACAATTAAGTACAACAGTCTCACGTGCAATTAATTAAAATAGTCCAATAATCTCGTGTACAATTAAGTACAAAATGTCAAAGTCTCACATCATATTTAACATGAACATGCATCGAACAATTAAACATAGCATTAAAAGTAAACAAAAGCAATAAACCCCACCTTAAATGAAAAAGCAGAATTATCGAATGTGTGCTCGCTTGAAAATTCTAGACCTCGTAAGAATGATTTCATACAAATAAATAAAATAAAATAACTTAATAAATAAATTGACTTAATACATGGCTTTAGGAAAATTTGGCTTAAGAAATAAATAAGGAAAATAAATAAATAACTGAACTTGGTTTTAAAATAATTAGTATGAAATGGGTTGGCTTGGAAGTGTTAAGAAAATTTGGGGTAAATCTGGAATTCGTGAAAAGAAGGCTGTTTGAATTGAATATAAGAAATTTGGGGTAAAATTAAAATTTCTAAAATGTAAGGTAGTAAATCCTTTATTTGGTCTTAAAAAAACAGTTCAGCCCATTTTCGTCCCCTTTCAATCTCTCACCATCTCACGTCTGTCTCTTTCTCCAAAAAAAAAATCAGACTTCTCCCTCAGTATTACTCACTCTCTCATGCTATCTGTACCTCTCGGTTTAACTCTCTCTCTCTCTCTCTCTCTCTCTCTCTCTCTCTAACTCTCCCTCTCGGTCTCACGCTCAAGTTTCGTCTCACCCCACCGCATGCAGGCTCATCGAGAATGGGTACGACGGAGGCGACGCGACTGGAATTGGGCGGCGGTAGAGGTAAAGGCGGCGATTTGCTTGGGGTTTGGGTTTCGGGCCTTCGAGTTAGCTCGGGGTCTTGGGTTTCTAGTCGGTTGTTTATGGCTTCGTGATTTTTGGGCCTGGTTTGTTATTTCTTGGTTTTTTTTCTTTCTCTTTTTTTTTGGCGGAAATCTTTGGTTCGGGTGGTGTTTGGACTGCGGGTTTCATGTTTTGATAGTGGTTAACAGTGCAGTAGTTTCCGACGGCGACTCAGGTTGTTTTGGTTAGGGGTTTCCGGTGGTTGTTAGCTAGACTCGGGTTGTGAATTGATAGATTAAGAAAAGAAAATTATTGGGTTATTTACCCTGAGGAAACCTTGAACCTGAATGGTGGAGGTGTGGAGAAAGCTTGAGACGGAATGTGATTTTTTTCCTGAGTTTGAGAGAATACATACGTTTGAGTTTTTCTGGGAAATCAAATGAACAGATTAGTATTGGAAAGATATGTACGTGATTTGGCAGTGAGGTTTGATATATCAGATAATATGAGGGTTATCTAAGAGTTAGTATTATGGAGAAACGTGGGTTCTTGGATTATCTGATAGATCATGTACTAGTTAACAAAAAAATTTGATTTTATAAGATAAAAATAAATAGGTTTGAAAATTTGAAATTTAATTAAAAGATTTTCTGCAGATTTTTCATCTTCTAGAAGCTGGACAAGGGCTTTAAAATAAAAAAAATATATCAATAGGCTTATAATTGGGCCTGCCAATATAATTATTTTTACTGGGCTTAACAAGATCATGATTGGAAATTCTATATTGGGCCAAGATTCAAAATCCTAAAGGTTCAATATACTAAAAATCCAAATATGGTTAAATTTGGGGTATTACATTATACGCTTATCTCGATTATTTTTTTAATTACTACATTATTTTCTATGTTATTTTTATTGTTTCGTATTTGTTTTTGTGTTGTTTATATTATTTTTTGCTTCTGTCGATTTTTCAAATTTCCAATACAATTTTTATTTATTTTTTGCGATCTTTTTTTTTTCTTTTTTGTTCTTGTGTTGTTTTCCATATTGTTTAAGTTGTCTGGTTGTATCTACATTGTTTTCAATGTTGTCGTGTTGTTTGTTGTTTCTATGTTGTTTCGATATATCAATGCAGTTTTTACCTATTTTAAGCTATTTTTGTTCTTGTGGTTTTGTTTTCATTTGTTTATTGGTTGTTTTATATATTTTTGAACGTTATTCTATAGTTTCTTGATTGTTTCCAATGCATCCACAATCTTTGGATCAAAAAATAAATTATATTTTTTTATTCATGTGTTGTTTCTATATTATTTTCAGTGTGTTTTGTTTTAATGTGTTGTTTATATGTATATTTCTTAATTATGTATAAATTTTCAAGCGTAAAATTGATTATTTAATGGTAACAAAAATTGTTTTTCACTGAAATTTTATTAGCTAAAATATGTTTAAAAACGTCAAAAAATCCGCAAATAAACAAAGAAGCATAAAAAAGTTTTCGGAACACAAAAATATTCGGAAAAAGCCCGGGAGCATAAAAATATCTTTTTTTTTTCCGAAATGTTGGACAATTGTGTCCTTATCCCAATAATTTACATTTTTGTTCGGGTGGAAAATTAATATGTTTAATGATACTAAACCATAAAGAAGGTCAATTTAAAATTTTAAATCTCTTATATCACGAAATATTTCGTTGCGCCTTTAGTAACTCAGTAGACTTTTTAATGAAAATGGTATGTGTCATGCATGTATATGTAACTACTAGGATTTTTGTCCCCCCTTTTTGCAGGTGAGAAATATGTGATTTAGCTCTACCAAACGTATTTTACTATTTTACAATAATTCTGCATTAGTAAATGATTAAAAACGTACTTTTCTTAAGTAAGATAGAAAATAAAATACAAAAGAAAAGAAGGATACTGATCACAAGCCGATCATGTACCCAAATGTTTGGGGCCTCGTTAAAAGCCTACCAAGGTAAAACCCATCTTTATGGGGAAAACCCTTAGTAGGAAAATAGTACCCCGGCGAGATAGAAAAGTACCATACAACTATAGCAAAAGCACAGAACGAAAAATCATCTAACAAATCTATAATGTGTTCGTCCAACATAGTCATCCGTGAGCAGGGAGATGATATCCGCCGTGTTGGAAATTTTGGTTTTGATAAAGTGGGTGTCTACCCGACTTTGACCAATTTTTCGGTGGCTAAATATTTAATTCTGGAGGAATTAAATTATATATTATTAATCTACGTTCCGAGTAGATGTTCGTAGTATTTTTTATTTCTCAAAACCGAATTTTGGTGAGTGAAAAATTAATACACGAAGGTAGCCACATAAATGGGTATTATGTAAAGATTATGTAAAGGGAGATGAAAGGCTTATGCCTTATCGCACATGGAATACAAATCATAGTTTATCCTAGTTTATTTACTAGAAGGTGTTATTTGTTGTATAAACTATAACACAAGTGGATGATCACAAGTGGGCCACACGCGCACGCGCGCCCGCCCGCCTGGGCCTGGGCTTGGGTCGGGGCAGCCCGGACCCTATTGGGCCCGGGTCCTGGTCCACTAAAGTTTTGCCACTCGAAAATGGGCTTGGCCCAGATTCGAGTGACTGTTGGACTGTTGAAGCCGATGAATGCGGGACATTGTAGGTGTCGATTCGTGTCGTTGGAGTTAGTAACTCCTACGGTAGTGATCATCCGAAAAGAGCCCACTACTTGTATGCATTATGGAGTAGTGGGGTGTAACACTGGTCGTTTTATTACAAGTGATTAATGCCCACTACCCAGCTTTTTTCTCGCAGTGGAATGGTTGGCTATTTATACATGTTTGTGCATTGCAGTTTGATATAGAATTCTTACTCCATAAAAAGGCATACACTCATATATTCTGCATTCTGCACTAAGTCCAGCAACTAGTCTTCAGCACATTTTTAGTTCGCAGGTGCTTCTGTGTTAGTGGTGCTACTACACAGAAGACGTAAGCCGTTTCATCTTTGGAAGCAACACGTCAAACCGTGAGCACTAGCCGGGACGTAATTGCTTTGCGGAAAGAGATTCATCTCGGCTCGGCTTCTGGAAGTTCTATTAACAAGTTGTAATAGTTAGTTCATTTCCTGTAATTTTCTGTTTCTGTAATTTGCCATTCTGGAGGCATTCCCGATCCTATACAATTGTTATCAACACGCCGTTGGGGCGTCCCACCAAGTAGAGCCTCCCATAAACTTGCTGAGTTTATCCGCCACACGATTGCCTTCCCGATAAATGTGAGAAATAATAAAGTTCATCTGAGAAATCAAAAAGAGAGAGTAATGCCATTGACCAAGAAGATGCCACGGAATGGAGCCAACCCGAGATCAAAAAAGATCCACAACATAGGTTGAGTCCGATTCCATCCAAAGATTAGTCCACCCCTTATGAAAAACATATGTGATCGCACTCATAGCCGCAACTAATTCAACCTCGAATGCATAGCCCGTTCCACACTATTTGACAAAACAGCCACAGAAAAAGCCTCGACACATCCGGTAAATAGTCACGGCCGTAATACGTCCTGGAGCTCTTGTTGCACTACCATCCGTATTGACTTTTATCCAACTCGGAAGGGGTAAATGCCAAGGAATAAGGATAATGCACAGAGCCTCCAAAGGACGGCCCTGAACCTTCAGCCGATGAAGACAAAGTAAATCCTCCCGAGTATTATGCATGCAACCCTTGTCTAGATATGCATACTCGATAATCATCGCTCGTAACTGGACAAGAGCCGCGTCCGTGGTCCATTTCTTGTCATTGAAGATTACTCATGCGGAATACCAAGGGGAAATTACACAAAATATCCAAATACGCCTCCACAAACGACATAGTTAAGTGCTAGGTGTTATCGAAGAAAAAATCCAAAATAGGATTCTAAAAATGAATCCGATACTCATGCGGAATACCAAGGGGAAATTACACAAAATACCCTTATTTTGGACCGAATCCCGATAATACCAACATATACCATTTTTACCTTTTTGATTACTTTCTTTACGCTCTGTTTTTACTTTTCCCCTAAAATACGCTATCTGTCTTTTGGTGTCCATTCTTTCATTTTCTCTCTCTGTCTCTTCATCTCTTGACTGAATCCCGCGCTGCATGTCTGCCATTTTTACTGTGCTTGGTGTGTGATCCGTCTAACTTCTTCATTAACTTCCCCGTAATATTATCTAGAAATCGTCTATGGAAACTGCTACGTTTGAAACCATTCTTTATGTGTCCTTTTGGTTTCGTATTTATACCATGGCTCCCAAGAAACCTCTTCTACTTCGACTGAAAATAGAAAAGAAGGCTGAAGCTAGTTCAAGAGTTCTGAGAAGCGGTTCGAAATCTGAAGGCCTAGTTCCTTCATCGTCTAAAAAGAGGAAGATGAAACTTGGCGATGATGTTGAAAAACAAGTTGTTAAGGTAAAATCATCTAAAAAGAAGGTTGTTGGTTTTAGAGGCGTGGATGTTGCTGAGGTATAATGTTTTCTCTTTTATATTACTGGATCTACTTTTTTTTTTATTTAGTGTTCTTTGTTTTTTGCTTTTTTTTTTTTGTTTCTGTGTTGTTTTTGTTGTGTTTCTATGCTGTTGATCTGTTGTTTTTGTTACTTTTCAAATTTTGCTATACAAGATGTGTTGTTATTTTTTGTTTCGTTGTTGTTTCTTTGTTATTTTTAGAGTTATGAGTATATGATTGATCCGGAAGAGTGGTATACTGCTAGGATAAACACTGGTTTTTCTTTTGAAGTGATTAAAAATATGAAGGAAAAGTTATCCGGTACCGTAGTATTTGGATGCGTTTAAGCATACTTGTTTCGATTATTTTCTAGACATGCATGGCGTTGATTTCAAAATCAACTTGTGCATTCGTTGTTGAAGAGGCAGGTTGTTGATTCGCGGAAGGATGCGATATTAGTGTCTGTTTGTGGGAAATTTTGAGATTTGGTGTTGGGGAGTTTGCCCTGGTCATGGGGCTGAAGTGTGTTAGGGATAGGCCCTGTTCGTGGAGATGGTATTACTTCTAAGTTCTTCTAGAAGTATTTTCTTTGCACAATGAAGTTCACTAGGCAAATCGAGGAGTATTTTAGATTACAAGTGTGGGGGGGATAATGATGATGATGCCCTGAAGATGGCGTTGTTGTACTTTTTGCATTTTTTCTTTTCTCCTATTGGGACTTCGTGAATGTGGCTTTTTTGATTTAGTTGATATTGAATCTTTTAACACATATCCCTGGGGAAGGGATATGTTTGACCTGACAATCAGAGAACTGGGGGAACAAGTGCTCCATAGGAAGCAGCCTCAGGATGAGGATTTGAAGCTTGCTGCTAAACGCATTAAATTTTACAGAATTAAAGGATTTTCTCTGGCCTTCCAGATATGGTTCTATGAATGTTGTTCAGAGGTGAACAATAAAATTTGCACTCGTTTAGGGCAGAGTATCCCTCGTATTCTGAATTGGGGTTGTCCAGGGTCTAGGAGAGATAAGAATTTGAGGTCTGATGATCTCGATATGATGATTTTCAATTGTTCCGCGGAACAGGTAAAACATTATTTTTTATTTTTCTATTTCTCTTTTGTTTTGCTTTTGTTTCATAATTGTTTATTTGTTGTTTCTAACTTTTTCTTTTGTTTGTTTTCCTTTTGTTTTAGTTGAATTTGATGAATATTTGGCCATCAGATGAAGAGAGGTTGCAGTTGGATATTGCAACATTTTTCGATGAGTCCAAGTATTCATTTAATTATGTTTGATGGGGACTTTGTCATTGGTAATTTGAAGAGGCAGGATTCGGATGTTGAGTTGGGATCGAACTACACGTTGGATGACGTTGTCCGCAAGTAGGATAAATTGTCCAAGGAGTTGAAGGTTTTCAAGAACTCCGTTTTTTGAGTTGCCTGCCATTAAGGGGAAACTTCAGGTACCCTTATATTTTTTGTCCCCCTGTGTTTCATTATTTTTTTTTGTCTTTGTTGCTTTCTTCTTTGGATTTATAATTTTTTTATTTTTGCTTTTAGGCTGGTGATGGGCAAGATAAAACTGATAAGGGTGTCGGAGATTAATATAATAAATGTCGTTAGTGTCAGCTTCCGAGTCTGAGAACGAGTCAATGGGAGTGGACCAACATGTTAAAACTCACGTTGTGCCATTTTCTAAGGAGGTAGTTGACCCTGCTGGTTTGGAAAGCACTGAGCGAACCAATAGTCCCCTGGCTGGTGGATAGTTTGAAAACAAATCAGAGATTGTTGAAAGTGGTAATATTGGCGGTGATGTTGGTGGTGAGTCTGTGGTTGAAGGGCTTGTTAATGGTGGTGAGGGAATTCCTGTTGGTGGTGAAGTTGATTTGTCAGTGGATAAAGTGATTGTTAACGATGGTGAGGGACTTGCTGTCAGTGGTCTGATGGAATTTGCAGAAAATGTTGAGAATGTTCCGTTTGATTCAAGTAAGGTTTCAGATGAGGTTGGTGTTGAATCTCAGGGCCTAAATGTTCGTGCTGAACATAGCTTCATTGGGTCTTAAGAATTTGATGATCTCACCCAATCTCAATTTGATTCTATTGTGAATGCTGCAACTCAAGCTGTTGCTGGAATGGTTTGTTTATAATAATGTTTCTAGTTTGTTTTGACATTGAATTGTCATTTATATTTTGTTTATAACATTTTGTATCTGTTATATTGCGGTGGTGTCAAGGGTCGATGCAACATCTGTTCCTCAATCCCCTGTTGCTAAGAGGGTTTCAAAATACTCTGTTGCTGTGAGAACTCCTTTCACCACTCACTTTGAATCATCTGGCAATGTGAGTGGGAAAGTAGTTGGAGGACTTCGGATGGGGGACATTGATATGGAATTGACTCCTCTGGAGAAAGATGTGACCTCGGATGCTTCCGGGAAGCCTTGATCTTGTTGGTTAAAGGAAGGTGCCCATTGGACGATAGTCTTGGTGAAGGTTATGATGGTCTAGATGAATTTAATGATGGTTTGACTGAGTGGCTGGAAGAAGGGTTTGTTTCGCAAGGGTAAGATTTTTTATTCTTTTTTGCAATGATTATGAAATATTATTGTAATATTGTCACTTATTTATGTTTTAGGGCGTTATTCTGAAGAAGATGACAAGTTTGATCCCTCGTTAAAGCTGGGTGTATGCGAGGTGAAGCAAAAATCATGGTTCCATAGCCTATACTATGTTGACGAGTATTTTGTCTTCTTCGGTAAGTTACTATTTTTTATGTTGTCGTTTTCCTATTTTTGTTTCTTTGTTCTAACTTTTTGTTTGCTTCTTTTTCAGCATATGGACGTGTTGTTCTATTATGTACGTAAGAAGTATATGTACGGGCATAGTGCTGTGAGATTTACTACCACGGACCTGATCTTTGATAGATGCATACAAAGTATCTACGGTCGGTTCACCCATGTCAACAAGAGGAAGAATAAATTTTTGACACTTCTATGATTAACTTGAATTCTTCTGTAGTTGACTATATCATGGGTTTTGATATAGGCTGTGGAAAGCCGTGGTCTGAGGTAGATCATGTTTTGTTTTCCATTCATTGCGTTGACATGGAACACTGGGTCCTTGGGAGGTTGAGTATTCAAGAGAGAATTATTTATCTATACAATTCACTGTGGACTCTAGACTCTGTAAAAATAGCTAGGAAACCTATTGAAAGCTATAGCATGCTGTTGCCTCATTTTCTTTCCATGGTAGCATTCTACGAAGATCGTCAGGACATTGCTCTTGGTTCTGGCCCTTACTCTGCTGATATTAATTCTCCAATCAAGGTTATGGTTGTTAGGGATATTTCTGTTCAACTGAAAAAGTAATATTCTTGTCTGTATCCTATTTTATTTATGTTTCTTTTTTGTGTGTTTTTATATTATATTTTTAATCTCTTCCTTGTTTTTAGCGATTGTGGAGTATTTTTAGCTTGCTATGCAGAGTATTTTAATCTCTGGGAAGCAAATGTCGGAGGAATACTTCGACATTGAAAGAGAACGGATGAGGTATACTCACTTGCTATACAATCACGCAAGGCTGAAGCAGTAGAAAGGAGACGAAGACGACAATGATATTGAAATCAATCCCCTACTTCCTAGTGATGCTAGCAAATTATTGTTAAAGAAGAATTCTGTATGATATTTGTTATGGTCACATGGAACAATATGTTTTTTTATCTTTTAATAGTTTGTTAGTACGGTTATTTTGAATATGTCTATATTTTTAGTTAGTTTCTTTAGGATTTTGAAGTATGTATGGGACAACATCTGAATCACTCTGAGGTTGTGTGGAATGAACTTTTAGTCTTCTTGTTTTGGCATTCATGAGTGTTTGGAAGTTTTTAGTTTTTTAATTTTTGTATGGTTGGTTTTTGTGTTTTTATAAGAAGAGTTGCAACCAATAAACAACTATGCAACAATATCGAAACAGTGATGAAACATGATTCCAATATCGGAAACAAATAAGAAACATATAAGAAACTATAAAGCAACATGTATGAGTTTTTATTGAAACAATTGTGTTCGAACATTCTATTAATTTGTCTAACTTGACATATATGTAAGCAACTGGAATATGGTGTTATTAAATGCATCTTGTTTTTGGTTGATTCCTGCATGTCTGTCTATTGTGTCCATGCTGCCCACATATTCCGCATTTATTTTTGAAAATTTTCTCCCAAGCTGCCTTGTGTCTTCTTTTCTTTGGCCTTCCAGATTTGGCCTTGCCTTCCGGTGGAAGAGTCGACATTGTTTCAATTTCAGGTGTCAGGATCCAAGTATCTTCATGTGGGATTGGATACACTATTTCCATTGTTTCCTTCATGTAGTACGCCGAGCAGTACTGGTACGGATTTTCATTCAATTCTTTTAGTACTACTATAGCATGTGGACAAGGAATTTCATGCATTTGAAACTTTTTACATGTGCAAGTCCTTTTCTCAAGGTCCACAACAAATATTTTCTCTGATTATGTGACTTTAAAGTGAAAATCATTTGATCTGTTCACCTGAAAACAGAAATGAAACATGTGAGAAACAATTTTGAAACAAGAAGTCTGTTTCAGATTTGTAGTAAATTACTCTTAAATTTAGAGAAATGGTGTAGTTTTTCCCCATATACTCTTCATCTGCTTTTGCCATTTTTGTAAATGTTGATCTTGCTTCGTTTCGATGCCTGCATGTCCAATCTTGAACTAACGTTCTCACGTACTCGAACAATGTTGTTACATGTAGGTGTCTCCCTGCTACAGTTGCTGCATTCAATGACTCTGCAATGTTGGATGCCATAAGAAAGTATCTTTTGTTGTGACAGTGGAGTCGTGTCCATTTCTCGTATCTAATGGCATTCGTGTAGGCTTTTGCTGTTGCTATGAATGACTCTCTTATTTCATTGTTTTTCTTTTTGAAGTTTGTCTTCATATTATTTAGGAGATAATACATGCACAATCCATGGGATACTTCAGGATACACCTAATCATTTAAATAATGTTTTTTTGAGGATGTTGTGACTGAAAATGTTTTCCAAACCTATATGTGAAACATTAAAGAAACATATTTGAAATATTTATGAAACATCACGTCAGAAAATATTTACAATTTGTACCTCATTTATGGTTGTTTCTATGCTGATATGTCTGTCTGAGACTATGCACATGCTTTCCCTGAGACCAAAAGTTTGTCTGATCTTTGTGAAAAAGTACCATACCCAAGATCCATCATTTTCAGAATCCACTATTGCAAAAGCCAATGGGAAAATGCTCCTATTCCCATCATGTGTGCATGCAGACAACAAAGTCCCCACGTAACTTGCTTTCAGGAATGTACCATCAATAACAACTACTGGCCTACAATGTTTCCATCCCTTTATTAATGCATTTATAGCCATGAACAAGAAGAGGAATGTGTTATCCTCTTTTATTACTATTTCAGTAGTCGATCAGGGATTTGTTTTCTGCAACATGTACAGATAAGCTGGTAGTTTCTGATAAGATTCATCCGACCTCCCCTTATTATTTCAAGTGCTTTCTCTTTTGATCTCCAAGCCTTTCTGTAGTCGAGACTTATTCCATGCTCATCCTTCATGTATCTTATTATATCTATTGGAGTGTACACTATTTTGATGTTGTTGAGGTATTTTGATTTGATAATGTCTCCAACCATTTTTGCAGTAGCTTATCTACTGTCATTCATTCTCTTATCGAGCGGACAAGTATGGTTGTTGTCGTATTTTCTTACTATGAACTTTGTTGTCCTTGTTCTTGATGGTGCTTTCAAATGCCAATTTCAATTTTCATCCATGCAATTTATGTGGTATTGTCTGTTGCACGATTTATTGACCTTATATTGGAAGTGATTTTTTTAATGCAATATAGCTGATATGTTTTATCAATTATTCCTTGTTGTTGTAGACATTTCCTCTTTGGATTTGTTCTTCACAATTTCTAGGTTCTTGGATTTGCATTGTTTCTTGGACTATGTTTTGCTGATTAGGTTTGCATAGTCGATGTAGACAATAAGATTTTGGCCCATGTTTTCCATTGTTGTGCTCTCTACTGATATGCTGCTTGTTCCTTTCATTGCATTTCGTTGTGTTGTTTCTTTTAAGCTTGTCTCTTTTGATTTCAAGAGGAATTGGTTTTCTGAATTGACTACTAGGTCTATGTACAAAGGAAACTTCATCCAATCTTCTTTTTTGCCTTTTACTTCCAGATAGAACTTTAGGTTGAAGTCATTTTCAATCTTTAATGGTGGCATAGATTCTCTCAGTTTGTACTTAATCTGCATTCTTTCCTCATCTTTGCTGACTCTGTATTTGTTGTTCTAAAATTTCAAATTGCAATCCATTGGAATCAGGATCCCCGTTATCTCGAAGTTGATATAATCCATGTTCTCTGCCCATTCTCCCTTGTGGTATACCATTGCTGGAATTTTATCCATGGTACTGTAGAATTCAATGAAATTATCCTATTTGAAACATGAAAGAAACATCATTGAAATAAATATGAAACAATTCCCCTGTTTAGGGGAAACAATGTGCTTCCCATGCAAAATAGAAACACTTTTTCAACAACAATGAAACAACTTTGAAACAATTATCTAAATGATAGCATACAATTTTTTGAGATCTAGACAATTGGATGTGCATATTTTCATTACAATCAATTTTTTTAGAATTTTGTATTAAGTTTCGAACAAAAAAAGCATATTTTAATATTGAAACATTCATCTTGATCAAATTCTCTATTCACAAATTCGTGGTACAATCTCAATTTCATCTGGTATACATATATATATATATATATATATTCAATTATGATTTTGCATGTGGAAATAAATGCACAGTGATGTAAATAATATTTTTTCAGAATAAACGAAGCATTGTTTTTCAGATTGGTGTTTGGTACCTTGTTTTTTGTCCCGATTTCTTCTTTGTTTTACTGATTTGCAGTTTGATTCTTCTTATCTTGCTCGAACAGATGTTCTCCTTGTTTTTCTCCTTCGCACAGTGTTTGCGCACTTGTGTTTGGCTGCTGCATTTCAGATCTCTGATTGGTGTTCTGTTTTGATGGTTATTTTATGTGCAGCATATTGTGTGGGAAGAATTCGGCTTTTAGCGTATTTTTTTGAATGAGAAACTGGTCAGCATATTGTTAGGTAAATTTTATTAAAATTTAGTATTTTGCAGGGATCGGTCCTAAATAGGTGGGTATTTTTTGTCATTTCCCGAATACCAATCCTGTCCAAAATGATATAACCAAGCCAATCTGTCCAAAAATTAATAGTAGAATGCGTCCCCAGGATCCAGCGCGAGTCTGTCAAACAGTCTTCCACTGTTGGCCTTAAACCCGCCTAGATGGAAGAAGGCAAGAATGTGTGATAGAACCATTAGCCAGCAAAAAATGCCTAGGAAGAGTAGTAAAAACCCAGAATCCGAGGTAAGAACTTTCCAGCTCATTTTCATCAAAAAAGCACGATTGGCTGTAATGATGGAGCTAACACCAAGACCCCCTTCATTCTTAGGCGTACAACAACGAGCCCAATTAACCATATCCGTCCCCTTCTGATTGATGTTGCCAGACCAAATAAAATTGCGCATGGCCTTTTCTAACTGCTTAAGCACGAAAATAGGCCATTTATAAAAGAGCATGATGTGAACCAAGGAACTGGCAATCACAGAGTTAACTAAACAAACCCAACCCGCCAATGAAAGAGAAGAGCCTTCCCATCATTTAAATTTAAGAACAATTTTATCAAGCAAAGGCTGCAAAACCCCCTGCTTAGGAGCACCCTTGAAAATAGGAACCCCAAGATATGTAGTTGGACAAGAACCAATCGTTAAACCCATGATGGTATGAATCCAATTCTTGACATACTAAGAAACCCGAGTTCCAAAAAACACCTTAGATTTATTAGGATTGAACACTTGACCCGAGAGAGAGGCATAAAGAAGAAGAGTATCATAGATATGACACACAATGATGAAATTAGCCGCACAGAGGATCACAATATTGCGCGTATAAAGCATGGTGGATGGAAAAATGATATTACGCGGAGCAACAAAAGGCGTGAGAAGTTGTGAGAAAACTAAACGAGAAATAAGCTTCCCCAAAACTTCCTCAGCAATGCAAAAGAGTATAGGGGAAAGATGATCACCCTGACGAACCCCCTAGTGTAATGGCCCGCCTTCCAGATCCACGAATGTCCCCACAAACCTACACGAGTCTATCCAGCGCACTTTGTCCTCACTCACGCGCACCCTGAAAGCAGCTTCCCAGGGGGTCACCCATCTCACAATTGCTCCGGGCCAAACACGCTTAACTTTGGAGTTTTTATGAGATAAACACCAGAAAAGAAGATGCATCTTGTTTGTATGAGTAGTACCTGTCAAATCTTTTAAGCTCTCCTCAACTGTATAGTCCCATACCTACACAGTTTGAGAATCTCCTCTTCTTCGGGTGTAGGATCGGTTTATTCATGTCCCCTTCGCCTAGAAGCCTGCCAGGAGCTGCTCCTTGTCCGTGCCTTCTTGCACCAGCGATCACTCCCCGCCCTCTTCAGCCTCGGGCGTCACATGCCCACCAGCTTCCGCTTGGTTCGTTAATCGCAAAATTCTTACCACAAGCGTACGGTGTCAAGTTTTAGTATAGGTTTTGAAAGTAGGGTTATCATCTTCACATGGATTGTTATCGAATTTTATACTAAGTACTATAATTAAAATAGCTTAATTCTATCTAGAAATCGAAAAGAGATGAATTTTATTAGACTAAAAATGAAACTAAAAATAAGCAAATAAATTGGTTCAGACAATTAATCAAACACTTAGAAGATGAATTCTAGAGGGTTGATTGCACCTAGTTATCCCCTATGTTTTCAATCCAGTTTATTAATCACAATTTATCAATCTATAAGCCAATATTCTTACCGGTTATCACTTCCTCTCTCGAGTGCCAAGTGATTTTAGGTTCTAATTCTAATTTCGATATCTCTATAAAAATCATAAATTAAACCCTAATTTGCTCAATGAATATTCTATTACTGGCTTCAAAAGATTCATAAACCTCTCAGTTCTATGAAACCCTGGTTGTGCTATTCCATGGCCAGACGTTCAATTACCTCTCTCGAGTGTCAAATCAAACATGCCAAACAATCTAAACTATTGATCAGATAATTCAGATGCAGTCAAATCAAATAGCACAAATAGATTAATAAATATGCGAATTTCATAAACTGGAAATCAAAACATAGGTTCAAACGTAAGTTATATCAATCCTCTAGAAAGATGTATTTAGCTCATATTGGATGTACAAAAACTCGTGAAGAAATAATTATACATCTCAAGAAATCAACAAAGAAAAGCAAAGAAAGAATTCGGAAGAAAAGAGAAGAAATTTCTCTCGTGTCCGACAAGAAGTGCCTACAATTGCCATCCCGAACCCTAGCTGTGTCTCTTGCCTTGCGTTGTGCTCAAAATAATGTCCGACCCCTTGTTTGTGCATCTCCGTGGTGTATTTATAAGCCGAAGCCCTCGATAATCCGTCCAAAATGGCCCAAAAAATAAAACAACCCATATCAATCCGCTTCAGCTCTATCGCGCGCTGCAACGTTGGGATTGGCGCGCTGCAGCACGCCTAAGAACGTCCCTGCTGCCAGCTCAACTCACGCCCGGGCGCTGCATCTCTCTCTCTCGCGCAGCATCTTTGCCGCTCGGCACCCTTGCGTGGTCTGCCGACGCGCTCACCGCCTTCTCATCATCGCAAGGCGCAGCCAGCGCCCAGGAATGCGCGCAGCAGTGCCCGCTTATACAACTCACGCTGGTTTGGCATCGCAGACCCAAGGCCTGGGCATCGCGCGCCGCGCTCAAGATCACCTCGTTCTGCACATCACTGCCGCTAATCACCGGCGCCGCAGCTTTCTTGCTTTTAGCGCGCGCGCAGTGCCACCAACGCCCTGCCATCGCATCTTTTATGATATGACCCCGCTGCCGGGCGCGGGGGTTTTGGCGCTGCAACGCTCGATCTTACTCGATAATTTTCCGTTTTTTCACTTTTGAAAAGTGATCTTCACCGTCCAAACACGTTTTTCATCGTTCTTAATCAATTTTGGCTACCAATATTAGTCCCGACTCACAAACGACAACAAATAACATGAACTCGACTCAAATGACACTAAAATACTGAAAAACACCGCAAAATCCTAGTCTAGAATACTCAATACATTGGTATAAAAACCAACTTAACAAATACCCCCAAACTTAGACTTTTGCTTGTCCTCAAGCAATTATAGACTTTAAAAATCGACAAACATGAAGGAAACAAAATTGAAGACGATGGACTCAACAAACCAACTGCGAAACTTCACAACCAAACTCATTCGTCAAATTTCATTTTACTATCAATCAAGCACGTATTTTTACAAAGTGATCACGAAGGTGGAATGTTCATGCCAACCTCGTTTTCGTTATCCAGATAGATTCACGCAATCAAGTGTTTTCAAAATGATCCACTTTTTGAATATAGAGATGAGATGCTTAAGGACTCCATAGCTTGTCTTTCACACTAATCTCCACTAATGTAGGCTAATGTAACACAAGGATCAATAGGACTTTTAAAGCTTGTAATGTGGGCTTAGGGTAAGGTAGAAAAATATGAGATTAAGTGGCTCAAATCACCCAAACACACAATTAACACTTCGAATTATCAATAGGCAACTACCCTTCACTTTTTTGACATCCCCAATGTTTATGAACCTTCAATCCCGCTGATTTTTTCTCAATTTTTCTTTTTTTTCATATATATATATATATACTGTTTTTTCTAACCCCCAAACTTATTCTTTTGCGTACATTGGGTTTCATATTTTATTTTCTCGGGCAACTTCATTCAGTTAAATACATACCCTTCTCATCATACCCTCCTCAACCTTCAATATTTTCCTATATTTTGTGTGTATGAGTGATGGGTAATTAGGATTTTCACATTTAGGATCTGGGTATTCGATTAGTTGCCAAAGAAACGGGTTTATATGGCTCAAAGGGGGACACTAGGGAAAATATAATACAAAGGTAGGCATTTTAGACTCTTGTTTGTTCAAAGATGGCCTAAATCACTTCCTTAATGTTACTTCACCTAGGATTTCACCTCGACTAGTGATCAGACAAGTTCTAGAATCCGGTGGGATCATAAAGGAAACACTCAACCGCATAAATCACCCCTAAATAAATCAACAGAGTTAAGCACATAGATGGAATTAATGGAAAGAAGATTAAATCACAGTTCAAACACATGCTCTTTTGACCGTTCAACTCATATTCAACAAATTCACTTAGTCATGCAGTTTCACAGTTTTACCGACGCCCTCTAGACTTTTTTTTCGTTTTTTTGACTCAAGACTCGACTCACTCGACTCAAAGAATAAAAACAGACTACACCCCCAAACTTAAAACGACATTGTCCCCAATGGAGAGGTGGGAAAAAGGACTTTCCTGGTACCCGATGAGCGAAGGCTCCTTAAGTCATGTGGCACTACTACGTGTAGGAGGTGTCTCGTATAAGCTCACAATGCATCCTAGCACACAAGCTCGTGGGTGTTATATGCCTCTGAGTTATGGTCTTGTTCTTCCCATTCGCCTTAGCACAGTGGCTCTTTGGTTTCACATTTTTGTAATCTAGCAAGGTAAACAAGAAAACAAAGCTCGTGGAACCATGGAATTCGGTTATGGGTGAGAAATCGAAAATCAAAGCACATACATAATGCACCCAAGTAGAAAATATAGTGCCATGTCAAAAAGATAAGCATAGATATGCAAGATAGCACTAAACAATGTGAAATTGTCATTAG
This sequence comes from Rehmannia glutinosa, assembly GCA_016081115.2. Classification (NCBI taxonomy): domain Eukaryota; kingdom Viridiplantae; phylum Streptophyta; class Magnoliopsida; order Lamiales; family Orobanchaceae; genus Rehmannia; species Rehmannia glutinosa. The sequence goes on along the minus strand of CM071926.1, from coordinate 59,614,971 downwards.
GGCATTTTATCAAACAGCTCATATGTATGAATTTGGGCAAAGATAGTGAATGAAATGTATAACTCAATTCAATCCCAAAAATCAACACCAAACCTAAGTCTAGCATGAGCAACCAATCCACAATCCACAAATCAACAACAATTATCCTAGCACTACTACAATCCAATCACACCAAAAATCACAAGATGAGGAAAACCATGGGGTGGGGTTTGGAAGTTGCAAACTTACCAAATAATGAGTGGATGAGATGAATATGGTGTGTGTGGTGTTATAATGCTCCTTTGTGAGGATGGAGTGGGATATGTGGGATTTGCACAAATAATAGGGGTGGGGTATGATTCAACTTACTACTCCTAGAAATGCAAAAAAAAAAAAAATTCAAAAAAAATAAAAACAACTACTAAACTAAATTAAAACTAAGAAAGCAATAAAAGGGGCTTGGGTCGCCTCCCAAGAAGCGCTAAGTTTACAGTCTTCAGCCAGACTATGTCAGATTATCCTCAAGTTGTGGCTCTAATAGGCATGTTGTCCACATTTCCCTTAGAAACTTCCCAACCTCCAATGTCTTCAGCTATATTCCCAACCACCTGCTTACCACCATTTAATTCAATTTTTAGCATGTTGGTTGGATGGATGGTGAATACAACTTTGTCCTAATTTGCCCGCAATGTTAGCTCCCCCGCTTCTACATCAATCAGAGCCCGTGCTGTAGCTAAAAATAATCGCCCAAAGATGATAGGTATTTTCTTGTCCTCGTTCGTGTCCAACACTACAAAATCCACAGGAAAAACAAATTTATTAATTCTTACCAATACATCTTCAATGATTCCCCACGGATAGGCGATGGATCGATCAACGAACTGCAAAGTGATATTGGACGGCTTCAACTCCCCGAGCCCAAACTTCGTCACATCGAAAGAGATATAAGATCACAAAGTGGTTTCTCAAAGAAAACTCCTCCAATAGTACAAGGAATAGTAAAACTCCTTGGATCCTTCATTTTCTAAGGTAGTTTATTCTGGACTATTGCACTGCATTCCTCTGTCAAATAGACAGTCTCAGAATCTTCCAACTTCATTTTCTTGGATTCCACTGGTTTCGCATAAATAGATGATTATTCGGGGCCAGGCTGAATTTTTGCTTCCTTTTTACGTAAATTGCATTGCAGTGCTCTCTCGGATTAACCTCTGTGTCACTTGGGAACTTTCCCTTCTGCTGCAATGAATTCACGGCTGTAGCCAACTTACCCATTTGTTTCTCGATCGACCTAATATGCATCTCCATTGTGCTCATTCTTAGTATTCAGACCATCAATCTGCGCCTCACTCCTATTCATTCGATTCATGGTCTCTCCGATGAATGAGCTGAGCATCTCCTCTAGCGACTGCTTCTTTTCACCTCCGAGTGCATTGGAACTGGATGGGTTTGGAAAACCGGGGGGTGGATTCAATATGTTCCTATTGTTGCTGTAAGAGAGATTCTCATGATTGCAAAGTCCCGGGTGGTAATGAGTTGGTAATGAATTACCTCTATTATTAAAATCCCGATTATTCACATAATTGACTTGCTCGGCCTCGTGAGTGGCGGCTTCGTGAATGGCGGCAGGTGGAAGCGCGGCTTGTTATGGTGTGCCGCCGGTATTCATGATTGCCAATTGCTTTGTCAAACTCGAGATTTGAGCTGCCAAAGCTGACATTGTATCAAGCTCAAGAACACCGCAGAATCGTCTTGACCTCTCGGAGGGCCATTGATAACTGTTTGTGGGTATTTCTTCAAGTAGAAGTAAGGCCTCAGTCGGAGTTTTAGCCATCAATGTACCTCCTGATGCCGCATCTAGTATCGTCCTCATATGCCCATTCAGCCCATTGTAAAAATACTGAACCCTCTGCCAGTCTGCATAGCCATGCTGTGGGCATCTTCGCAACAGATCTTTAAATCGCTCCCAAGCCTCGTATAATGGCTCAAAATCAATCTGTTGGAACTAGGCTATCTCGCTCTTTAGTTGGAGTGCCTTGCTGGGAGGGAAAAATTTTGCTAAGAATTTTTGAGTCAGATCATCCCAGCTCGTAATACTCCCAGGGGAAAACGTCTGTAACCATTGCCTGACCTTATCCCGGAGTGAAAATGGGAAAAGCCTCAATCGAATGGCCTCATCAGTCACACCATTCATCTTGATGTTGTCGCAAATTTCCAAGAACATGGCCAAATGTGTATTCGGATCATCCACTGGACTCCCCCCAAACTAATTTTGCTGAACCATGCTTATGAGGCCCGGTTTCAGTTCGAAATTATTCGCATTAATGGGTTGGCGCACAATTCCGGAGTAATTCTGGTTCACGGTCAACAGAACGTAATTCCGGATTGCCCTTTTTGGTGCCTCAGGATGTAGTGGCACATTCACGATCCAATTTCCATTATTCTCATTGTCCCCGCCTTCTGCCATTGCTCAATTCACTACTCTCTTTGCTGCTTGGATTGCTCGAAGTGTCCTTTCAATCTCTGGATCAAAAGGAAGCAAATTAATATCTTTGGAATCTCGCATAAACAGACAAGTCAAATGAGAAAAACAAAATTATAATTCCTATACTAGTCTAGATTAGGATTAAGACTACGTGGTAATAGTATCAGTTTACAATAGGATAAAACAATCCTCGACAACGGCGCCAAAAACTTGACCGCAAAATTCTTACCGCAAGCGTACGGTGTCAAGTTTTAATATAGGTTTTGAAAGTAGGGTTATCGTCTTCACAGGGATTATTATCGAATTTTATACTAAGTACTATAATTAAAATAGCTTAATTCTATCTAGAAATCGAAAAGCGATGAGTTTTTATTAGACTAAAAATGAAACTAAAAATAAACAAATAAATTGGTTCAGACAATTAATCAAATACATAGAAGATGAATTCTAGAGAGTTGATTTCACCTAGTTATCCCCTATGTTTTCAATCCAGTTTATTAATCACAAGTTATCAATCTATAAGCCAATATTCCTACCGGTTATCACTTTCTCTCTCGAGTGCCAAGTGATTCTAGGTTCTAATTCTAATTTGATATCTCTATAAAAATCATAAATTAAACCCTAATTTGCTCAATGAATATTCTATTATAGGCTTCAAAAGATTCATAAACCTCTCAGTTCTATGAAACCCTAAGTTCTGCTATTCCATGGCCAGACGTTCAATTACCTCTCTCGAGTGTCAAATCAAACACGCCAAACAATCTAAATTGTTGATTAGATAATTCAGATGCAATCAAATCAAATAGCACAAATAGATTAATAAATATGCGAATTTCATAAACTGGAAATCAAAACATAGGTTCAAACGTAAGTTACATCAATCCCATAGAAAGATGGATTTAGGTCATATTGGATGTACAGAAACTCGTGAAGAAATAATTATACATCTCAAGAAATCGACAAAGAAAATCAAATAAAGAATTCAGAAGAAAAGAGAAGAAATTCTCTCTGTGTCCAGACGAGAAGTGCCTCCAATTGCCATCCTGAACCCTAGCTCTGTGTCTCTTGCCTTGCGTTGTGCTCAAAATAATGTTCGACCCCTTGTTTGTGCGTCTCCGTGGTGTATTTATAAGTCGAAGCCCTCGATAATCCGTCCAAAATGGCCCAACAAATAAAACAACCCATATCAGTGCACTTCAGGCCTATTGCGCGCTGCAGCGTTGGGATTAGCGTGCTGTAGCGGGCCTAAGAACGTCCCTGCTGCCAGCTCAACTCACGCCGGGCGCTGCATCTCTCTCTCCCGCGCGCAGTAGCGCTGCCTGGCGCCGTCCCTTGCTATGGTCTGGTCGATCGCTGCTCACCATCCCTCATCGCGCGCTGCAGCGCGCCCGGAATGGCGCTGTAGCGTGCCCTGCTTGTACAACTCTGCTGCTGGTGGTCAGCGCAGCCTTTATGCTGGCGCTATCTGGCGCGCCCTGAAGATCACCTTGCTGCTGCACATCACCCGCTGCCATACACCCGGGCGCTGCAACCCTTACTTTTGGGCCCTGCAGCGCCCATCGACGTCCTACTACTGTATCAATATCACCCTCTGCGCTACGGCACGGGGGTTTTGGCGTTGCGGCGCTCGATCTTACTCGATAATTTTCCATTTTTTCGCTTTTAAAATGCGATCTTCACCGTCCAAACACGTTTTTCATCGTTCTTAATCAATTTCGGCTACCAATATTAGTCCCGACTCACAAACGACAACAAATAACATGAAACGACACTAAAATACTTGAAAACACCGCAAAATCCTAGTCTAGAATACTCTATACATTGGTATAAAAACCAACTTAACATTCCTCCCCGAACCACACCTTACTAGGAGAGGTCCTACTCTGATACAATCTGTAATTCCCTGTCTTCCAGATCCACGACTGTCCCCATAAACCAACACAAGTCTTTCCAGCGCGCTTTGTCCTAACTCACACGCACCCTGAGTGCAGCTTCGCATGGGGTCACCCATCCCACAATTTCTCCGGGCCAAGCACGCTTTAACTATGGAGTTTTTATGAGATGAGCACCATAAAAGAAGATGCATCTTGTTGGTATGAGTAGTACCTATCAAATCTTTTAAGCTCTCCTCAACTGTATAGTCCCATACCTACACAGTCTCAGAATCTCCTCTTCTTTGGGTGTGGCATCGGTTCATTCATATCCCCCTCCACCCAGAAGCCTGCCAGGAGCCGCTCCTTGTCCGCGCCTTCTTGCACCGATGATCATTCCCCGCCCTCTTTGGCCCCGGGCGTCACACCTAATGCAATCAAAATAACCCACAGGAGAACCATTAACCAGAATCGAGATACGGGCTAAATGTAAGATCATCGAAATCCAGCCAACAAACTTCTCCGAGAAACCAAACTGCCGCAACACATATAAGAGAAAATCCTAACTCAAAGTATCAAATGCCTTACGAATATTGATTTTCAGAATCATATTACTATCATTCCGATTATGCAAAATATTAAAACCCTCATAAACCAACGCAATACAATCGTGAATGCGACGTCCTGGAATAAAGCCAAAATCCGAAGGGGACAAAATACGTATGATGATCCCACCAAAATGGGTAGCCAGAATTTTCGTGATAACTTTAAAGATAAAATTGCTCAGAACGATGGGTCTGAAGTTATCCACTAAATTCACATCTTTATTTCTAGGGATGAGGACCATAAAGCTGGAATTGAGTCCAGTTGTAAGGTATCCAGACTGGAAGAAGTGGCGCACAACAATGATGACATCCCCAGAGATAATATCCCAACACTGCTGATAAAAAAACCCCATTGAAACCAACCGGACCTGGAGAACTATCCAAAACCTAGATGAAAAACTGCATCCCGAATCTCTAACTCCGAAGGTAAGAAGGTTAAGCAATTATTATAAACATCCGAGACCATGGGGTTGACAACTTGATCGACCAGAGTGAAATCAAAGGTTATCCCCGATGGCGCCGTGAAAAAATCCTCGAAGAAATGAATAATGTGACTACGGATGTCACTCGGATCCGTGGACATCATACCATCAATCATCAAACCGTGAATACCAGTCTGAGCAAAAGAAAGAGGTATTACGATCTCCATCAGTCAACCATGCAATCCGAGATTTCTGACGAAGAAATTCAAACTGTAATAGAAGAGCCTGATTGAGAGAGCTTTGAGCTTCAAGGAATTGTTCCCTATGAACGGCATTGTAACCAAAAATCTCAATGTCCGACTAAATTTGTCTCACTTTCTCAAGATTATCCTCAACCTCATGATTAACATCCCCAAAGACCTCTCGATTCGATGTATGGAGCACCGTACGCAACCTCTTCAGTTTAATCATCAAACAAATTAAAGGATTGAAGCCAACATAATTTGAATCCCAAGAAGATGCAATGATCGACCCAAAACCGGATGATTAGTCCACATACGTTGAAAATGAAAAAGAGATGGACCCCTATAAGTATTAGTCGAACAAGAAAGTAAGAGAGGGTGATGGCCCGAACAAATGCGCTGAAGAACATAAGTCTCAACCTTCTGCCAAGAATTAACAAAACATGGACTAGCAATGGCCCTATCCAATCTTGCTTGAATTAAAGTCTGGTGAGTACGAGTAGTACACCAAGTAAAAAACTTACCAACCGTGGGAATCGCCATCACACCCGCATTATCGAAGAAATCCCATAAATCCTAACAAGAAGCCAATGACGCAACACCCTGACCAGTACGCTCATGATTATCGAGAATAACATTGAAATCCCCTATTAAAACAATATCATCAATTCCTAGACCAACAATATCAGACCAAAGTTGTCTACGGGCCACATGATTACAAAGAGCATGAACAAACCCCACATGGAAAATGTTATTGGCAAATTGGACCTTGAGAACAATACACTGATCAGAAACAAGCACCTGTTGCATAACTGTGATGTCTGTATACCTGAAAATCCAAATATCCAATTGCCCCGAAGAACAGAAATTCTGCACCACAAATTGTAAACCAAGACTAGCCCAATAAGAGTCAAAAACAAAATTCAACTCCAATTTAGGCTTACAAACCGCCACCAGAGAAGGCTTATGAAGTTGGCATAAATTCTTAAGAACATTGTGAGAAGCAACATTCCCTATCCTTCGGATATTCCAGAATAAGCAATTCATGGAGATGGAGTGGGAGAATGTATCCGAGTTATCGACCCGAAGTGATTAGATGGTTAATATCAGAATGGCCAACCCCAGAAAAGTTTTCCTCATCCGCATAATCAACATATCGTTTATGAGCAACAACATTTAAATTGTTAGTTATATTGGAATCATCTTGAATCGCCAACTGATGTATAGTCGGCGTGTTACCCTGCGTAAGAGACTGAAGCAATCTGTGTTTAGCCGAATCTAATGATCTGTCACGTATTGCCTTATACAACGGACAAAAAGGTTTCTCCAATGGGTATTGCACTGCCAGGGACTTATTTTGAATGCCCGAAACAGAGGACATCAGACTACTACAGAGAACAGGCAATTTGGGGACAACTTTAAGAGTAGCGCCTTGTGGAGGTATATTATCAGAAATATGAATATTATAATCCTCAGAATCCAAAGCATAAAAAGAATTATCCAGATCAATTCCCGCTGAAACTGAAACTATGGCACATTAAGGAGATCCCGGTCGCATTGGCAAGGTCATGTCTGCCATTGAGTTATCCACGACCTTTCCCTTATCCGCGGAAGTATGAATTGGATGATAAACCTGACAAACCGAGGACCGTCCACGTTGAGATGTAGGACGCCCTTGCGGTTCCTTGAAATTGTTATTGTTTCCCAGACGGCAGCAAGTAGCAGAAGAATGTCCCATAATACCACAAGTCCCACAAAACAGTGCTATTTTTTCATATCTAATAGAAACAAAAGAGCAATGACCCTTTCTTTCAACCATAATGTGATCTTGAAGGGGTTTAGCAAGGTCTACCTCCACCAAGACTCGGACAAAGCGTCCAAGTGAACCATGCAAAGAATGATCATCAACTTGCACGGGTATGCCAATGGCCCTAGCTAGCCCCATAACATAGCTAGGGTCCCAATATTCAATACTCAGCTCGAATATTCTAACCCAAACTCTAGCCACTGATGTATAATCTGGCACCCAAGGGTAAAAACAAATAGAACTGGGGTTAATAGACCAAGACACCCGAGCTTGAACACGGGAACGATCATAAGTATTGGTAAATTTAATACAGAAATAACCTTTACCCAATGGAATAAGTTTCCAGTCATTTTTAACCCCCATAGATTATAAAGCTTCTCGTGTAAAGGCATAATGGGCCAAGGTTTATTGCCCTTTCCGAGAATGACACGACCAATTAAAGCATACTTAAATTCAGAAAGTCGTTGTTGGTAAACATTTTAATCCATAACAACAGAATAATATTCTCCTTATTTAATTGGCTCGGGCATATGATTAGACTTACCAGAAATAATTTTGGCAAAATATGTAGATTTACCTAGACCTTGATGGGAAGAACCAATGTCATCATGAGTGCCAGGAAACCTTATTCGCAAAAGTGTAAGCCAAATCAGGATTGATATTTGACCCATTATGAGCCGAATGTTGCAGGTTTGCATATTGTTGGGGAAGAGTGTTGACATTTGATAGCACACCACATCGAGCACCTTGAGATTCCAGGGATAGGACCACATCAGAAGAATCTACTACTTGGGGCCATTAACCCCCTGGGATGGGGCAGCTAAAGATGGCTGCCCCATTGCCCCCTCCCCCAAGGGAGCCATGCATGGGTCCGCCTCCCCCATGAGCCATGGTGGCCATGGGGTAAGAAAAGGCATGGGCATCAGCCCCTAACAGAGAAGGGGTGCCCTCCTTGTGTATGTCACCTGCCACCAAATCTTGTCCATCATGAGATTGGGGGCTGCACGTCGACGGAGAATTGGGCGAAGGGAGATAGAAATTCGACAGCACAAGACCATCAAAGTAACACGGTTTTTATCATCACCAAGATGCTTCTTGTAAGGACTAAAATTTCAAGGTAGGAGAAATCCATGATCACCATATGAGGAAGACGATCGAGTTCCTCCATTGGTAACAAGTTCAACATCTTGACTCTCGGGTTGAGATGGGTTTCTATCCAAACCCTAGTATTAACCAAATTCACCATAGATGTGGATTGAGGATTAGAAGGGAAGGAACATGGAGACATGGATGCAGGATGACGTTGCACAGATGCTTGCATGACGCCGAGAAACAACAACTCTGACGTGTGTACGACTTGATGCGATGAAGACGAAACATGCATATTGGATCGATCTGGAATAAAGTTCAACGTGAGCCCGTGAAACGACGACTCCGCCATCATAGATGCCGGAAAACTGATGACCACAAGATCTATTGCCGATCAAAATCTGACATTATCAAAGAGAGAGGGTAGACCATGTTTAGGGTTTTCATCCTTAGAAATTCATATTTTGTAAAGGAAGATTTTATTCTGCTTTTCGTCTAAATTAGTTGGGAGTAGTGGTTAGAGGGGAGGGGATAAATTTCAAAGAAACTGAAAAATATAAGGTTCGAACCCTGGTCAACACTCTTACAAAGGGTGAGCGATACCACTTGAGCTATAAGCTCGTGGTATTAAAAACGTACTTATCGACTAACATTTTAATTGACAAATAACTATCTTAATTCATATATGATATAGAAAATGTATTACAAGATATATAACATGTTTAATATATCTATAAAAAATATGAAATGTATACATATATAGAGTATAAACATAAAATATGTGTATTTATACATATTCAATTACATTAATATTATTATTAAATATATATGTAGGTCCCAAGGGATGTGAATAAGGTTTAGAGGAGGGGTTGAATAAATCTTACCAACTTTTCGATTTTAGTCCTTTTAAAAATATTATAGAGTTAACACAAACAGCAGAGTCCTTGAGGGACAACTAAGATGGTTATTCAGCAGAGTTAGCCACTCAACAGACTCGATAGAAATTTGTTGATAGAATAACTCATTTTGTTTAACCTGAATCTTAACTTGGCTGTGTTGGTTTTATCAGCGGAAGACTTAACACCCTTTGAATTGATTTAAACTTGTTTTAACACTTGATTTTAGCTCTTGGTTATTAATCAGTTTGGATAGCAAATAAGTTTATCAGCAGATATAAGGTAAGTATGCAGAAATGTAAATGTGCTAAAAAATAAATGACACAGTTAATTTTTATAGAGGTTCGAAGATGGGGTAATTCTTCTAATCCTCTCTTCTCCAACTCCTGGAGGAATCAACTAAGTAACATATCAGTTTACATAGTGGTGAACATTCTAGAGATAGCCTTGGTCACACAGCTGGCTTCTCGTCCGACTCAGCTTCTTCACAGGGTAGCTGCCTTGCTACTTCAGCTCACTTTCTCAAGCTCTTGGATTTGATCATGAAGCTCTCCAATAACTTGATACCGGTTCGACCTTGAACCTTCCTACAATCCTCCTTGGAAAGTAGACCCCTTTTGATTCTTTAAAAGTTTCCTCTTCAACATGAGTTTGAAGTTGTCTTTCCAATGACTTTGTGTTGGATCGATTTCCTTTGAGTTTCGAGGCTTGAGGATTTGCTTGAATATCTTTGAGAATATTTGCAGGTTTACAAATTGAATATTACTTGCTTGTTCGTGGTTCATGTAACCTTTTCTCAATGAGTTTCTCGGCCTTTTATAGTGAACTTTCAAAAATCGCCCGTTGAAGAGATAGCTGATTTTCAAAAGACACTTATGTTCGTTGGCTTGTCTTTTCTTGGTCTTCAATCTTGAGATGTAGACGTTTTCTCGTATTAAATGAATGTGCAAACTTTTGATTCTCGACACGAGGTGCGGTGCTTCCCATTGGTTTATTCTTTTGCGGGCCGGGATGAGCACTTTAAGACTGGCAAAGCATGGATGTATTACTTATTTAAGTAATGTTCTTGACTTTCATTCAACGGATTCATTTGATTAGCTCCTCTTGGTCTTTGCCTATTTCCCAGGTGACTTGAGTCCGCTCCAATCATTTGAAGACTCATATGTCACTTTCAACTTGAGACTTGGCTTCTTGAGTTGACTTTGACTGACACTTCACGCAACTGTTCCTCAGCTGATACATCTTTAGTCAAGTTCTTGATCTTCTATCTTGGCCATACTCAAACTGTTCCACAATGAGTCTTCACTTCGATCTTGATTCACTTCTTGTATTTCGGACATATAGTGACTTGACTCACCTTTTCCAGCTCTATCTATTACAACGAAAATTACAAGGAAAATGGGGTGCCAACTTTCTAGTATAAGTTTTACATGACATTCATCAAAATCTATAGAATAGATTTTCCAACAATTTCCCCTTTTTGATGATGCAAAAACTTAAAAACATTAAACAACATGTAAACAACAAAGATACATACATACAATGCAGTAACAAAAAATGTATGCGTTGAATAGATCGTTTTATTGATCATAACATTCTTCTCATTTACACAACTGTTTACATTTAGTATCAGAGCATTCCATATCAAAGTAAAATACAAACATCTATGCAAGGATACAAGTACAAAATGAAAAATTACAGAAAAGTTCACTAAGTTTACAGATGACTTACAAAAGTGTATTTACATAAGTAAAATACATGAAGGGTTCGAAACAACACTTCATCGCCTTCGCTGCCTACTTCTTTCCTCTTCAGCTCTGTCAAAATCATCAGCTCTCTTTCTTTTTCTTTCTTCTTCAGCTGCTTTCTGCTTCTTTTCATAAGCTCTTTTAGAATCATCTTCTTTCCGCTTCCTCTCGAGCCATTGCTCTGTTTGCCTTCTGTTCTCCTCTTCCTGTCTTCTCACGGCTTCAGCATTCTTCTTTGCCACTTCCAGGTTTTCCACTTCATCATACCCAACCCAGTAGATCATTCCCCTCTTTCTTGGATCTACATATTCAATGTTCTTGGGTTTTGGACGAGGTCGAGAACTTCTTCCACCACCACTTCTTCCTCCTCCTATGGGTGTATATCTTTGATAGAGTCTTCTACTTGCCGCCTAAGTGGTCGCGGTAGTCTCATTGTCTATCGCCTTCTTCGCACAATGTAAGACCCTTCTCCCAGTACAGATCCCATGCTTGGGCTAGTGACATCCCTTGGAAATATCCTTCGGATTCAAGCGTCTTGAATTCTTCAACAGATCTTGGCTCGGATCCATTGTCAGGAATAACATCTTGATCCTTCCCTGCTGGAATGCCACCGAATTGTTTCATCACTTCTTCAATGCGGGCATCCGTCCTCTTGTCAAACTCTTCCATCCCTGCTTCGATGATTTTTCTTTTCTCTGACATTTGCACAAACAGTGTTCGATCGGCGATTCTTCGGAAGTTTGCTGATAATAGACGCTGTAACATGACCCTGCTGAGGGGTTTCAACAATCATTAACGTCAAATCCTTTGACCGTTCCCCCTCAGCTGCTTTTCCCTTCATCTCAACTTCATATTCTTTTAACTTCTCTTCTTTCAACTTCCTTATGGCATCCTCTTCCCCCTTTTTGGCATCATCAAAGGAAAGAGGGACCCTAGGGAACATGCCTGCGAGCATAAAGTCGAGTCTGCTGAGAGTGGAATTATGTTTGGAGTCTGCTGCTGCATAAGCGGTCTGAAATTCTGAACGAGTGGCCTTGGACTCAGCCGACACCAACTTCATTTCGGCCATGAGCAGGCTGAATTTTGTATTCATAGATTCCTCAAGTTGCCAAATTTATTTTCTCTGAAATTCTTGTAGCAGCTCCATTTCTGTCTTGTGAGACGCATGCAACCTTTCAATATACGCTTGCATCCTTTGTTTCAAATCAGCATTATCAGCCATCCAGACAAGCATTCTGCCATATAGCGCTTTGAAGTACCGAACTTGCTCGATTCTCATTACAGATTACTGTTGAGACCATTCTCGGATCCTCACCACTATCCCTCGTAGATCTCTTTGTGATCGAGTAGCATCCCTATTGTCCGGTCTCATGTCGAGTGAAGCTTGATGCCTTTCTATCTTCTCAATCTCTTCACAGATTTTCTTGAAGATTTCTCGAAACTCAGCTGTCGCTCCTGATTCAGTTGCAGACAACTCTTCATCAAAATTAAACTCAGCTGGAACAATTGTGTCTGTCGGGATGATTGGATCTTCTCTCACGATGAATCTTCTTTGCTCAGCAGCGGTATCTTCCTCCAAGTCTGGTAGGATTGGCGTGAAAGGAAATACTTTTGGAAAGGCATCATCATTCACATATGGGATTGTTTGTGAGGGTTGTGCCTGTGATGATTCAGCTCTCCGTACCTCAGCTGCGATAGCTTCGTCGGTAGTGGTCACAGCTGTGGGAGTTTGTGACTGAGCTGGAGTAGTCGTTATTGCTGCATCTGTGGAAACCTGCGCAGATGATTTGATTTCACCTGGGGCTTTTAGATTGCTTTGCCCAGCTGACTGAGCCTCAACTGTCTTAACAGCGTCTTCGGTCTCATTAGATTTTTCTAAGTGAATTACCGGTTCCTCTGCTGCATCATCAGCATCATCGGATGATGATGAGATCTGCGGGCTTGGCTCATCATCGAAGTTAAATTTTTGACGAGAAGCTTTATCACTTAGCTGACTCGTGATTTTGAGAACATGCTTAGCTGGGTCCCTTTGATCTGCAATGGGGGTGGACTCAACTTCATCTTCAGACCCCAAGAATTATGTATCAAGGTTCTCCTGGGAGTCATGAAGTGCACTTATCTCCTCTTTTATTTCAGTGCTTTGAACAGGTGGAATGTTCTGTGGCTCTTGAACTTTACCCAGGGAAGTCTCAACCTCCCTTAGGCCTTCAGTACCTCTAGCAGTCTCAACTGCAGCGAGGCCTTCAACATTCCCTTCGACAGTCGCAGCTGTCTTAGGGTCTTGGACCATGGCATCCATAGGAGTCTCAACCCCTAGGATTGCACTTTCACTGCCCAGAGTGTTAACTCCCGGGGCATTTCCATCCTGTGCCTCAACTTTATGAACAGTGTCATTAGCCTTCATAGCAGTTGACATTTCAACTAGGACAGACTCAACTGTCCAAGCTTCGTTAATGTCACTCTGTTGTGGTTCTGTCTTAGTTTCTACTTCGCCACCTTTCTTCAAAATTGAGTCATCTTTAGCGTCCTCCGACCCTGCTGTAGTGGAGAGAGTTTATGGGGTCACTCTGCTCCTGACTCGCGGCTTTCCCTTTTGAGTGCTCAGCCGCTGGGGCAGGTGGTAACACACCTTCAGGGGTTGGCTCAACTTGGGTGTCCAAAATCCCAATTTCATTTCCATCTCCCTTGGACCCATCTTCCGAAAGTACCGGGGACGTAGCTGCAGTGATATCTGTAGCAATCTGCTGCACCACTCCTAGGGGGTCGATTTGCAGGAGAGATTGAGACGACTCTCTTGGTCCTTCAAACAGTTGTTGCTCGTGCATTATTCTAGAATCCCATAGAGCTTGCTGCATGTCCGAATTCTCTTTTGTAGCAACGGGATCCATATCTTCATCACTCTCTGAGAACACATCAAGATGAGAGTGAGTGTGTTCTAGAGTTCCAGTAAGCGGACATATCTTAGCTTTCTCGAGAGCTTGTGCTTCCTCGGCTGCTTTGGCTTTTTCCTTCTCCTTGTAGATGTGTAGAATATCCAGGCAGTTATCTTCGTCCAAGGCCTGAAGCACATTGTTGACTCCAAGAAATTGCAGCAATTCCTCATCTTCTTCGATAAACTTAGGGCAAGCAAACTGCGCCCTTGAATGGTCTAGCTTCCACGCCCTCTATTCACGTAGATGGTGCTGAATGTCTGGGTATACGGGAGAATACATGATGACATCATCATCCTCATCTTCATCATGTCCTTCCTTTTCAGAGGATGAAGGCAAGAGACTCTGTTGCTCCTCTCCTTCATCAGCATCCGTGGCAGGGGGAGAGACAACCTTTTCAACAAGATGTTCAATTGTCTTTACGCCTTATCTTCTTGGCGATTTGATGCCTAGGCGAGTCTCCGATAGGCCTGGCGATCATCTTGATGAGACTTGGTAGTTTCATCTATAACTTCAGGAGACTGCTCTTCTAGATTACCGGCAGTCCCAACTTGTGATTTCAGCTGAATAGCAGATTTAAATCTCTTTTCAAGCTCTAACTGCTTGAAAATTCTTCTTCTTTTGGTCCGAACCAGAGGGACTTCTAGTTCTTCGAATCTTTGGCGGCGGGGCGGGCATCCTTCTTGGAGGGAGTCTTTGTTAGGAATTTTATTGTTTAGATTTTGATGAATGCCATGTAAAACTTAGAATAGAAAGTTAGCTCCCCAATTCTTGCTTTGAAATGTATTGTAACAATTAGAGTAGCCAAGCCGAGTTAAGTCGCCTACGCTCCAACTTGCAAGAAGACAAATCTGAAGGCTTGAAGGAAAACTCTTTGTGAGACAGTGAGTACAACAAAGAAGAGACGACTGACGGGAACTCGATCAAGAAGCGGTGAGTTCTGGTGAGTGGAACATCGTCAAGTCAACTCAAGAGAAGCAAGTCTCAAGGCCGGGCTTGAGAAGAGTCATCCATGATTGGAAGGCACTGTAAGTCACCTGGGGAAAGCAAGGAAATGCAAGTCAAGTCGAGATAATCGTAAAAGAACCGTTGCACGAGTAAATCAAGAGATTTACTTAAACAAGTAATATCTCCATACTACCTTTCTTGGAGTGCTTTCCCCGAAGCGTGCAAAAGAAATGAACCAATGGGAAGCACTACACCGTGTCGAACTCGAAAAGGTGATAAAACATTTCATACGAGGAAATGGCAATTCCAAGAAGCGCATACCAACGATCGCAAAGTGATTTTCAAAAATGAGCCTATCTCTTCAACGGGCAAATTTTTGAAAGTTCACTATAAAAGGCTGAGGAGTTTGTTTGAGAATGAGATGAATGACACACGTGAGATATACAAGCTTATCAAAATGAAACATTCTCAATCCTCAAGCCTACATCTCAAGTACATCAATCCAACACTTTCGTGAAGGAAAGACAACTTCAATCAGTTGAAGAGGAAAAATCGAAAACAAGGGGTCTACATTCCAAGAAGGATTGTAGAAAGGTTCAAGGTGAACCAAGTCTTAAGCTTTTGGAGGGCTTCGTGATCAAATCAAGGTGCTTGAGCAAGTGAGTCTGTAGTAGCAAGGCGGTGCCTGTGAAGAAGCGAAGTCGCACGAGAAGCGGTGAGTGATCAAGGCGTCTCGGGGCATCGAGTCCCAAAGGATCAAGTCATTTGTTGTGATCAAGACTTGTATACGGGACTATTACCACTTTGTAAACCGATCATTACTTAGTGGATTCCTCCGGGGAGTTGGAGAAGAGAGGAGTAGAAGAATTACCCCATCTTGAACCTCTATAAAAACTTCTTTGTGTCATTTACATTCAAAGCATTTAAATTTACGCACTTTTAATTGCTTATATCTCGGCCGCTAAATTTGCTATCCATTTGATAATCTATAAGTACTAAATCAAACTATAAAAACTTGCTTAATCAAACTTAAGGGTGTTAAGTCTTCCAATGAAAACAAAACCACAGTGAGTCAAATTAAAGCCAACAAATTTGAGTTACTCTATTAACCGGCTCAATTTGAGTCTGTTGAGAGATTGACTCTCTTGAGTGACTAATTCGATTGTCCATCAAGGACAAGTTTGTGTAGAACTCAGTAGATTTAAAAGGCCTAAATCGAAAATTTGGTAAGGTTTATTCAACCCCCCTTCTAAACCTTACACTTACACCCCTTGGGACCTACAAGTGGTATCGGAGCGGTTGGTTCATTGAACCCTCCGCACCAGTTCTTGAACTAGATCTCCAAACTTTTCAAAAGTCTCGCTTTAGTACTTAAGCTTTCAAAACTCTTCTCTATCATTAAAAAGTCATTATCATGGAAGCAAATCTAACACGCATTCCTATGTTCACTATTGAAGAATTTGATGATTGGAAAATTCGCATGCGAGCTCATCTATCAAGCATTACATGATGAGATGTGGATAGTGATAGAAGATGGGCCTCTGCAAATATTAAAGGTGAACACAATTGTCACAAGAAGTTGCGGTGAAGGGGAAGAAGATCAAAGACCCGGACGGTCATGGTTGAAAAACCAAGAAGCGAGTGGACAAATGATGACAAAAGAGATACAACCGGACAATGTAGCCAAGGACATCCTGTACAAAACCTTGGACAAAGCCATGTTCAATAAAGTCAAATCTTGCAAAACGGCTAAGGAAATGCGGGACAAGGTGACATTAATTTGTGAAGGCTCGGAGCAAATCAAAGAAAACAAACTATCGGTGCTGTACAAAAATTTGAGAACTTTAAAATGATCTCGGGAGAAAACCTGGATCAACTAGATGCTCGATTCTGAGAAATCACAAATGAATTTCTACACTTGGAAAGGAATATACACGAAGAAGGAAATGTGTATGAAGATCACGAAAAGTCTTCCAACTGAATGGGAGATGAAGGTCATGGCATTGAGACACTCCATGGACCTATCTAAGACATCCAATCATGAGCTATTCTCGGACCTCAAAGCCTACGAGTTTGAGCCGAGAAGGAAAGACCGAGGAAGAGACAATTTGCACTCCAAAACAAATTTGCTCTAGTTGTCAAAGATGGAAGGAGAGCGAGGTCAAAGAGGCAATTGACCCGGAAGAAATAGCCCTAATGGTTAAAAGATTTAACAAATTCTTTAACAAGAACTACAAGAGAGGAAAGGGTGAATCCTCCGGAAGACACTCGGCTCCCTCCAAATCAAGGGATGATAGGCCAACCAAGAGGACGAGATCATCAACAAGTTGAGTATC
This sequence comes from Rehmannia glutinosa, assembly GCA_016081115.2. Lineage (NCBI taxonomy): Eukaryota > Viridiplantae > Streptophyta > Magnoliopsida > Lamiales > Orobanchaceae > Rehmannia > Rehmannia glutinosa. The sequence continues at coordinate 59,597,616 of CM071926.1, read as the reverse complement.
AAAGAGCCGACAACTCAAGAATAGAAAGAGTCGTTCAAAAGGGTGAATATCTATGTTGGAATTGTAGACAACCAGGTCACTATGCCATTGATCGCTCATATCCTCGTAGTCAACAAGTCGACGTAAACGAAAAAGAAAGAAAGGTCTTCGAGAGAAAGAAGACAAGAGAAGAAAAAGGCAATGATGGTCTGCAGAGGCCGAGACAAGCCAAGTCAAGGGAGACGGTGACTCGAAAGCGTGAAGCCGACTACACAAGTGATTCTCGAAGAAGAAGCCTTGATCCGCTTAATGGCCAAAGAACAAGATCAAGAAGATGAGGTACAATCTAACTCAACAAGCTCGACACTAGTGATAGTGATCGTGACACACACACTTCATCACCCATCGATCTTTATGATTCATTAGGCAAAATGATGAAAGACTTTGAGCACATTAAAACCTCACACACACTATTGAATGAGGAAAACTTGACTACTCAAAAATCAAAACTCAAAGTCGACTAAGGAGCCGAGTACTCTAAGTCAAATAGCCGATGAGAATAAAAGTTTAAAGGTGAAAATGCTAAATTAATAGCGAGTAAATTGCTGCCATAGAAAAGAGGGAGAATGACCTCAAAAATGTTATTGCCTCATTCACTAAGGCATCTAAATCATTGGATGATCTTATTATGAGTCAAAGAGAATGTGGAGACAAGAAAGGCTTAGGATTGATTCCTTTGTGCCATGTCAAACCTCGGGAGTAATTTTGGAAAAAGGATCTTCAAGTCATGAAGAGTCGAAAAATCCAAAACTCTAAATGATGCACACACTTTCAATCCAAAGCACAATACTAAGCAAACGGCCTTGGTTACAAAGGAAAAGGAAAACGACCCGGATTGAGAGTCTTTGTAAGGGCGGTGAGAAGAGATTCACCGAGTCCTCAAATGAGACTCCAAACAAAAAATACAGTAAAGAAGAAGCGAGCTACCAAAAATCCCAGAAAACTCATAAAAGAAATACATATGATGGGAATGGTAGAAAATATCCAAGCAAGCCGATTGGAATAATGTGAACTATCGGCTAGACTTATGGAATACAAGCCCAAATGGCAAAGGCCTAGAACTCAACAAAGGCCATTCCAAAAGTATAAGAGCTTTCATCGGACACACATATGCACCTAGGCACTACACTCAAAGACACCACAATTACCCAAGAAAGGCAATTGCTAAAACATACACGCAGCATACGACAAAAGAGACATTTGTATGAACCTATAATCCCCAAGCAATTTGCCAGGATTGATTATGATTATGGCACCGATCGATAGATGGCAACCTCTTGAGTCAAATCATTTGGCTATAGGTTGGTTGGATCATCTTATAATTCTAACCCCTCGGGACCCGGACAAGAATGGGTACCTAAAACTTGATTTCTTGATTGCGAGTTCAAGGAACAATAATTGAAAGCCAAGGAACCTGGTACATGGATAGTGGTACATTCCGGACATATGACAGAAATAAGAGAAATCTGTCAAAATTCAAGGAAGTCAAAGGAGCAAAAGTCATATTTGGAGGAAATGAAGCTCCTGGTGAAATAAGAGGCCTTTGGATCCATCAAAAGAAATGGTTTAGAAATCACAGATGTTGCATATGTTGAAGGACTAAACTTCAATTTACTAAGCATCGATCAACTCGTGACAAGGGCTACAATGTTGGATTCAACATGGGCATATGTCAAATCAAAAGCATTGAATCAAATGAAGTGGTGCGCAAGGATGATGTAGAGAAGAATATGTATGTAGTGGATTGGTCAATTGCAACACCCAAGACTGTCTACTAGCAAAGAGCAATTTGAATCAAGTTGGTACGTGGCACAAAAAGCCGAGTCACACGAACTTCAAAACAATTAACAAACTAGCAAGAAGTCATCTTGTGGAAGGACTTCCGGACTCGGTATACAAGAAGGAGAGTATATGTGATGCATGTCGAAGGGAAAACAAATCAAGTCGTCGTTCAAAGAAAAGACATGTCCATCCTCAACAAGAATATTGCAGCTTCGCCTTATGGATCTATTTGGCCAGTGGAACCGGCAAGCATAAGTGGAAAGAAATACACCCTGGTGGTAGTAGATGACTACTCAAGATATACATGGACAATATTCATGTGCAAGAAGAAAGAAACTCTACAAAAGCTACCACGGTGATGAAGAGGATACAAAATGAGAAGAGTCAAACCATTATCAAAATAAGATCGGATAGAGGAACCGAGTTTGTCAATGGAATAATAACTCGAGTATTGTATTGAGAATGGTATTGGTCATGAACTATCCAGTGACAAGGACTCCACAATGAGAATGGAATTGCAGAAAGAAGAAATAGAACCCTCAAAGAAGAAGCAAAGGACCATGTTAGTCAAGCGGGGTTACCAAAAAGATTTTGGTCAAGCAATCAACACGACTGCTACACCTGAAACGGATGTATGATAAATAGGCGGTGACAAAGACTCCTATGAGATCCGGACGTAAGAAAACCAAATGTTGCATATTTCAGGATATTTGGATGTAAATGCTTCATCCACAATAATGGCAAGGACAACCTAAAGGCTTTTGATGCTAAAGGCGATGAGGGTATCTTCTTAGGATACTCACCAAAGCAAAGCCTCTGAATACTCAATAAAAGAACTATGGTTACTGAAGAATCCATTCATGTAGTATTCGATGAGCCAAACATAAATGGAGAAGACATTGAAGAGTCACCGATAAGTTGAAACATCCAACCTCACGTAAGAAGTCCCTATCTGAAGGTCAAGGCGGGGATTATCAATTGAGAAGAAGATGAGATAGTGAATCTCAAAAGCGGTGGAAAATCTACTGGTGAGTGATTACGAGAGAGCGACCACAAAGAACACACGGTTTATAAAGTCGATCAATCCGGCTAACTTACTTCAACCTGACGTAAGATGGTGAGAGACCATCCACGAGAACTTGTCATTGGAGACATGAGAGAAGGTGTCAAGACAAGATCCGAACTCAACAAGAAGCAATGTTCACATGCTTCATCTCGCAGAATAGAGCCCAAAGATGTGTCACAAGCATTGGATGACACACATTGGATTCAAGCCATGCAAGAAGAGTGAATCGGTTTGAGAGAAATAAAGTATGGGAATTAGTACAAAGACCCATACATCAAAATGTTATTGGAACCAAATGGGTATTCGAAATAAGATGAACGAGGAAGGTTCGTGGTAAGAAACAAAGCAAGATTGGTAGCCAAAGGATATTGCCAAGAAGAAGGAATAGATTTTGATGAAACATTTGCTCTGTAGCAAGATTGGAAGCTATAAGGATGTTTCTTGCCTATGCAGCTCACAAAAATTTCATTGTATATCAAATGGATGTAAAAAGTGCATTCCTAAATGGCTTATTGGAAGAAGAAGTGTATGTTGAACAACCTCCAGGATTTGAGCGAGAAGACTCTTGGAGACAAAGTATACAAACTCAAGAAAGCCCTGCACGGTTGAAACAGCACCCAGAGCATGGTATGATACCTGTCACAATTCTGATTTGAAAATGGATTCACAAAAGGAAAAGTAGATAGAACACTTTTCGAATTCAAGACAAGAAGAGTATCTTGCTTGTTCAAGTATATGTGGATGACATCATTTTTGGATCCACTAACAAAGAGTGTGTGAAAAATTCTCAAACCTCATGCAAAGCAAATTTGAAATGAGCATGATGGGAGAGCCGACATTCTTCCTTGGACTTCAAGTGAAACATTTGAAGGATGGAACCTTCATAAGTCAAACAAAATACACGAGAGATTTAATGAAGAAATTTGTTATGGAGGAGAAGTCTTACGTAAAAATACCAATGAACACATCAGTCAAAATGGACATGGATGCGAGATGGCAAGCACAGAGATCAAACAAGATCTGAGCACTTATTGGATCACTGCTCTATCTCACGGCTAGCAGCCGGACATCACCTTTCTTTGTAGGTGTATGTGCAAGATTTCAATCGCTCCAAAAGAGAGCCATATGATTGCTGACTAAGAGAATATTGAAATACTTAAAAGGAAGCCAAGAAGTAGGGCTATGGTATCCAAAGGAAGGTGGATTCAAACTAATTGGCTATTCGGACTACGACTATCTTTGGATGCGAGTGGACAGAAAAGTACTTGAGGCACATGTCAAATGCTTGAAACAGACTAATTTCCTGGTTTAGCAAGAAGCAAAACTCAATAGCCACCTCTACTGGTGAGGCGAGAATACATAGGCTGGCACTGTGTTGGCCCAAGTCCTATGGATGAGACGGTGAGAGATTATGAAGTTGAAGAAAAGAAATACCAATCATGTGTGATAACACAAGTGCCATTGCAATCACTCAAAATCTGTGTTGCACTCAAGAACAAAACATATAGATGTCGGATATCATTTCATAAGAGATCATGTTGAAAAGAAGGACATTATCTTGGAATATATCTCAACCGACAAGCAACTAGCCGACATCTTCACAAAACCATTATGTGAGTCAAGATTTGAAGAACTCAAACATGAGTTAGGGCTAATTGAGCTAAGCCGAGACACGGAAGAATCAAAGAAAAGAAATGGAACAGGAAAGAAGGTGAAAAAGAGTGAAGACAAAATCACCAAGAATCAATCATTGTATCGGAAAGTCACTATACCAAGTCGGTGATAGGTGAGTCACTAAGAGAAATGTGAGAAGCGAGTTAAATCGGCTAAGAGATAAGTGATTAACTTATGAGCAAAGTGACAAAAACGCGATCGTTTTTGACTTAGCGGAATGTTTTAAGAGACACGTCGGCATAATGATGATGTGTACAGACAAAAAAGCCGCACACCAAGCCTATGATTGGATATAAATTTGCCGCATTAAATACGAGACATGAATCGCTCAATATGCGTGCGAAATCCAAGCCGTTGATTTCGATCACGATTCAAAACCGTCTCGCACGTTCTTTCATAAACCATATTTAAACCATTTCCGTCCGTTTCTCTCTCACACTTCTAAAAACTGTTCAATCTCTCTCTCTCTCAAAAAGCAAAGGCAAACACTCTCGAAACCCTATCAACCTTCAAATCAAATTCCTGAATTTCTCTTGAAATTAGTCTAAGAAATGGCACCAACTTATGACTTTACCAAGTTGGGAAAACAAATCCACACCAAGATTCGCAGTGGATTTCGACGGAATGGTGAAGCAGGGGTCCGACGACACCCTGGTGAAGAAAATCGCGGAGAAGTTAGAAACGTCAGGACTGAAACCGTTTCTAACGCTGGAATATCCTATGACCTATGTGGAGGAGGTCGCACAATTCTACGTGAATGCCTTGAGATTCACGCGAAGGAATCAAGTCATCTGTTCACGGGAAGCGGTGACTATCACGCCAAGGATTTGGTGAATATTGCTCACTACAGAGGGAGCATCCGAGATTAAGGAGGCTGATGTAAACTTGGTGAAGCATGGAAAGAAATAGCCAAGCCCGACGTTGTGACAAAATAATATACACAGACAAACAAGAGATTTGAAGGAGGATTATCACAAATTGTTGGACATTGTTGCAAGTGTATCGACATCAAATTTGGCGGCTTTGACCAAATGTCAAAGGCAAAATTGATTGTTATGGCTGCAATAATCGAAGAAAAGAAGATAAAGCTGAAGTTTAGTTTATCTACAGCACTCTGCTTAACGTAGGAAACAAGTCCTTCAAAGAAGATGGGTCATTTGGAGGATCTCTCGGGATATGGCCTGGTGATTGGCCGGCTATTGGAGGTGAAAGGAGTACCTCTTAGACATGGGAAGGCTTTCCATGTTAACAAGAAAATGTTGAGCTAACCTCTCCGGTGCTCGAAGCGAGCTTACGCCAAGAGAGCCGACACCAGTGAGGGGGAATCAGTGACCGAAGACACACAGTGCTTCCTCTCCAACCAAGAAGAAAGCGCCCCTGCGGTTGCCAAGAAAATCTCTTGCCCTCGCAAAGAAAGAAAACCAAACATGCTCCGCCCCTGCAGCAGAGTCCGCCAGCGGCCATGTCACCGCCTGCGGCCATGTCACCGCCCAAGCGTCACGTGCCTGCCCCTGCGGCGGTCGAGAAGGACTCACAAATTCCTTCTCTCGATCGTCAAAAAGAGGAGAACCGACAAGCCTAGACGGCAGCTCCTCGAGAAACAAACACAAGCACGGCCCCGGCCGCCCAAGACTCGAGAGGACACCGCCTCTCGAACAGAAATCCCCTGGTACAAACCAAGAGACGAAGAAGACTTGTAAAGCAATCCGAACAGGAGAAACCAGGTGAGTCGGCTACTCGGCTAGCACAAATACCAGGAGACTCATCAAGCGAGAGTCTCCGGATGTAGTAGATGAAATTGCCCAAGTCTGTGAAGGTGATCGGCAGAGGCAACTCAAGACACAATCGTAGCTCACACCTGGTGAAGCACAAGAAGAACCAGCCCAAGCGGATAGTGATGTAATGATCCTATCTCCACCTTACCCGGACATCCAAAATCGTCTGCGTGAGTGGAGAAAATGGAAGTTGAGCAAGTCAAGGAACAGTTCCAACGGCTGAATTCATAGAAGAAGAAGAGGAACTGCTAAATTTCCTTGGACTATCTGTGCTCCCGACTCTAGATGAAGACAACCGCATGGATATTCTCGGATCTACAAGGACAGGGAGAGAGCAAAGCAAGGTTGAAGAAGCCGAAGCACGCGAGAAGGCAAGTATCGCTCTATCTCCGGCACCCGAGAACACTTCCATCCTCTCCTTGATGTCTTCTCTCGAAAGTGACGAGAACGAGGGAGAATCTGCGCCACGAAGAATTGAGATGCAAAGCATTGCGTGAATCAAGAATCCTTCACGAGCAAAGATCGATGGAGGGACCAGGAGAGTCCTCGAACACACCGAAATCGATCCAATGGGAGTGGTTGACAAATAGCCACCGATGTTCTTCGCTACCACCTCCTGCCTAATCCTCGGAAGAAGGTAATAAGGAAGATGGTGATGAAACGGGCTAGTGGGGACCCCGGTCGAGCCAACCCCTATTGAAGGTGTGCCACCACCGCCCCAACGGGTGAACCATCATTTGCAACAAGGGAGTTTGGAGACGAGTGACCCCACTCCAAGTCACTCGGTGGTGCGACAATGAGGGGGAAACTCCCTCCACCGCTGCGGCAAGGTCGGAGGATGTTGCGGATGACTCCACAAAGAATGTAGGAGGCGAAGCAAAGAAAACTCAAACACAAGAAGAACATCAAGTTGCCATCAACGAAGCTCGGACGATTGAGATCTGTCTCGGTGAGGTGCCAACCGCTACGAAGGCTAATGACGCGATGCGATCGAGGCACGGAAGGAATGTACGGGAGTTAACACTGCAGGCGATGAAAGTGCAATCCATGGGGTTGAGACTCCAATGGATGCCATCGTAGAAGACCCTAAGACAGTGACATCGTCGAAAGGGAGGACCAAGGCCTCGCAGCAGAGAGAGACTTTTTGGAGGAAATGAAGGCCCACGGGAGGTTGAGACTTCCAGGGTAACACTGGTGAAGTGGAGAACATCCCTCCGCAACCATCGATCCATCCGAGAAGGAGATCGGGCGCACTTCATGATTCCCAGGACAACCCGATGTCACCTTTCGGGATCGGAAAGGCGAAGAAGTTCGAGTCTACTCCCCGACAAATCCAAAAGACTCGGTGCGGATGTTCCAGGCACGAGCAAGTTCGATCCCAAGACTACTCGTCGGACCTTTAATTTTGATGATGAGCCACCAATGGAAATCTCATCATCGTCCGATGACGCTCGATAAGGCCGAGGACCGATCTACTCAAAAGGAGAAATCATTTGAGACCAACGGTTATTAAGACAATTGAGGCTCGCAAGCCGAGTCATCGCACCACATAACCCAATTTGAACCGGAGACCACCGCTCCGGCTCCTCAAGCTGCTGGATCGATTCAAAAAGAACTTCACGCCCACCGCTTATCATCGAACAAATCCCGGATGGCGGTGATGAATCCTTTGTGGAATCTTTCCCTTTCTCACCGGAGATTCGAGAACTCCACGAAGAGTCGAGAAAATGAGCAAGCACGCTATCACTGCCAGCTCTCTTTTTTCACTCAGGCACCATTGTTCAGCCCGACTTCGATTTCGACATTTGTATGGCCATCACCGCAATGAAGAATCAAATGCGACGAAGTGTTCAAGGCACTATTTTGAAGTTGAGAAAATGGAGAGGCATCGCCTCCTTGGATATGCGCCCAACAACAGAGATGCCAAACTACGGTGACTTGAGAGGCATCACGCGGTCGAGGATAAGGGAATGGTGGCAACAAAGAAGAATCAATGCGTGTGGAAATGGTGAGATACAGACAATTATTCAATAAGTGCTTGGTGGTGTGGAAAGCGGCTGATGCGAAAAACAAAGTCTGCGGGAACACATTGAACATATGCACGAAGCTCACACTGCCGAGATCAAGCTGCTGCGTGAGCGAAATGCAAATGATATACGGCGTTTGGAAGAACACATGACAAGAAAATTCAGCCTTCTCATGGCCGAGATGAAGCGATTTGAGAATCCAACGCTACTCGATGATCAATTTCACGCGAAGATACAACGCAAAGCAGACTTGAAGCAAAATTCAACCATCGAAGACTCGACTTCATGCTTGCCAAAGATGTTCCCTGGGGTTCCTCTATCCTTTGATGATGCCAAAAAGGGGGAAGAGGAATACCTTAAAGCGAGCAAAATCAAGTCGAAAAGAAAGGAGCAATGACAAAGGAACAGTGAGAAGGGAAAATCACCGAGGAAATTTTGAAATCGAAGAAAGGAAAATCACGAGGGGGAAGGATCAAAAATATGACCTTGATGATTGCACAAACCCCCAACAGGGTCTGTCACGGTGACATTATAAGCGACAAACTCCCGTGACTCGCCACTCCAACACTCTTTGTATCTATGGCCGAGAAGAGAAAAGAAATTGAAGCGAGGATGAAGGAGGTGGAAGGAAGAATGGACGCTAGGGTGATGAACATCTTGAAAGAACACGGAGGCATTCCGGTTGACAGAGACACGTATGCCATTTCGGATGTCGGACGAGCAAGATCAGTTGATTAATTCAAAACGCTCGAATCGAAGGATATTTTGCAAATATGTCCTTGGCTCAAGCTTGGAATTTTATCTTGGGAAAAGGGTCTCACATTATGTGAAGAAGCTGACAGACATAAGGACAACCCGATCACTCTGCTTTGGTCACTCACCGGGCACTCATTTGGAAAGAAGAAGGCCCAAGATCTGATATACGCCCGCAGGCGAGAGGAAAAGCGCAGCGGTGGAGGAAGAAGCTTGGACCTAGGCCTCGCCAAGAACATTGAATACGTAGATCCAGGAAAGAAAGGAGGGATCTCTTGGGCCGGGAAAGCTTGACCATGTGGCGAACTTGCAAGTGGCTAAAACCAACGCCGAGTATGCAAAAAGGATAGAAGAAGAAAACAAGAGACAAACTCAGCTATGGCGGAGAGAGGGGAAAGAATAAGGAAAGATGAAGTCGCCAGGAAGGCATATGAGAAGAAAAAGAAGGCGGTGATGATGACGAGAAGAAGAGAAGAAGAGAAGAAGATCTTTGATCAAGATGAAAGAAGGAGGCAATGGCCGAAGGAGATGAAGTGTTCTTTGTCAACCCTTCGTGTATTTTATATGTAAATACATACAATGTAAGTCTTCAGAACAATGCTATAAATTTTTTTGGAGACAATTACATACTACGATACACCAGTAAAACATGTGATTGTGTTAAGTACAAGAATGATATGATCAATAAAAAAAAAAAAGGGATTGATTATGCGCATACATTCTATGTCAATACACTATCTCAGTATGTATCTTTGTTATTTGCATCTTTATATGAGTTAAGTTTTGGCATCATCAAAAAGGGGGAAATTGTTAGGAATTTTATTGTTTAGATTTTGATGAATGCCATGTAAAACTTAGAATAGAAAGTTAGCTCCCAATTCTTGCTTTGAAATGTATTGTAACAATTAGAGTCGCCAAGTGAGTTAAGTCGCCTACGCTCCAACTTGCAAGAAGACAATCAAGGCTTGAAGGAAAACTCTTTGTGAGGCAGTGAGACAACAGTACAACAAAGAAGAGCAGACAGAACTCGATCAAGAAGCGGTGGTGAGTTACGGTGAGTGGAACATCGGTCAAGTCAACTCAAGAGAAGCCAAGTCTCAAGTCAAGTGACAAGAGTCATCCATGATTGGAAGGCGACTCTAAGTCACCTGGGGAAAGCAAGGAAATGCGGTCAAGTCGAGATAATCGTAAAAGAACCGTTGTACGTAAATCAAGAGATTTACTTAAACAAGTAATATCTCCATACTACCTTTCTTGGAGTGCTCAGTCCCGTAAGCGTGCAAAAGAAATGAACCAATGGGAAGCACTACACCGTGTCGAACTACGAAAAGGTGATAAAACATTTCATACGAGGAAATGGCAATTCCAAGAATCGCATACCAACGATCGCAAAGTGATTTTCAAAAATGAGCCTATCTCTTCAACGGGCAAATTTTTGAAAGTTCACTATAAAAGGCCGAGGAGTTTGTTTGAGAATGAGATGAATGACACACGTGAGATATACAAGCTTATCAAAACTGAAACATTCTCAATCCTCAAGCCTACATCTCAAGTACATCAATCCAACACTTACCTCGTGAAGGAAAGACAACTTCAATCGAGTTGAAGAGGAAAATATCGAAAACAAGGGGTCTACATTCCAAGAAGGATTGTAGAAAGGTTCAAGGTCTGAACCAAGTCTTAAGCTTTTGGAGGGCTTCGTGATCAAATCCAAGGTGCTTGAGCAAGTGAGTCGTAGTAGCAAGGCAATGCCTGTGAAGAAGAAGCCGAGTCGCACGAGAAGCCTTGGTGAGTGATCAAGGCGTCTCGGATCGAGTCCCAAAGGATCAACTCCGTTGTGATCAAGACTTGTATCCGGACTGTTACCACTTTGTAAACTGATCATTACTTAGTGGATTCCTCCGGGAGTTGGAGAAGAGAGGAGTAGAAGAATTACCCCATCTTGAACCTCTATAAAAACTTTCTTGTGTCATTTACATTTCAAACATTTAAATTTCTCGCACTTTTAATTGCTTATATCTCTTTGCTAAATTTGCTATCCATTTGATAATCTATAAGTACTAAATCAAACTATAAAAACTTGCTTAATCAAACTTAAGGGTGTTAAGTCTTCCGCTGAAAACAAAAAAACCACGGTGAGTCAAATTAAAGCCAACAACGAGTTACTCTATTAACACTCGGTGAGTCTGTTGAGAGATTGACTCTCTTGAGTGACTAATTCGATTGTCCATCAAGGACACGGTGTGTAGAACTCAGAGATTTAAAAGGCCTAAATCGAAAATTTGGTAAGGTTTATTCAACCCCCCTTCTAAACCTCACACTTACACCCCTTGGGACCTACATTTTGCCTTCCTTGATTTGGCAGTCCTCTTCTTTCGTATGGCTGGAGAAGGGATTTGAGGTTCCTTCTCAGCCTCGGATGCAGGGGCAGGAGAATCAGCTGCAGGGGCAGGCGACTTCATTTTCTTAGCTACATGGGCAACTTTCTTCTTCACAGCTACAGGGGCAACTTTCTTCTTGGGATGACGGGTACCAGCTGTAGCCTTGGGTTCAGCTGAATCCCCCTCACTTGTTTCCGCCTTCTTTGCGTAGGCTCTCATTTGGGCTCTAGAGAGGTTTGCCCTGAACATCTTCTTGTTGACATGGAAAGGTTTTCCATGTCGAAGGGGAAAACCCTTCACTTCCATCAAGTGGCCAATCACGAGGCCATATCCGAGAGATCCTCCAAATGATTCATCATCCTTAAATGACTTATTCATCACATTCTGGCAGAGTCTGCTATATACGAACTCAGCCAAGTTGACTTTCTTGCCCTGCATGATCGCAACCATGACGACCACCTTTATCTTGGACAACTGATTAAAGCTTGCAAACTTCATGTCTACACACTTTGAGACGACATCCATCAACTTATGATAGTCGTCCTTCAACAACTTTTTATCAGCTGTGTAGACCACCTTAGCAGCACACTCCGGTTTGGCTATCTCTTTCCATGCAGCAGTCAAGTCAACGTCAGCTTCATTTATCTCCTTCATGCCTTCCGAAAGCGGCAACAAACAAAGTGCTCGCAAGGTCCTTAGCAATTATCATTATGTCCTTGCGGTGGACAGAAGACTTGATTCCTTCGTCCTGCACTTCCGCGTTAACATAGAACTACGCCACTTCTTCTAGGCAGGTGTGCGAGTATTCTAAAGTCAGAAAAGCCTTGAGACTTGACTTTTCTAGCATTTCAGCGATTTTCTTGATAAGGGTTTCATCGAAGCGCTACTTCACCATACCTTCAAAGTCCACTGACGATCCTGAGTGGATCTGCTTCGATAACTTGACGAAATCAAACTTAGGTGTCATTTTCAGAGATTTTTACCGATTAAAACTTGAAGAACTTGCTTGAGGACACTTAGGATTTTCGAGAGAGAAAATAACTTGCTTTCTTTTTGCTTGAAGATGAACAGTTTCCGAATGTGAGAGAGAAAGCTAGAAAATGTGTATATAAGGGTTATGAAAGGACGGGTCTTTGGATTTTGAAATTTTGATCAAAATCAACGGTTCAGATTTAGCACGCCAAACTACATTTAATTCCTCGCATTTAATGCGGCAACATTTATATCCACTCATATGCTTACTGTGCAGCTTTTGACTGTACCCGTCATTATTACGCCGACGTCATCCTTAAAAACATTCCCGCTCATTTAAAACGACTGTGTTTTTGTCACAAAGCTCATAAATGACTCAACTTATCTCAGAAATGACTTAAGTCTTCTTCTCTCTTTTCATTAAGCGACTCAGCTGTCAGCTAACTCGATACAGCTGGCTTTCCGACATAGCTGTTTCACATGGTTGATTCATGAAACTTGTTCAATTTTCATCTTTTCATCTTCCAATTCTTCTGATTGAGTCTTCTGAGTGTCAACTCAGCTCAATTAACCCTAGCTCATTCTTAAGCTCTTCAAATCTTGATTCACATAAGGGCTTGGTGAATATGTCAGATAACTACTTATCAGTTGAGATATATTCCAAAGTGATGTTTTTGTAAAATGATATCTGATATCAATGTGCTTTGTTCTTGATTGCAACACGGGATTCTGAGTGATTGCAATAGCAATTGTGTTATCACTCATAATTGGAATCTCTTTTTTTTCAATCTCATATTCTCTCAGTTGTTGTCTCATCCATAAGACTTGGGCACAACAGCTGCTTGTAGCTATGTACTATGCTTCAGCTGTGGATGTAGCTATTGAGTTTTGCTTCTCGCTAAACCAGGAAACTAATCTGTTTCCAAGCATTTGACATGTACCTAAAGTACTATTCCTGTAAACTCTACATCCAGCATAGTCTGAGTCTGAGTAACCAATAAGCTTGAATCCGCCTTCCTTTGGATACCATAAGCCAACTTCATGGCATTCGTTCAAATATCTTAGGATTCTCTTAGCTACAGTCATGTGGCTCTCCTTTGGTGCGATTGAAATCTTGCACATACACCTACTGCAAAGGTGATGTTTGGTGTGCTGGTTGTTAAGTAGAGCAATGATCTAATAAGTTCTCTATATCTTGTTTGATCTACAACCTTACCATCTGCATCCATGTCCATCTTGACTGATGTGTTCATTGGTATTTTCACAGAAGACTTCTATTCCAGACCAAATTTCTTCATTAATTCTCTGGTGTACTTTGTTTGACTTATGAAAGTTCCATCCGTCAATTGCTTAACTTGAAGTCCTAGGAAGAAGGCCAGCTCTCCCTATGTGAGGCCTCTCTTATTTCTACAGGGATAACCGCTTCGGATCCGTATAGCAGTCCATAGGGCGTTTCACTAGTGGATGTTCTGGGTGTAGTTCGATGATCCCTTAAGACCCGAGACAACTCTTCTACCTAGTACGACTTTACTGCCCCTAGCCTCACTTATAGGTGTTGGAGAATAATTCTGTTTGCTACTTCAGTTTGTCTATTAGCTCGCAGGTTTCCAACAGCGGTGAAACTTTGTCGAATTTTTATTTCTTCACACCAACTTGGATTTTCTTCCCCCGGAATTGAGTTCCATTATCTGAGATGAGTGTTCTAGGGAGCCCGATCCTGCTTACACTTTTTTCCCATATAAAGTTCATGACCTCGTACTCTGATATCTTTACTACTGCCTTGGCTTCGACCCACTTCGTGCAGTACTCCACGGCTACAATAATAAACTTTTTCTGCTCCTTTGCCATAGGAAAAGGTCCCAAAATATCTATTCCCCATTAGTCAAAAGGGCATGCAATTGGGATAACATCCAGCGGGTTTGCCGACTGGTGCATCAAGTTAGAATGGAGTTGACATTTTTCACACTTCCTTGTAAACTCAACCGCATCCTTCAACACTTTAGCCAGGAGTATCCCTACCTCAATATTTTCTGTGCCAAGGCATGACCTCCTGAATGACTCCCGCGATTCCCTTCATGAATCTCCCTCATCACATACTCTTTCTGGGTGAGACATTTTAACATTGGCCCTCCGTATGATCTTTTATACATCACATCTCCAATAAGTTGGGATATGGATGTTTTGGATTGTATTCTTCTAACTTCGCTTGCATCCGTGGGCAAAGTACCATGCTTTAAGAATACTTTTAATTCTATAATCTAGAACACTGGAGCCCTAATGTGAAGAATTAGAGCTTCCTTTGGGTAGTGATCTACTGGTCCATCTTATGCTTCTACATCGGCTTTTTTAGCTACTAGCACAATTACTTTTCTCGAGTTTATCCATGCCACTGCAGTGGTGAACCGAGCCAATGTGTCCGCCCACTCATTCTCTTCCCTAGGTATCTGTTGTATTTGGAAGAAGTCAAGATGGCCAACCAAATTTTTAGCTCTACTTATGTACTCGACCATTGATTATCTTTTGCTTTAAACGAACCCTCCATCTGCATAGCTACCAATAGGGAGTTTGTGTAAGTCCAAGCGGCTACGATAATCTAGAGGGGGGGTGAATAGATTATCTCCATCTTTTCGCTTTCGCCCTCTTTTTAAAACCGAATGCTCAAATACAATAATAAAGGTGCGGAATATAAACAACACACGTCGATTTAAAGAGGTTCAACCCACCTAGGGCCTAATCCTCTACCACCCCAGTATATCCGGGATGGATTTCGAAAAGAGAAAAAGATTTTATTAATAATTACCAAAATTATTACAACAAAATCTTACACCAACACCTTGAAGAGCACCACACTCTTCTTCAACACCACCTTTGAGATTACCACAATCTCACTTGAAGATTACCACAATCTCCAACGGCACCTTGTGAAGATTACCACAATCTTCACCCTCAAGAGCACCACACTCTTCAACACCTCAACAAGAAGATTACCACAATCTTCTTACACCTAACACCTAGTTCACCCAAGTGTGTTCTTACCAAGAACACTCACAAGGATATCTTGTGTTTGAATGACGACCACAAATTCAAGATTACAACTCGATAATTGATAATACAGTAGAGTGCAAGTGTAATCAAGAATAGCCTAGACCTCAAAGATGTGAAAGTGATAAGCTAGGCAAATTTACAACAAGAATAAAAACAATGAAAGACCAAGTGTTTGCTTGAAGTGTATCTTGTTGTGTTGTATCTCAATTGTTTTTTTGCTTGCAAAACTTCCTCTATTTATAGGAGATGATTGATCAAGCATAGGCTCCTCTTGGGGACATGAATTCTGTAAAAAATTGCAAGACAATTGAAGAAAAGAGCTGTTAGAAATCAATCCCACAATTTAGGGAAAAGCTGTCTGCTGCACAACGGTTAGAATTTTTTTGTCAAACTTGGGCGACGGTCGCGCACAAATAGACGTTTGAAAGTGAGAAAACACATTTTACAGGCGGCCGTCGTCGGGAGTCGGCCAAGTCGACCCTATGTCCAGCCGGTCGAATGAGAACCAAAAACGAGTCGAGAAAGTTACTGTTTGAAAATGCTCCCAGTGCAGGTCACCCCGTCGGCCGACCACTTGGTCGGCCGGCCGACCGCACCGGTCTACCACCCTGTTGACCGGTCAACCAGCCTTTTTTCAGCAAATAGCTTATTCACTGTTTTTCACAATTTTCAGGTGCGGGATGCCCTATAGGGCGACCGATTGGCCTCAAAACAAAAGTATTGTCCAATTTTATATCGAAAATAAACTTCAAGAAATACTCCAAAAAATAGTAAAAATATTTTAGACCGATCGGGAGTATTAGGACAATATTTTAGAACCATTGTTTTGGTGTAAAAACACATTAACACAAAATTATCAAAAGTGTTGTCCAATTTATATCGAAAATAAACTTGAAGAAATACTCCAGGAAAATATTAAAACCATTTTAAATCATTTAGGAGTATTTGGACAACCTTTAAAACCATTGTTTTGGTATAAAAACAAAATCATCAAAATCATGATAAAAGCATTTATCAAACAATCTCCCCTTTTTGATGATTACAAACCAAAACGATTTTAACGAGGTCGATTTTGAAAACAAAACATTTTTTCGGTAAAAAGGAACTTTCCGTTATGAGCGACAACATTCCAAAATATAATCACAATGATGGGAGTAGAGATATTCAAACACATATAGCAAATGCTCCCCCTATCAACATGCACAACAAGAGTTATATAGAAGCAACTTAAACATAAGCTAAAATATTAGCTTTTCGATATTGAGCTTAAGTATCAAAAACTTAAAAGCTCCCCCTGTCAAGGATACATCATTAGAACCGTATATAAGTCCATACTACAACCAATGGACCATGATTCATACACAACCATAATGCACCAAGTGGACTAGATATGATCCACAACTTATGGCTTTATGAAGCCATAGCTTATAGTTTCTTTTCGTTAAGCTTATCTTAGCTTTTATGAGCTAATGAGCTTATAACCTGTTTCTCCCCCTTTGGAATCATCAAAAAGAATGTTAGCACGATAAATACATCATATATTCATATCAAAGTGCGCAACAAAACCGATGTATCGAGCTATTTGAGCATTGAAGCTTATAAACCAAATAGGAGGGAAAAGTCGAATCATATGACTTGTAGAGGTTTAGGAAAACTCATTTTATAAGCAAAACATGATCTCTATAAATGTATAAGACTTTTGAAATCGAGAGAATCATGTAGGTGATGAATTTTTCATTGAAACGTTTTATCGAACACTTGGCGGGCGTCAAAAATTGAGAAAGATATATATAGCCCTTGTAAATGAAATCAAGCCAAGTTTTTTTTTTATCACCAAATGCAATTTAACACAAGTCAATCATCAACAATCAATAAGCTCATCACAAAAATATATGAATTGCATTAAGAAAAATACATATAAGCCACAAACTCAAGGGTTCAACCCAATTGAGCTAAAGAGAGTGAAATTCTTACCATTCAATTGGTAAAGATGAGCATCAATGATGATAAACGAGCTAGACAATCCCCAAGATATATAATTTATGCAACAAAACACATTTGAAGTGAATTGTGTGTGAAAATGACAAAGGGACGAAAAATGAACCAAAAGAGCCAAAATGGCTAAGTCACGGAAAATGAAGCATTTTAACCAAAAATCCCTTAGGGCGACCGGTCATGGGCAAGGGCGGCCGGTCGAGCATGTGGGCGGCCGGTCGGCCCGCCCTGGTTGCCCACTTTGTTCGTTTGATTTGCAAAATCCGATTTTGATCCAGAAATCCGATTTTTCCCCTAAGTTTTAAAAACGTGCAAAATGCAAATGTAGACCTCATTCAATATACATTATGTCATAATCAAGCTCGAAATGAGGTAAAATACTCGGCGGTTAACGATCAAAAAGTCTCGCGAGTTATCCTTGAGACGGAATTAAACACATCTCAAGTTTTTGTTAAAAATCACAATCCCTTAAACAATATATCGAATCTCAATATGTTTGGTTCGATTATGACGAACCAAATTTTGAATACGAATAACCGTATAATAGATACCAAACTTGTTATCCAAAAAAAATAAGAACGTTTTAAAGCTTTGGATACAAGTCATAAGAAGAAGTGCCTTTCAAATATTTGAAAATTTCTTTTAATAGCACTCTAATGAGATTCGTTGGGATAGTTTTGAAGTCGAGCATATAGACATAAGGCATATGGAATGTCGAGTCTATAGGAATAATACAAGAAAACATACCTCGAATTTGTTTGTTACCGATATGCCTTTCTCAACCTTTGTCAATCTTTAGCCATAGAGGTTGAGATGGTTCTTCTTCCTTCAATGCTTAACTCCTTCAAGAGTTCTTATATAACCATCTTCTTGGCATTGAATGATTTGTAGTCCAAGCAAGAAATTGAGCTCCCCATCATTCTCATCTCAAGCTCACCTAGTATCAACTTAGAAAACATATCTTGCACAAATATTCATTAGTAGCACCATAAATATTATCAACAAAAATTTGCACAAATAAACAACCTTGCCCCTTTTCACAAACAAAGAGAGTAGTATCAACTTTACCTTTTGTAAAATCATTTAGCAAAAAATAGCTAAGTCTATCATACCATACACGGGTACTTGTTTTAAACCATACAAGGCCTTAAAAACAATCATTTGGCCTAGAAAAATTTTAAACCCGGAGGTTGTTTTACATAGACTTCTTCTTGAATAAAACCATTTAGAAATTTGGATTTAACATCCATTTGGTAAAGCTTGAAATTTTCTTTAAAACAAGAATGGGCAAGTAAAATGCAAATAGCTACTAAATGTGCTATGAGTGCAAATGTTACAACAAAATTAATTACCTTCTTCTTGAAAATACCTTCGAGCTACTAACCTCGCCTTAGTTCGACCAATGTTGCCTTGGTCATCGAGTTTGTTAGGAATACCCTTTTTGTCTTCTTCATTACTATCATCATAGGCCATCCAATTGATCTAAGGTGTTCATAATAGAACATTTACATCCAAATATTTTGAGGTAACTAATATTTGGAGTACTTCATTCTCATCTACACAACTTAACAAACTCATTACGGCATCGCTTATATAAGCAAGAAAAAATAGTCCAAGTGTAAAAACATGCCTCAATCATCAATCACAAAAATATCTTGCATAAGAGCATAGTAGAAATAGACACTATATATAGACCATGAAGCAATAAACACATACTATGCATTTAGAAGATCATCAAGAGTCTAATAAATCATGCAAGTTCAAATAAGCTTAAGAAAGCTACAAAAGGTCTCTTTTGAAATTTGAAAATCCGAAAGCATATAGTTGAGACCTTATTTAAAAGAAGTATTTGAACAAGAGTTGATACGGCAAATATGTGCAATCAAATATCGAATAGTGCCTTTCAAAAAATCTAAAAATCCTCTTAATGGCACTTGTATGAAATACTATGAAAAACAAGCACATAGGCACATGGCAATACATATATCGAGTCTATAAGAGTAAGAATAACACAAGTAAACGTACCTCGATAATTTATGCCTTTCTTGACAAATAATGACGTAAATGGCCATTTGTGAAAATATGTAAATCCTACACAATTCTTAAAACATATCTAGCACAAATCATAATGATAAAAGTGTAGGCTAAGAGATATCACAAGTAAGCTCATGCCATAAAAATCCATAAAAGATGATAACACACTTTAATCTACAAAAATGCACAAGAGTTTTAATAACATCATATAAGGTCTTCTTTTTCAAAAATATTTTAAAAGCACAAGTATATATTGAAGACCTTAATTAAAAAATAAATATTTGAAAACTCATTTTGCAATTAAGACACAAATAAAAGCATGCATAATAACAAAATAAAATGCATATTTAAATAGGGAGATACGGGTTACCAATTACGCCATTTCCATGGGTTGTGTCGTTCCCATTGTTGATGATATCTTCCCCTTGAGAAGTCACTTTGTTGATGATGACTTCTTTGATTGCTCCATTTCCAAGGTTTGTTGCTTTCCCATTGTTGAAAGTCTCTTCTTCTTTGAAAATCATCTTGTTGATGATGTCTTTGCCATTTCAAGGATTGTGTTCTTCCCATTTT
Source organism: Rehmannia glutinosa (assembly GCA_016081115.2). Classification (NCBI taxonomy): domain Eukaryota; kingdom Viridiplantae; phylum Streptophyta; class Magnoliopsida; order Lamiales; family Orobanchaceae; genus Rehmannia; species Rehmannia glutinosa. Next base: position 59,577,500 of record CM071926.1, on the reverse strand, counting down.
TGATTATACCCTCTTTCTGGAAATTGGCTTTGTTGAAAATAGTTTCTCCTTCTTTGATCAAATGAAACGGTCATTTGATGTCTTTCTTAGCGGTATAAATTTTCTTGATCATTATTTTCGGGTACCTAATATGACATTGTTTTGTGGTACCCTTATGTGTTTGGGTCCTTTGGGATTAGTCTTGAGACTTTTAGGTCTCCAACAATAATTGGAGCTATTTCTAGCCCGACAAGTATTTACCGTATGACCCTTTTTACCGCAATAAAAGCATGTAATAATTCTAGGAGCATAATGACCAACGTCTTAGAGACTTGATTCCTTTTCATGTGATTGACACTTAGGCTTATGATCAAGTTCTAGTTTGAATTATCACAACAATCAACAATATTGGTCATCTTATCGGTACTCAAGTTGGATTTAGATAAATCATTTTTCAAGCAATTTATATCCTCAACAAGAGTACTATTTTCTTTCTCAAGGTTTCTAACCTTGGCAAGAGTGGTGGTGTGAGCACATGATAGTGATTCATAGGAAGTAAATAAACTATCCTTATCATTCTTTAAAACAATGAATTCCTTTTTCAAATTTTTGTATTTAACAAGTAAGTTTTGGAATTCATCTTGTAGCTCATCATAATCATTTTGCAAGTCACTATATTCATTTTGCAATTCATTGTCATAAGAAGTAGAGGGTTTAGAACTTACCTCGTTTTCTTCTTCGATGCCCATGAGGCATTGTTCAACTTGTTCATCATGGGAGGTTGTAGAAGGCTTATACCATGTTGTTGAATTTGATGTTGTATCCATTTGTGAAGTAGATGCTTTTGAGTTGCTCCTTTCATTTGCACATGCTTCATAGATGGCTTCTAATTTTGCCATACTTCATGTGCCGACCGAATACCTACAACATGATCAAATTCCAAAGTGGTAAGTGAACAATGTAAAATATTAAGAGCTTTACCATTTAAGGAGATGATTTTCTTCTCTTCATCATTGAGTTTTTGAAGCCTTTTGAGGTGTGTGGTGTATCTTTCATCGGAATGGATTCTCCATTGATGACGGTGTTCCAAATATCGAACCCGCAACCTTGTAAATAGCATTCCATTCTTTATTTCCAAAATATAAAATTTTTGGAATCAAACCGAGGTGGCTTGGTGGTGGAGGTGCGGAAAGTTGAGCTTCGTTCGTAGCCGACGACCGTTTCTCTTCACTCGCGATGTGAAACGAGCTTGCCAAAGAGTTTGGCTTTGATACCACTTGTAAGTCAGCGGCTACGATAATCTAGAGGGGGTGAATAGATTATCTCCATCTTTTCGCTTTCGCCCTCTTTTTAAAACTGAATGCTCAAATACAATAATAAAGGTACGGAATATAAACAACACACGTCGATTTAAAGAGGTTCAACCCACCTAGGCCTAATCCTCTACCACCCCAAAGTATATCAGGGATGGATTTCAAAAAGAGAAAAAGATTTTATTAATAATTACCAAAATTATTACAACAAAATCTTACACCAACACCTTGAAGAGCACCACACTCTTCTTCAACACCACCTTTGAGATTACCACAATCTCACTTGAAGATTACCACAATCTCCAACGGCACCTTGTGAAGATTACCACAATCTTCACCCTTGAAGAGCACCACACTCTTCAACACCTCAACAAGAAGATTACCACAATCTTCTTACACCTAAGACCTAGTTCACCCAAGTGTGTTCTTACCACAAGAACACTCACAAGGATATCTTGTGTTTGAATGACGACCACAAATTCAAGATTACAACTCGATAATTGATAATACAGTAGAGTGCAAGTGTAATCAAGAATAGCCTAGACCTCAAAGATGTGAAAGTGATAAGCTAGGCAAATTTACAACAAGAATAAAAACAATGAAAGACCAAGTGTTTGCTTGAAGTGTATCTTGTTGTGTTGTATCTCAATTGTTTTTTTTGGTTGCTCCAAAACTTCCTCTATTTATAGGAGATGATTGATCAAGCATAGGCTCCTCTTGGGGACATGAATTCTGTAAAAAATTGCAAGACAATTGAAGATAAGAGTGTTAGAAATCAATCCCACAATTTAGGGAAAAGTCATCTGCTTTGCACAACGGTTAGAATTTTCTTTGTCAAACTTTGGCGACGTCGCGCACAAATAGGCGTTTGAAAGTGAGAAAACACATTTACAGGCGGCCGGTCGGGGGTCGGCCGTCGACCTATGTCCCGGTCGAGCGAACCAAAAAACGAGTCGAGAAAGTTCGTTTGAGAAAATGCTCCCAGTGTACGGTCACCCGCCGGTCGACCGTCGACCGCGATGTCGCCCACTTGGTCGACCGGTCGACCACACCGTCTACCACCCTGTTGGCCGGTCAACCACCTTTTTTCAGCAAATAGCTTATTCACTATTTTTCACAATTTTTGATGCAGGATGCCCTATAGAGGCGACCGATTGGCCTCAAAACAAAAGTATTGTCCAATTTTATATTGAAAATAAACTTCAAGAAATACTCCAAAAATAGTAAAAATATTTTAGACCGATCGGGAGTATTAGGACAATATTTTAGAACCATTGTTTTGGTGTAAAAACACATTAACACAAAATCATCAAAAGTGTTGTCCAATTTATATCGAAAATAAACTTGAAGAAATACTCCGGAAAATATTAAAACCATTTTAAATCATTTAGGAGTATTTGGACAACCTTTAAAACCATTGTTTTGGTATAAAAACAAAATCATCAAAATCATGATAAAATCATTTATCAAACAGTTTGTATATGTAATAAGCCTTTTAATGTTACACTTCTGAGCTAATTTAATCCCCGCAACTAAGGTTTCATATTCTGCCTCGTTGTTGGTGACCTCGAAGTTGAGTTTCACAACAACCTCAACTTTGAATGTGTTTTTGGTCCTTGCAGTAAAACTCTGGCTCCCCCACCTACTGCTACCGAGGATCCATCAACATGCACCAACCACGCTTCTTCGCTATGGGTCGTTGGTTTCTCAACAGTGGCCTCGCTGGTAAAATTGGCTAAAATCTGAGCTTTTATCGCTAACTTGCATTGATATTTGATGTCGAATTCTCCTAACTCCATTGGCCATTTTAAAAGACGGCATGATAGCTCGGTTCTTCTTGTATTTGCCTTAGGGCTTGATTGGTGAGGGCAATGAAATCATGCCATTGGAAATATGTGCGCAATTTTCTTGTTGCCACTACTAGAGCTACTGCTAATTTTTTAGTCTCTAGGTATCTCTCTTCGGCCCCTTGGAGAAATTTGCTAACATAATATACCCACTTGTGTATTCCATCTTTCTCCTTGATAACCACGAACTTACTACTGCTTTAATATTGCTAGGTACATGAACGATGACTTGCCCTTCTTAGGTTTTGATAGTAGGGGTGGAGTACTCTTTTCGTGTCGTTAAGTGCTTTCTCACACTCTTGAAGACTTAAAGTTTTCATATTTCTCATTGTGGATAAAAATGCTAGTTTCTTATCGGTGACCTCGAGATGAACTTGTTAATCGAGGCTAACTTTCCTGTGAGCTGTTATACCTCGTTGATAGTTCGAGGTAAGGCCATATCCATAATCGCCCAGGCTTTGTCTTCATTCTGAGATAGCTTACTTTCATTCCGATTATTCAGATTGTCTCAGTCGGGATGTGGTACCATAGTAGATGGGATTGAAGTGAAAGAGGAAAATAAGTTTTTCAGGGTTCGCTTCAATGCCTTGTTCATTCACCATGAAACCCAAAAATTTGCATCCCCTAACACCATATGTGCACTTCGTTGGATTAAGCTACATTCCATAAGCTCGCATAATTGCAAAGGCATGCTTTAAGTGCACGAGGTGGTCCTCCTCGTTCTCGCTTTTTACAAGCATGTCGTTGACATATACTTCCATAGTCCGGTCGATTTCTTCTTTGAACATGAGGTTAACTAACCTTTGATATGTTGCTCCAGCATTTTTGAGTCCAAATGACATTACTATGTAGCAATAAACCCCTTTACCCGTAACAAATGATGTCTTATTTTGGTCTTCCTCAGCCATAAAGATCTGATGGTATCCCATATACGCGACCATCATATTGAGTAGGGCGCACCCTGCCGTTGAGTCCACCAAGAGATCTATGCTAGGCAGGGGATATGGATCCTTGAGGCATTATTTTTTTAGGTCCTTCAAATCTGTGCACATCCTCCATGTCCTTATTGTTTTTGGTATAATGACCACATTGGACAACCACCCGGTGAATTGAAATTCCACCACGTAACCTGCCTCGAGAAGCTTATTGACTTCGCTGTCAATAATTCGGTTCCTCTCGCCTTCGAAGCTCTGGTTCCTTTGATTTACAGGCTTCACCCTAGGGTCGATGTTTAAACGATGCACCACGACCTTGGGATTGATGCATTTGAAACCTGATGATTTCCACTCAAAGATGTCTGTGTTATTCTTCAGGAATTGTATGGTTAGCAGGTCGTGGTTATGATCCATTTGTGAGCCAATACGTGTGAACTTCTCTGGGTCGTCCATATCCAACTCAACCATTTTATATTGCTCCACAGTCTCGATCTTATATTTTATTATCTTGGCTTTCTTACGTTGCTCTTTTTCCTTCTTGGTCATTCTGATCTCTCCCTGACTTCTCGTACCTCTTTTTTCTTTTTTAGCGAGAGGTTATAATATCCCCTCGCGCTCTTTTGATCACCTCTTACTTCGCCCATTCCCCCTCCCATCTAAAATATCATTTTTAAGTGATAAGTCGATATGATCGCTTGCAATTGATTTAGCCCTGGTCTACCAAGGATCACATTGTAGGGGAATGGGGCGTCAACCATCAAGTATTTCATCATTATTGTTTTTTGGCATGGAGAGGCTCCCAATGAGATTGTGAGATCAATGGTTCCCAAGGGAATCACCTCGCTTCCCCCAAAACCAGTTAGCGGTGTATCCATAGTGTTGGGAAATTTATTGTTTAGATTTTGATGAATGCCATGTAAAACTTAGACTAGAAAGTTGGCACCCCATTTTCCTTGTAATTCTTATTGTAATAGATATGGCTGTATAAGCTGAGTCAAGTCAGCTATGCCTGGAAATACAAGAAGTCAATTGAAGATGTGAAGTGGAGGAACAACTGAGTATGGCCAAGAAAGAAGATCAAAGACTCGAATGAAGGAGTATCGGCTGTGAGACAACTGTGAGAAGAGTCAGTTAAGTCAACCCAAGAAGCCAAGTCAAGTTGAAGTGACAGATGAGTCTTTCAATCATTGGAGCAGACTCAAGTCACCTGGGAAAAGGCAGTTGCAAGGAGGAGTTAACTGAAAAGAATCCGTTGCACAAGAGTCAAGAACATTACTTAAATAAGTAATACTTCCATGCGGTCATGTCTTAAAGTGCTCAGTACCAGAAGCGTGCAAAAGGAATAAACCAATGGGAAGCACTGCTCCTCATGTCAGATTCTGAAAAGCTGAACATTCATTTAATACGAGGAAAGGTCTACATCTCAAGATTAAAGACCATGAAAAGACAAGCTAACGAACATAAGTGATTTTTGAAAATCAGCCTATCTCTTTAACGGGCATATTTTTGAAAGGTCACTATAAAAGGCTGAGGAATCACTTTGAGAAGAGGTAACCTGAACCTAGCACACCTGAGATAACAAGCAACATTTATCGCAACCTTTGCAAAATATTCTCAAGTTATTATAGCAAAATCCTCAAGCCTAAATCTCGAAGGAAATCGATCCAACACTAAGCTGTGAAGGAAAGACAACTTCAAACTGTTGAAGAGGAAACTTTTGAAGAATCAAAAAGGGTCTACTTTACAAGGAGGATTGTAGGAAGGTTCAAGGTCGAACTAATCTCAAGTTATTGGAGGGCTTCGTGATCAAATCCAAGAAGCTTGAGAAAGTAAGTCAAGTAACAAGGTTCTTTCGCCTGTGAAGAAGCCGAGAGTCGGACGAGAAGCCGTTTGCATGATCAAGGCATCTCGATGAGTCCTCAAGGAGCTAGTCGGTGTGTGATCAAGACTTGTATACGGGTGATAACCACTTTACGAGTTGATCATTACTTAGTGGATTCCTCCATGAGTTGGAAAAGAGAGGGTAGAAGAATTACCCCATCTTTGAACCTGTATAAAAATTATTGTGTCATTTACATTTCAGCATTCTATTTCTGCATATCACTTTATATCTGCTAATATTTTGTTATCCAAATGATAATTAACAAAGTGTTAAAACCAAATGTTAAAACAACCTTAAATCAAATTCAAGGGTGATAAGTCTTCCGCTGAAAATCTCATCACGGCCAAGTTAAGGTTTAGTTTAAGCAGTGAGTAATTCTATCAACAACTCTTTCGAGTCGTTGAGTGGCTAACTCTGCTGATTAACTAACTTAGTTGTTCCTCAAGGACTTAGCTGTGTAATTAACTCTGTAATATTTTAAAAGGACTAAAATCGAAAAGTTGGTAAGATTTATTCAACCCCCCTTCTAAACCTTACTCACACCCGTTGGGACCTACAAGTGGTATCAGAGCGGTTGGTTCATTGAGCCTTCCACAATGATTACTGAACAAGATCTCCAATCTTTCAAACAAATTTTTAACACTTGCTTTTTCAAAAGCTACTTTTATTCAGCAAAGTTACTATCATGGAAGCAAATTTGACACGCATTCCTATGTCCACCATTGAGGAGTTTGATGACTGGAAAATTCGTATGCAGGCTCATCTATCCTCTTTACATGATGAAATGTGGCTAGTGATAGAGGATGGGCCACTGCAAATATTGAAAGTGAACACAACCGCAAGGAGAGCAGCTGCAGCTGAAGGAGAAGAAGCTGTGGCTGAGGCAAGACCAACCTTAGTTGAAAAACCAAGGACTGAATGGAACAATGATTACAGAAAAATATACAACTTGGACAATGTGGTCAAGGATATTCTCTACAAGACTCTGGACAAAGCAATGTTCAATAAAGTGAAGTCATGCAAAACAACAAAAGAAATCAGGATAAACTAACTTTAATTTGTGAAGGATCAGAGCAAATTAAAGAAAACAAATTATCTGTTGTTATTCAAGAGTTTGAAAACTTCAAAATGCTTGCAGGTGAGACAATTGATCAACTGGATGCTAGATTCACTGAAATTACAAATGAGCTCTCAACACTTGGAAAGGAATACACACAAAAGGAGATGTGTATGAAGATTCTAAGGAGCCTCCCGGTGAATGGGAAATGAAGACCATGGCTCTAAGGCGCACTCTATGGACCTATCAAAAACATCCAATCATGAGCTATTCTCGGACCTCAAAGCTTATGAATTTGAAATTTGTGAAGAAAGGATCAAGAGGAGACAACTATACCCAAAACAGCTGCACTTATAGTCAAGGATGGGAAGATAGCTGAAGTCAAGGAAGCCATTGACAAGGAAGAGATTGCCCTTATGGTTAAAAGATTCAACAAGTTCTTCAACAAGAACTACAAAAGAAATAAAGGTGAATCCTCCAAGAGACATTGGCTCCTCCAAGTCAAGGGAAGATAGGCCACCCAAGAGAGCCGAGCATCTAAAGGTTGAATATCGAGAGCGATAACCCAAGAACGAAAAAGAGCCGATCAAAGAGTTGAGATGGAATAGACAACCAAGACACTTTGCTATTATTTGTCCATACCAATAGTCAATAAATACGAGAAAATGAAGAAGAAAGAAGAGTCTTGAGAGAAAGAAGACGAGGAAAAGAAAAAGGCCATGTTGGTGCGCAGAGAAGCTTTGAGACGGCTAAGTCTAAAAGAAAACAGACTCGAGAAAGTAGTGAAGGTGACTACTCAAGTGATTCGAAGAAGAAGCAATGATCTGTCTAATGGCTAAAGAACAAGATCAACTGACCAAGAAGATGAGGTACACTCTAACTCATCTCACTCAGATTCTAGTGATAGTGTTTGTGACACACACACTTCATCGCCCACCTGATCTGTATGATTCACTAGGCAAAATGATGAAAGAGTTTGAGCACATTAAATCCTCACACACACTATTAAACGAGGAAAAGCGCATTTAAAAAGCCAAAACTCACGGTGACTAAGGAGGTGAGTACTCTAAGTCACATATCGATGAGAACAAAAAGAGTCAAGGCCGAGAATGCTAAACTAATAGCGAGAGATAGTCTGCTATAGAAAAGAGAGAAAATGATCTCAAAAATGTGATTGCATCATTTACAAAGGCATCCAAATCATTGGCTGACCTTATTATGAGCCAAAAAGAGTGTGGAGATAAGACAGGCATATGATTTAATTCCTTTGTGCACAGTCAAACTCCCAGAGTGATTTTGGAAAAAGGATCTTCAAGTAATGAAGCATCTCAAAAATCCAAGACACCAAATGTTGCACCCACATTCACTCCAAATCACAATCACAAACAAACTGGCCTTGGATATAAAGGAAAAGGAAAACAACCAGTTGAGTATGCTGAGAGGACATCTGAGAAAAAATCCAGCAGAGTTCCTCAGCAAACTCCAAATAGGAAGTACTCTGTAAAGAACAAACAAATCTACCAAAAACCCCAGAAGTTTTATCAAAGAAACACATATGATGGGAATGGTAGAAACTACCCAAGCCAAGCTGATTGGAACATTGTGAAATATCAGCAAAGACCTATGGAATATAAGCCCAAATGGCAAAGGCCTAGAACTCAGCAAAGGTCATTCCAAAGGCAAAAGAGCTATTATCAGCACACATATGCACCCAGGCACTACACTCAGAAATATCACAACCACCCAAAGAAGGCAATTGCTAAAACACACACACAGACATATGGACAAAAAAGACAGTTGTATGAACCTAAAGCCCCCAAGCAATTTGCCAAAGTGAGTTATGATTATGGCACATATAGATGGCAACCTCTTTGAGTCAAGTCATTTGGCTATAGGTTGGTTGGATCATCTTACAACAGTAACCCCTCAGGACCCAGACAAGCATGGGTACCTAAAAACTAATTTCCTTGATTGCAGGTTCAAGGAACAACTGACTGCCAAGGAACTTGGTACATGGATAGCGGCTGTTCCAGACACATGACAGGAAACAAGAAAAATATGTCAAAATTAAAGGAGATTAGAGGCGCAAAAGTCATATTCGGAGGTAATGAAGCTCCAGGAGAAATAAGAGGCACTGGATCCATCAAGAAAAATGGATTAGAAATCACAGATGTTGCATATGTTGAAGGCCTCAACTTCAACCTGTTAAGCATCAGCCAACTCTGTGACAAGGGCTATAATGTTGGATTCAATATGGGAGTGTGCCAAATTAAAGACACTGAATCAAATGAAATAGTGTTCAAGGATCCAGACAGAAGAACATGTATGTGGTAGATTGGTCGACTGCCACACCAAGCACTTGTCTGTTAGCAAAAAGTACAGCCGAATCAAGTTAGCTGTGGCACAAGAAGCTGAGTCATCTGAACTTCAAGAAAATCAACAAGCTTGCGAGGAGTCATCTTGTAGAAGGACTGCCAGACTCAGTGTACAAGAATGAAAGTGTTTGTGATGCATGCCTGATGGGAAAGCAGATCAAATCATCATTCAAAGAAAAGTCAAGTTCATATGTGTGCTCGCATTGCATTTAATGCGGCATCATTTATATCCAATCATATGCTTACTGTGCAGCTTTTGACTGTACCCGTCATAATTATGCTGACGTCATCCTTAAAGCATTCCCGCTCATTGAAAACGACTGCGTTTTTGTTACTTAGTTCATAAATGATTCAGCTTATTCCACAAGTGACTCAACTCTTCTTCTCTTCTTTCGTATAATGACTCAGCTGTCAACTAACTCGATACAGCTGACTTTCCGATACAGCTAGTTCACTTGGTTGATTCATGAATTTTGTTCTATTTTCATCTTTTTACGTTCCATCATTTCTCATTGAGTCTTCTGAGTGTCAACTCAGCTCAATTATCCCTAGCTCATGCTTAAGCTCTTCAAATCTAAGTCTATGTTGAGCAACCTCAAGGATTTGAGCAGGAGACCATTGGAGATAAAGTGTACAAGCTCAAGAATGCTCTATATGGATTGAAACAAGCACCTAGAGCATGGTCTCAATTTTTGACAGATAATGGATTCACCAAAGCCAAAGTGGATAGAACACTCTTTAGAATTCAAGATGGGGAGAGTATACTGCTTGTTCAAATATATGTGGATGATATCATTTTTGGGATCTATAAACAAAGAGCTGTGTGATAAGTTCTCAAACCTCATGCAAGGCAAATTTGAAATGAGCATGATGGGAGAGCTGACATTCTTCTTAGGACTTCAAGTTAAACAGCTGAAGGATGGAACCTTCATAAGTCAAACAAAGTACACGAGAGATTTAATGAAGAAATTTGGTATGGAAGAGAAGTCTTACGTGAAAATACCAATGAACACATCATCAAAACGGACATGGATGCGGATGGTAAAGTCAGTAGATCAAACAAGATCTGAGCACTCATTGGATCACTGCTCTACTTAATGACAAGCGAGGCGGACATCACCTTTGCAAAGTAGGTGTATGTGCAAGATTCCAATCTGCTCCAAAAGAAAGCCATTTGACTGCAGCTAAGAGAATCTAAGATATTTGAAGGGATGCCAATAAGTTGGCTTACGGTATCAAAGGAAGGTGGATTCAAGCTTATTGGTTATTCAGACTCTGACTATGCTGGATGTAGAGTTGACAGGAAAAGTACTTCAGGAACGTGTCAAATGCTTGGAAACAAATTGGTTTCCTGGTTTAGCAAGAAGCAAAACTCAATAGCCACATCCACAGCTGAAGCAGAGTACATAGCTGCGGGCAGTTGTTGTGCCCAAGTCTTATGGATGAGACAACAGTTGAGAGATTATGAAATTGAAGAAAAAGAGATTCCAATTATGTGTGATAACACAAGTGCTATTGCAATCACTCAGAATCCTGTGTTGCATTCAAGAACAAAGCACATTGATGTCAAATATCATTTTATAAGAGATCATGTTGAAAATAAAGACATCACTTTGGAATCAAATGATAAAGAGTTAGCTGACATATTCACCAAACCCCTATGTGAGTCGGCTATGGCCTAGTTATTGGCCACTTGATGGAAGTGAAGGGCATTCCCCTTCAACATGGAAAGCCTTTCCATGTAAACAAGAAGATGTTTAGGGCTAACCTTTTAGGAGCCCAGAAGAGAGCCCATGCGAAGAGGGCGGACACAAGTGAGGGGGAATCAGCTGACCCCGAGGAAATAGCTGTTGCCTCCCCTCCCAAGAAGAAAGCTGCCCCTGCAGCTGTAAAGAAGAAAGATGCTCCTACAACAAAGAAGAAAGATGCACCTACCCCTGCAGCCGAGTCGCCTGCCCCTGCAGCTGTTTCTCCTGCCCCTGCAACCGCGGTGGAGAAGGAACCCTTAATACCTTCTCCAGGAATTAAGAAGAAGAGGAGCGCGAGGCGAGAAGAAGGGCAATTGCCTCTAAAGCGACTCGAAGGCTTTTACCTTCGAAGAACCGGAGGAAGTAGAACCAGACATTCCTCTGGTGAAAACTAAGAGAAGGAGAAGAATCACCAAGCTCTCAGAGCTTGAAAAGACGGCTGAGTCTGCTACTCAGCTGGAGAATATCTCTTAGACTGCTAAAGAGGTGCAGCCTCCAGAAGTTATTGAAGAAACAACCAATTCTGCTGAGGATAGTCAGCAGAGGCAAGTCAAAGACCCAGCTGGGGACAGAACAACTGCGGATGAAGAAGTGATAGAGACAACAGAATCCCCTGCTGAACGGACTATGTCTCCACCTGCCACAGAATCGCGAGAAGGAGAAGAAGCGGCGAGTTTATTTACCGTCCATCCACGAAATGGAAAGACAGGAAGAGGATGAAGATGATGATGTGATTGCTGTTTCTCCTGTGTACCCAAATATTCAGCGTCGTCTGCGTGAATGGCGAGCATGGAAGCTGAGTCGCTCGAGGGTACAGTTTTAACGCCCCGAATTTATTGAGGAAGAGGAAGAATTGTTGAAATTCCTTCGACTGACTATAGTGCTTCAGGCTCTTGATGAAGATAACATCATGGATATCCTGCATATCTTCAAGGAGAAAGAAAAGGAGAAATTAGCAGAAGAAGCTGAAGCTCGTGAGATGGCGGATATATGCCCTCTCACTGGAACCAGCAACCACACTCATCCTTACATTGATATGCTTTCGGGAAGTGATGAGGACATGGATCCATGCGGGAATCCAAATTGATGCATGAGCAACAGCTGAGGGAAGGACCAGGAGAGTCTTCTAAATCTCAGCTGGAGATTGATCCGTTGGGAGTGGTACATCAAATTGCCACAGTTATTGCTGCAACCACATCCTCGTTCACTCAAAGGACGACTCGGAAGGGCGGATCAAGGACTTGGCAATGATCTTTGGGACCTTGGGCACCCAAGTTGAGCCAACCCCTGTCGAAGGTGTCTTACCACTGTGCCCATGGCTAAACACTCAATGGAAATAGCCGGGAGTCCGGGAGCGGTCGACCCCACCATCGATCACTCGGTGGTGCACCGGGGAAACTCACTCCACCTGCTTTGCTAGGTCGGAGGATCCGCAGATGACTCCACAAAGAAGGAAGGAGGCGAAGTGGAGAAAGAGAAAGAAAAAGAACAACATCAAGTTGTCACTAACGAAGCTCAAGCGGTTGAGTGTCCCGGTGAAGTGCAAGCTTTGCAGGCGAGGACACTGCGATGCGGTCGAGGCACATGATGGAAATGCCCGGGAGTTAACACTGGCACCGAAAGTGCAATCCAAGGGGTTGAGACTCCTTCGGATGCCATGGTCCAAGACCCTAAAGCATTTGTGTATGTCGAAGGGAATGTAGAAGGCCTTTCTGGTTTGAGGCGCTAAAGTTATTGAAGGCCCGAGGGAGGTTGAGACTTCCCTGGGTAAAAAGAGAAAATCTGAGAACATCCCCCTGTTCACATTGAAGAATGCGAGAAAGAGATTAGTGCACTTCATGATTCCCAAGACAACCCCGATTAATTTATCATTTTAAGGATCTGAAGATGAAGTTGAGTCCACCCCTGTTGCACATCACAAGGACCCAGTTGAGGATGTTCTTCAACAGACGAGTCAGTCAAGTTTCAAAGCTGCTCGTCAAACATTCAACTTTGATGATGAACCAAGCCCCCAGGTCCATCATCATCCAATGACGCTGTTGATACAACCGAGGACCAGTCTACTCAATTGGAAAAACCTCATCGAGACCAAAGAAGTCATTAGGACAAGCGAGGCTCGTCGGTGGACAAAACCTTCGGTGCCACAACTTCAACTGCGCAGGCTACCAGAGCTGCAGCAGTAACGACCTCTCGTACGATTTCATATGTACGAGATGATGCATTTGAAGAAGTCTTCCCATTTTCAATCGAGCTACCTGCACTAGGGGAAGAAACTGCAAAAGAACCGAAAGGTTTCAGCCAAGATCAGTTGAAGAGTTTAAAACGCTCGAATCCAAAGGATACTTCAAAACATGTCCATAGCCCAAGCCTGGGATTTGTACTGGTAAGAAGAAGACCCAATACAATATACGCCCAGAGGAGGAGGAAGTAGTGGTGGAGGAAGAGGTTTTCGACCTAGACCTTTGCCCAAAAATATTAAATATGTAGATCCAGGCAAGAAAGGAAGGATCTACTGTGCTGGATATGATGCTATAGCCAATTTGGAAGTGGAGAGGAAAAATGTTGAATATGTCAAAAGAATCGAAGAAGAAAATAAGAGGCAAACTCAGCCGTGGCAAGAAAGACAAGAAAGAAAAAGAAAAGATGAAGCTGCGAAGAGAGATTACGAAAAGAAGAAAGCAGCTGAAGAAGAAAAGAAAAGAAAGAGAAATTTGTGAAGACAGAGAAGAAGAAAAAGAAAGAGCGTGAAGGTGATGAAGTGTTCTTTGCTAACCCCTTCATGTATTTTACTTTTGTAAATACATATGTATGTAAGTCTTTCTGTACATTTAATGAAAAATCTATAATTTGCGTAGATATAAGTATGCTCTGATTGCTCTGATACACATTGTAAATAGCTATGTAAAGAACAAGAATGATATGATTAATAAAACGATCTATTCAACACATACATTCTTTGTTTCTGCATTGTTTGTATGTATCTGTACTGTTTACATTTTACTTAATCTTGTTAAGTTTTGGCATCATCAAAAAGGGGGAAATTGTTGGGAAATTTATTGTTTAGATTTTGATGAATTCCATGTAAAACTTAGACTAGAAAGTTGGCACACCATTTTCCTTGTAATTCTTATTGTAATAGATAGGGTTGTATAAGATGAGTCAAGTCAGCTATGCCTGGAAATACAAGAAGTCAATTGAAGATGTGAAGTGAATTGACTCCGCCGAGGAACAACTGAGTATGGCCAAGAAAGAAGATCAAGGACTCGACTGAAGGAGTATCGGCTGTGAGACAGCTGTGAGAAGAGTTAGTTAAGTCAACCCAAGAAGCCAAGTCAAGTTGAAGTGACAAATGAGTCTTTCAATCATTGGAGCAGACTCAAGTCACACGGGAAAAAGCATTGCAATGAGGAGTTAAGCGAAAAGAATCATTGCACAAGAGTCAAGAACATAACTTAAATAAGTAATACTTCTATGCTGCCATGTCTTAAAGTGCTCAGTCCCAGAAGCGGGCAAAAGGAATAAACCAATGGGAAGTACTGCACCTCGTGTCAGATTCTAAAAAGCTGAACATTCATTTAATACGAGGAAATGTCTACATCTCAAGCTTGAAGACCAAGAAAAGACAAGCCAACGAACATAAGTGACTTTTGAAAATCAGCCTATCTCTTCAACAGGGAGATTTTTGAAAGGTCACTATAAAAGGCTGAGGAATCACTTTGAGAAGAGGTAACCTGAACCTAGCACACATGAGATAACAAGCAACATTTATACTGCAACCTGCAAAATATTCTCAAGTTATTCAAGCAAAATCCTCAAGCCTAAATCTCGAAGGAAATCGATCCAACACTAAGCTGTCAAGGAAAGACAACTTCAAACTGTTGAAGAGGAAACTTTTGAAGAATCAAAAGGGGTCTACTTTCCAATGAGGATTGTAGAAAGGTTCAAGTTCGAACCAATCTCAAGTTATTAGAGGGCTTCGTGATCAAATCCAAGAAGCTTGAGAAAGTAAGCTTAAGTAACAAGGCTGCTGCCTTGTGAAGAAGCTGAGTCGGACGAGAAGCCAGCTGCGTGATCAAGGCATCTCAAAACTGAGTCCCAAAGGAGCAAGTCAGTTGTGTGATCAAGACTTGTATCTGGACTGATAACCACTTTGTGAATTGATCATTACATAGTGGATTCCTCCAGGAGTAGAAGAATTACCCCATCTTCGAACCTCTATAAAAATTATTTTGTCATTTACATTTTAGCATTCTATTTCTGCCTATCACTTTATATCTACTGATAATTTGCTATCCAACTGATAATTAACAAAGTGTTAAAACCAAGTGTTAAAACAAACTTAAATCAAATTCAAGGGTGATAAGTCTTCCGATGAAAATCTCATCAAAGCCAAGTTAATGTTTAGTTTAAATAGCTGAGTTATTCTATCAAATGACTCTTTCGAGTCTGTTGAGTGGCTAACTCACGATTAACTAACTTAGTCATCCTCGAGGACTTAGTTTGTGTAATTAACTCGTAATACTTTAAAAGGACTAAAATCGAAAAGTTGGTAAGGTTTATTCAACCCCTCTTCTAAACCTTACTCACACCTTGGGACTACACACAGAGTCGCTACATCAAGCTCCAGTTTTCTCAGCACATGAAGAAAAATCACATCCGTTGAGCTTACATTCACGACGACTAAGGCCTTTTGCACAAATTAGCGATGCCAATGTAATCACCATCATCTCGTTTTGACTGTTTCAATTCTAGCGAGGTCACGACCATCAAATGTGATTGGGGTTGCCTTCTAAAAATTCATGATTCCCAACGCCCCTTTCAACTCGTGAGTTAAAGTTCACATATGTCTTCTCCCTGCACTCTGCGTGTCATCTCCGCAAGGTTCCCTGGCTATCATCTGTGGGACCCCGAAATTTCGACTACTTGCAATATGTTGAATTTCGTACATGGATTTATTTTGTGCAGTATTTTTCTATAATATTAAGTTTTGAGTCCAACCCGTATATTTATTACAATGTATATGCAACTGCGTGACCCTGAGTTTATATAATTTATAAAACTTTTAAATATCCATAGCTCTAACTTAAACATACGTTTATTTAAAACTCTGTTTAAAGTAAATAAATTATATTGGGATCAATGTATAATATATGTATATATACCTATTTATACATTATGGAGAATAAGAAGATAAGGCTTTATCTTGCTAATAGGTTATTTGGCCGACAATTGGGATTAGTTGTACTACGTGTCTACTTGAAACTCGTCCTTGCTTCATAAACCTATACTAGCGTCACTAAAGGGATATCTATTCTAATAAAAAAGCCAAGTGGTGTATGAAATAGTAGGAGCTGTCAAAGAATAAGGAAACTAGAATAAAAGTTGAGATAGCTCCTAAAACCAAAAACTTTTACGAAGGATAATTACAGAAGAAGATGATGTGAAGGAAAGGAAAAGGGATTTGGGATAAGAAGAATTAAATCACAAAATAGAACTCCTAAATAAAATGTGAGTGGCTCTTTGCAATTCTTAATTATCTTTTGTGCGCATAGAATTTCTTTTTGCAAAAACAATATATACATTTATGTCATATATTAATCTCCTTACAAAAGTGTGTTGGTAATTGAAAGACAAATTTACATACACTGGATTTAATACCCGAGCCTCACACTGCTCTCTGATCAATATAGTTCATGCATTTCATGTTGGTCATGTGCTATTTGTATAATATGATTGTTTTATGCGGCATGACTAGTTCTTTAATTTTGGAACTTACTTATGGTGTTGGTTGTCGAATTACTAATTTAAGTAATTAAAAAAAAAGTATTTATTTATCGGACTATTAGAGGCTACCTATTAAGTTACACGGGGTAACATTAAAAAAGTATAAGAGTTACAAGACTTCAGGTGTAAACTTAGGGGTGAAAGATGGCAACAATGTGTGTATCGGAAAAAACACAATGCGAACAATTTGATTCGGATTAATGTATTTTATGATCGAGAACACGATAGTAAGATGTTATATTATTTGATATAAATAATAATAATTATTGATATACGAAAATATTATATGAAATTATATTTGTGTATACATAACTTATAATATATCATATATATTTATACGTGTGTGTAACTTTGGCCATTCATTAAGATTAGCCCTTCCAAAAGGCTTTGAATTGTAGCCATTCTAGAGACACGTGTAAAAAGGACAATAACTTTCTATTAAACACCTAAGTGCATGTAGAAAATGAAAGATAACAGCATATCATTTCTTCAAGGCTAAGATTTGGGATTAAGTTGACAAATCACTTAAATAGGCTACACATGTGACATATATATTAATTTACATATGTGAGGATATATATCTAGATAAGGCCCACACACACAAGGGACACACAACGAAAAGAAAAGAAAAGAAACGAAAGAAACCGGAAAAAAAAGGACAAGAGGAGAAAAGAAAGAATTGTGGCAGGCTTCCAAAACCGAAGAGGGTTTGACGAACTATAGCAAATTGTAAGATTCTTAACTTGTTTTATGAAATCCTTTAAATTCTTTTTCACTTGTTCGTTAAAGAAATAACATAAGAAACAAAGTAAACTTTTCACCTATGGATAATCATACTCATAAGATTAGTTTGAGTTTTGAAACTTCATAATGGCATCTGAAATTAGAACAAGAGGTAGAAATTTAACTTTAGAAAATTCAAAGCATGTGGGTTTATTACCTAGCTAGCTCCAAGTAACATTAGTGCTTAATATTTAAAGAATTTGTCTAGAGATTAAATATATTAGAGAGAATTATCAAGATAAATTTAAGATGAGGGGTTGATTTACTTAGAAGATTTAATTAAGGTGCCCAAGAGATTTGATTAAAATTAGGTCCTTTGCTAAGACCGAGATTCTGGTCATTTCATGAGATCAACAATAGTAATATTTCAATCAAATATTCGAGATTAACAATTCCTATCTTTACAGATTATGAAAATCTAAGGTTCAGAAGTGACAATTAATAATCCAGTAAGGCACGAGAAGAAAAGGTAAGTGAAAATTTATCTGCAACTACAATGCATGAACATAGTATTTCCTGTTTTATTGATACTAATGTGATTCTTGTATTTGGATGAATGCATTATGGAAATTTTGGTGTTCATATGTTGCTTGGTGGATATGGAGTGTGATGACTATTGTTTCATTGAGCATGTAATTCATTGGCATTTGCACGTGCATGCAATTATATGAGCATTGTTGAGATGAGGCAAGCACGACATGGTAACTTTCTATAAAAAGAAAAGGTTTTGGTTGGCCACTTTGCTAGTGCGAGGCATGTGAGGCATGCTTTTATGATATATTTTAGGGTCACGGGAGATGGCCCTAGTCGGTGTCAATATGATTATTATTGAGCTCGTGCCATGTGAGACATCACCGGGTGTGTGAGACATTCGGACGAGGCTCATTGATTATTAAAGCCCAGTGCCATGTGAGACATCACCAGAGTATGTGAGACATTCGGATGGGGTGATTGATTATTGATGTCGATTGCCATGAGACATTCTGCGGGTATGTGAGACATACGGATTTGGACAACTTGATCATTAATATTATGTTGAGTTATTTACGGTGCATAGCGAGAGATGAGTCAAGGGCCCAATAAAAGAAATGATTCGAATAAAATGTTTCAAACTTATTTTGCGAACTTATGGTAAAACATCTTGGAATGCATTGCATTTGTAGTATATTATTCCTTCAACATGCATGATTTTCACTTACTGGGCATTAGCCCACGTAGTTCATGCATTGTAGGCGAGTTTGGCGATGTTGGAGTTCATGAGCTTACTGGACCGGCTGTTGGAGCTTCCACAGGTTATTGAGGACAGTGTACATGGATGACGACCTATAGGGCTAAGTTGATGGGTCACCTTTCTTTTTGGTCTTGTATTATATTTTGGTTTAGGGTTTTACCCTCTTTTGAAAACTCTGATGTAATTATGTACATGTAAATAGCTGGGTGATGTGGGTTATGAGTTTGGTCACCTGGATGTCTGTTGTATTTGATAACAGGGTTTGTTACCTCTTTTGCTTGTGGATATGGTTTGTCATTTTCTTATAAGAAAAGTGATCTTGCTTGTTCGTTGTTAAAATGTCACAGGTAAAAGAAAAAAAAATATACAGGTATATAGGTTTTACGTTGTCAAGTTTTTCTTTTTTATATTACTTAGTAATGTAATAGTAGGGGTGAGCGTCACAGAGTGGTATCAGAGCTCGGTTTATAGGTTTTGTAGATTGTCCATGTACACGAACTCAGAACTCGTGGAGCTCAAGCGTGCCAGTAAGTTTTACTTTATTGTATTATGCTTTTATGTTCCATGAAATTATATTGGCCATGTGTTATTTATCCTAAGATAATGTCTCAGTTATGGTGAGAACTAGAGATGAGAGTAGTGGTGGGGATAGAAACCAATGAGGGGAGACATCTATACAAACTAGTGATCGAGATAATGTCACTAATCGACTTAGAGAGCTGATCAGAGTAAGGCACCTATACCACTACCTTTTCTCGGTGCAAGACTCCACATACTGGAAGTTGCTCGGTAGATAACATGAGATGTTTTATGTGTGGGATGCCAGGACATTTTGCTAATGCGTGCTCAAATAGGCTATGGGACAAAAGAATGCACCAGCCAGAGAATTTACTACCTTTAGAGCAAACGTAGAGGCGAACCCATCACTGTTTATAGGTAAACTTCTTATCTTTGACCCACCAAAATTTGTGTTATTTGATTCGGAGGCTACATAGTCATTTGTATCCACTGAGTCTTTGAGGAGACTGAGTAGAACACCTGATATAGCTAATGTGGGCTACAATGTAATAATTCCCTCAGGAGATTCCAAACAGACTAATCAAGTTTTGAGAGCTTGTTCTATTCCAGTCGAAAATAGGAAACTTTATGTTGATTTGAATGTGTTAGCCATGAATGACTATGATACCATTTTGGGTATGGATTGGTTTTCAAAGTATGGTGCTACAATTGATTGTCATAAAAAAGACAGTAACCTTTCGACCCCCGGCAAAGATTAATTTACTTTTGTTGGAATCACTACCCATTTTAGATTTCCAATAATATTAGCACTAAAGGCACAACTTTTACTGGAAGCTGGCTGTGAAGGATACCTAGTAAGTGTCATGAGCATCGACGAACAACACCAACCAACCCTTGATGAAGTTCGATAGTGAGAGAATATCCGATGTATTTCTAGATGATCTTCCCGGATTACCACCCATTGTGAGATTGAGTTTGTTATTGACCTACTTCCAGGAACATCTCGAATCTCTAAAGCTACATACCACATGGCTCCACTGGAATTGAAGGAACTGAAGATACAATTGCAGGAGTTGCTAGACAAAGGCTTCATTAGACCTAGCTTCTCGCCATAGGGTGCGTCGGTTCTGTTCGTGCGAAAGAAGGATGGTACGATGAGATTGTGTATCAACTACCGCGAATTGAACAAAGTTACAATTAAGAATAAATATCCATTACCTCGAATTGACGATTTGTTCGGCCAACTTCAAGGTGCAACACTATTTTCGAAGATTAACCTGCGATCAGGGTAACATCAGCTAAAAATAAACGAAGATGATATACCCAAGACAACGTTCAGCATGAGGTATGGATATTATGAATTCTCGGTGATGCCATTTGGGTTAACGAATGCCCCAACAACTTTTATGGATCTGATGAATAGGATATTTAAAGATTTTCTAGATAAATTCGTTATTGTTTTTTCGATGATATCTTGATCTACTCTAGAAGAGAAGAGGAGCACGCTGGACACTTATGATATGCAGACATTACCTATACGGGGAACGATGTGAAATCTACACAAATCACAAGAGTTTAAAGTACTTCTTCACACAGAAGGAACAAATATGCGACAACGATGATGGTTAGAACCAGTGAATGACTACGATTGTGTGATTAATTATCACCTTGGCAAAGCCAATGTTTTAGCATATGCTTTGAGTTGGAAATTAACACAAAACAACGCAATTGTGATTTCACATTCTGAAACCAAAATTAATGGATCTCCAGAAAATGAACGTAGAGATTGTGCCATTGGGGTCCATTGAAGCTAAATTGGCAACATTAACACTCCGACATACGCTACTTGATTGAATTCAATAGGAACAACAAGGTGATGATTACTATGCCAAAGTGAAGAAAGATATCGCCTCTGGAGTGTCTTCTGATTTAAAAATATATGAGAATAGAGTATTGCGATTTAAAGAACGATTATACGTGCCCAACAAGGATAATCTCTGAGAGAATGTTCTAGCAGAAGCGCATTCGACCCCATATTCTATACATCCTGAAACTACTAAGATGTACAGAGATTTTAAGATGCATTACTGGTGGCCATGTATGAAAAGGGATATCATGCAATACGTGGAACAATGTTTAATCTATCAACAAATAAAGGCGTAACACAAGAGGCCAGCTGGATTGTTGCAACCTTTGCCTATTCCTGAATGGAAATGGGAAATGATCACCATGAAATTTGTGACAGGTTTACCTACAACTGTCAAGGGACACGATGCTATTTTAGTGATCGTAGATAGGTTAACCAAATCCGCTCATTTTATTCCTATTTGCTCAACCTATTCCATAGATCGATACACACAATTTTATATACATGAAGTGGTTAGACTTCACGGTGTTCCACTATCTATTGTTTCAGATAGAGACTTTAGATTCTTATCTAATTTCTAAAGGATTTTACAAAAGGCACTAGGAATACGATTGTCGTTTAGCACTGCTTATCACCTTCATACTGATGGACAATTAGAACAAACAATACAAACTTTAAAAGATATGCTTACAACCTGTGTTCTAGATTTTCAAGGACAGTGGAGTAAATATCTACCTTTGATTGAATTCTCATATAACAACAACTATCAAGCAACAATTGGGATGCCCCCCTATGAAGCACTGCGGTAGAAAGTGTAGATCGCCGGTCCACTGGGACGAGGTTGGTGAAAGGAAGCTTTTAGGCCGAGACATAATTCTAGAAATGACAGAGGCAGTGACATAAATTCGACAGAGGATGGAAACTGCTCAGAGTCGACAGAAAAGCTACTCCGATCAAAGAAGAAGAATCTTAGAATTTTCTGTAGGAGATCAAGTGTTTATTAGGGTGGCACCGATGAAAGGAGTAATGCGATTTGGAAAGAAAAGAAAACTTAGTCCTAGATATATTGGTCTGTTTCATATTATTGAAAGAATCGGTGATGTTTCCTATAGACTCGACTTACCCGCGTTAATGGCTCAAATGCACAATGTCTTTCATATATCCATATTGAGAAAATACATTTTAAACCTATCTCATATTTTGAAACACGAACCAGTAGAATTAAAAGCCGACTTGAGCTACAAAGAAATACCTATAGAGATATTATTACGAGAAGTAAAGAAACTCAGGAATAAGGAAATTTCCTTAGTTAAGGTACTATGGAGAAATCATTAAATGGAAGAAGTTACATGGGAAAGAGAAGACGAGATAAGGGCTAAATATCCAGATATATTTCGATAAGTAAAATTTCGGGGACAAAATTTTTATAAGGAGGGGAGGATGTAATACCCGAGCCTCACACTGCTCCCTGGTCAATATAGTTGTAGGTCCCAAGGGGTGTAAGTGTAAGGTTTAGAAGGGGGGGGGTTGAATAAACCTTACCAAATTTTCGATTTAGTCCTTTTAAATCTAGAGTTGATTCTACACCTGCAATTTGTGTCCTTGATGGACGATCGAATTAGTCACTCGGTAGAGTTAATCTCTCAGAGACTCGGTGAAATTTGTTGATGGAGTAACTCATTTGTTGTTGGCTATAATTTAACTCAATTTGTGGTTTTATTTTCAGCGGAAGACTTAACACCCTTAAGTTTGATTAAGCAAGATTTTAGAGCTTGATTTAGTACTTATAAATTATCAAATGGATAGCAAATTTATCGTGAGATATAAGTAGTTAAAAGTGCAGGAATTTAAGTCTTTGAAATGTAAATGACACGGTGAAGTTTTTATAGAGGTTCGAGATGGGGTAATTCTTCTACTCCTCTCTTCTCCAACTCCGGAGGAATCCACTAAGTAATGATCGGTTTACAAAGTGGTAACAGTCCAGATACAAGTCTTGATCACAACGGCCGACTTGATCCTTAGGGACTCGATGAGACGCCTTGATCACTCGGTGGCTTCTCGTGCGACTCGGCTTCTTCACAGGGTGGCGGTGCCTTGTTACTACTGACTCACTTGCTCAAGCTCTTTGGATTTGATCACGAAGCCCTCCAAAAGCTTAAGACTTGGTTCACCTCGAACCTTTCTACAATCCTTCCGGAATGTAGACCCAGGTGTTGGATTGATGTACTTCGTAATGTAGGCTTGAGGATTGAGAATGTTTCATTTTTCTAATATGCTTGTTTATCTCACATGTGTGTCATCCATCTTCTCAAACAAACTCCTCGGCCTTTTATAGTGAACATTAAAAAATTTGCCCGTTGAAGAGATAGGCTTATTTTTGAAAGTCACTTTGCGATCGTTGGCTTGCGAGTTCTTGGAATTGCCATTTCCTCGTATGAATTGTTCTTTCACCTTTTGAGTTCGACACGGTGTGGTGCTTCCCATTGGTTCATTCCTTTTGCACGCTTAGGGTGAGCACTCGAGAAAGGTGGTATGGAGATATTACTTGTTTAAGTAAATCTCTTGATTTACGTAGCAACGGTTCTTTTGATTATCTCGACTTGATTGCATTTCCTTGCTTTCCCCAGGTGACTTAGAGTCGACTTCCAATCATGGATGACTCTTGTCACTTCAACTTGAGATTTGGCTTGACTTGGTGATGCTCCACTGTTTGTATCTCGATTTTGCTTCTCCGATGAGAGTTCTGTCTACTCTTCTTTGCCATACTCAAATTGTCTCGCGTGAGTCTTCCTTCAAGTCTTGATTGTCTTCTTGCATGTTAGGCGTAGGCGACTTGACTCGGCAGACTCTATTTAATACAATGCATTTTACAACAAGAATTGGGGTGCCAACTTTCTATTCTAAGTTTTACATGGCATTCATCAAAATCTTAAACAATAAATTTCTAACAATTTCCCCCTTTTTGATGATGCCAAAACTTAAACCATTCAAAAATGCAAATAGCAAAGATACATACTGAGATAGTGTATTGACATAGAATGTATGCGTGAGAATAGATCTGTTTATTGATCATATCATTCTGTTCTTTTACACAACAAATTGTTTACAAGGTGTATCGAGCACATATTTGTCTATCTTGAAAATAAAGAATTTATAGCTTTATTACGAGAAGACTTACATTGTATGTATTTACATGATAAAATACACGAAGGGTTGGACAAAGCAACACTTCATCTCCTTATTTGTCTCCTTCTTTCATCTTGATCATCATCTTCTTCTCTTCTTCTCTTTTTTCGTCGTCATTTTTGCCTTCTTTTTTTCTTCTCATATGCTTTCTGGCGGCTTCATCTCTTCTTATTTTTCTGTCTCTCCTCCCATATTTTGAGTTTGTCTCTTGTTTTTTCTTCTAGTCTTTTTGCATACTCGGCGTTAGTTTTAGCCACTTCCAAATTTGCCACCTGGTCAAGCCCATTGAGAGATCCCTCCTTTCTTTCCTGGATCTACGTATTCAATATTATTGGGAAGAGGCCTAGGTGCAAGCTTCTTCCTCCACTCATCGCTTCTTCCTCTACCTCGGGGCGTATCATCTTGGGGTCTTCTTTTTCGGTGAGTGACCGGCGGAGTGACCAGCAGAGTGATTCTGCCGGTTGTCTTTTTTGCTGTCGGCCTTCTTCACATAACGTGAGACCCTTTTCCCAAGTCTGAGTCCCAAGCTTGAGCCATAGACATATTTGCAATGTATCCCTCAGATTCGAGCGTTTTAAATTCATCGACCGATCGTGGCTCTGTCCCGACATCCGAGATGGCATAAGTGTCTCTGTCAACCGGAATGCCTCCATGTTCTTTCAAGATGTTCATCACCCTGGCATCCATTCTTCCTTCCACTTCCTTCATCCCCGCTTCAATTGTTTTTCTCTTTTCGGACCATAGATACATCAGTGTTGTTGTTGATAATGTCGGTTTGTGTGAACCTTGTTGGGGAGTTTGTGCAATCATCAATGTCACATCATCGACCCTTCCCCTCAACAAGCTTTCCTTTCTTACGTTTCAAGACTTCCTCACATTTGATTTTCCTTCTTCTCATTTGCTCCTTTCTTCTCGGCAGATTTTAGCGCTTTGAGGTATTCCTCTTCCCCCTTTTTGGCATCATCAAAGGATAGAGGAACCCCCAGGGGAACATCTTTGGCAAGCATGAAGTTGAGTCTTCGATGGTTGAGTTACGCCCAGTCTGCTGCGTTGTATGCGGCAAGACGGTGGTCGAGTAGCGTTGGATTCTGCTGAAATCGGCTTCATCTCGGCCATGAGAAGGCTGAATTTTCTTGTCATGTGTTCTTCCAAACGTGTAGATCATTTGTATTTTTCTCACGCGGCAGCCTTGATCTCGGCGAGTGTGAGCTTCATGCATATGCTCAATGTGTTCTCTCGGCCGTTTTTGCATCGGCATTTTCGACTCTCCACACCGGTAGCTTGTTGAACAATGTTAAGTATCTCACTGTTCCACACGCATTGTTTCTTTCTTTGTTGCCACCATTCCTTATCCGAATGTTATGCCTCTTAAATCACCGTAAGGTTGGCATCTCTGTTGTCTAGTCGCATGTCAATGAGGGCTGATGCCTCTCCATCCGTTCAACCTCGGCAAAAGTGCCTTGAACACTTCTCAAACTTGGTGATTCTTCACATTGCGGTGATGTCCATACTGACATCAAAGTCATAAGCGGTAGGACAATGGTGCACGATGAAAAAACGGAGCTGATGTGATAACGTGCTTGTTCGTTTCGACTCTTCGTGGAGTTCGTATCTCCGGTGAAAAAGGGAAAGATTCTACAAAAGATTCATCACCGCCAACCGGGATCATTCGATGATGAGCGGTGCGCGTGAAGTTCTTTTGGGAATCGATCCTACTGCAGCTTGAGGAGCACATGCGGTGGTCTCTTGTTAATTTGGGTTACATTGTGAAGTAGACCCGCTTGCCGAGCCTCGGTATGTCTTATGAACCGTTGGTCTCGGTGATTTTTCCATTTGATGGCGGTCCTCGGCCTTATCGAGCGTCATCGGACGATGATGAGATTTCCATTGGTGGCTCATCATCAAAATTAAAGGTTTGACGAGTAGTCTTGGGATCGACTTGCTCGTGCTTGGAACATCCGCAGTGAGTCTTTTGGATTTGTCATGGGGATGACTCGGCTTCTTCTTCTTCGCCTTCCGATCCCGAGAAAAGTGACATCGGGGTTGTCTGGGAATCATGAAGTCCGATCTCCTTCTTAGATGGGTCGATGATAGCGGGGAGGGATGTTCTCTACTTGACTTCTTTACCCCTGCAGGGAAGTCTCAACCTCCCGTGGGCCTTCATTACCTCCCGGTGTCTCTCTGCTGCGAGGCATAGTCCACCCTTTCGACAAAGTGTCGGTTGTCTTAGGGTCTTCTACGATGGCATCCATTGGAGTCTCAACCCCATGGATTGCACTTTCATCGCCAGTGTTAACCCCTGGCTGTTCCTTCCTCGTGCCTCGACCGCATCAACAGCGTCATTAGCATTAGCCTTGAGCGATTGGCACCTCAGTGAGACGATCTCAAGCATCCGAGCTTCGTTAATGGCAACTTGTTGTTCTTCTTGTGATTGTAATTTCTCTTCTTCGCCTCCTTGATTCGTTGTGGAGTCATCTGCGGCATCCTCCGACCTAGGCTGCGGTGGAGGGAGTTTCCCCACCGGTGGCGCACCGGTGAGTGACTTGGAATGGGGTCACTTATCTCCAAACTCCAGTGTGTCTTTTGAATGTTCGTAGTTGGGGCGGTGGTAAAACACCTTCAATAGGGGTTGGCTCGGGGTCCCCACTATCCCGGTTTCATCGCCATCTCCTTATGCTTCTTACGAGTGGTGGGGAAGTGGTAGCAAGAACAACGGTGGCTATTTCTTCGAACCACTCCCATTGGATCGATTTCAGGTGTGTTCGGAGGACTCTCCTGGTCCCTCCATTAGTCTTTGCTCGTGAAGGATTCTTGATTCGTGCAATGCTTGCTGCATTTGCAACTCTTCGTGGCGAAGCATTCTCTGGTTCCTCGTCAGCATCGAGAAGACATCAAGAAGAGGATGTGTGTGTTACGTGGTGCGGAGATAGGCGGATCTTGCCTTCTCACGTGCTTGGCTTCTTCTTGACTTGCTTTTCTCTCTCCTTGTCCTTGTAGATCTGCGGGATGTCGTGCGATTGTCTTCATCCAGTGGGAGCACGATAGTTAATCAAGGAAATTTAGCGAGTTCTCTTCTTCTTCTTCTATGAACTCAGCCGTTGGAACTGTTCCCTTGACTTACTCAACTTCCATTTCCTCCACTCACGCGGACGATTTTGGATGTGCGGGTAAGGTGGAGATAGGATCATTACATCACTATCCGCTCCGCGGAGTTCTTCTTGTGCTTGGTGTGTGAGCTACGTTGTGTCTTCGGGTTGCCTCTGCTGATCGCCTTGATGAGACTTGGCTGTTTCATCAACTACATCCGGAGACTCTACTTCTCCGGTAGTCTCCGGTATTTGTGCTAGTGAGTGGCCCGACTCATTTGGTTTCTCGATTCGGATCGCTTGACGATTCTTCTTCGTCTCTAGTTTGTACCGCAGAGGATTTACGGTTGAGGACGGTGTCCTCTCGAGTCTTGTGCGGCGGGGGCGTCTTCGTGTTTGTTTCGAGGAGTGGCCGTTTTGGCTTGTCGGGATTCTCCTCCTTTTGACGATCGGAGAAGGTATTTGTGAGTCCTTCTCGACGGCTGCTGCAGGGGGGAGAGACACGGCTGGCTTTGGGAGGGGTGACTCTGCTGCAGGGGGGGAGCATGTTTGGTTTTCTTTCTTTGCAGGGGCGTGATCTTCTTAGCTTGTTGCAGGGCGCAGCTTTCTTCTTAGTGGAGAGGAAACAGAGATGTATCTTGGGTCGGTGATTCCCCTTCACTTTGGTGTCGGCTCTCTTGGTGTAAGCTCTCTTACGTGCGCCGAGAGAGGTTTGCTCAGACATCCTCTTGTTAACATGGAATGCCTTCCCATGTCTAAGACGGACTCCTTTCACCTCCAATAGCCGGCCAATCACTAGGCCATATCCTAGGGATCCTCCAAATGAGCCATCTTCTTTGAAGGACTTGTTTCCCACGTTCGGGCAGAGTCTGCTGTAGACAAACTCAGCCCGATTTATCTTCTTTTCTTCGATGATTGCGGCCATTACAATCAGCTTTGCCTTTGTGATTGGTCAAAGTCGCCAAATTTGATGTCGATACATTTGGCAACTATGTCCAACAACTTGTGATAATCCTCCTTCGATCTCTTGTTTGCTGTGTATATTATTTTATCGGCAAAGTCGGACTTGGCTATTTCTTTCCATCGTCGCCTAAGTTTACATCAGCTTCTTTAATCTCGGATGCTCCTTATGGCGGTAGTGAGCAATATTGCCAAATCTTGGCGAGAGATAGTCACCGCTTCCGTGAACAGATGACTTGATTCCTTCATCGTGAATCTCGGCATTCACGTAGAATTGTGCGACCTCCTCCACATAGGTCATCGGATATTCTAACGTTAGAAACGGTTTTAGCCTGGGCGTTTCCAACTTCTCGATTTTCTTCACTAGGGTGTCGTCGGACCCCTACTTCACCATTCGTCGAAATCCACCGTCGAACAGGGTGTGGATTTGCTTTCCTAACTTGGTAAAGTCATACGTTGGTGCCATTTCTCAGGATTATATCAAGGAAAAACTCGAGAAATTGATTTGAAGGTTGATAGGGTTTGAGAGTATTTTGCCTTTGCTTTTGAGAGAAAGAGATGAACAGTTTTAGAAGTGTGAGAGAGAAATGGACGAAAATGGTTTAAATATGGTTTATGAAAGGGCGTGCGGGTGGTTTTGAAATGTGGTGAAATCAACGGCTTGGATTTCGCACGCCTATTGAGCATTTCATGTCTCGTATTTAATGAGGCAGACATTTATATCCAATCATAGGCTTGGTGTGCGGCTTTTATGTCGTACACATCATCATCATTTTGCGACGTATTCCTTAAAACATTCCCGCTTAGTCAAAACGCATTGCGTTTTTGTCACTTTGCTCATAAGTTATTCAACTTATCCCTTAGCCGATTTAACTCTACTTCTCATGATTCTCTTAGTGACTCAGCTATCGGTGACTTTCGGTGTCAGTGTCTTTTCCGTCTGGTGATTCTTGGTGATTTACATTTTCGGCTCTTTTTCACCCCTTTTCATTTCCATTTCTCTTCTTTGATTTTATCGAGTGTCACTCAGCTCAATTGCCCCAACTCATGCTTGAGTTCTTCAAATCTTGACTCACATAATGGTTTTGTGAAGATGTCGACTAGTTGTTTATCGTTGAGATATATTCCAGGATGATGTCCTTCTTTTCAACATGGTCTCTTATGAAGTGATATCTCGACATCAATATGTTTTGTTCTTGAGTGCAACACGAGATTTTGAGTGATTGCAATTGCACTTGTGTTATCACACATGATTGGAATTTCTTTTTCTTCAACTTCATAGTCTCTCATTCTTTGTCTCATCCATAGGACTTGGGCACAATGTTTTGCCATGCACTATGTATTCCGCCTCACCAGGTAGAGGTGGCTATTGAGTTTTGCTTCTTGCTAAACCAAGAAATTAGTCTGTTTCCTAGCATTTGACATGTGCACGAGGTGCTCTTCCTGTCCACTCTGCATCCAAAGATAGTCAGAATCTGAATAGCCAATTAGCTTGAATCCACCTTCCTTTGGATACCATAGGCCTACTTCTTGGCTTCCTTTCAAGTATCTCAATATTCTCTTAGCTGCTTGTCATATGGCTCTCTTTTGGAGCAGATTGAAATCTTGCACATACACCTACAGCAAAGGTGATGTCGGCCCGCTTCTTTGTGAGATAGAGCAGTGATCCAATAAGTGCTCAGTATCTTGTTTGATCTCTGAGACTTACCATCCGCATCCATGTCCATTTTGACTGATGTGTTCATTGGTATTTTTACAGAAGACTTCTCCTCCATACCAAACTTCTTCATTAAATCTCGGTGTATTTTGTTTGACTTATGAAGGTTCCATCCTTCATCTGTTTCACTTGGAGTCAAGGAAGAATGTCACTCTCCCATCATGCTCATTTCAAATTTACTTTGCATGAGGTTTGAAAATTTTTCACACAGACTCTTTGTTAGTGGATCCAAAAATAATGTCATCCACATATATTTGAACAAGCAGTATACTCTTCTTGTCTTGAATTCGAAAAGTGTTCTATCTACTTTTCCTTTTGTGAATCCATTTTCGATTAGGAATTGTGACAGGGTATCATACCATGCTCGGGTGCCTGTTTCAATCCATACAGGGCTTTCTTGAGTTTGTATACCTTGTCTCCAAGAGTCTTCTCGCTCAAATCCTGGAGGTTGTTCAACATACACTTCTTCTTCCAATAAACCGTTTAGGAATGCACTTTTTACATCCATCGATATACAATGAAATTCTTGTGAGCGTGCATAGGCAAGAAACATCCTTATAGCTTCCAATCTTGCTACATGGGCAAATGTTTCATCAAAATCTATCCTTCTTCTTGGCAATATCCTTTGGCTACTAGTCTTGCTTTGTTTCTTACCACAGAACCTTCCTCGTTCATCTTATTTTCGAATACCCATTTGGTTCCAATAACATTTTTGATGTACGGGTCTTTGCACTAATTCCCATACTTTATTTCTCTCAAACCGATTGACTCTTCTTGCATAGCTTGAATCTAATGTGTGTCAATCCAATGCTTGTGACACATCTTTGGGCTCTGTTTGCGAGATGAAGCATGTGAACAATGCTTCTTGTTGAGTTGGATCTTGTCTTGACACCTTCTCTTATATCTCCAATGACAAGTTCGGTGGATGGTCTCTCGGCCATCTTACATCAAGGTTGAAGTAAGTTAGCTGGATTGATCGACTTTGGTACTGTGTTCTTTGTGGTCGACTCTCTCGTAATCACTTAGCCGCAAATTTTCAATTTGTTTTTGAGACTCGGCTATCTCATCTTCTTCGGAATTGATAATTCTTTCCAGCTTCAAGATAGGGACTCTTCGTATGGTTGGATGATTCACTTATCGGTGACTCTTCAATTGCTTCTCCATTTACATTTGGCTCATCGAATACTACATGAATGGATTCCTTTGTAACCATAGTTCTTTTGTTGAGTATCTGTAGGCTTTGCTTTCGGTGAGTATCTAAGAAGATACCCTCATCGCCTTTAGCATCAAAAGCCTTTAGGTTGTCTTTGCCATTGTTGTGGATGAAGCATTTACATCCAAAAATTCTGGAAATATGCAACACTTGGTTTTCTTCGATCCGGATCTCATAGGGAGTCTTTGTCATTTGTCTGTTTATCATACATCTGTTTTGGGTGTAGCAGTGTGTTGATTGCTTGACCCAAAATCTTTTTGGTAACTGACTTGACTAACATGGTCCTTGTCGCTTCTTTGAGGGTTCTGTTCCTTCTTTCTCGCAACTCCATTCTGTTTGTGGAGTCCTTGCTGCCGATAGTTCATGACCAATACCATTCTCAATACAAGATCGAGTTATTATTCCATTGACAAACCTCGGTTCCTCTATCGATCTTATTTTGATAATGGTTTGACTCTTCTCATTTTGAATCCTTTTCATCATTTTGTGGTAGTTTTTGTAGAGTTTCTTTCTTCTTACACATGAATATTGTCCATGTATATCTTGAGTAGTCATCTACTACCACCAAGGTGTATTTCTTTCCACTTATCTTTGGCGGAGTTCCACTGGGCCAAATAGATCCATATGAAGCGGATGCAATATTCTTGTTGAGGATGGGCATGTCTTTTCTTTGAATGACGACTTGATTTGTTTTCCTTCGACATGCATCACATATACTCTCCTTCTTGTATCCGAGTTTGGAAGTCCTTCTACAAGATGACTTCTTGCCAGCTTGTTAATTGTTTTGAAATTGGTGACTCAGCTTTTTTGTGCCACAGCAACCAACTTGATTCAATTTGTACTCTTTGCTAGTAGACATGTCTTTGGGTGTTGCAGTTGACCAATCCACTACATACATATTTTTTCTGTCTACATCCTTGCAAAGACAACTTCATTTGATTCAATATCTTTGATTTGGCATATACCCATGTTGAATCCAACATTGTAGCCCTTGTCACGGAGCGATCGATACTTAGTAAGTTGAAGTTGAGTCCTTCAACATATGCAACATCTGTGATTTCTAATCCATTCCTCTTGATGGATCCAATGCCTCTTATTTCACCAGGAGCTTCATTTCCCCCAAATATGACTTTTGCTCCTTTGACCTCCTTAAATTTTGACAGATTTCTCTTATTTCTGTCATATGTCCTGGAACAGCCACTATCCATGTACCAGGTTCCTTGGCACTCACTGTTCCTTGAACCCGCAATCAAGGAAATTAAGTTTTAGGTACCCATACTTGTCTGGGTCCGAGGGGTTAGAATTGTAAGATGATCCAACCAACCTATAGCCAAATGATTTGACTCTAAGGGGTTGCCATCTATCGGTGCCATAATCATAATTAATCCTGGCAAATTGTTGGGGATTCTAGGTTCATACTGTTTGTCTCTTTTGTCCAGTATGCCTGCATATGTGTTTTAGCAATTGCC
Organism: Rehmannia glutinosa; assembly: GCA_016081115.2. Taxonomy (NCBI): domain Eukaryota; kingdom Viridiplantae; phylum Streptophyta; class Magnoliopsida; order Lamiales; family Orobanchaceae; genus Rehmannia; species Rehmannia glutinosa. Next base: position 59,544,549 of record CM071926.1, on the reverse strand, counting down.
TTCCTTGGGTAATTGTGGTGTTTTTGAGTGTAGTGCCTAGGTGCATATGTGTCTTTGATGAAAGCTCTTATACTTTTGGAATGGCCTTTCTTGAGTTCTAGGCGCTTTCATGGGCTTATATTCCATAAGTCGTGTTGTGATTCACATTATTCCAATCAGCTTGGCTTGGATATTTTCTACCATTCCCATCATATGTATTTCTTTTATGGGTTTTGGGATTTTTGGTAGCTCGCTTCTTCTTTACAGAGTATTTTTGTTTGGAGTTTCTTTGAGGAACTCGGGTGAATCTCTTCTCGTTGTCCTTTCAAAGACACTCAATCGGGCCGTTTTCCTTTCCTTTGTAACCAAGGCCAGTTTGCTTAGTATTGTGCTTTGGAGTGAATGTGTGCAACATTTAGAGTTTTGGATTTTTCGGACTCTCCATGACTTGAAGATCCTTTTTCCAAAATTACTCTTGAGGTTTGACATGGCACATAGGAATTAAATCCTAAGCCCTGTCTTGTCTCCACATTCTCTTTGACTCATAATAAGATCATCCAATGATTTAGATGCCTTAGTGAATGAGGCAATAACATTCTTGAGGTCATTCTCCTCTTTTCTATAGCAGCGATTTCTCGCTTTGTTAATTTAGCATTTTCGGCCTTTAAACTTTCATTCTCAACAAAGCTATTTGACTTAGAGTACTCAACTCCTTAGTCGGCCTTTGAGTTTTGACTTTTTGAGTAGGCTGTTTTCCTCATTCAATAGTGTGTGTGAGGATTTAATGTGTTCAAAATCTTTCATCATTTTTCCTAATGAATCATAAAGATCGATCGGTGATGAAGTGTGTGTGTCATCACTATCACTAGTGTCCGAGTTTGTTGAGTTAGATTGTACCTCATCTTCTTGATCTTGTTCTTTGGCCATCAAGCGGATCGGGCTTCTTCTTGAGTCACTTGAGTAGTCGGCTTCACCGCTCTCAATCATTGTCTCTCTTGACTTGGTGTCTCGGCTGATCTGTGACCATCATTGCCTTTTTCTTTTCTTGTCTTCTTTCTCTCAAGACCTTTCTTTCTTCTTCATCCTCGTCTTGTTGACTACAGGATATGAGCGATCAATGGCATAGTGACCTGGTTGTCTACAGTTCCAACATAGATATTGACCTTTTGATCGACTCTTTCCATTCTTGAGTTGTCACCCTTTGATACTCAACTTTTTGATGATTTGTTCTCTTGGTTGGCTTTGTCTTCCCTTGATTTGGAGGAGCCGAGTGTCTTCCGGAAGATTCTCCTTTTCCTCTCTTGTGGTTCTTATTGAAGAACTTGTTGAATCTTTTAACCATCGGCTATTTCTTCCGGGTCAATGACTTCTTTGACCTCGGCTCTCTTCCCATCTTTAACAATTAGAGCAAAATTGTTTTGGGTACAACTATTTCTTCCTGGTCTTTTCTTCTCGGCTCAAACTCGTAGGCTTTGAGAGGTCCGAGAATAGTTCATGGTTGGATGTCTTTGATAGGTCCATGGAATGTCTCAAAGTGCCATGACCTTCATTTCCCATTCAATTTGAAGACTTTTTAGATCTTCATACACATTTCCTTTCGTGTATATTCCTTTCCAAGTGTAGACACTCATTTGTGATTTTCAGAACCGAGCATCCAGTTGATCCAGGTTTTCTCCGAGATCATTTTGAAGTTCTCAAATTTTCTGACCACCGATAATTTGTTTTCTTTGATTTGCTCACGAGCCTTCACAAATCAATGTCAACTTGTCTGATTTCTTTAGCCGTTTTGCATGATTTGACTTTATTGAACATGGCTTTGTCAAGGTTTTGTAAAGGATGTCCTTGGCTACATTGTCCAGGTTGTATTTTTTCTGTCATCATTTGTCCACTCAGTTCTTGGTTTTTCAACTATGAGATGTCCGGGAGCATCTTCTTCTCCTTCACCGCAACTCTTCGTGACATTTGTGTTCACCTTTAATATTTGCAGAGGCCCATCTTCTATCACTATCCACATCTCATCATGTAATGCTTTGATAGATGAGCTCCGCATACGAATTTTCCAATCATCAAATTCTTCGATAGTGAACATAGGGATGTGTGTCAAATTTGCTTCCATGATAATGACTTTTTAATAAAAAAGAGTTTTGAAGGTTTAAGTACTAAAGCGGACTTTGAAAAGTTTGGAGATCTAGTTCAAGAACCAGTGCGGAGGGTTCAATGAACCAACCGCTACGATACCACTTGTAGGTCCCAAGGGGTGTAAGTGTAAGGTTTAGAAGGGGGTTGAATAAACCTTACCAAATTTTCGATTTAGTCCTTTTAAATCTACTGAGTTGATTCTACAGTGTGTCCTTGATGGGATCGAATTAGTCACTCAGAGAGTTAATCTCTCAACGATTTCACTGATTTTGAGCCGTTGATGGAGTAACTCAAATTGGCTATAATTTAACTGTTGTGGTTTTATTTTCAGCGGAAGACTTAACACCCTTAAGTTTGATTAAGCAAGATTTTAGAGCTTGATTTAGTACTTATAAATTATCAAATGGATAGCAAATTTATCACAGATATAAGCGATTAAAAGTGCGAGGAATTTAAGTCTTTGAAATGTAAATGACACGGTGAAGTTTTTATAGAGGTTCGAAGATGGGGTAATTCTTCTACTCCTCTCTTCTCCAACTCGGAGGAATCCACTAAGTAATGATCAATTTACAAAGTGGTAACAGTCCGGATACAAGTCTTGATCACAACGGCCGACTTGATCCTTAGGGACTCGATCTGGAGACGCCTTGATCACTCGGTGGCTTCTCGACGACTCGCCTTCTTCACAGGGCAGGACTGCCTTTGTTACTGACTCACTTGCTCAAGCTCTTTGGATTTGATCACGAAGCCCTCCAAAAGCTTAAGACTTGGTTCACGACCTTGAACCTTTCTACAATCCTTCCGGAATGTAGACCCCTTGTTTTCAGTATTTTCCTCTTCAGGCGATTGAAGTTCTCTTTCCTTCACAGTGAGTGTTGGATTGATGTACTTCGAATGTAGGCTTGAGGATTGAGAATGTTTGATTTTTTTCTAATATGCTTGTTTATCTCACATGTGTGTCATCCATCTTCTCAAACAAACTCCTCGGCCTTTTATAGTGAACTTTCAAAAATTTGCCCGTTGAAGAGATAGGCTTATTTTTGAAAGTCACTTTGCGTCGTTGGCTTGAAGTTCTTGGAATTGCCATTTCCTCGTATGAATTGTTCTTTCACCTTTTGAGTTCGACACGGTGTGGTGCTTCCCATTGGTTCATTCCTTTTGCACGCTGGGACCGAGCACTCGAGAAAGGTGGTATGGAGATATTACTTGTTTAAGTAAATCTCTTGATTTCTCGTGCAACGGTTCTTTACGATTATCTCGACTTGATTGCATTTCCTTGCTTTCCCAGGTGACTTAGAGTCACTTCCAATCATTCGATGACTCTTCCGTCACTTCAACTTGAGACTTGGCTTCGACTTGAGTGATGCTCCACTCACCAGTATCTCAGTTGCTTCTCCAAAAAGAGAGTTCCTGTCTACTCTTCTTTGCCATACTCATTTGTCTCTCGCAATGAGTCTTCCTTCAAGTCTTGATTGTCTTCTTGCATGTTGGGCGTAGGCCGACTTGACTCGGCTTGGCAACTCTATTTAATACAATGCATTTTACAACAAGAATTGGGGTGCCAACTTTCTATTCTAAGTTTTACATGGCATTCATCAAAATCTTAAACAATAAATTTCCTAACAATAGTTCATGCATTTCATGTTGGTCATGTGCTATTTGTATAATCTGATTGTTTTATGCGGCATGACTAGTTCTTTAATTTTGGAACTTACTTATGGTGTTGGTTGTCGAATTACTAATTTAAGTAATTGGAAAAAAGGTATTTATTTATCGGACTGTTAGAGGCTACCTATTAAGTTACACGTGGTAACATTAAAAATATATGAGTTACAAGACTTGACGGTGTAAACTTAGGGGTGAAAGGTGGCAACAATGTGTGTATCGGAAAAAACACAATGCGAACAATTTGATTGAAAGGATTAATGTATTTTATGATCGAGAACCTGATAGTAAGATGTTATATTATTTGATATTAATAATTTTATTAAAATAATAATAATTATTGATATACGAAAATATTATATGAAATTATATTTGTGTATACATAACTTATAATAAATCATATATATTTATACGTGTGTGTAACTTTGGCCATTCATTAAGATTAGCCCTTCCAAAAGGCTTTGAATTGTAGCCATTCTAGAGACACGTTTAAAAAGGACAATAACTTTCTATTAAACACCTAAGTGCATGTAGAAAATGAAAGATAACAGGATATCAGTTCTTCAAGGCTAAGATTTGGGATTAAGTTGACAAATCACTTAAATAGGCTACACATGTAACTTATATATTAATTTACATATGTGAGGATATATATCTAGATAAGACCCACACACACAAGGGACAAACAACGAAAAGAAAAGAAAACAAACGAAAGAAACCGAAAAAAAAAAAAAGAGGAGAAAAGAAAGAATTGTGGCAGGCTTCCAAAACGGAAGAGGGTTTGATGAACTATAGCAAATTGTAAGATTCTTAACTTGTTTTATGAAATCCTTTAAATTCTTTTTCACTTGTTCGTTAAAGAAATAACATAAGAAATGAAGTAAACTTTTCACCTATGGATAATCATACTCATAAGATTAGTTTGAGTTTTGAAACTTCATAATGGCATCTGAAATTAGAACAAGAGGTAGAAATTTAACTTTAGAAAATTCAAAGCATGTGGGTTTATTACCTACCTAGCTCCAAGTAACATTAGTGCTTAATATTTAAAGAATTTGTCAACTTAGAAGATTTAATTAAGGTGCCCAAGAGATTTGATTAAATTAGGTCCTTTGCTAAGACCGAAACTCTGGTCATTTCATGAGATCAATAATAGTACATCAAATGTTTGAGATTAACAATTCCTATCTTTACAGATTATGAAAACCTAATGTTCAGAAGTGACAATTAATAATCCAGTAAGGCACGAGAAGAAAATGCAAGTGAAAATTCATCTGCACTACAATGCATGAACATCGTATTTCCTGTTTTATTGATACTAATGCTATTCTTGTATTTGGATGAATGCATTATGGAAATTTTGGTGTTCATATGTTGCTTGGTGGATATGGAGTGTGATGACTATTGTTTCATTGAGCATGTCATTCATTGGCATTTGCACGTGCATGCAAACATATGAGCATTGTTAAGATGAGACATGCACGACATGGTAACTTTCTATAAAAAGAAAAGGTTTTGGTTGGCCACTGCTAGTGCACCGAGGCATGTGAGGCATGCTTTTATGATATATCTTAGGGTGCAGTGGGTGTTACTCCTCGGAGGATCATAGGGGTTGACAGGGGGTGTGCCACTGATGGTCACGAGGAGGCGGACCACTTGATTGTATCCTTATAGACACGTCCGGGGGAATACTCCTGCGGGATCATTGGGGAAGATAGGGGGTGGACCTCAGGTGGTCACGGGAGATGGCCCTAGGCGGTGTCAATATGATTATTATTGAGCTCGTGCCATGTGAGACATCACTTCGGGTGTGTGAGACATTCGGACGAGGCTCATTGATTATTAAAGCCCAGTGCCATGTGAGACATCACTTCGAGTATGTGAGACATTCGGATGGGGCTGATTGATTATTGATGTCCAGTGCCATGTGAGACATTACTGCGGGTATGTGAGACATACGGACTGGACAACTTGATCATTAATACTATGTTGAGTTATTTCTGGTGCATAGCAGATGAGTCAATGGCCCAATAAAAAGAAATGATTCCGAATAAAATGTTTCAAATTTATTTTGCGAACTTATGGTAAAACATCTTGGAATGCATTACATTTGTAGTATATTATTCTTTCAACATGCATGATTTTCACTTACTGGGCATTAGCTCATGTAGTTCATGCATTGTAGGCGAGTTTGGTGATGCTGGATTTCATGAGCTTACTGGTCCGACTGTTGGAGCTTCCACAGGTTATTGAGGACAGTGTACAGGGATGACGACCTGTTGGGCTAAGTTGATGGGTCACCTTTCTTTTTGGTCTTGTATTATATTTTGGTTTAGGGTTTTACCCTCTTTTGAAAACTCTGATGTAATTATGTACATGTAAATAGCTGGGTGATGTGGGTTATGAATTTGGTCACCTGGATGTCTGTTGTATTTGATAACAGGGTTTGTTACCTCTTTTGCTTGTGGATATGATTTGTCATTTTCTTATAAGAAAAGTGATCTCGCTTGTTCGTTGTTAAAATGTCACAGGTAAAAGAAAAAAAAATATACAGGTATACAGGGTTTACGTTGTCAAGTTTTCCTTTTTTATATTACTTAGTAATGTAATAGTAGGGGTGGGCGTCACACTGGTGTATCGAGTTGCTACGGAATTCTGAAGTTAGTATATAGTTACTGTAGCATAAAAGCTTTGATCTATCTAAACTATGCTTAGTTGACGGAGAGTAACTTGCATATAAATAGTATTCTAGTTTGTTCAATTAGTGCTTTGCTTAATATAATATCTCAGTTTTGGTATTATTTAATTAAGAGTAACCAATTTGCATACTCCATTCACACGTATTCAAGTAGGTTTTATATATGCTAGAATTGATACACTCTCAAATTTATTATTAGGAATTTGAGGATATTTCTTTTCATTTCCCCCAGTTAGTAATTTGTTATTATTAAAAACCATAAGAAAGTCTCCAATTACATAGTTATTATTTATAGACACTCGAAGCTACCCGCATTTCCAAATATCTATTATGTTTTAATGGTATGATTAAAGGGCATGAACTGTATTTATATAAATTGCTTGTCTAATATGCTCATCGTATTCCAAATAAAGTAGAACTACTTAAACAAATTCCTGTTACTATGATTACAATTTAATTAGTGAAAATAAGCTAGTTTATTATTTTGTTACGGGAATAAATTATTAAAATTCTGTTTTGCCTAGCTTAATTTTAATATAGCTAAAATGATCTAAGTAGGTAAGAGAGTATGATTTTCTTGCCAAATTATCCATTTAATGATTCTGAAACTGTAAATATTAAATTAATGTGTGGAATTAAGAGTTTCATATCATGCAATGTATATATGTACACTGTCATATTTGGTGAGTGTCGGGCCCTAGTGTGGTGTGGATAGGGCTGAGTTCGGCTGGTCAGGCATGGGCCTGCGGTCTTAAAAGGTTCTATGCTATCTACAACCAAATCCCACCGCCTAAGGACAGAGTGTTCCAAGGGTTGAAGTGGGTCGTAGGATCGGTATATTCTGGAATATGACTTCTCCGGGCTTCGCGAGCCCCAATGTGGAGAGTCGTGCCGTAGTGTGATGCAATAAGGGGCAAGGCTTTATGCCAACGCAATAAAGGAGCGATAAGGAAGAACGGAGGTCACTTACCGTTAATAAACGGTCCCTCCGTTAATGTGATATTTGAAATAATTTTGATATAGATTGATTGTGTGCTTGATTGAGTTATTATTGTTTCTAAATTAAAATGATTATACTTGTGAAGAATAATTGAACTTCTCTTAATAATAAAATTTTCTAAAAAGCCACACCTGCACACGCGCATCCACTCACTGAGGTTTTCTTCTCCTCACGTATGTATATTTCAAAAAACATATTACAGGGAATAATTCGGGCGATGGTGAATCAGTTGAGGGCATTCTCAGATATGACTAGCCAGTGCCAATAGCACGAGAAATTTGCTAGTTGTCTTGACGACATCCCTATCTATAAATGACGTATTTTAGCGAGAGTAATGATAGTAATTGTGGTTTCTCTTATAGGAGTTCATAGGCCTTGTGAGCTTTTCTTATGATTATATTAAGATATAATTTGGCTTGTAATAACTATATGAATATTCCGCTCTTTTGGACTAGGAAATGGATTGTAGTTTTTATATCTTTGTGAGTTAGGGCGTGACATCATCTGTATCACTCCCCTCCAAGGTAAGTTATCATCCAATTTGTCTTGCCTCGCGTGGGAGCGTCCACGAGGTTGTTCCCTATTTCCATACATTTCGAATCGAGCCTCGGATCGACCACATGAGTGATGTCTAATTAGCCATGCTGGTTTCCTCGCCCTAGGTTGGTTTCTAGATTCACGCTCTCTTTCCCAAACCCGCACGAAGTTTTCAAGTAACCCTGTTTTATAAGCCTCTATATCTCATCCTTCAGCTGGAAGCATTCCTCGGTATCGTGGCCATGGTCTTTGTGGAAGTGGAAATACTTGCCATTATCTCTTCTTCCGGGTGTAGTCCTCATGTTCTAGGGCCATTTCAACATATTCTTTCCATCGATGACCATTAACGGATGCACTCGAGAAATATGGAGATATTAATTAAATTCCCCGCCCACGGGCGATCTTGGTCTTGGCCTCGCTCCAGGTCTTTTCCATACCTAAAGTGGGGTCTCTTTCTAGGATCCCTTATAATTCTAACCTCTGAGTTTGCGACAGACCATTCTTGGGTATAACGTGGAGTCATTTTCATTGATTCTTCTTTATCTCTGGAGTGGGCGAAGGCAGACACGAGTGGCCCCTTTCTCAATCCGTGAACTAATATGTTGGTCATCATATCGATCCTCATGTCTTGCACATCGAGAGCCTTATCATTGGACTGGTTAATGAACTCTTGAAGCGGATTTCCTTCGGATTGTCGGATAGTATAAAAATGGGTCGTTGATCTTTGAGCTCGTTTCTGGCTTGGTAACTGATATCGAAATTTCCTTTTCAACTGCTCATATGAAACAATGCTACCCATGGAGGCATGTGAACCATTCTTGGGACTTCCCAATTAATGTAGTAATGAATATTCTCGCATTCATTGCACCGATTGTCCATATAGTTATATCACGTGGTCGAAGGCTGTCAAATGCTCTTGAGGGTCATTCTTTCCGTCATATTTTGGGAGGTATGTCACCCTGAAATTTGGAGTGACTACTTCTGCTAGGAGTTCTTAGGAGAAGGGGGATCCTCTCTTTTGCAGACCGGACGTTATAACTCCCCTCATCTTCAAGTCATCCAGCTTCCGAGTAGCTTTCTAAATATGCTCGCTGAGTTCATTTATGTCTACTGCTTTATTTGGATGCTCGCCCAACACCGTTTCGGGTTGTATTGCTCGTGGGGCCATTCGGCTAGCCACTTTCTCCTCTTTCTCCGGTCTCCCATGGGGGCCTTGCCTCGTCACTCCTTCTCATCCAACATCATTTCTAGCATTTTTTTGAAAACACTAGTCTGCATGTTTATCATTAGGTCATCTTCTAGACGTGGTTCTTGAACGTGCAATGAGGGGGACAAACCCCGGTGCGGAGTCTCCTTCGTCCTTATTGGTGTTTCTTCCATATTTAGTCTATGAGGTGGTGTTTTCTCTGTCTTCACTGGTGTCTCTTCCACAAACAGCGCCAACTAATTAGCGTGCAAATAATCAGATGTACTTCGGATTCCTAGCCTCACCACGAGCCTAGATACTTTGGTTCGGATGACCTATAAGAGAACGAACGTTAGGCTAGTTGTGTGGGTCCCCAAGTAAGACCCTCCGATGCTTAAGTCAATATAGGTCGCAAGGTCGTATTGAATTGATGTGCGAAGTGAACAGTAAAATATATGATACATGTTACAGTGGAATTGTGTAGTATTTATAGGTTTTGACCTTGATAGGCCGCACAAGCTAGCTCCACGTGTCAAGATCGCATGTGTTCTCTTGTCACGTCACTGATGGAATCAACAGTTGAAACTCGCGGGGTGACCCGAGTCAGGAGTTTGGGTCGGGTGGGTACCCGAATACAAAACACGCGGATCTTGGGGCTTTTATGTTTTTTGGCTTATAAGCGAGGGTAAAAGGGTAAAATTAACCAAGTATATATTAGACACAAATTTGAAATTGTTGATTATTTCATTTGATTAACTCAGAGATTATTTTACTTGATTAAGAAACCAACTCCTAAAAGACATACAAAATTCCATGAAAGATTTTATACAAATATGACAAAAACTCATGTTACACAGTCTAATGAGCTAAAATCCGTTATACGAATCCCAAAGACCGGCCCGGTGGTGTTTTTATTTTATTAGCAGGGACCGGTGTTAACACTTTCTCTGAAAAGTATTTGGAGTTCATCTCAAAAATTATTTGTACGTAATTCACATGAAAATATTAGTGTTTATAATATTGGACGGTGATATAGTATCACAAGAGCGTTGAAATATATTATGTTTTCATCTGAGAAGTATTAGTTGTCTTTCTGAAAAGTATTAGTATGTAGTTCACTTGAATATATTTACTAGCCCCCTAAAAAGTATTAGTTTTTTCCAGGCAAAATATTAGTTGTCTTTGTGAAACATATAGTATTTCCCCTTAAAAAATATTAGTTTTTCCTTGAAAGGTTTTCAGCAATTCCCCCTAAAAGTATTAGTTTTTCTAGTAAAAAGTATCAGTAGTCCCACTGAGAAGTATTAGTAGGTCCTAAAAAAGTATTAGACATTTGTTGGATGGTTGGGGCTGGGTCGCTGGGACTGGATCATTGGGTTCGCGGGTTGGGTAGATCTATTAGTTGGATCCGTCTAACCGTTAGATCGTCTAACAGAAGACTACCTCTACAAATATAACTCGTCCTATCTTGTACCTAGTTTTAATGGGATTGAGATTTCTTGTTTCTAAATCCTATTCCACTTCCTGTTCCATTGTATTGGATAATTGACATGTGTACATGGTGATGTCATAATTGCACACGTGTTAATCATTCAATACAATGGAACAAAAAGTGTAATAGAATATTGGAACATGAGATATGATCCCGAATGGCCTTTCAAACCCAAAATTCTATTTTAGCACAACTTTTAAACTAAAATACAACAATGCATCAAAACTTACAGTTCATCATCAAGCCATCTACGTTCAAATTTTGAATTTAAAAGAATATTATTTGAATATTCCTTACTGTTCCAAGTACAATATTTATTTTATTTCCACCAAATATTTATAAATGTAATAAATACATATTTAGTTAATTAAATAATATATTATAACAATATTTTAATTGAGAAGTAAAAACATAACGTTGGAGTGGATAAAATAAAATAAAATAGCAATTAATAATGCAATTGAAACATACAAAATAAACAGAATAAAAAATAATTCATATAGATGAATGCTAGTGATATAAATAATTTATAGTAATAATAACAATATTAATTCTAAAAATTAAAAAAAATACAATATAAATAATTTGTATTACCAAAAATATATATACATAAATAAATTAATTCTAAAGCATTTTTATGAAAAATATGTAACTAGAATAAAAAATAGAATCTTATTACATATTTAAATGCGACAAAAGCGATGGCGCATTAATACTCAACAAAGTGTTGCGCCACAACCCACAATGTAGAGCAAGGGATGAAGCAACGATTGGGGCTGATCGGCAGAGCAGGGAATATAGACCTATGTTACAAGTAGGTACTTTAGTCATCCAAGTAAAAAGCTTGAAAGATTTATCAATTAATTAAGTGGGGCGCCCCCATTTTCACACGTTTGACTGTTTTAATGTCAATTTTTTCTTATATTGAGAAATCAATTATAATTTCTTTTATAAATTAAAATAAATAGAAATTACATTTAACAAACAGTGAGAAAGTTTGAATTAAAGCCTGACAAAATTTAATGGCGTGAGTGCGTGACTGATCAATTTAATTAAAACGCTGGCAACAAAATTTCGTGCGGGTCCGGTGGGTTCAACCCACCGGGTCCCAGGGTCTAATGCGGGGCGGGGCGGGGGGTCCCAGGTTTGTGTTTTCCTTCGCGGGGCGGATTCCGGATTTGGCCAGACCCGTCCTGTTTCCATCCCTAATCTACACATCCAAACTTTCACTTTGAAAAAAAAAATCACCTCTATTTTTTCAGAAAAATGAAAGTGGACAGAATGACCAATCACAGACTTGTTTCCATTCACTTTTCCAGTTTTTTTCTTCTCATTAGGCAAAAATTTCCAGAAAAATCTCGTAACCAATCGCAGCTAAGGCTGCGATTGCCTAGGAAAATTTTTCATTTTTGTTTCGTTAAAGAATTTTTTTTTACAAAAAATGTGAATACTTATGAAAATTTTCAAAAAATGCACTATTCACTCATTTCACCTTTCTTCTATTTTTTCAAAAAAAATTATCTAATCACCAATCATTATTACCCATTTTTCATTAATTCTACTATTCATCCACTCACATATTTTTAACTACCAAACATATTCAATCATTATTTTACTATTTCTGTATCAAATCAACTTTCATCATTATTTTTTTATTTCATATCTAATTATACTCTCGAGTTTTATCTTTTTTTTTTAATTTTTTTTACTATTATACTGTAGCAAAAAGAAAATTTTCAAAATGATTGGATGTGCTTGCCTATAAGAAAGTTTTGGAAAATTTTCTCTAGAGGAAATGTAGGCCAAGTAGAATATGATTGGATACCAAAAAATTGAATGTTAACACTGTTCTTTCATTTCCGCCACCTAACCAAAAAATAGAAATAACTCCTGTTCTCAGTTTCCTATAGTGCCCATTAATATTTTATATCCACCAATTTCCTGTTGCCGACTTGAACTAAAGTTGCAACCCTCAATTTTCTGTAGTATTACATTTCTGATCTTAATGACGCCAATTAAAATCAAAATTCCAATTCAATATTTAAATGACTGTTATCTATTAGTGTTAGGAAATTTATTTGTTATATTAGAAAGTTAACACCCATTTTCTGTTGTATTTCAACTATGTAATAGATAGGAAATATAAGCCGAGTAAAGAAACAGCCAATTTGAAGATCACAGAAGTTGACTGAAGGATGCAGTGAAGAATCAACTGAGTTATTGCTGATTATCGAAGAAAGTATCAGCCAAGTAAATTAGCTATGTCTGTTAGCAAACTAACAACTGAGCATCTAACTAACAACTGAGCATCCCAGATAAATAGAGAATACTCAATAAAGGGGTAAAGCAGCTTAAGGACTCGAAGAAAGCTGAAGAAGTCCATTGGAATGAAAAGTCAAAGACTTACCCAAAATGGTAAGGGGACATACCTGCAACCTTAGAGATGTCTTGCTGAAATAGAGTAAGTAGCTGAGAACCAATGAGATGTTCACATAAAACCTGCAGAACTTTAAATTAACGAGGGGTCAACATCAAATGCTGTAAAACAAGACAAGCCAACGATCAAGAAGTGAAGTTTGAAAAATGTTTATCTCATCAATGGACACTTTTCAAAATGTCACTATAAAAAGGCTGAGAAATATTTGTGAGAGTCAAACAATCAAGACACATACGAGCAACTAAGGCAAATATAAGCAATCTGAGCAAAGCAAACAAAACACTCTCAAGCTATTCATTCTAATCCTCAAGCCTACGTTCGAAGTGAATCTGTCCAACACACTCAGTGAATGAAGAAAAACTTCATCAGGTTAAAGAGGAAAAATTATTTTCAAGAACAAAAGGGTCTGCACATCCACGAAGTGAATGAAGTGCAGTGAGGTTCTGGTTAGAACCTGCTTTGAATCCATCGGAGGGCTAGTTGATCAAGTCAGAAGGGTTTGAAGTAGCTGAAGCAGTGAGACAGCTGCTTTACGAAGAAGCTGAGTTCCAGGAGTAGAGCCAGCTGTGTGATTAAGGCATACTTGGACTGTTGTATCCGTTTTGGCCTGAAGCTATTAACACTGCTTGTTACACTCAGAATAGGTGTATGATAAATATGCAACTGTCCAAAACCACCTATGAATTTGGACAGGAAGAAAGCCTAATGTGGGATGGTTTCATATCTTTGGAAGCAAATGTTTTATTCATAACAATGGAAAAGATAACTTGAAAGCTTTTGATGCTAAAGCTAATGAAGGTATCTTCTTAGGATTCTCAGCTGAGAGTAAAACTTTCATAGTGCTGAATAAGAGGACTATGGTCACATAAGAGCCTATCTATGTGATTTTTTATGAACCTAATATAAATTGAGAAGACATTTATGAGTTAGCTAAAAAGATGAATCAACCGATTATTCAGAAGAGTGCATATGCTGAAGCAATCGTCACAAGACTCGACCCTGATAAGGATGAGATAGTTGAATCTCATAGACAGCTGGAAGGCTTGTAGTTGAATGATGAAGATCATGAAGAAGTTATTCAAGACAACTTAGCTGCAAGAAGACTCAACCCAAAAGACTTACTCTAACCAGATGTGAGATGGATGAGACCATCCACCTGAGTTAGTCATTGGAGATGTTAGAGAATGAGTAAGAACCAGATCCCGAACTCAACATGAAGCCATGTTTACTTGTTTCATTTCTCAAATTGAGCCAAAGAATGTGGCACAAGCATTGGATGACACTCATCGGATTCTAACTATGCAAGAAAAGTTGAATCAGTTTGAAAGGAATAAAGTTTGGGAATTGGTTCAAAGGCCTACCCACCAAAATGTTATTGGTACAAAGTGAGTATTCAAAAACAAAATGAATAAGGAAGATCTGATGTAAGAAACAAAGCAAGATCGGTAGCCAAAGGGTATTGCCAAGAAAATGAAATAGATTTTGATAAAACATTTGCACCTGTTGCCAGATTGGAAGCAATCTAGGATGTTTCTCACTTATGCAACACACAAAAACTTCACAGTATATCAAAGAGTGAATTTTTGAATGGACTTTTAGAAGAAGAAGTCTATGTGGGACAACCTCCAGGTTTTGAGCATAAAACTATTGGAGACAAGGTCTACAAGCTTAAGAAAGCATTGTATGGTTTGAAACAAGCACCAAGAGCATGGTGTTGGGAAATTTATTGTTTAAATTTTGATGAATGCCATGTAAAACTTAGACTAGAAAGTTGGCACCCCATTTTCTTTGTAATTTGTATTGAAATAGATATGACTGTACTAGCTGAGTTAAGTCAGCTACGCCTGGACATACATGAAGTCAACTGAAGACTGGGATGAAGACTCCGCTGTGAAGCAGCTGAGTATAGTAATGAAAAGAAGACAAGAACTCGACTGAAGGAGTAGCAGCTATGATACAGTTGTGAGAAGTGTCAGTCAAGTCAACTCAAGACAGCCAAGTCAAGTTGAAGTGACAGATGGGTCTTCCAATGATTAGGAGCTAACTCGAAGTCACCTGGGGAAGTTGAGGAAGCTGATCAAGTCAAGACACTGAAAAGAGTCCGCCGCAGAAGTCAAGAAAGTTACTTAAATAAGTAATACTTCCATGCTGCAATATTCTAAAGTGCTCAGTCCCAGAAGCGTGCAAAAGGAATAAACCAATGGGAAGCTGAAGGTTTAATTAATACGAGGTAATGTCAATCTCAAGGACTGCAACAAGACAAGCCAATGACCAATAGTGTCTTTTGAAAATAAGCCTATCTCTTCAACGGGCAAATTTTCAAGAGAGCACTATAAAAGGCTGAGGAATCAGTTTGAGAAAAGGGAACCTGAACCACGAACACTCAAGCTATTATTCAAGCTGTAATCTACAAAAATATTCTCAAGTTATTCAAGCTAATCGTCAAGCCTAAACTTCGAAGGAAATCAATCCAACACCAAGCTGTGAAGGAAAGACAACTTCAAACTGTTGAAGAGGAAACTTTTGAAGAATCAAAAAGGGGTCTACATTCCAAGGAGGATTGTAGAAAGGTTCAAGGTCGAACCAGTCTCAAGTCATTGGAGGGCTTGGTGATCAAATCCAAGAAGCTTGAGCAAGTGAGTCAGAGTAGCAAAGGCAATGCCCCGTGAAGAAGCTAAGTCGGACGAGAAGCCACTTTGTGTGACCAAGGCATCTCAGATCGAGTCCCAAAGGATCAAGTCACCGTGTGTGATCAAGACTTGCATCCGGGACCGATGACCACTTTGTACGATCAATACTTAGTGGATTCCTCCAGGAGTTAGAGAAGAGAGGATTAGAAGAATTACCCCATCTTCGAACCTCTATAAAATTTATTGTGTCATTTACATTTTAGCATTTACTTACTGCATATTATTTAATATCTGCTGATAATTTGCTATCCAATTGATATTTAACAAAGTGCTAAAACCAAATGTTAAAACAAACTTAAACCAAATTCAAGGGTGTTAAGTCTTCCGCTGAAAATCTCATCACAGTCGAGTTAAGTATTAGACTAAGCAGCTCAGTTATTCTATCAGCAGCTCAGTCGAGTCTATTAAGTGACTAACTCTGCTGGTTAACTAACTTAGCTGTCCATTAAGGACATAACTGTAAAATCAACTCTGAACTTATTCAAAAGGACTAAATCAAAAAGTTGGTAAGGTTTATTCACCCCCCCTTCTTAACCTTACTTACACCCCTTGGGACCTACAAGTGGTATCAGAGCGGTTGGTTCATTGAGCCTTCCGCACTGGTTACTGAACTAGATATCCAAGTTTTTCAAAGAAGTTTTTTTTAACACTTGCTCTTTCAAAAGCCATCTTTTTAATAGCAAAGTTATTATCATGGAAGCAAATCTGACACGCATTCCTATGTTCACCTTGAAGAATTTGATGACTTGAAAACTCCAAATAGGAAGTACTCTGTAAAGAAGAAAGAGAGCTACCAAAAGCCCCATAAGTTCTATAAAAGTAACAAATATGATGGGAATGGTAGAAACTACCCAAGTCAAGCTGATTGGAGTAATGTGAAATATCAACAAAGACCTATGGAATACAAGCCTAAATGACAAAGGCCTAGAACTCAGCAAAGGCCATTCCAAAGGCAACAAAGCTATTATCAGCACACATATGCACCCAAGCACTATACTCTAGAGATATCACAATTACCCAAAGAAGACAATTGCTAAAACACACACATACAGACATACAGACAAAAGAGACAGCTGTATGAACCTAAAACCCCCAAGCAATTTGCCAAAGTGAATTATGATTATGGCACAGATAGATGGCGACCCTTTAGAGTCAAATCATTTGGCTATAGGTTGGTTGGATCATCTTACAACACTAACCCCTCAGGACCCAGGCAAGAATGGGTACCAAAAAATTAATTTCCTTGATTGCAGGTTCAAAGAACAGCTGAGTGCCAAGGAACCTGGTACATGGATAGTGGCTGTTCCAGACACATGACAGGAAACAAGAAAAATCTGTCAGAATTCAAGGAGATTAGAGGTGCAAAAGTCATATTTGGAGGAAATGAAGCTCGGGGAAATTAAAGGCACTGGATCCATCAAGAAAAATGGATTAGAAATCACAGATGTTGCATATGTTGAAGGCCTCAATTTCAACTTACTAAGCATTAGCCAACTCTGTGACAAGGGCTACAATGTTCGATTCAATATGGGAGTATGTCAAATCAAAGACACTGAATCAAATGAAGTAGTGCTGCAAGGATACAGACAAAAGAACATGTATGTGGTAGATTGGTCGACTGCCACACCAAGCACGTGTCTATTAGCAAAGAGTACAACCGAATCAAGTTGGCTGTGGGACAAGAAGCTGAGTCACCTGAATTTCAAGACAATTAACAAGCTTGCAAGGAGTAATCTTGTAGAAGGACTGCCAGATTCAGTATATTATAAGGAAAGTGTCTGTGATGCATGCCAGATGGGAAAGCAAATCAAATCATCATTCAAAGAAAAGTCAAGTCCATCTTCAACAAGGATATTACATCTGTAGCATATGGATCTATTTGGTCCAGTTGAGCCAGCCAACATAAGTGGAAAGAAATACACTCTAGTAGTGGTGGATGATTATTCAAGATATACATGGACAATCTTCATGTGTGAAAAGAAGGAAACCTTGCAGAAATTACCCCAACTAATGAAAAGAGTTCAAAATGAGAATAGTCAAACCATTATAAGGATAAGATCTGACAGAGGAACTGTGTTTGTCAATGGAATAATAACTCAGTATTGTGTTGAAAATGGTATTGCTCATAAACTTCCTGCAACAAGGACTCCACAGCAGAATGGAGTAGCAGAAAGAAGGAACATAACTCTCAAGGAAGCTGCAAGAACCATGTTAGCTGAAGCTGGATTGCCAAAAAGATTTTGGGCTGAAGCCATCAATACTGCATGCTATACTCAAAATAGGTGCATGATAAATAGACAGCTGACAAAGACTTCCTATGAAATTTGGACAAGGAGAAAGCCAAATGTTGGGTACTTTAAAATATATGGATGTAAATGCTTCATCCACAACAATGGGAAAAATAATCTAAAGGCTTTTGATGCCAAAGCTGATGAAGGTATCTTCTTGGGATACTCAGCTGAAAGCAAAGCCTATAGAGTGCTGACCAAAAGGACTATGATCACAGAAGAGTCCATCCATGTAGTGTTTGATGAACCTAATGTAAATGGAGAAGATCTTGAAGAGTTAGCTGATAAGCTGAATCAACCAATTATGCAGAAGAGTACCTATGTTAAAGCTGAAGTTGGAGCAATAAACCGAGATGAAGATGATGTAGCTGATTCACAAAGGCAGCTGGAGAATCTACAGCTAAGTGATGTGGAGAGAGTTGCTCAAGACAACACAGCTGCAAGACGACTGAACCCAGCTAACTTACTCCAACATGATGTGAGATGGCTTCGAGACCATCCACCAGAGCTAGTCATTGGACATGTAAGAGACGGTGTAAGAACAAGATCCAGAGCTCAACAAGAAGCAATGTTCACTTGTTTTTGTTTTCCCAAATAGAGCCAAAAGATGTGTCCCAAGCATTGGATGATGCACATTGGATTCAGGCCATGCAAGAAGAGCTGAATCAGTTTGAAAGAAACAAAGTATGAGAATTAGTTCAAAGACCAACCCATCAAAATGTTATTGGCACAAAATGGGTTTTCAGAAACAAAATGAATGAAGAAGGTTCTGTGGTAAGAAACAAAGCAAGATTGGTAGCCAAAGGGTATTGCCAAGAGGAAGGAATAGATTTTGATGAAACCTTTGCCCCTGTTGCAAGATTAGAGGCAATAAGGATGTTTCTTGCCTATGTTGCACACAAGAACTTCATTGTATACCAAATGGATGTAAAAAGTGCATTCTTGAATGGATTATTGGAAGAAGAAGTCTATGTTGAACAACCTCCAGGATTTGAGCAGAAGACTCTTGGAGATAAAGTGTACAAGCTCAAGAAAGCTCTATATGGATTGAAACAGGCACCAAGAGCATGGTATGATACATTATCTCAATTCCTAACAGATAATGGATTCACCAAAGGCAAAGTGGACAGAACACTCTTCAGAATTCAAGATGGAGAGAGTATACTGCTTGTTCAAATATATGTGGATGACATCATTTTTGGATCCACAAACAAAGAGTTGTGTGATAAATTCTCAAACCTCATGCAAGGCAAATTTGAGATGAACATGATGGGAGAGTTGACATTCTTTCTAGGACTTCAAGTTAAACAGCTGAAGGATGGTACCTTCATATATCAAACAAAGTATACCAAATATTTAATGAAGAAATTTGGCATGGAAGAAAAGTCTTCTATGAAAATACCAATGAATACATCAGTCAAGATGGATATGGATGCAGATGGCAAGCCTGTGGATCAAACTAGATACAGAGCACTTATTGGATCACTGCTCTATATCACAGCAAGTAGGCCAGACATCACCTTTGTTGTAGGTGTATGTGCAAGATTTCAATCTGCACCAAAAGAAAGCCATATGACTCAGACTAAGAGAATCCTAAGATATTTGAAGGGATGCCAGGAAGTCGGCTTATGGTATCCAAAGGAAGGAGGATTCAAGCTTATTGGTTACTCAGACTCTGATTATGATGGATGTAGAGTGGACAGGAAGAGCACTTCAGGCACATGTCAAATGCTTGGAAACAGACTGGTTTCCTGGTTTAGCAAGAAGCAAAACTCAATAGCCACATCCACAAATTGGCCGAGTACATAGTGTGGGCATTTGTTGTGCCCAAGTCTTATGGATGAGACAACAACTGAGAGATTATGATGTTGAAGAAAAATAAATTCCAATTTTATGTGATAACACAAGTGCTATTGCAATCACTCAAAATCCTGTGTTGCACTCAAGAACAAAGCACATTGATGTCAGATATCATTTTATAAGAGATCATGTTGAAAAGAAGGACATCACCTTGGAATATATCTCAACTGATAAACAGTTAGCTGACATATTCACAAAGCCATTATGTGAATCAAGATTTGAAGAACTCAAGCATGAGCTAGGGTTGTTGAGCTGAGTTAACACTCAGAAGATTCAAGGAGAAGAGATGAAACAAGAAAAGATGAAAATGGAGCTAAGTTCATAACTCAGCTAAGTGAATCAGCCGTATAGGAAAATCAGCTGCATCGAGTTAGCTGACAGCTGAGTACCTATGTGAAAATAGAGAAGAGTTAAATCAGCTAATGAGTAAGCTGATTTATTTATGAGCTAAGTGAACGCAGTCGTTTTTAATAAGCGGGAATGTTTTTAAGGATGACGTCAGCGCAATAATGACATATACAGTGAAAAGCCACGACCAAGCCTATGATTGGATATAAATGCTGCCGCATTAAATGCGAGAAATGAAATGCTAATCGGCGTGCTAAATCTGAGCCTTTGATCTCGATCAAATTTCAATAACCGTATGCACGTCCTTTCATAACACATACATATACCATTTCATCCGTTTTCTCTCTCACACTACACCAAAACTGTTCATCTCCCCAAAAGCAAGACTGTATTTTTCTCTTGAAACCCCATCAATCTTCAAAGCAAGTTTCTCAAAAATCGTTCGGTAAAAATCACTGAAATGGCAACTACTTATGATTTCACTAAGTTGGGAAAATAAATCCACACTGGCTCTACTGTGGATTTCGAAGGGATGATCAAACAGGGGTCCGATGAAACCTTTGTGAAGAAGATAGCTGAGAAAGTAGAAAAATCTGGGCTGAAACCCTTTCTCACTATGGAGTTTCAGATGACTTATGTTGAAGAAGTCGCTCAGTTCTATGTGAATGCTGAAGTTCACGATGAGGGCATCAAGTCGTCTGTTCACGAAAAGGAGTTTACGATCACTGCTGAGGATCTAGCGGAGCATTGTTTGCTGCCGTCAGAAGGAGTGCCAGAGATATTGGAGGCCGATGTAAACTTGGCTGCTGCATGGAAGGAAGTGGCCAAACCTGACTATGTTGCGAAGTTTGTTTACACAGCTGACAAGAAGCTGCTGAAGGAAGATTACCACAAGTTGCTAGATATTGTTGCCAAGTGTGTAGACATCAAATTTGGAAGCTTTAATCAGCTGTCCAGAACTAAGTTGATCGTGATGGCTGCGATCATGGAGGAGAAGAAGGCAAATTGGTCAGAGTTTGTATACAGCAGACTCTGTCAAAATGTTGGAAACAAGTATTTCAAGGAAGATGGATCGTTCGGAGGATCCTTGGGGTATGGGCTTGTTATTGGCCGGCTGATGGAGGTGAATGGAGTTCTACTCCGACATGGAAAGACGTTCCATGTCAACAAGAAAATGTTCCGATCAAATCTTTCCGGAGCTCAGAAGAGAGCTTATGCCAAGAGAGCAGATACAAGTGAGGGGGAATCAGCTGACCCTGAGGAAACAGTTGTTGTCTCCCCTCCCAAGAAGAAAGCCGCCCCTGCAGCTGGAAAGAAGATTGTTGCGCCAGCAATGAAAAAGAAAACAACTGCACCTGCCCCTGCAGCCGTGTCTCCTGCCCTTGCAGCCGCAGATGAGAAGGAACCTCAAATAACTTCTCCAGTTGTCAAGAAGAAGAGGACTAACAAGCCAAGAAAGCCAGTTCCTTAGAAAAAGAAAGTAGCACCGGCCCCTGCCGCCCAGGACTCTGAGGAAACTGTATCCGAACCAGAAATTCCTCTGGGGAGGACTAAAAGAAGAAGACTCTTCAAGCGTTCAGAGCTTAAGAAAATAGCTGAGTCTGCCACTCAGCTAGAACAGATCAAAAATGACTTGAGAAGTACGATCTCAGAGATTATTGATGAAACCACCAAGTCTGTTGAGGCCGATCAGCAGAGGCAAGTCGAAGACCCAGATGTGGATAGAACAGTTGAGGAGCATGTAACAGCTGAGACAGCTAAGTCTCCAGTAGATCAGGCCGTGTCTCCGCCCACAATAGATGCTGCTGAGGGTGAAGAGCAGCAAGCTATGCTACCCTCAATTCCTGAGACAGAAAGACAACACGAAGATGATGATGATGATGTGATCATGCTGTCTCAACCGTATCCAGACATCAAAAATCGTCTGCGTGAATGGAGGAAGTGGAAGCTGAGTCGATCAAGGGAACAATTCCAAAGACCTGAGTTTATTGAAGAAGAAGAAGAACTGATGAATTTCCTGGGGTTGACAACAGTGGTTCAAGCATTGGATGAAGAGAACTGCATCGATGTATTGAACATCTTCAAAGAAAATGAGAAGGAAAGGTTGGCAGAAGAGGCTGACGCTCGAGAAAAGGCCAACATCTGTCACTTCACGGGAACCACTGAGCATACTCATCCCCACCTCGATGTTCTTTCAGAGAGTGATGAAGATTTGGACCCTACTGTTGCGACAGAAGAGCTAGAAATGCAGCAAGCCATGCGAGAATCCAGAGTAATGCATGAGCAACGGCTAATGGAAGGACCTGGAGAGTCTTCCAAATCACAGCTGGAAACTGACCCCATGGGGGTGGTGCAGCAGATTGCAACTGTTGTTGCTGCGACCACTTCCCCAGCTCACTCTGAGGAAGGTTCCAAGGGAAACGACGATGAAACTGGGAACTTGGGGACCCAAGTCGAGCCAACCCCTATTGAAGGTGTCTTACCACCTGCCCCAATGGCTGAACACTCAAAGGAAACAGCCAGGGAGTTTGGAGGTAAGTGACCCCAATCCAAGTCACTCAGCTGGTGTGCCAGCTGAGGGGGAAACTCCCTCCACTGCAGCTAGGTCGGAGGTTATTGCAGATGACTCCACAGCGAATCTAGGAGGCGAAGTGGAGAAGGAAAAATAAAACGAAACACAGCAAGTTGTCACTAAAGAAGCTTGGACAGTTGAGACTGTCTCAGCTGAAGTGCCAATCGCTCTCGCAGTAGGGCCGAGGACGCGCGATGCGTCGAGGCACGGGGATGAATCGCCCGGGAGTTAACACTCTGGGCAATGAAAGTGCAATCCACGGAGTTGAGGCTCCTGTGGATGCCACCGTCGAAGACCCCAAGACAACTGAGTCTGTCGAAGGGAATGTCCACGGCCTTGCTGCAGTTGAGACTGCAGGAGGTACTTAAGGCCTATGGGAGGTTGAGACTTCCCGGGGTAAAGAGGCAGAAGCACAGAACATCCCTCCAGTTATCATCGATGCATCTGAGAAGGAGATAAGTGCCATTCACGATTCCCAAGACAACCCTGATGTAACTTTTCTGGGATCTGAAGGTGAAGATGAGGCTGAGTCATCCCCTGTTGCAAGTCCAAATGACTCAGCTGAGGATGTTCTTCCCAACACGAGTAAGCCAGAATTCAAGGCTGCTCGTCAAAAGTTCAATTTTGATGATGAGCCACCCCTACAAGTCTCATCATCATCCGATGACGCTACTGATACGGCTGAGGACCAGACAACTCATATGGAAAAACCAGCTGAGACCGACGAAGCTGTTAAGACAGCTGAGGCTCAGCCAGCTGGGTCAATACCACAACAGACCCCAGCTGAATCACAGTCAACTGTGCAGGCTCCCAAAGCTGTAGCAGAATCGACTCAACCGGGCACATCACGGCCACAAGTCATAGTCGAACAGATTCCCTATGTCCGTGATGACGCGTTTGAACAAACATTCCCTTTCTCACTAGAGCTGCCTGATCTTGATGAAGAATCAGCTAGAGATCAACAACGTTTCCATAGACCTGATCTAGTCATTCCCACAGATACCATCATCCCAGCAGATTTTGATTTTGATGCTGCTTGGCCACCAGCTGAGACAGAGGTGAAAGCTGAGGTTCGAGAAGTCTTCAAGGCAATATTTGCGGAGATAGAGAAGATGGAAAGACACCAAGCCTCATTGGATATGCGGCTGGATAACAGAGATGCTAATCTTATGGCCGATCTGTGTGGAATCATAGTTAGGATTTGGGAATGGTGGCAACAACAACAAACAATGCGTGTGGAACAAGTTCGATACTTTAAGGCATTGTACAACAAAATGCTGATCTGGAGCGCTGATAACGCTGATATGAAGAGAAGAATGCAAGAAAACATTGATAGAATGCATGAATCTCATACTACAGAAATGGAACTGTTGCATGAATTTCATCGAAAAGAACTTCTGCGCGTGGAAGAAAACATGAATGCAAAATTCAGCCTTCTTATGGCTGAAATGAAGTTGGTGACAGCCGAATCGAAAGCCACCCGCTCGGAATTTCGAAGCAAAGATACTCCACTGTGAGAATCCAGCGAGAACTCGGCCTATCACGGTGTCTAGATTTCATGCTTGCTGGCATGTTTCTAGGGGTTCCTCTCTCCTTTGATGATGCCAAAAAGGGGGAAGAGGAATACCTAAAGAAGCAGCTGGAAGGGTCTGCGGTTGAGAAGGAAACAGCTGTGAAGAAGAAGACAGCTGAGGATCAAAAGAAAGAAAAGGGAAAATCTGTTGAGGGTGAAGGTTCGAAAGACATGACTTTAATGGTTGCTAGAACCCCTCAACAAGGACTTGTCACGACTGACATCATAAGCAAACTCCCAGTGACTCTGCCGCTCCAACACTCTGTTGTGCCCATGTCTGAGAAGAAGAAAATAGTAGAAGCAGGGATGAAGGAGGTTGAAGGAAAAATGTATGCCCGTGTGATGGACATATTGAAACAATATGGAGGCATCCAGCAGGAAGAGACACTGATGCCAATTCAGATGTTGGAACCGAGCCTAGATCAGTCGATGAATTCAAAACGCTCGAATCCGAAGGATACTCCGAAGGCATGTCCATAGCCCAAGCCTGGGACTTGTATTGGGAAAAAGGCCTCAAGTCGTGTCAAGAAGCGATAGGGCGACGAGGAGCTCCTAGCGATCACTCTGGGTCACTCTCTTGGAAAGAAGAAGGCCCCAGTACAATACACACCCAGAGGAAGAGGTAGAAGCAGTGGAGGAAGAGGTTTCGGACCTAGACCTCTACCCAAAAATATCGAATATATAGATCCAAGAAAGAAATGAGGGATCTATTGGGCTGGGTATGATGAAGTAGCCAAGAAAGGAAAAGGAAAGATGAAGCTGCCAGAAAAGCTTATGAGAAAAAGAAAGCAGCTGAAGAAGAGAAGAAGAGAAAAAAGTCAGAAGACGACAGAGCTGATGAAGAAAGAAGGAGGCAGCGAAGGAGATGAAGAGTTGTTGTCCACCCCTTCATGTAATTTACTATTGTAAATACATAATTATGTAAGTCTTCTGTATATTATATAAGAAATCTGTAAATTCTCTATATTTGCGTAGACATAGATGTTTGCTCTGATACACTTTGTAAACCGCTGGTAAAGGACAAGAAAGTTATGATCAATAAAAAGATTGATTCTACGCATACATTCTCTGTTAATGCACTATCTGTATGTATCTTTGCTTTTTACATTTTGAATGTATAAGTTTTGGCATCATCAAAAAGGGGGAAATTGTTGGGAATTTATTGTTTAGATTTTGATGAATGCCATGTAAAACTTAGACTAGAAAGTTGGCACCCTAGTAATTTGTATTGAAATAGATAGGACTGTACTAGCTGAGTCAAGTCAGCTACGCCTGGACATATAAGAAGTCAACTGAAGAGTGGGATGAAGACTCCGCTGTGAAGCAGCTGAGTATAGCAAGGAAAAGAAGACAAGAACTCGACTGAAGGAGTAGTAGCTTTGATACAGCTGTGAGAAGTGTCAGTCAAGTCAACTCAAGACATCCAAGTCAAGTTGAAGTGACAGATTAGTCTTCCAATGATTAGGAGCTAACTATAAGTCACCTGGGGAAGTTGAGGAACTGCAGTCAAGTTAAGACAATCAAAAGAGTCCGTTGCACAGAAGTCAAGAAAGTTACTTAAATAAGTAAGATTCCATGCTGCAATATTCTAAAGTGCTCAGTCCTAGAAGCGTGCAAAAGGAATAAACCAATGGGAAGCACTGCACCTGTGTTAGGCTCAAACTGAAGGTTTAGTTAATACGAGGTAATGTCAATCTCAAGGACTGAAAACAAGACAAGCCAATGACCACTACTGTCTTTTGAAAATAAGCCTATCTCTTCAACGGGCAAATTTTCAAGAGAGCACTATAAAAGGCTGAGGAATCAATTTGAGAAAAGGGAACCTGAACCACGAACACTCAAGCTATTATCCAAGCTGTAATCTACAAAAATATTCTCAAGTTATTCAAGCTAATCCTCAAGCCTAAACTTCAAAGGAAATCAATCCAACACCAAGCTGTGAAGGAAGGACAACTTCAAACTGTTGAAGAGGAAACTTTTGAAGAATCAAAAGGGGGTCTACATTCCAAGGAGTATTGTAGAAAGGTTCAAGGTCGAACCAGTCTCAAGTCATTGGAGGGCTTCATGATCAAATCCAAGAAGTTTGACCAAGTGAGTTGTAGTAGCAAGCACCGCCCGTGAAGGAAAAGCCGAGTCGGACGAGAAGCCGTTTGTGAGACCAAGCGCATCTCAGATCGAGTCCCAAAGGATCAAGTCATTTGTGTGATCAAGACTTGCATTTGGACCGATAACCACTTTGTATTTCGATCAATACTTAGTGGATTCCTCTAGGAGTTGGAGAAGAGAGGATTAGAAGAATTACCCCATCTTCGAACCTCTATAAAATTTATTGTGTCATTTACATTTTAGCATTTACTTACTACATATTATTTAATATCTGCTGATAATTTGCTATCCAATTGATATTTAACAAAGTGCTAAAACCAAGTGTTAAAACAAACTTAAACCAAATTCAAGGGTGTTAAGTCTTCCAATTGAAAATCTCATCACAAGTTGAGTTAAGTATTAGACTAAGCGACTCGCTTATTCTATCAAAAGCTCGAGTCTATTAAGTGACTAACTCTGCTGGTTAACTAACTTAGCTGTCCATTAAGGACATAACTGTAAAATCAACTCTGAACTTATTCAAAAGGACTAAATCGAAAAGTTGGTAAGGTTTATTCAACCCCCCCTTCTAAACCTTACTTACACCCCTTGGGACCTACACATGGTATGACACATTGTCTTAATTTCTTATAGACAATGGATTCACCAAAGTCATAGTTGACAGAACACACTTCAGAATTCAAGATGAGGAGAGTATACTGCTTGTTCAAATTTATGTGGATGATATCATCTTTAGATCCATAAATAAAGAGGTGTGTGAAAAATTCTCAAACCTTATGCAAGGGAATTTTGAGATGAGTATGATGGGAGAGCTGACTTTCTTCCTAGGTCTTCAAGTCAAGCAAATGAAGGATGGAACCTTCATAAGTCAAACCATATATACTAAAGATTGAATGAAGAAATTTGGTATCGAAGAGAAGTCATCTCGTGAAGATGGACATGGATGCAAAAGGAAGGCTTGTTGACCGGACAAGATATATAGCACTTATTGGATCATTGCTCGACTTGACTACAAGCAGACCAGACATCACCTTTGTTGTAAGGGTATGTGCCAGATTACATTCTGCTCCTAAAGAAAGTCCTTGACTGCAGCTAAGAGAATGAAGGACATCCGCAAAGTTGGCTTGTGGTATCCAAAAAAAGGTGGATTTAAGCTGATTGGATACTCAGACTCAGACTATGTTGGATGTAGAGTTGATAGGAAAAGTACATCTGGTACTTGTCAAATGCTTGGAAATAGATTGGTTTCTTAGTTCACCAAGAAACAAAACTCAATAGCTATATCCACAACTGAAGTAGAGTACATTGTTGCAGGCAACTGTTGTGCCCAATTTTTATGGATGAGGTAACAACTGAGAGATTATGACATAGAAGAGAAAGAAATTCCAATTATGTGTGATAACATAAGTGCTATTGCAATCACTCAAAATCAAGTATTGCACTAAAGAATAATGCACATTGATCTCAAGTATCATTCATAAGAGATCATGTTGGAAAGAAAGACATCACATTGGAATACATATCAACTGAGAAGCACTTAACTGATATATTCACAAAGCCCTTATGTGAAGATTTGAAAAACTTAAGAATGAGCTTGGACTGATTGAGCTAAGTTAAAATGCTCAGAAGACTCATCCAACTGAGTAAAATATGGGAGAGTTGCATATCATAAGAGTTTCACTCATCTAGCCAAATGAAACAACTTTTATAGTTGTTCAGCAGAATCAAGTTAGCTGGACAAATAAGTCTCATTCAGCCGTATAAAAGGAAGAGAGAAGCAGAGTCAAGTCATAAATGAAGAAAGTTAATTCATTTATGAACTAAGTAACAAAACAATTTCGTTTGCAATTGTAAGATTTAGAAGGGAGGGTTGAAATAACAATAACAACTTTTCGATTTAGTCCTTTTAAAATTTTTTTAGAGTTAACTCAAATCAACTAAGTCCTTGAGGGACAACTAGGTTGGCTTACACAACAAAGTTACCCACTCAACAGACTCAACTGAGCTGTTGAAAGTATAACTTAGTTGCTTTCAGCTAACACTTAGAATTACAATTGATTTGGTTTTGTCAGTGGAAGACTTTCCACCCTTATAATTTTTAAGCACGTTTTACAACACTTGTTTTAGCTGTAGTTATTATCAGCAAAGTTCAGCAATTTTAACTTAGCAGCAAATATAAAATAAATGCAAGAATTAAATTTTCTGTAAGGTAAATGGACACAAGCAATTTATAGTGGTTCAAGGATGGAGTAATTCCTCTAATCCACTATTCTCTAACTCCTGGATCAATCCACTAAGTAACTTGATCTTTGTTACAAAACAATCAACAATCCGAGTCAGCTTCGATCACACAGCCTGCTGTTTCTGGGACTCAGCTTCTTCACAAAATAGTTGTCTTGCTACTTCAGCTCCTTCAAACTCTTGGATTTGTTCACACAACCCTCCAACGAGTCTAAATATAATATCCCGTATTTTTCAATTATTATTATATAAATTATAATTTTATTAATCAGATATTAATATTTAAAATTGATCATTATCCATTTACAATCCGCATTTTTTATTAAACCCTATTAAGATAGAATTTCAATAGTATTAGATTCTAAAAAAAATAAAATTTTATCTTATCATTAACAAACCCTACTTATCTTCAAACTCCATAAAATCATCTTATAAATACAAATTCTTTCAATACACCCTAATTTCATAATTTGGTGTAGAAATTTAAATTAGGGTTTCTAACATTAAATTTTATCTAATCAGATTTTTAATTTAAAAATCAGAATATATTACATTTAATTAGTCATTTTTAATGAAATTTCAGTTATGGATTTGAAAAGTTCCTAGCTTAATGATGGTAGATGAAAGGATATGAGTTTATGATTTCTAACATTTAAAAAAAACACAATTCTTATTAAATCTTCATCAAAGAAATACCATTTTAATTACTAGTTTTTCCCTTACACTTTTTACAAATACTTTCTTCTACAATTAGGAATATCTCTAGAACTCGCTTTTTGTTCTTTTTTCTACAGCAACCATATACTGTTTGAAATCACACCAACCTAGCCACTTAGCCAGATTCCAGTTGCACTTTATAAATTTCATAAAAAAAAAGAAAAGAAGAAGATGAATAGACGGACAAAAGTTTCTAAGGATAATGGAGATTTTGAGGATAAGGTGAACAATGGACATCAATGGGGATTTTAACTTGATTTGGGTAACCACTTTTTCCAAAAATTTAGAATAACCCCTCCAAATTTCTAATTGTCTATATGTAAACCATTGACTCATTATTTGAATGAGTTGACCAAACCTTTGATCAACCATTTGATCCAAAATTCAAGCTGAACTCGGAAACGAGGAACATGATTTACCACATCTTTTTACATTCTCTGCACAAGATATCTACAATTGTTTTAAGATGGGGATATTTCTATTAACTTATTGTTTGCCATTATTAAATGTTTCGTATACATGTATTCGTTTATGTGCAATGTGAAAGGAAATAAAGTTAGCTAGGGGCCGTAAGAAGATATGTGATCAAAAGTATGCTCGGGGTGAACCCACAATGCTATATTAGTCTGGGGCTGTAAGAAGGTCCGGGATCAAAAGTATCTTCGGGGTGTACCCACAGTGCTATAGAGTAATTGGTAAGTCGAGTAAATTACTTGTTGAATGTTTATGACTATGTCTATTCATGTATTTAATTATGACAAACTTGTCCCCACAGAGCGAGTTAAAAGCTCACCCCATATTTATTAACACTTTTTATGTTGAGGAGCCCGAGCGAGAATTGGAGGCGGTGGATCTGAAATAATAAATTTTAGTTAATTTGATGTTTAGAAATGTTTTATTATTGTCAATGCTTTTGACTTTTCTATTGAATACTAGTATTTTATTTTTAAAAGTTGTGTTTGGAATAAAAGTATTCTGTTTACTTGAATCCAAATTTAATTTAAGGCTATGTTTCATAAAATACTTTCTTTTATTGAATTATATGAGATTTAGAAATTTTGAGCCTTTACAAGTTGCGCTACGAATTTTTGTAATTGAATTATGTTTTACAAAATTAGAGTGGCACAGCGAAAGCGTGATGGATTATTTGGGTTATTAATAAAATGGTTCCGCTTACTTTTGAGATACGTCTTATTCGTTCGCTTTAAATACACTTTCTTATTAGATTAAACTACTTATATATTTTAAAAATTGGGGCGTTACAAGTGGTATTAGAGCAGGTCTACAGTTCTGTAGACTTTAAAAAAAATCTTTTCAAATTTTAAAAGAAAATTTTCTAGTGACATCCACCTCCGCCATATCTCATCGGATTCCTCAAGGTACGCAATTTATTATGTCATGCTATTCATTTTATTCATGAAATATGTTATATTATCATGTTTTAAAAGTACATTTTATAAATTAAAGTCATCATTTTTTTAAAAGAATTATTGCACGTGTACTTTCAACATTAGACAAGAATCCTCGTGCAAAAAGAATGACACTATTTTCTATGAACTTTGTTAAGATAACAAATTTCTAGGACGAAATTTTGTTAAAGGGGGATAGTATGTAATATCCCGTATTTTTCAATTATTATATAAATTATAATTTAATTTTTAATATATTAATATTTATAATTCAATCATTATCCTTTTACAATCCGATTTTTATTAAACCCTATTAAGATAGAATTTCACTCGTATTAGATTCTAAAAAAAAAAAATCGATTTTATCTTATCATTAACAAACTAGACTTATCTTCAAACTCAATAAAATCATCCAATCAATACAAATTCTTTCAATACACCATAATTTCATAATTTTGTGTAGAAATTTCAATTAGGGTTTATAACCTTAAATTTTATCTAATCAGATTTTTAATTTAAAAATCAGAATATATTGTATTTAATTAGTCATTTTTAATGAAATTTGATTATGGATTTGAAAAGTTGCTAACTTAATGATGGTAGATTAAAGGATATCAATTTATGATTTCTAACATTAAAAAACATAATTCTTATTTAATCTTCATCAAAGAAATACCATTAAAAGTACTAGTCTTTCCCTTTACACTTTTTACAAAAACTTTCTCGCTAGAATCGGTGTTGTAAAAATCGGCCTAGGAGTTAGGCGCCTCTAGGCCGATCCGATTTTTCCCAAATCGGTCAAAAACATCGTTTGTGAAAAATCGCCAGCGCCCGCCAGCGGGGGCTAGGCAGCCCAGGCGGCACCAATTCGGAGCTAGGAGCTCTCGTAGGTGGCCAAAAAATCGGGCCTCGGCGGGCACCTATGCGGGCTAGGCGGGAAAAATTGGCCAAAAATCGGTAAAAAAATGAAAAAAAATAAAAAGTAGTGTTGTTCCTAGGCGGTCTAGGTGCCTGCCTAGGGGCCCTAGGCACTAGGCGCTGGTCCGCAACCCGACTAGTGCCTAGCTATTTCTGCAACCATGGCCCGACCAGCGCCTAGCGATTTCTGCAACCATGGCTAGAATTAGGTATATCTCTAGAACTAGCTTTTTGTTCTTTCTTTCTACAACAACCATATACTGTTTGAAATCACACCAACCTAGACACTTAGCCAAATTTCAGTTGCACTTTATAAATTTCCAAAAAAAAAGAGAAAAGAATAAGGTGAATAGACAGACAAAAGTTTCTAATGATAATGGAGATTTTGAGGATAAGGTGAACAGTGGACATCAGTGGGGATTTTAACTTGATTTGGGTAACCACTTTTTTCAAAAATTTTAGAATGACCCCTCCAAATTTCTAATTGTCTACAAGTCAACCATTGACTCATTATTTGAATGAGTTGACCAAACCCTTGATCAACCATTTGATCCAATATTCAAGTCGAACCCGGAAATGAGGAACATGATTTACCACATCTTTTAACTTATTGTTTGTCATTATTAAATGCTTCGTATATGTGTATTCGTTTATGTGCAATGTGAAAGGAAATCAAGTTAGCTAGGGCCGTAAGAAGGTCCCGGATCAAAAGTATCCTCGAGGTGAACCCGCAGTGCTATATTAGTCTGGGGCTGTAAGAAGGTTTGGGATCAAAAGTATCCTGGGTGTACCCTTGATAGAGTAATCGACTAGTGAGTAAATTACATGTTGAATGTTTATGACTATGCGTATTGATGTATTTAATTTTGACAAACTTGCCCCCCACTTTAACGAGTTGAAAAGCTCACCCCATATTTATTAACATTTTTCAGGTTGAGGAGCCCGAGCGAGGATTGGACGCGGTGGATGTGAAATAATAAATTTTTATTAATTTAATTTTTAGAAATATTTTATTATTCTCAATGCTTTTGAATTTTCTATTGATTACTAGTATTTTATTTTTAAAAGTTGTGTTTGGAATCAAAATATTTTGTTTACTTGAATCCAAATTTTAATTTATGGCTATGTTTCATAAAATACTTTCTTTTATTGAATTACATGGGATTTTGGAAATTTTGAGTCTTTACAAGTTGCGCTATGAATTTTTGTAATTTATCTATGTTTTACAAAATCAGAGTGGCGCAGCGAAAGTGTGATGGATTATTTGGGTTATTAAAATTTGGGCATTACACTAAAGATTTTGGTTCGAACTTGGACCTTACTACTTCTCCTTCAACCTTGGAGAGTTGACCCCTTTGTTCTTTAAACATGTTTTCCTCTTCAACTGATGAAGTACTCTTTCCTTCACTAAATGTGTTGGATTAAATTCCTTCGAAATTAGGTTTGAGGATTTCTTTGAAAAGCTTGAGAGAATTTGCAGGTTAATGCTTGATTGCTTGTATGCTTGTATGCTCTCACTTGCTTCCTCAGCCTTTATAATGTATATTTTGAAATTATGCCCGTTGAAGAGATAGATATAAATTTCAAATCACACTCGTAGGTTGTTGGCTTGTCTTGTCTTCCAACATTGATGTGGATCGTACCATAAATTAAATACTGCGGCCTTTCCTTAATACTCTGCGGCCTTTCCTTAATATCTGCAGGTTTTCAGGTACATCTCATTGGTTCCTTGCTTTTTGCACTCTTTCAGCAAAACAACTTTATTGTTGGCAGCCTGGCACATGCCTATTTCCAGCAAAACCTTGACTTGTCTTGACAACGAATCTCTTTCAGTTTTCTTCAAGTCTTGTCTGCTGCATACCACTTTGACATCCGATTCCAATCATTTTGAAATGACTTAGGTGTCGGTCAGCTGACTGAGACAGCTTTTCCATCACTTGACTGAGTCTTCACTTCACTTCATACAGCTGACACACAGCTGGGTCTCCACTTCGATCTTCAGTCGAGTCTTGTAATCTTCAACTTAGTTGACTCCAACTTAGCTTATACAGCCCTATCTAATACAAGTTGAATTACATAGAAAATAGGGTGCCAACTTCCTAATCTAAGTTTTACATGGTATCATCAAAATCTAAACATAAATTTTCCCAAAAATTTCCCCCTTTTTGATGATGCCAAAACTTTAATAAAATATAGCAAATTAAATAGTGTAGTAACAAAGAATGTATGTGTAGAATATGTCAATTTTATTTGAACATATCATTCTTGTACTTTACAAACGCACTTTACAAAGGTTTTACATAGTATAACCTATACAAAGTATCAGATCTATACATGTCTATTCAGAGCTATGGAATCTTGTACAAATGTATCAGAGCCTTTAACATTTTACAACAAGTATCAGAGCTTTATGACTTTACAGAATACTTGCAAATTTTGTATTTACAACTAAGTAAAATACACTAGAGGGGTTTCAGTCGTCTTCAATGCCTCGATTGCTTCTATTTTCTCTCTTCATCCTCAGCTCTCCTCCTGTCTTCTTTAGCTCTTCTATGTTTCCTGTCTTCTTCCTCCCTTTTCATAGGCTCGTTTGGTAGCAGGGTCCTCCCTTCTCCGCCTTTCTTCCCATTCACGGTTGAGCCTTTCTTTTTTAGCTTCTTGCCTCCTCCTTGCCTCTTCATTCTTTCTCTCAACTTATATATTTGCAAGAGTATCAAACCCAACCCAATAGTAGTTGATTCCTTTTTTCCGCGGTCAACATATCTATCATCCTTTTGTTTTGGCTGTGATGGAGTACCTCTGCCTTTTCCACCATTGCTAAACTTTCCCCTTCCTCGCTACGACTTAGTTCCTCCTCTAAGAGAGTAATGTATGGGGGATTTGCCGTCTACTAACTGCTCAAACTCTACTGTCTATCAGCTGATTTACATAAGTCGAGTCCTTTCTCCCAATACAGATCCCATGCCTGGGGTAGAGTCATATTCTTTAAATATCCTTCTGCAGTTAGAGTTTGAAACTCCTCAAGGGATCTCGACTCAGATCCTGCATTAGGCAATGTAATCTCTCGAGCGGGTCTCATAGCTGGAGAGTCCTTTAATAGTCCAACTTGGGGGGCCTTCATACCTTGGATTCAAATCTTCAATTCTTCCAGAATGTTTCTCAGCTACCTTTTCAAATCCAGCTTCAATGGCTTGTCTAGATTTCTTGTATGCCAAATCAACTTTCTCTTCTAAGGACAATTCTTTAGGTAGTTGGCTGAGAATGGAGACTATCACTTTACTTTGCTGAGGGGTCTCAGAAAACATAATCTTCAAGCGTGGCTTCTTTACATCACTGCCTTCCCCCTTGCTGCTTGCTTTCCCCTTATTTCCATCCTTATAATTCCTCTGTTGCTTACTTTCATCTTCCCCCTTTTTGGAATCATCACCAAGGGGTAGAGCCAATTGAGGGAACACTCCACCAAGGAGTAGATCAAACTTACTGTTGGTCATGTCTTGCTCGTCATTAGTCTTGGAGTATGCTGGTCGGAATTTGGATCTCAGAGCCTTCATCTCGTCTACCATCAGCTTCATCTCAGTTTGGAGCACCATGATCCCCTTATGCATGTTGGCCTCCATCTTCTGAAGTTTTGACTTATGTTGAGCTTTGAGCAACTCCATATCGCTCTTGTGAGATTGATCCATTTTGAAGATATGGTCCCTTTGACACTGCTGAAACTTGGCCTTCTCTAAGCTCCAGATCACCATTTTTGCAAAGAGAGATTTAAAGTATGTGACCTGGTCATGCCTAAGTGCCTTTGTCTGCCCAATCCATTCCCTTATCCTTAGAATAGTTCCTCAGATATCTTCTCTGATGTTTGCATCTCGATTGTCAAGCCGTTGGTTGAGTGCTGTGAACCCATGTTCCATATTTTCAACTTCTCTACAAATGGCCTTGAAGGCTTTGTGAAAGTCGGCTGCATCAGCGGACCGCTTCTTCCGCCAAACAACATCAAAATCAAACCTAATCGACACCATTGTTGTATCAACAGAGTTCCAAATTCTTCAGCTGGGACTTGGAAGTATACCTCGCACTTTTAGCAGCTGACTCTGCTTCCAAGGGTATATGAGCCTCGAAAGGAAAGTAGTTAGCGAATAAATCCTCCAAAAAAATAGGAATTTCCACATCCTCGACAGTGGACCCTTTCCTTTTCCTTCAAAATTTCCTTAGCTCTGTGTACCTCTACTGTCTCGGGCGTCATCGGCATCTTGTGCACTGTGTTAGCCTCATCGAGCCGGCCCGATCGTCAACCATCTTAACAGACTTTCCGGCATTAGTAGTGTATTTCTTTTGGGTACTATTATCCTCGGTGACTCATCGGCGTCAATGGAAGGTGATGGCACCATGGGAAGTGGTCCATCAACCATTGTAAAATTGTCCGGAGCAGCTTTGTTACTTGCTTGCCTCCGTTTTGCCAGTACCTTCTCAAGAACTTTTTCCTCGGATGATTTTTTGATTTGCATTTCGCACTCGGCTTCATTGTCGATTCCCAAGAACTCAACTTCAACATTCTCTTGGGAATCATGAAGATCACTTATTTCCTCTTCTTCAATGATTTATTCCTAAGGGGTTGGCACTTGTTCATCGACCTTCTTACCTAGGGAAGTCTCAACCTCCTCTAAGGCCTTCATTACCCTCGTAGCCGAGTTTCAACCGATGGGCCTTTAGTTGTCCTTTTGCAACAGCACTTGTAGTAGCGAGGTCTTCAAAAGAAATCTGTACAGCAGATGGAGCTGCTTTAGGGTCTTCGGTGGCATATTGCACTTTCATGGACAAGAGTCTCAACTCCCGTTGCCTCAATACCATCCTTTGCCTTGGCTACATCAGCAGCTTCATTGGCCTGCATGGAAGCTGAAGTTTCAGCTGAGACAATTGAAACCGTCTGAGCTTCGTTAACCTCAGTTTGTTGTACTTCAGTTGTCTCACCTTCGCCTCCAAAATTCTCTTTAGTTTGGTCTCCTACAGTCTCCTCCAACCCAACTGTGGTGGTTTAAGTTTCCCCCTCAGTTGGCGCACCAGTTGAGTCTCGAGCAGTGGGGTCACTCGAAACCTGAGACATGGTTGTGTTTCCTTTTGTGTTATCAGCCATTTGGGCAGGTGTCTCAACACCTTATTCAGGGAGTGGCTTGGCTAAGGGGCCCTCTACATCATCTTCCTTATCTTCATCGCCATTATTCCTGGTGGATTCATTCTCAAAGTGCACGGGAGATGTGGTGGCATCAATTGTTCGCACCATCTCCATGATATCTGGGCTAGGAGTAATCATAATGGGAGAAGATTCTCCTTGGACCTTTGTCATACACTTCTTGTGCAGCTCTTTGGATTCCTTCAAAGCTTGCCTCAGCTCAGCCTTCTCCACAGGGTCAATTTTCTCAACGTCCCTGCCACTACTGGTTGTCCATTGGGCATGTTCTGGACATCCTATAAGGAAATAGGCGTGAGGTTTTAGAGATTCCTCAACAGCATTTGCCTTAGCCTTCTCCTTAGCTTTCTCTTCTTTCTTTTTATCAAAAAGGGTAGCAGAATAAAAATATGGAGGACAAGTCTCTTGTGAGACAATCTCATGAATATAAATCACTGAGACGGAGCCTCACATGGTCCCCTCATCCTTTCTCTCTCCTGGTCCCCCTCTCATCCTCTTTTCTAGTTCCCAAGGGGTGTTAGGTAAAGTCTGGAAGGAGGGGTTAATCGACTTTACAATTCTTTGATTTTACGAATCAGAATCTTAAAGAAAATAATTAAGTCCTCAAGGATAGTTGAGTAGATATTCAGCAAAAGAGTTAGCCACTTAAGAGTTTTCTTGTCAGAGTTGTTGGTAGAGTAACTCACTAAAAATAACTACTTATAAAATTAGTTTTCTTTTTACGTGAGCGTAAGACTTATACCTTTGTAAGTTTTGCCAATCAACACTTAGTGTCTTAGAGAGTTATTATGCAGTTTGGATAGCACGTAAAATGACACGATATAAATTTTCATAAATATAAAATACATGAATTTAAAAGACATAAATATTTATAGTAGTTCAAGGATGGGGTAATTCCTCTACGTCCACTCTTCTCATACTCTAGGAGGAATTCACTAAGTAACAGGTGACTTTTGTTACAAAGTACAACAGTCCTAGTAATTTGATCAGACAAACCACCACTAATGTTACTTCAACTAACTGGAAAGCGGGATTTGATCACGAAGGCCTCCTATAATTCAATCTTCTGGTACGTCAAGAACCTTACGACACCCCTTCACTACAAGGAGATGTAGACCGAGTTTGTTTACATAGATTTTCATCTTCAATGTTGAAACAACTTCGATCTTCTACAAACAGTGTTGGATGAAGTGTTCTTGATGAATCTTGTGTATAGCAGATTTAGCTTGAGAGTGAATTTTTTATTTTCAAATTCTTGCTTTTTCACTTATGTTGTGTCTCTTGTGTCTTGTGTCTTCTCTGAAAAAATACTCAGCTTTTATAGTGTGGATTTGAGTTTTGTCCATTCAAGAGATGAAAAAATCAAATCCCACTGTTGGACAGTTGGCAGGTCCTTTCTTGCAGCTTTGATGTTGACATTTCCTTGTATCCTTTTTCCTTCTGCAGATTTCTGAAAGTGGCAGTCTGCAGATGTACTTTTATTGGTTGAACCTTGTTGCCTTCATAAAAGCTTGCACTTTTATGGTTAAATATCGTACTTCTTTGATATTAGTGAATATCATCCTTGGACAAAGTTCAATGGATCCTTTCTAGTTGACTTAATCCTTCAGCTGCTTCACCCCTTCTTGACTGATACTAGAGTCTTATGAGAAATTAGTCTTCTAAATCAATTATGCTGTCAGTTTTCTGCTTTGACTTGACTGCCTTCACTCTGCTGAGAGTCTTCTAACAATGTACTTGGCTGAGAGTCTGCTGAACTTTTGTTAGTCATCTGCGAGTCTTCTGATACTTCATTATCAAGCCTTCTGAGATTCCACTTAGATGATTTTGCTCAGCCTAAGTCCTATCTGTTACATGTTAGAAATTACATTGAAAATAGGGGTGTCGAAATCCTAATACATAGTTTTCTACGCATTGATCATGCATCTATTATGAATATAATAAGTTGCGTTAATGGCTTCAGCCCAAAATCTCTTAGGCAACCCAGCTTCAACTATCATGGTTCTTTTAGCTTTCTTGAGAGTTCTGTTTCTTCTTTGAGCTATTCCATGTTGTGGAGTCATTGCAGCTGATAACTCATGAGCTATTCCATTATCTATACAATACTAAGCTATAATCCCATTGACAAACTCAGTTTATCTGTCTGATCTTATCTTGATAATTGACTGTCCTTTCTCATTTTGAACTTTCTTCATCAGCTGAGGTAACCTCTGCAGGGTTTCCTTCTTTCTATATATATAAATTGTCCATGTGTATCTTCAATAATCACCCACAACCATTAAGGTTGTTACCACTTATACTTGTTGGCTCAACAGGCCCAAACAAATCCATGCATAACAGGTGCAAATCCTTGTTGATGAAGGATTTGTCTTCTCCTTGAATAAGGATTTCATTTGCTTTTCTTTCTGACAAGCATCACAAATACTTTCCTTTTTGTACACAGAATTTGATAATCCATCAACTAGATGACTTCTAGTAACCTTATTGATTGTTTTGAAATTTTAGATGACTCAGCTTCTTATGCCACTGCTAACTTGCTTCAGTTGTACTCTTAGCTAGCAAACATGCGCTCGGAGTGGCAGTTGAACAATCTACCACATACATATTCTTCTTTTTGATATTAGATAGCACATTTCATTAGTTTATGCATCATTGATTTGACATACTCCCATATTGAAACTAATGTTATAGCCCTTGTCACAGAGTTGGATGATGCTCAACATATTAAATTTAAACCTTAAACATACGCAACATGCTTGATTTCCAAACTATTTTCCTTGATTGACCTAGTGCCTTTGATTTATTCTGGAGCTTCATTTCCTCCAAACATAACTTTTGCTCCCTTTTCTTCTTTGAAATTTGACAATTTGCTTCTATTTCCAGCTATGTGTCTAGAACAACCACTATCCATGTACCAGGTTCCTTGACACTCAACTGTTCCTCGAACCTGCATCAAGGAAATCAAAATTTAAATACCCATACCTGTGTGGGTCCTGAGGGGTTAACACTATATGGTGATCCAACCAACCTATAGCCAAATGATCTAACTGTAAGTGGTTGTCAACTTTCAGTTTCATAATCATAATGAATATTGGCAAACTGCATGAGTGCTTTTGCTAAATATAACTGTCTCTTTTGTCTGTATGTTTGTGTGTGCATGTTACATTCTTGTGATTGTGCTTAAAATGTTGTCCCATGTTTGCATAATGTTCAAGTGCAAGAGTGTGCTAATGTGCATGTAAGAAATGACCTAAATTGGTCTTTAGGCCTTTGCTACTGTGGTCTGTTGCCCTTAGGAGTCTGTTGATATTTCATAGGTGGATTACAATCAGCTTATGTGTGGTACTTTCTACCATTCCAATCATTTGTATTTTTTTTTTTTTTTTGTGAATGTTTTGGGACTTTTGGTAGTTCTATTTTGACTAAACATAATACTTTATGTTTGGAGTCTGTTGATAGACTCTTCTAAATTTAGTTTTAGTAGTCTTGTCAGTGTACTCAACTGGCTTCTTTTCTTTTACCTTTATAACCAAGGCTAGCATGTGTGTGTTTGGTTATATATTGGCGCAATATATGGTGTCTTAGACTTTTTGCTTCCCTTATTGCTTGAGGAGCCTTTTTCTAGGATCACTCTAGGAGTTTGTGTACTCACAAATAAGTTGAAACCCAATCCATCTTTTTCTCGTATTTCTTTTTTATCATCATCAATTCATCCATTAATTTAGATGATTTACTGAGTGATGCAATAGCAATTTTGAGTTCTTGTTCTCTCTTTTCTCTTGCAGTACACTCTGTTTTGACCTTTTCAATCCATTGAAAGAGTTACTTTCTTGGCGATTCATGATCCACTTGTCGGTCGATACCCGAAGCAATGGACGAAGTTGGTGAATCAACATCTCTTGAGGGAATGGTCTCACGAGTTTCACCAATCAAGGAATCTAAATCTAAGATGTGGGCTCTACAAAGAACTCATCCCCGACAATCGAATGAGCTGACTTTGTTTACAACTTTAGGGCATTGCATCGTCAAAGGTGAAGCTAAGTAGGGAGATCCAATCTAGTTTTCTGGTGAGATCCACTATATCAAGGCTTGTTGGGAAATTATTTTGTAGATTTTGATGAATGCCATGTAAAACTTAGAATAGAAGTTGGCACCCCATTTTTGTTGTAAATTGCATTGTAATAGATAGGGCTGGTCGAGCTGAGTTAAGTCAGCTATGTCTGAACATGCAAGAAGACAACTGGAGATAAGAAGGAAGACTCCGCTGCGAGGTAGCTGAGTGTGGCAAAGAAGAGAAGACAGGAACTCGACTGAAGGTGCAGCTGAGATGCAACTGAGTAATGTATCAGTCAAGTCAACTCAAGATAAGCCAAGTCTCAAGTTGAAGTAACAAAAGAGTCATCCAGTGATTGGAAGATGACTCAAAGTCATCTGGGGAAGTCAAGAAAATGCAGTCAAGTCGAGATAACTGAAAGAGATCCGTTGCACAGAAATCAAGAGAATTACTTAAACAAGTAATACTTCCATACACCTTTCTTGAAGTTCTCGATCCCCCGAAGCGTGCAAGAAGAATAAACCAATGGGAAGCACGCACACTGGGTCGAACTCGAAAGTCAAGAATCATTCATACGAGGAAGTGGCAATTTCAAGGACTGCAACAAGACAAGCCAACGACCACAAGTGACTTTCAAAAATAAGCCTATCTCTTCAACGGGCAGATTTTTCAAAGATCACTATAAAAGGCTGAGGAGTGTATTTGAGAAGAGGTTACCGACCTGAACCACGAACATTCAAGCAAACATTTGAATCAGTAACCAAAAATATTCTCAAATCATTCAAGATCAATCCTCAAGCCTACATTACGAAGGAAATCAATTCAACACTCACTGTGAAGGAAAGATAACTTCAATCAGTTGAAGGGGAAATTTTTAAGAATCAAGGGGTCTACATTCCACGGAGGATTGTAGGAAGGTTCGTGGTCGAACAAGTCTCAAGTTTTTGGAGGGCTTCATGATCAAATCCAAGAAGCTTGAGCAAGTGGGTCAGTAGTGGCAAGACAGTTTTGCCTGTGAAGAAGATGAGTCGCACGAGAAGCCAATTTGTGTGACCAAGGCATCTCGATCGAGTCCCAAAGGATCAAGTCGGTTTGTGTGATCAAGACTTGTATCGGACTGTTAACCACTCGTATATTGATCAATACTTAGTGGATTCCTCCAGGATTTGGAGAAGAGAGGAGTAGGAGAATTACCCCATCTTCGAACCTCTATAAAAACTTATTGTGTCATTTACATTTCAACACTTTAATTTCTGCATCTTATTTTTATATCTCATTTGATAAATTAGCTATCCAATTGATAATCAATCGAGTGCTAAAACCAAGTATTAAAACAAACTTAACCAAATTCAAGGGTGTTAAGTCTTCCATTTGAAAACAAATCACAGTCTAGTTAAGTCTTTAGTCAAAACAATTTGAGTTATTCTATCAACGGCTCGGTCAGTCGTTGAGTGACTAACTCAATTTGATTAACTAACTTAGCTGTCCATCAAGGACACAACCGTGAAGTATTAACTCTGAATATTTAAAAGGACTAATTTGAAAAGTTGGTAAGGTTTATTCACCCCCTCTAAACCTTACACTCACACCCCTTGGGACCTACAAGTGGTATCGGATCGGTTGGTTCATTGAGCCTTCACTGAGTTCTTGAACTAGATCTCCAAATTTTTCAAAGTTTGTTTTAGTACTTGAGCTTTCAAAACTCTTTTTACCAAAGCAAAAGTTATTATCATGGAAGCAAATTTGACACGCATCCCTATGTTCACAATTGAAGAATTTGATGATTGGAAAATTCGTATGCGAGGCTCATCTATCAAAGATTACACGATGAGATGTGGATAGTGATAGAGGATGGGCTACTGCAAATTTTAAAAGTGAACACAAATTGTAAGGAGAGCTGCAATTGAAAGTGAAGAGGATGTTGCTCCCGGCACGGTCATGGTTGAAAAACCAAGATTTGAATGGACAAATGATGAGAAAAAGATATAACTTGGACAATGTGGCCAAGGACATTCTTTACAAAACCTTGGACAAAGCCATGTTCAATAAAGTCAAATCATGCAAAACGGCCAAAGAAATGGGACAAGCTAACATTGATTTGTGAAGGCTCGTGAGCAAATCAAGGAAAATAAACTATCGGTTCTTTGTACATTAAATTTGAGAATTTCAAAATGATCGCATGAGAGACCTTGGATCAACTGGATGCTCGGTTCACGAAATTACCAACGAGCTATCTCGCACTTGGAAAAAAAATATACGAGAAGGAAATGTGTATGAAGATTCTAAGAAGTCTCCCGGTGAATGGGAAATGAAGGTCATGGCACTAAGACATTCCATGGACCTATCCAAGACAACCAACCATGAGCTATTCTCGGATCTCAAAGCCTACGAATTTGAGCTGAGAAGAGAAGACCAGGAGGAGACAGCTGTGCCCAAAACAACTGCTCTAATTGTTAAGGATGCCAAGAGAGCTAAGGTCAAATAAGTCATTAACCAAGAGGAAATAGCCCCGATGGTTAAAAGGTTTAACAAGTTCTTCAATAAGAACTACAAGAGAGGCAAGGGCGAATCCTCCGTAAGACACTCGGCTCCCTCCAAGTCAAGGGAAGATAGGCCAACCAAGAGAGCGAGCATCAAAAAGTTGAATATCAAAGGGTGACAATCCAAGAATGGAAAGAGTTGATCAAAAGGTTGAAAATCTATGTTTGGGCTGCAGCAACCAGGTCACTATGCCATTGATTGCCCATATCCGTGTAGTCAACAAATATAGGAATGAAGAAGAAAGAAAGGTCTTCTTGAGAAAGAAGACAAGAAAAGAAAACGCAATGTTGGTCTGCAGAGATCACGAGACAATGCCAAGTCAAGAGACACGGTGATTCGAGAGAGTAGTGAAGTGACTACTCAAGTGACTAAGAAGAAGAAGCTTGATCGTTTGATGGACAAGGAACAAGACCAACCTCGACCAAGAAGATGAGGTACACTCTAATTCATCACACTCGATTCTA
This sequence comes from Rehmannia glutinosa, assembly GCA_016081115.2. Lineage (NCBI taxonomy): Eukaryota > Viridiplantae > Streptophyta > Magnoliopsida > Lamiales > Orobanchaceae > Rehmannia > Rehmannia glutinosa. The sequence continues at coordinate 59,500,453 of CM071926.1, read as the reverse complement.
GTGATAGTGATCGTGACACACACACTTCATCACCCACCGATCTTTATGATTCATTAGGCAAAATGATGAAAGACTTTGAACACATTAAATCCTCACACACACTACTAAATGAGGAAAATAGCCTAATTAAGAGCCAAAACTCATGACTAACTAAGGAGATGAGTACTCTAAGTCAAATAGTCGATGAGAATGAAAGTCTAAAAATTTGAAAATGCTAAGCTAATAGCGAGAAATAGCTGCTATAGAAAAGTGGGAAAATGACCTCAAAAATGTGATTGCCTCATTCACTAAGGCATCTAAATCCTGGATGACCTTATTATGAGTCAAAGAGAATGTGGAGACAAGACATGCTTAGGATTTAATTCCTCTCGTGCTATGTCAAGCTCCAAAAGTGATTTTGGAAAAAGGATCTTCAAGTAATGAAGTATCTCAAAAATCCAAAACTCCAAATGGTGCACACACATTTATTCCAAAGCACAATCACAAGCAAACTGGCCTTGGTTATAAAGGAAAAGGAAAAAACCGAGTTGAGTGTCTTTGAGAGGACAATGGTGAAGAAATCCGAGTTCCTCAAAGCAAACTCCAAACAGAAATACTCAGTAAAGAAGAAACAGAGCTACCAAAAAACCCGGAAGTTCTATAAAAGAAACACATATGATGGGAATGGTAGAAAGTACCCAAGCCAAGTGATTGGGATAATGTGAACTTTCAAAGAAAGACCTATGGAATATAAGTCTAAGTGGCAAAGGCCTAGAACTCAAAGAAAGGCCATTCCAAAGGTATAAGAGCTTTCATCAAGACACACATATGCACCTAGGCACTACACTCGGAGATATCACAACTACCCAAAGAAGGGAATTGCTAAAACACATACACAGGCATACATGAGACAAAAGAGACAATTTGTATGAACCTAAAACCCCAAGCAATTTGCCAAAATTAATTATGATTATGGCATCGATAGATGGCAACCCCTTAGAGTCAAATCATTTGGCTATAGGTTGGTTGGATCATCTTACAATACTAACCCCTCGGGACCCAGGCAAGTATGGGTACCTAAAACCTAACTTCCTTGATTGGGTTCAAGGAGGAAGCGGTGAGTGCCAAGGAACCTGGTACATGGATAGTGGCATTTCAGGCACATGACAGCAACAAGAAAAAAACTATCAAAATTCAAGGAAGTCGAGGTGCAAAAGTCATATTTGGAGGAAATGAAGCTCGGGGAGAAATAAGAGGCATTGGATCCATCAAGAAAAATGGATTAGAAATCACGGATGTTTCATATGTTGAAGGACTCAAATTCAATCGCTAAGTATTAGCCAACTCGTGACAAAGGCTACAATGTTGGATTCAACATGGGTATATGCCAAATCAAGAACATCAATCCAATGAGGTTGTGTTGCAAGGATGCGAGACAAAAGAACATGTATGTGGTAGATTGGTCAAGCGCAACACCAAGCAATTGTCTACTAGCAAAAAGAACAATTTGAATCAAGTTGGTACGTGGCACAAAAAGCCGAGTCATCTAAATTTCAAAACAATTAACAAGCTTGCCAGAAGCAGTCTTGTAGAAGGACTTCCTGACTCAGTATACAATAAGGAAAGTGTATGTGATGCATGCCAGATGGGAAAGCAAATCAAATCATCATTCAAAGAAAAGACATGTCCATCTTCAACAAGAATTTTGCACCTGCTACATATGGATCTATTTGGTCCAGTTGAACCAGCTAGCATAAGTGGGAAGAAATACACCTTTGTGGTAGTAGATGACTACTCAAGATATACATGGACAATATTCATGTGTAAGAAGAAAGAAACTCTGCAGAAACTACCACAACTGATGAAAAGAATCCAAAATGAGAAGTGTCAAACCATTATCAAAATAAGATCCGACGAGGAACCGAGTTTGTCAATAGTATAATCACTCGATCTGTATTGAAAATGGTATTGGTCATGAATTATCTGCAGCAAGGACTCCACAACAAAATGGAGTTGCGAGAAAGAAGGAACATAACTCTTAAAGAAGCGACAAGGACCATGTTAGCAACGGGGCTACCTAAAAGATTTTGGGTGAAGCAATAAACACAACATGCTATACTCAAAATAGATGCATGATAAACAGACGGTGACCGACAAAGACTCCTATGAGATTTGGACACGGAGAAAGCCAAATGTTGCATATTTTAGAATATTTGGATGCAAATGCTTCATCCATAATAGTGGCAAAGATAATTTAAAGGCTTTTGATGCTAAAGCCGATGAAGGTATCTTCTTGGGATACTCGGTGAAAGCAAAGCCTCAGAGTACTCAACAAGAGGACTATCGTTCTGAGAGGAATCCATTCATGTGGTGTTTGATGAGCCAAATGTAAATGGAGAAGACATTGAAGAGTCGGTGATAAGTGAATCAACCAACCATGTAGAAGAGTCCCTATGTCAAAGGAAGCTGGAATTATAAACCCGGATGAAGATGAGATAGTTGAATCTCAAAAACAGGTTGGAAAATCTGCTAAGTGATGATGAGAGAGCTGATCAAAGCAACACAAGCGCAAGACAATGAACCACTAACTTACTCCAACCTTTGATGTAAGATGGCCGAGAGACCATCCACGTAACTAGTCATTGGAGATGTAAGAGAAGGTGTCAAAACGAGATCCAAAGCTCAACAAGAAGTAATGTTCACATGCTTTATCTCACAAATAGAGCCTAAATATGTGTCACAAGCATTGGATGATACACATTAGATTCAAGCCATGCAAGAAGAGCTGAATCAGTTTGAAAGAAATAAAGTGGGAACTGGTTCAAAGACCTACCCATCAAAATGTTATTGGCACTAAATGGGTATTGTAAAAACAAGATGAATGAGGAAGGTTCGTGGTAAGAAACAAAGCAAGATTGGTAGCCAAAGGATATTGCCAAGAAGAAGGGATAGATTTTGATGAAACATTTGCTCTTGTGGCAAGATTGGAAGCCATAAGGATGTTTCTTGCCTATGCAGCTCACAAGAACTTTATTGTATATCAAATGGATGTAAAGAGTGCATTTCTTAATGGTTTATTGGAAGAAGAAGTGTATGTTGAACAACCTCCATGATTTGAGCAGAAGACTCTTGGAGATAAAGTATACAAACTCAAGAAAGCTCTTATGGGTTGAAACAGGCACCTAGAGCATGGTATGATACATTGTCACAATTCTTGACTGGGAACGGATTCACAAAAGGCAAAGTGGACAGAACACTCTTCAGAATTCAAGATAGGAAGAGTATACTGCTTGTTTAAATATATGTGGATGATATCATTTTTGGATCCACAAACAAAGAGCTGTGTGATAAATTTTCAAATCTTATGCAAAGCAAATTCGAAATGAGCATGATGGGAGAACTGACATTCTTCCTTGGACTCCAAGTGAAACAGCTAAAGGATGGAACCTTCATAAGTCAAACAAAATACACCAGAGATTTAATGAAGAAATTTGGTATGGAAGAGAAGTCTTCTTTGAAAATACCAATGAATACATCAGTCCAAATGGATATGGATGCAGATGGCAAGCCTGTAGATCAAACAAGATACTGAGCACTTATTGGATCATTGCTTTATCTCACAAAGCAAAGCGAGCCGGACATCACCTTTCTTTGTAGGTGTATGTTCAAGATTTCAATATGCTCCAAAAGAAAGCCACATGATCGCAACCAAGAGGATCTTGAGATATTCGAAAGGTAGCCAAGAAGTTGGCTTATGGTATCCAAAGGAAGCGGATTCAAACTAATTGGTTATTCGGACTCGACTATCTTTGGATGTAGAGTTGACAGAAAAGCACCTCAGGCACATGTCAAATGCTTGGAAATAGGCTAATTTCTGGTTTAGCAAAAAGCAAAATTCAATAGCCACCTCTCTGGTGACGAGAATACATAGGCGCAGTAAATGTTGTGCCAAAGTCTTATGGATGAGACAAGTGAGAGACTATGAAGTTGAAGAAAAGGAAATTCCAATCATGTGTGATAACACAAGTGCAATTGCAATCACTCAAAATCCTGTGTTGCACTCAAGAACAAAGCATATCAATGTCGATATCACTTCATAAGAGATCATGTTGAAAAGAAGGACATCACCTTGGAATATATTTCAACCGATAAGCGGTTAGCTATCGACATATTCACAAAACCATTATGTGAGTCAATATATGAAGAACTCAAGCATGAGTTAGGGTTAATTGAGCTGAGTTGACACTCAGAAGACTCAAAGAAAAGAAATGAAACATGAAAAGAGGAAAAAGAGCTGAATTCGTAATTGACTAAGTGAATCGATCATATCGAAAATCAAGTTTGATCGAGTTAGTCGACAAATTTGAGTCACTAGAGAGCAAAGTGAGAAGAAGGATTGAATTAGCTAAGGAGCAAGCTGAGTCATTCATGAGCAAAGTGACAAAAACGCAGTCGTTTTTACTAAGCGGGAATGTTTTTAAGAATGACGTCAAAGATAATTATGACATGTACAAAGCTAAAGCCGCACACCAAGATTATGATTGGATATAAATCTTGACGCATTAAATACGAGAAATTAAATATAAATCGGCGTGCAAGATCTAAGGCGTTGATTTTGATCAAATTTCAAAAACCACCCGCACGTCCTTTCATGAACCATACTTAAACCATTTCGTCCGTTTCTCTCAGACTTTACCAAAAACTGTTCATCTCTCTCTAGAAAGCAAAAGCAAAAATTTTCTCTCAAAACCCCATCTATCCTCAGTTCAGTTTTCAAGTTTCATTCGGTAAAACATCTCGAAATGGCATCTACACATGATTTTGTCAAGCTAGGAAAGCAAATCCACACCGGGTCTACTGTGGATTTCGATGGTATGGTTAAACAGGGGTCCGACGACACCCTAGTGAAGAAGATTGCTGAGAAATTGGAAACGTCTGGGCTGAAACCATTTCTAACGTTGGAGTTTCCGATGACCTACGTGGAAGAAGTCGCACAGTTCTACGTGAACGCTGAAGTTCACGATGAGGGCATCAAGTCCTCTGTTCATGGAATGAAGTTCACCATCACGCCAAGGATTTGGTGAACATCGCTTGTTCGGCGGAAGGAGTGTTGGGAGATTCATGAAGCCGAGGTCGACTGATCGCTACTTGGAAGGAAGTAGCCAAGTCCGACAATCTTTGCAAAAGTGGTCTACCACGGACTAACAAGAGGTCTTGAAAGAGGACTACCACAAATTCTTGGACATCGTTGCCAATGCATAGACATCAAATTTGGCGGCTTTGACCCTGTTTGTTTAAAGCTAAGTCGATCGTAATGGCTGCGATCCTTGAAGAAAGGAAGGTGAATTGGGCTGAGTTTGTCTCACAGCAACTCGCGAGAATATGGGAACAAATCCTTCAAGGAGGATGGAACGTTTGGAGGTTCCTCAGGATACGGCCTGGTGATTGGCCGGTGATGGAAGTAAAAGGAGTCCTCTTCGACATGGAAAGGCATTCCATGTAAACAAGAGGATGTTGAGATCAAACCTATCTGGCGCACTGAGAAGAGAGCATACGCCAAGAGGGCGTCACAGTGAGGGGGAATCGGTTGACCCTCAAGATACAATGTTTCCTCTCCTCCAAAGAAAAAGGCTGCCCCTACAGGCTGCTAAAAAGATGCTGCCCCTGCAGCCAAGAAAGAAAAAGAAATCGCTCCCGCCCGCAGCCGAGTCACCGCCCCCGCAGCCGTGTCTCCCGCCCCTTCTTGCGGCCCGCAATGGAGAAGGAACCATTAATCCCTTCTCCAGTGATCAAGAAGAAGAGGACTGCCACAACAAGGAAGGCAGTTGCCTCTAAGACATCTGTTAAGGCATTTACCTTCAATGAACCAGAGGAAGTGGAGCCAGATATCCCTTTGGTAAAAACAAAGAGAAGAAGAAGACTTTCCAAGCTCTCCGAGCTTGAGAAGACAACCAGTAGTCACTCGGTGGAGAAGATACCACCAGCTTTCTTTGGAGAAGATACCCAAGACTGCTGAGGCCGATCAGCAGAGGCAAGTCGAGGACCCAGCTGTAGACAGAACAACTGAGGAACAAGGAATGGCTGAGACAACCGAATCACCTGTTGACAGAGTTGTGTCTCCTCCCGTAACAGAGGCTACCGAGGGTGTCGGAAAGCAAAGTCTGCTACCCCTAATCCTCGGAAATGAGGGCCAAGAAGAGAATGATGAAGACGATGTAATCATGTACTCTCCATTGTATCCAAACATCCAAAATCGTCTGCGAGAGTGGAGAAAATGGAAGCCGAGTCTATCCAGAGTGCGGTTTGAAAGTCGAGTTCATTCTTTGAGAAAGAAGAACTCTTGAGGTTTCTTGAGGTGGACACGAGTCTTTGCAAGCCCTTGACGAGGATAATTATATCAATATCGCAGATTCGGAAAGAAAACGAAGCGGGCTAGAGCAAAGGAGGACGCGAGAAGCACGTGAGAAGGCCAAAGATATCGCCCTCTCACGGCACCACCGATCATACACACCCTCACCTTGACGCCCTATCGAGAAAGTGATGAGGATCCTGTTCTTTCGCCACGGAAGAATTGCAAATGCGCAGAGCAATGCAAGAATCCAAAATCCTTCATGAGCAAAGAATGATGGAGGGACCGGGAGAGTCCTCCAAATCACAATACGGAGATAGACCCTATGGGAGTGGTGCAACATATTGCCCTTTGTTGTTGCCGCCACCACTTCCCAGCTCATTCGAGAGGAAGGTGTTAAGGAAGGCTGGCGATGGCGGGATTGTGGGGACCCCGGTCGAGCCAACCCCTAATTAAGGTGTCTCACCACCCGCCCAACGGTGAATACTCAAGTGGGAACAGTGGGAGTCTGGAGACGAGTGACCCCATTCCAAGTCACTCAACTAGTGTGCAAGGAGGGGAAACTCCTCCACCTGCAGCAAGGTCGGAGGATCTTTGCAACCCGACTCCACAATGCGTCTCGGGCGAAGTGGAGAAGGAACAACATTGAATACATAACAAGTTGTCATCGACGAGGCTCGAGGCGATTGTGATCGTCTCAAATTAAGTTCCAAGCGCTCTCGCAGGCTAATGACGTTGATGATGCAGTCGAGGCACAGGAAGGAACTGCCCTGGGAGTTAACACTCTGGCGATGAAAGTGCAATCCATGGAGTTGAGACTCAAATGGATGCCACCTCATAAGACCCCAAGACAATCGACACATGCCGAAAGGGATGTCAAGGCCTCGCCATTTTGTAGTTGAGACTGCGGGGAGGTAATGAAGGCCAAAGGGAGGTTGAGACTTCCCGGGGTAGAGAAACTGAAGCACAAAACATCCCTCCTACTATCATTAATCCATCAGAAAAGGAGATAATTGCTCTTCACGATTCCGAGGATAATCCTGATGTAACCTTTATGGGATCAGAAGGAGACGATGAAGCTGAGTCATCCCCTGTGGATCGATCCCAAAGACTCGGTGAGGATGTTCCAACCACGAGTAAGTCTAACCTCAAGACTACTCACCAAACATTCAACTTTGATGATGAGCCACCCATGGAAATCTCATCATCGTCCGATGACGCTTCTGATAAGGCCGAGGACCAGTCAACTCATTTGGAAAACCGGTTGAGACCGACAAAGTTGTTGAGACAGTGAGGCTCGCAAGTCGGGTCGACTTCACAATGAGACCACAACAAACAGAGTCCATCGCGCAGCTCCCCAAGCTGCAGCAGCAGTTCGACTCCACAAGGGACTTCACGAGCACCAATTATCATTGAACAGATTCGATTGCGGTGATGATCCTTTCGTAGAATCATTTCCCTTCTCTCGGAGGTACCGATCTCCCGAAGAATCGCCTAAAGATCGTGAGCACTTCCCACGGACTGATCCTGTTATTCCATCGACACCATTGTTCCGGTGACTATGACTTTGATGTTGCTGGACCGTCACCGTTGAAACAGAGGTGTGAAGGTTAGGGGCGTGTTCAAAGCCTTATTTGCTTTGAGATAGAAAAAATGGAAAGGCACCTGGCCTCTTTGGACATGAGGTTGGATAACAGGGACGCCAACCTATCTGGCGATTTGAGGCATAATAGTCGGGATCCGTGAGTGGTGGCAACAAAGAACAAACAATGCGTGTGGAACAAGCTCGATATTTCAGGACATTGTTCAACAAGTTGTTAGTCGGCGGGCCGAGAATGCCGATTCAAAGACAAAATTGCAAGAGCACATTGAACAAATGCATGAATCTCATACTACGAGAGATAAAGATGTGTGGGAACATAATAAGAACGAGCTTATGCATGTGGAAAGAATATGGATCGAAAATTCAGTCTCCTCATGGCCGAGATGAAGTTGGTAGCGATTGAATCCCACGCCACCCACTCGAGTTAGTGAAGCATACTCAGCAGATTTGAAGCGAACTCGGCTATCGCCAGACTAGACTTCTTGCTTGCTAGCTTGTTTCCGGGGTTCCTCTCTCCTTTGATGATGCCAAAAAGGGGGAAGAGGAATACCTAAAAGCGAAGGGATCGAAGGCCGAGAAGGAGGAAGCAAAATTTGTGAAGGGAAAGACAATTTGAGGAAGTAAAAAAAGAGAAGAAAGGAAAGTCTGTTGAGGGGGAAGGTTCGAAAGATGTGACCTTGATGATTGCTAAAACCCCCAACAAGGTCTTGTCACAGCTGATATTATCAGCAAACTCCCACTGACTCTGCCACTCCAACACTCTGTTGTACCTATGGCTGAAAAGAGAAAGATAGTTGAAGTAGTGATGAAGGAAGTGGAAGGAATGATGGATGCCCGAGTTATGGATATTTCGAAACAACATGGAGGCATTCAGACAGAGACACCTATGCCCAAGATACAATACACGCCCGCAGGGTAGTGGAAAAGCGATGGTGGAGGAAGAGGTTTGAGACCTAGATCTCTGCCCAAAAACATTGAGTACATAGATCCAGGCAGGAAAAGAGGGATCTATTGGGCTGGATTTGACGAAGTAGCCAACCTGCGAGTGGATTGAAGAGGAAAATAAAAGACAAACTCAGCTATGGGAGAAAAGACAAGAAAGACTGAGAAGAGATGAAGCTGCTCGGAAGGCGTATGAGAAAAAGAAGGCAACTGAAGATGAGAAGAAAAGAAAAAGGTCAAAAGATGACAGAGCTGAAGAAGATAAAAGAAGGATGCAGCGAAGGAGATGAAGTGTTGTTGTCCACCCCTTCATGTATTTTACTATGTAAGTACATTTTATGTAAGTCTTCGTACATCGAATAAAATTGTACAATTTCTACTTGTGTAGATATAAAACAACATGGACACTTTAAGGTCCACTTAAGCTCTGATACATTTTTTTTTTGATTCAAGCTCTGATACACTTTGTAAACAGCTATGTAAAGAACAAGAATCTTATGATCAATAAAAGATCGATTCTAAGCATACATTCAGTGATTCTACATTTGTCTGTATGTATCTTTGTTATTTAATTATTGTTGTATGTTTTAAGTTTTGGCATCATCAAAAAGGGGGAAATTGTTGGGAAATTATTTTGTAGATTTTGATGAATGCCATGTAAAACTTAGAATAGAAGTTGGCACCCCATTTTTGTTGTAAATTGCATTGTAATAGATATGGAAATCGGGTCGAGTCGAAAGTGAGTTAAGTCAGCTATGCCTGAACATGCAAGAAAACAACTGGAGATAAGAAGGAAGACTCCGCTGCGAGGTAGCTGAGTGTGGCAAAGAAGAGAAGACAGGAACTCGACTGAAGGTGCAACTGAGATGCGCTGAGTAATGTATCAGTCAAGTCAACTCAAGATAAGCCAAATCTCAAGTTGAAGTAACAGAAGAGTCATCCAATGATTGGAAGCTGACTCGAAGTCACCTGGGGAAGTCAAGAAAATGGTCAAGTCGAGATAATCGAAAGAGATCCGTTACGTAAATCAAGAGAATTACTTAAACAAGTAATACTTCCATACTACCTTTCTTGAAGTGCTCAGTCCCAGAAGCGTGCAGGAAGAATAAACCAATGGGAAGCACTGCACCTGGGTCAGAACTCTGAAAAGCTGAAGAATTATTCATACGAGGAAGTGGCAATTTCAAGGACTGCAACAAGACAAGCCAACGACCACAAGTGACTTTCAAAAATAAGCCTATCTCTTCAACGGGCTGATTTTTGAAAGATCACTATAAAAGGCGAGGAGTGTATTTGAGAAGAGGTTACCGACGAACCACGAACATTCAAGCAAACATTTGAATCAGTAACCAAAAATATTCTCAAATCATTCAAGATCAATCCTCAAGCCTACATTACGAAGGAAATCAATCCAACACTCACCTGTGAAGGAAAGATAACTTCAATCAGTTGAAGGGGAAATTTTTGAAGAATCAAGGGGTCTACATTCCACGGAGGATTGTAGGAAGGTACAAGGTCGAACAAGTCTCAAGTTTTTGGAGGGGTTCGTGATCAAATCCAAGAAGCTTGAGCAAGTGGGCTGTAGTAGCAAGGCACGCCTGCCTGGAGAAGCCGAGTCGCACGAGAAGCCATTTGTTTGTGTGACCAAGGCATCTCCAGACTAAGTCCCAAAGGATCAAGTCAGTTGTGTGATCAAGACTTGTATCCGGTGTTAGTCCAAGTGGCTACAATAATCTAGAGTGGGGGTGAATAGATTATTCCGGTTTTTCAGATTTTGCCCTCTTTTTCGAAAAACTCAAGCAAAGATAAAATGCTAAATGCGGAAAGTAAATAGCACACGACGATTTATAGTAGTTCAACCCACCTAGGGCCTAATCTACTACCACCCCAGTATATCCGGGATGGATTTCAAAAAGAAAAAAAGATTTTATTAATTTACCAAAAATTAATACAACACCTTGAGGATTACCACAACCCTCTTTCACCACCTTGAGGATTACCACAACCCTCTAACAACACCTTGAGGATTACCACAACCCTCTTACAACACCCTTGAAGACTACCACAACCTTCAAACACCTATCACCTAGATCACCCAAGTGTATTCTTACCACAAGAATACTCACAAGGATGTCTTGTGTTGAATGATGACCAAAATCAAGATTACAACTCAATAATGATTGATACAATATGAGTACAAGTGTAATCAAGAATTGAAAGCCTAGACCTCAAATTTGTGCAAGTGAAAGTGCTTAGGCTAATACAACAAGATATATGAAAGTGTTTGCTCAATTGCTCTTTGCTTGTATAGAGTGTTGTATCTTGTTGCTTGAATGAAGCCTCTATTTATAGGAGAGGACTTGGCTTTCATTTCCAGACATTGGCTCCTCCTTGGGGAGTGATTTGCTACAAAAGAAACCATTTAAAATGATCAATATAGTGTTAGAAATCAATCCCACAAAATAGGGAAAAGCTCTCTAAAAACGCAACGGATAGTTTCATTGATAAACGGGGAGTTCGACCGGTCGCGAGAGATAAGATTGAAATTGAATTCTCGCGAATTTTTACACGGGGGACCGGTCGGAGGGGGGTGCGACGGTCGCCCTTAGTCGCGACGGTTGGACTTGAAGAATTTACGAAATAGAGAAGTCGGAACAAAAATCCAACTCCAGTCGCCCACGGCCGACCACACTGGTCGACTGGCCGCTCGCCGCCTGCCCTATTTTTCTTACGCCCCATTTTTGTTTCTCACTCAACTCAGTGCGGGTTGCCCTATAGGTTGCGGCCCTGAAACAAATGTGTTGTCCAATTTTTTATCAAAAATAAACTCCAAAAAAACAAAAAATGTAAAAACATTTTGTTGTCCAATGTTTTATCAAAATAAAAACTCATTTGAACAAAAAAATAATCAAAAAATAGATAAAAACATTTTTAACAAACTCCCCATCTTTGATGATTACAAAGAAAACATTTTTTAGGGACATTGTTTTGGTTTAAAACTCATTTGAATAAAATCTATGAGCAACAATAATCATCAAAATCATGATAAAAACATTTATCTAACAAACTCCCCATCTTGATGATTACAAACCAAAATTCAAACCATGTACTAGGTATTCTTGGCTTTAAGAAGCTATAGCTTTTTATTGCGAGCTTTTATTAGCTCTTGAGCTAACGAGCCAATAGCCTGTTTCTACCCCTTTGGAATCATCAAAAGAATGTTAGAATGGTGGAAACACCATACAATAATATCAAAGTGCGCCAAAGGGACGGTTTATAAACCGTTGAGCAATTAGAGCGTAAAAATCCAAGGAAAATGGCAGAAATGTATCATGAAGAGTTCATACGCTTGTTTTATTAGGCAAAAAATGATCTCAATAGATGCAGGAGACTTTTGGAAGCAAGAGAATCATGTAAAAGCTGAAATTTTCATTGCGACATTTCATCGAACACTTTGTGTGCATGAAAAATAAAATAGGTTTTATATAACCCTTGTAAATGTTTCAAGCCAAAAATTTTATCACCAATTCACCTCAATCATTATACAATTCAACACAATAGATAAGCTCATCAAAATCATATGTAAAAAATATCAAGAAATATACTATAAGGTTATTAACTCAAGGGTTCAACCCAATTGAGCAAAAGAAAAGAAATTCTTACCATTTGATCGGAAAAGATGAGCCATAATGATGATGATCATGTTATATAATGTCCATGTTGAAAAAAATGCATGAAAACCATTTTTGAGTGAAATATTTGAAAATTTGGCAAAGGGGACGAAAAATGGCCAAAATATGTTAGAGTTGTGAATGCTGAAGACAGAACCATTTTTATCCAAGATTTTGCTTAGGGCGACCGGTCGTGGTTGAGGGCGACCGGTCGACGTTGAGGGCGACCGGTTGCCCTCAACCCCTTCAGCCCACTGTCTGTCAGTTTTTCCAAAAATCCGAATTTTCAACCAAAAAACCGATTTTTCGCCCCTAAGTTTTAAAAACTTGCAAAATGCAAACGTAAGCTTCATTCAATATGCATTATGCCTAACCGAGCTCGTATTGATGAAAAAGTCTCGGAAGATAGCGGTTTTGTAAAAATGTCCGCTAATTGATCTTGAGATGGTACAAAAGATATCTCAATTTTACGTTTTGAAACACAATCCCTTAGAAAATGATGTCGAATCTCAATATGTTTAGTACGGTTATGATGAACCGGGTTTTGAGCAATATTTATAGCGGATATATTATCACAAAAGATAGGTAGATTTTCAAAAGAGCATTTGTAAAGATAGGTACATTTTCAAAAGAGCATTTCACAATCCCTAAGGTTTGTTTCATCCAAAGAAGTTGAGTACAACAAAATGCGGCGGAAATATATTCGGCTTCGGCCGTTGAAAGAGAAACACAGTTTTGCTTCTTTGAAAACCAAGAAACTAGGCAATCGCCTAAAAATTGACATGATCCAGAAGTACTTTTCCGATCATCAATATTTCCCGCATAATCCGAATCACTATAACCTTTAAGACAAAAATTTTCATTTTTTGGATAAAATAAACCATATTGAATGGTGCCTTTCAAATATCGAAAAATCCTTTTAACGGCACTCATATGAGATTCTTTGGGATTGCTTTGAAAACGAGCACATAGGCATACGGCATGAAGAATGTCCAGTCTACTAGCGGTTAAATAAAGTAAACTATCAATCATACCTCGATACTTTGATTCATCCACGGACTTGCCTTTCTCATCTTTGTCAATTTTGACATTTGTTGCCATGGGAGTAGAAACGGTTCTTCCTTCTTCAATGCCGAACTTTTTCAAAGGTTCATTTGTATACTTAGATTGTGAAATGTAAATACCTTCTTGACATTGCTCAATTTGGAGTCCAAGAAAGAAGTTGAGCTCCCCCATCATGCTCATTTCAAATTCTCCTTGCATCAACTTAGAGAATTTCTTGCACAAAGAATCATTAGTAGCACCAAAGATAATATCATCAACATAAATTTGCACAAGTAAACAATCTTGCCCTTTTTCAAAAACAAATAGAGTTGTATCAACTTTACCTCTTATACTTTGATTCATCCACGGACTTGCCTTTCTCATCTTTGTCAATTTTGACATTTGTTGCCATGGGAGTAGAAACGGTTCTTCCTTCTTCAATGCCGAACTTTTTCAAAAGTTCTTTTGTATACTTAGATTGTGAAATGTAAATACCTTCTTGACATTGCTCAATTTGGAGTCCAAGAAAGAAGTTGGGCTCCCCCATCATGCTCATTTCAAACTCTCCTTGCATCAACTTAGAGAATTTCTTGCACAAAGAATCATTAGTAGCACCAAAGATAATATCATCAACATAAATTTGCACAAGTAAACAATCTTGCCCTTTTTCAAAAACAAATAGAGTTGTATCAACTTTACCTCTTATAAAACCATTTTGTAAAAGAAAAGAACTAAGTCTATCATACCATGCACGGGGTGCTTGTTTTAAACCATACAAGGCCTTTTTAAGTTTATAAACATCATTAGGCCTAGAAGAATTTTCAAACCCCGGAGGTTGTTTTACATAGACTTCTTCTTGAATAATACCATTTGAGAAAGCGGATTTAACATCCATTTGGTAAAGTTTGAAATTTTTAAAACAAGAATAGGCAAGTAAAATACGAATAGCTTCTAAACGCTACGGGTGCAAAAGTTTCATCATAGTCAATACCTTCTTCTTGACAATACCTTGAGCTACTAACCTTGCCTTATTTCGAACAATATTGCCTTGATCATCAAGTTTGTTCGGAATACCCATTTTGTACCAATAATGGTTTGAGAATGAGGACAAGGTACCAATTCCCATACATCATTTCTTTCAAATTGATTCAACTCCTCTTGCATCTCTAGGAACCAATCCTCATCCTCAATAGCCTCTTTAGCATTTTTAGGCTCTTTTTGAGAAATAAGAGCTTTCTCGGCAAATTTTCTCCGAGTCATCACTTTGTCAAGGGGATCACCAATAATAAGATCTTTTGGGTGATCTCCTTAAATTTCAATGCAACGGAAGATCCGAGATATCACCTCTATCTTCTTGAGGACCATTAGAAGTGGACGGTTGATCATTTGATGTAGACGGTTGATCATCAATTTGAACAATTTGTTCAATAATATCCTCTTCATCACTTTCATCATTAGGAATTCTTTCAACTCCCGAAGCTTCATTGAATTTAACATGGATGGATTCTTCAACAACTCCACTAGTCTTATTGTAAACCCGATATGCTTTGTTTTTTGTTGAATATCCCATAAATATCCCTTCATCGACCTTAGGATCAAGTTTGTCCAATTGATCCTTGGTATTCAAAATAAAGCATTTACAACCAAATATCTTGAAATAACTAATATTTGGAGTTCTACCTTTCCAAAGCTCATATGGAGTTTTATTCATTTTAGGATGAATATAAACTCGATTAATGACATAGCAAGCGGTACTTACGGCTTCGGCCCAAAAATATTTTGGAAGTGAAAATTCATTGAGCATGGACCGACTCATTTCTTGTAATGTCCGATTTTTCCGTTCGGCTACTCCATTTTGTTGAGGTGTCCTTGGAGCCGAGAAATTATGAGCATATCCTTTGGTTTCACAAAATACTCTAAATTCACCGTCAAATTCTCCACCTCGATCGCTTCGAATAGACTTGATAGTGTCTTCTTTTTCATTCTCAATAAGTCTACACAACTTAACAAACTCATTAACGACATCGCTTTTATTGGTAAGAAAAAGCCCAAGTATATCTAGAAAAATCATTGACGATAACAAAAGTGTAATGTTTTCCACTTAGACTAGCCGTGCCAATATCCCCATACAAATCAAGGTGAAGCATTTGTAGGGGTTTGGTTGTGGAAATTTCGTTTTTGGGCTTGAAACAACTTTTAACTAATTTGTTCTTTTGACAAGTGTCACATAAGCCAAGATTTTCAAAATTCAATTTGGGTAGTCCTTTCACATGTTGGTTTTTGTAAATATTTTTCAAATTCTTGTATCCAACATGTCCAAGTCGCATATGCCATAAGCTAGTTAAATCATTATTGGCGACTAAACAAGAAACATTTTGACTAACCAAATCACTTGTACAAATTTTGTAAAGATTGCCTTTTCTATTTGCTTCACAAATAATTTTACCATTTTTAAGTATAAGGCATTTTTCTTTATTAAAGGAAACATCATATTTTGAATCACAAAGTTGGCTAACACTTATCAAATTAAACTTAAGCCCTTCAACTAAAAGAACATTACTAAGAGAGAAAGAAGAGTTACCAATTTCTCCATTTCCAAGAATTTTTCCTTTGCCATTGCCGAACATGACCATACCCTCTTCTTGGAGCTTGATATTGGTAAAACGTTCTCTCCTCCCGGTCATATGGCGTGAACATCCGCTGTCCACGAGCCATTTTGAATCTTCCATTGTTGTTATAGCCCCTATTACCTACAAAAGAATTTCTTTTAGGTACCCTATAATTTTGGGGTCCATGGGGGTTAGTCTTGAGACCTTTGGGTCTCCAAACATGTCTTGAGCTATTTCTCAATTTGCAATTATTAGCATAATGTCCAACTTTGCCACAATAAAAACAAGTAAGAGTATTATAATCATTAGCACGTACAAAAGTCGGACCTTGGTTATTTTACTTAAAAACACTTTGAAATGGCTTATAACCAAGTCCCGATTTGGAATGCTCACCTCTTTGTGCATCTAAAATTTTTGTGACTTTATTCGTACTTATGTTGAAATGATGCATATCCTTTTTCAAACATTCAATATCTTTTGTGAGCGATTCCTTTTCGGCTTCAAGAGAATGAATTCTAGTAAGAGTAAGAGCATGAGCTTTGTCTAGAGATTCATAAGA
The DNA here is from genome assembly GCA_016081115.2 of Rehmannia glutinosa. Taxonomy (NCBI): domain Eukaryota; kingdom Viridiplantae; phylum Streptophyta; class Magnoliopsida; order Lamiales; family Orobanchaceae; genus Rehmannia; species Rehmannia glutinosa. The sequence goes on along the minus strand of CM071926.1, from coordinate 59,483,697 downwards.
GGTAAATAAATTTTCCTTTTCAACCTTAAGCTCCTTATGCTCCTTTTTCAAATTTTTGTATTTAACAATTAAATTTTGAAACTCAATTTGCAATTCATTAAAATCACATTGCTAGTCATCAACTATGGAGGAAGTAGAAGAATTTGAGTGTACCTCTTTGTTTTCATCGTCTATGGCCATGAGACCGTGTTCGGTTTCTCCTTCCTCATTGGTTGTTTCGAGAAGTTCATCCTATGTTTTGACTTCCGCATTTAGAGCCTTCATTTTTGTGAAAGGCTTCTTTTTCTTTTGCTCCTCTTCATCGAAGCCGCAATCGGCAATGAAGTGCCCGGGTTTTCCGCATTTAAAGCAAGCATTATCTCTTGGTTTTCTCGCTTTATTTTTATTCACAAATTTTGCAAATTTTCGAACAAGTGCGGCCGTCTCCTCATCATCATCATCATTATCATAGTATGCATTATTAGAAGAAGAAGCAAGACCTTTAGGAATAATTTGCATACCCGATTGATTTGTGGATGGTTTGGAATTTTTCCTCTCATTGAGATAGACTTCATAGATGAGTAGATTTCCAATAAGCTCGTCAAACTTGAGTGTCTCAAGATTTTGTGCCTCCGTAATTGTCGTTACCTTTTCGGACCATGAGCCGGGAAGAGCATTTAATACTTTGGTCACCTTGTCTTCTTCGGAAATGACTTTGCCGAGGGCCACAAGAGGATTGACGATATTGTCAAGCCTTTCCACCATTTTGGAGATGCTTTCGCCATCATACATGTTAAAGTTTTCGAAGTCTTTAATGAGCATGGTTTTTCTTGCTTGCTTGACTTTCTTAGTCCCTTCATAGATTGTCTCCAATTTTTCCCAAACCTCATGTGCCGACCTTATGCCTCTTATACGATTGTACTCGGTGGCGGTAAGAGAACAATGCAAAATATTTAAGGCCTTATCGTTTAGAGAGAAAGTCTTTTTGTCGTTTTCATCAAACTCCTTGAAAGGTTTAGGAGCCAAGGTGCCATCCTCCGATTTCTTTGTTGGTTGATCAACTCCTTCAATGACCACATTCCAAATGTCGAACCCGCACCCTTGTAGGAAGCACTCCATACGGTCTTTCCAAAATGCATAGTTGTTGGCGTCGAATAGCGGTGGCTTATTGGTGGAGGCGCTGGTGGTGAGATGAGCATCATTTGTAGCCATGGATCTTTCCTCTTTACTCGGAACGAGCTAGCCAAAGAGTTTGGCTCTGATACCACTTGTTAGTCCAAGTGGCTACAATAATCTAGAGGGGGGTGAATAGATTATCCCGGTTTTTCAGATTTTGCCCCCTTTTTCGAAAAACTCAAGCAAAGATAAAATGTTAAATGCGGAAAGTAAATAGCACACGACGATTTATAGTAGTTCAACCCACCTAGGGCCTAATCTACTACCACCCCAGTATATCCGGGATGGATTTCAAAAAGAAAAAAAGATTTTATTAATTTACCAAAAATTAATACAACACCTTGAGGATTACCACAACCCTCTTTCACCACCTTGAGGATTACCACAACCCTCTAACAACACCTTGAGGATTACCACAACCCTCTTACAACACCCTTGAAGATTACCAAAACCTTCAAACACCTATCACCTAGATCACCCAAGTGTATTCTTACCACAAGAATACTCACAAGGATGTCTTGTGTTGAATGATGACCAAAATCAAGATTGCAACTCAATAATGATTGATACAATATGAGTACAAGTGTAATCAAGAATTGAAAGCCTAGACCTCAAATTTGTGCAAGTGAAAGTGCTTAGGCTAATACAACAAGATATATGAAAGTGTTTGCTCAATTGCTCTTTGCTTGTATAGAGTGTTGTATCTTGTTGCTTGAATGAAGCCTCTATTTATAGGAGAGGACTTGCTTTCATTTTCCAGACATTGGTTCTCCTTGGGGAGTGATTTTGCTGCAAAAGAAACCATTTAAAATGATCAATATAGCTGTTAGAAATCAATCCCACAAAATAGGGAAAAGTCATGCGAAAACACAACGGATAGTTTCTTTGATAAACAGGGGGTTCGACCGGTCGCAAGCAGAGATAAGATTGAAATTGAATTCTCGCGAATTTTACACAGGGGGACCGATCGGAGGGGGTGCGACCGTCGCCCTTAGTGACGGTTGGACTTGAAGAATTTACTTAAACAGAGAAGTGCGGAACAAAATCCAACTCCCAGGTAAAGGTCGCCACGTCGATCGGTCGCCGCACCGGTCGACCACCTGGTTGACCGGTCGCCCTGCCCTATTTTTCTTATGCCCCAGTTTCTCAGCTCAACTCAGGTACGGGTTGCCCTATAGGGCGACCGGTCGAGCCTAAAATAAATGTGTTGTCCAATTTTTTATCGAATATAAACTCCAAAAAATACTCCAAAAAATAGTAAAAATATTTTAAGTTGATCGGAAGTATTTAGACAACATTTAGGGACATTGTTTTGGTTTATAAACTCATTTGAACAAAATCGAACATAATCATCAAAATCATGATAAAAACATTTATCTAACATCTGGACTGTTAACCACTCTGTATATTGATCAATACTTAGTGGATTTCTCCAGGAGTTGGAGAAGAGAGGAGTAGAAGAATTACCCCATCTTCGAACCTCTATAAAAATTTATTGTGTCATTTACATTTAGCACTTTAATTTCGAAATCTTATTTTTATATCTGCTGATAAATTAGTTATCCAATTGATAATCAACTGAGTGCTAAAACCAAGTATTAAAACAAACTTAACCAAATTCAAGGGTGTTAAGTCTTCCGCTGAAAACAAATCACAGTCGAGTTAAGTGTCTTTAGTCAAAAACAATTTGAGTTATTCTATCAACAACTTAGTCGAGTCTGTTGAGTGACTAACTCTGCTGATTAACTAACTTAGTTGTCCATCAAGGCTGTGAAGTATTAACTCTGAATATTTAAAAGGGCTAATTTGAAAAGTTGGTAAGGTTTATTCAACCCCCCCTTCTAAACCTTACACTCACACCCCTTGGGACCTACAAGGCTATTACGAGTGGACTGAAGACATACTTAGTCAATGCAAGAACAAGCTTCGTGCGTCTCATATATATGACTCAATGTATGCCTCTCTGTTCACATGAGATTGTAATTCCAATATCATAAAGGCATTCTGTGAGGCGTGGTGTCCACCTACCAACACGATGTTGACTTCTCATGGAGAATTGTCTATATCACTGTGGGAGTCACACTCTAGCTGGTATGCCAATGATTGTATTTCTATACGACGAAGTTTTTCCAAGTACCAAGGATCTCACCTGTGTTGATGAAGCAGGACTTGGATTTTCTCCCCGTTCATGCAACCACTTACTTCATGCTTATCGTCTGCTTCTAGGGAGCGCCAATGGGGATCAATACTCACAAGTTTCTGTCAATGAGTGGGTCAACTTTTGGTTCATGAATGCTACAAAGTATAATCTAACTCCCCTGCGCAGAGAGAAAAATGACCCACGTAAAGAGAAGAAAACAGAACATCGTGAGTCAACTCACAACCCACTTGGAGACTTCAGCCTTCATGGCGAATAGTCCCCTGCGATGAAGTCATTATTTTCAAAACTCAGCATTAAGGAGAGCTCGATGGAAGAAACATATTTAGCAGCGTATTTGGCTTGTTGTCTCTACTTGTTTGTGTTACTAAACAATGGCATCAATTCAATACGCCCTAGTACTTCTAAGCTGGTGAGTCTCATGGCATTTGGGCAAACGATGAGCATATCCATTCCTGTTTTAGCGAGTTTCTTTCGAGGTTTGAACAATATTGAAAATTCTCTAAAACCATCCCAAGTGTAGTCAACATTTCCCATCCACTTTGTCTATGGTTGGTTGGCTAATTATTTCAAGACTCATAATCCAGTCTGGCAAGGGACAAATGGCCCCAAGATGACATCCTTTTCAGGTGAGGGACATGCGAAGTAATATTAGCCCAAAGAAGCTCTCAGGTGGATCCACAAAGGAGATTGGATTTCTTGGACTTGCACTATGATTACGAAGAATAATGATTTTCATTATGTTGATAATGGAAATGATGAAAAATTTGAACAAGACTACTTCATTGCTATTATTTCAAGTTATCTTCCTCTGTCACATGGCATACATTTTATGATAGAGCCTTACAGTCCCCACCGATTCACTCATCAATTTGGATTTCATCAAGTGGTGAAAGAGGATGTGCGTGGAGCTTCTTTAGAAGAATGGGTTAGCTATTGGCGTATGTGCATCTCGTCTAAAAACTTTTCTAAAGTTTGGCTTCCTTGTATGGCCCAAGTTCATGGAAACTACTTTGAAGAAAACATGAGAGTTTGAGTTACTCGAAGCCAAAGATTTTATCACAGGGCAGAGGGCAGACATGGTCCACTTGGTGAGAATATTCAAGGTTCTTCACTTGTACATATTGTTTCTTCTCCTGAAAGGTGTGATGCCTTAGACATTCAGGCTTGCGAATCAAATAAGAGAAAAAAGTCCTTCTTACTTTCGAAGAAAGTAGCACTGACAATGCAAATCTATTTGAAAGAGAATTAAAAAGAATCCCAAATCTCTAGAGCGGCAAGAGGCCAATGATGTTGCAAGTAATCCACCACTTATGGAGAACTTTGTTGAAGAGGTCAACATTTTCTCTGTTTAAAATTTCTTTCATTTCATTTTGATTGGTAATCCCTTTTTAACTTAATAGAGTGATGCTTCAGCTGGAGAAACAACTATTTGATAATGAGAGCGAGTATGGATCACAAGATTTCCAAAAGTCGTTCATGCGGCCTAACTTGTCAATCGTGACTCCTCAAAAGACGACATTTAATTCTACTAAGGCCAAAACACCTCTTTGTGCGGCTTTTTCAGTATTTCAAGGCTAGAGATTTATTTTTAATCACCAGAATTAATACCTTCAAAAGTTATGGAGTGATCTCCATCTAAGATATCAAACATTTCCATTGACTCCCTTTAATCCACTAGTAAGAAACACGTGCGTCGCACGTGATCCACATGACTTTACTAAAATAATTTTATTATTTAATAATTTTATTGATTAATATTAAAATATTTGAAAGTGAAATATTAATTAAATTTAAATATTACACAATATTTAATATATATTTTGCTTTACTTTATTTGTAGATCGATATGAATTGTTAAATAATCATTTTAAAGAACTCAATCCCACAAAAAATTTACAATTAGTATAACAACGAAATAAGTTTTATATTAGCTTACAATCACATTTATCGGTCTTTTATTTCATTGTTATGGCTAGAAAAGTCTTTTCTCTTACATGATTTTCGAATTCTTTTAGCATTGGATGCATTTTACATAATCAGACAAATATTTTAGCTTATAAGTCATAAGCTAATGATTAGTAAATCACATGCAAGTTATCGCATTAATAAAAAATAATTAATTAATTATTATACCAAAATCCATCATAATATCATCATTTTATTTGTTATTGTTATTCAGTTAAAATAAAATAAAATAAAGGTTAGTCAAATTCTTATGCTTCATGTGCCTACTTCTTTTATTCTATCTCTGTTCTTTGATTAAAGAAATCTAAAAAAAATTACAATATAATATATATGTAAAAAAATATATTATTTTAATTCTAGTAACAAAGTCAATATTTTATCATAATACTTAAACTTAAATTTTGTAGTCCTCCTATTTTCATTCTCTTAAAAATAATAAACATTAACCTAATATATAAAAAATTAATCCATTATTTTTCATCGAGAGTCGAGTATTAAATAAAACTATGAAAAAGTGAAAGAAAAAATAAGTTAACAATTTCACGTGTCAATCTTCAATAATTAAATATAATACTAATTAATGGCAATGTAGACGAGCATGGGGGGTTCTTGGAGGGGACGAAATCTGACGGGATTCCATAGACCGGAAAAGAAACCCGCCTCCCGTTGCCGCTGTGGTTGGCGCTGCGCGCAATGGACATTGGCTGCACCTGGAGAATATTGTCCGAAACCCTAGTAACAATCATCTTCAAGGGAGATTGAGTTGAAGAACCCAAAGGTGATGTTATCATCGTGGAGTGAGAATCCACCGTTGCAATTGGAAAGGCATCGGAGATATGCGATGCGATGTGCAGCTGCCAAGCATGCGACGTGCACGATCGATCATGGTGTAGAAGTTTTGGAGGTGGATCAAAATTTGACGTGAAGCCATAGAAGGGCGGCTCCGCCATGGATCAGTCGGAGGAGACGATTGGAAAACTCAAGATGATGGAGCCAGCGGTCGTGAATTTTAGAGAGAGAATTTTCTTTTAGCTTTCTTGGAGGACTCTCGTTGTATCCCAGAGGCTAATTCCGAGGTATTATTTTGGATTGATAACTGGTTGGGTTACTCTATAGCAGATAGAATTGGTATCCCACATGAATACATACACTTATTTAAGCATCGCATTTTGGATTACTTTTATGACGGTTCCGGGCACTTCACTTTCTCATTTTTGGAGGCTTATTTGGATCTGGTCTGGGATATCATGCGAGTCCCTATTGCCCCTAACTCGAGGGATACGCGTATATGGCTGAATTCGGAGGATGATCTGGTTACTTCGAAAGCAACATATGCTCATGTTCGTCCCCACTATCCGGCGGTCAAGTGGGGTTTTTGGATTTGGTCGCAACACATCCCGGAATGGCGATCGGTGGTGGCGTGGCGGGCTATCCACAATCAATTGGCTGTTTTGGACTCGTTATGTGCCAGGGGAAGTTTTACTGGCCCCTTGGTTTGCATTCTTTGTCATGCCTTTGCAGAATCGGTTGACCATTTATTTGTCTCTTGTGTCTTTGCCGAGGCTCTTTGGCGATGGATTTTTGATTCTTTTAATGCTCACCCATTTGAGGCTCACAGTTTTAATGAATTCCTGGTGCGCCTAATGAACTTCCATTTCAGTGAGCAGGTTGCTTTCCTATGGCGGTGGCTATCCTTTCCTGCATCTGGCTCATATGGCATATCCGGAATGAGTTGGTTTTTCACAACAAAATCTGGACAGTGGAGGCGGCTTCTATCCATCTTCATGTTCTCATCGTTGAATCATCTTCATTGGACTGGGGATGCATGCACAACGACCAACAAGAACTTCTCATCCTGCGTAGGCTGCGAGTTCCTGGGCGGGCGGCCAAACAAACACCGAAGATCGTGGAGGTTAATTTGAAAAAATCTCTTTCAGGTTGGATCAAGGTGAATATGGATGGCAGTTCTTCGGAGGCGCGGGCAATCTGGCAGCTTCTGGGGTTTTCCGAAATTGCAGAGGTTTCTTTCGGGGGTGTTTCGTGAATCGTTGTGATCTGGGCTATGCGTTTGAAGCTGAATTGGTCGCAGCAATGTGGGCGATTCACTATGCTTTTGTGAAGGGATGGACACAACTTTGGCTCGAGTCAGATTCGATGTATGTAATGAACTTGCTGGATAAGAGATCTACTGAGGTACCATGGTGCCACCTTAGTACTTGGCGATACACCTTGCATCTTCTCGCTCATATGGATTTTGTGATTTCACATATTTTTCAGGAAGGGAATCGGGTGGCAGACATGTTGAGCAAGAAGACGGATTACAGTACATGGTTGGGCGCCCCGCCTGAGGAGCTCGTACATTATCTCATTGATGATTATGTTGGCCAATCCAGCTATAGGTTTGTTAGCTAGTCCGTCCTGGCTTCAGGTTTCTTTTCCCATTTTGGACGCCTATTGATTCATGGGGGGGTACTATTTTTCCTGCCAAGGGTTTTCCCCACAAAGGTGGGTTTTCCCTTGGGAGGTTTTAATGAGGCCCCAACCATTCAGCCATTTGGTCGTCTTGTGACCATTTTGTTTTATTTATGACATTGTTTTTCAGGCTTACTTTTGGTTACCTGATCAACCTATGGTTAGGAATACTCTCTTTTTCTTTTTTATATATATTATCAAATTTATTAAAAAACTTTTATGTTTGAATTTCTTTTTGCATTCACTTATGTTTTTAAAAGTTATACATAATAAACTAAAAACTAATATAGTTATTTAAATTTCATAAAGGTTTAGAAAGATATGTTATACTATTGGAGTTTGTACTTGCAGTTGAATTTGACTATTTTGGTTATATTAATATTTACATAGTTGTAAATTTTGTGAGTCGTATAGTTATGAAAATTGCAATTATTCTTAATATACTAAAACTAATCTATAACTGTTTGAAGAGACTATAAATTTAAAATTGATCTCATTATTATCCCTTATAAAATCATATTATTTGTTGTAAAATATAATTATGAATCCATTTTAGTGCCATTATTGAGAAAATGGTATATAGTACTTTAATCTTTATTTAAAATTTTGATTGAATTTTTGATCAAATAAGAAAATATATAGTTGCCAAAAATTTAGATATCAAGTGCTGAAAAACTCCTTAAATATTCTCTTCCGCCTCCTTATGCCGGGAATAATTCATATTACTTGGCACTAAACATGGTCACTTCACTCCAATTTATTATTATATATAGTTTAACACAATAAATTTGATACATAAATATTATTTTCAATATTTTGATTATTAAATTGGTACCTAAATTAACATGTAATTTAAGAAAATATTAATCTTTGAATAAATATCAAACTAAGTCATATTAAATAAATTTAGTTTATTTATTTATTTTTTTACAATTTCATATACATACAGTGACTTTCCATTTTCTGATTCTTGTTTTCAAGTTTTTTCATAATATTTTATTTTGTAAAAATTAGAATAATTTGTACCCAATTTTATAATATTGTCTTTGTGCTTGAATAGTTATAAGTCATAAAGGTGTGCTTTTAAAATGAACTGAAATTTTATCAAAAATATCAAATTTTACATATTATATGGAAGCCATTTAATTTTTCTTTAGAATTCCCAGCTATGACCCACATATTTTTTTTAACTATTTACTTTTATTCTTTCAGTCTTAGGTTTTCCCTCTAAGGTTCCTTAGCGGCGATTCTTCTCTTCCGTCTGGTCTTTCATGGCTATGCCATGAAAAGATCCTGTTAACCTATTTGCCTCTCTTATCTCATCCCTACTGTATTATTTTCTTTCTTTTCTCTCCCTGCCCTACGTGTGTTATTTTGGTTTTTGCAGATTTCTCCCCTGGGTCTGTCCCCTATGGCTGATAATAATACAGATGTGAACGGATTCGGCCTGGCAAACCCTGGAAATATCAACCTAGACGATCTCTCATCCCTTTATGTTAACCCTACACTCAACGAAGACGAAAAAATACAGATCCCTGCCGACTCGATCCTCACATCCGAAATCAATGTTTCTCTAAGTATTGTTGGTCGGGTTATGACTCCCCGGAGTATGAATTTCGACTCCATCTCGTCTATGTTCAAGCGCCTTTGGAGTCCTAAACACTGCCTCAGCTGCAATCCATTAGGCGATAATACAGTTCTTTTCCAATGCAACAATCTAGTCAATCTGAAGAAAGTTCTGAATGGATCTCCATGGTTGTTTGACAAATCTCTCCTCGCTCTATCCGAACCTAGTGATATCTTGATTGGTTCCAAACTCGAAGTCTCCTCATGTCCTTTCTGGGTGCAAATTCATGATATCCAATTGGGACTGATGAATCGCTCCTTCGCTGAGATAGCCGGTAATGTTATTGGAAAATTTATATCTGTCGATATCGATTCAGATGGCTCCTCCATTGGTCACTTTCTCCGCATTCGCACAAATGTGAATTTTACCAAACCCTTGCGCCGTGTTATCAAAACTACTCATCATGGCACTAATTATACCTTTCCGATAAAATATGAACGACTCCCAAGTTTTTGCTATCATTGCGGTGTCATTGGCCACAATGATAAAGATTGTGATATTATATTTTATCCTCACCTATACCCCCTCCAAATATACGTACGACCCGTGGATTCGTGCTTCCTTCCCCGACAATCCTTTTACTGGTCCTCGATCATACAAAAACACATACCCCAATTCCGAACACCACAACTCTCAATCTCACCCCCAAAATCATTAGCCGCAATCCCCAGAAAATCATGTACCCAGGCCTGCTCATTCCCCCCATTATTCTAACTCCACTGTCAACAAAAATACTTCGTCTCACTCCCTCAATCCTACCGTTCCTATCATCCCAGCATACTCCTCAATTCCTATTCCACCCCCTGCTACTAACCCACCCCATGATTATATTCCCCCCACCCAACAATAATTCCATGCATAATATTCCCTCATCTAACCCCACTAATTTCGATCCTACTGCTCCTATCCACATTATCTCACCACCCCCATCTCTCCATGCTAACCACCCTAATAAAAATCCATCTCAACCCATATGCCAACCTGAGCTTATATCCATATCCTTCCCAGCCCAAAATAAAACTCGATCCAACCAACTCCCCTTACCCACGCCAATCTCTATCCCTCTCAATCCCTCTAGTCCTTTCCTCATCAATGTCAACATGGAACTTGACACCCCGACTCGAAAAATTTCCAGAAAATTCATTTTTGTAAAATGAAAAACCAACACAGCCCATACAAAGCCCTCCAAAATTCCCTTCCACTTCCAAAAGAAATCTCCCAAGCAGTTTCTCTATCCTTGAACCTATGTCAGATGTCCCACTTGAAACTATTGGCAAAAAGAGTAAAATTTCATCCTCATCTTAGCTCCCAACGACGGTGATTGGCAAAGGCCAATCCCGCTAAATGGAATGAGTATCCTATGCTGGAATTGCCGAGAGCTTGGGAACCTACAGTCAATTCAAGAGCTACGTGAATTTATTCGTAGCAAAGATCCCCAACTGGTGTTCTTAAGTGAAACAAAATGCACTGCCCCAGTTTTAGGCAAGGTTAAAAATACATTTGATCTCTTTGGATTCGCGGTTGATGCTCGTGGTTGTTCAGGCGGACTCGCTTTATTGTGGAGAAAAGATGTTGTGGTTATCCTCCGTGTTTACTCGAATAGATTTATTGATGTTGATACGGAAATTATGGGACACTCGTTACGTTTTACTTGCGTTTACGGTTGGTTTACTAAATTAGGGCAGGCATTACAAGGACAACTTAGAAAACAATATTTCGGAATTGAAAAAAAAATCTCTTCTCTTCGTGCGGGCCGCATTTCGGATTCATCCAAACAAGAAATTGTTTCTCTCCAAAATAAATTAGAGTTGTATCTTGACCTCTTTGACCCTAAATGGAAACAATGCGCCAAAGTTCATTTAATGAAGCCAACAAGCGGAAACAAGTTAATCATATTTCTTGTTTGAAATACTAATTGGGCGAACTCCAGGATACTCCAGAAAAAAATGAGCAGCTTATTCTTGATCATTTCGGCAACTTATTTGCGTAGTCCTCTCCATCTTCGGATGATATTTCCAGGGCCCTAGGCAGGCTGTCCCTGAGAATATCTCGCGCCAAAAATCAGATCCTTACCGAGACCTTCACGGAAGGAGAAATCATCAAAGCCCTCAAACACATGCACCCCTTCAAGTCCCCGGGTCCTGATGGTATGAGCCCTGTATTTTTTCAGAAATTTTGGCATTTAATTGGTACTGATGTTGTCAAATTCATCCTGAGTAATTGGACGCTTAATAAAGAAATTAATTTCACTCATTTTGTGCTCATCCCTAAAGTTAAATCCCCGGAGCTTATCTCCTAATTTCGGCACATCAGTCTATGCAATGTTATTTATAAATTTGCCTCGAAAGTCCTTGTTAATAGAATCAAACTTGTACTCCCCAATATTATTTTCGAGTCCCAATCAGCTTTTGTCCCCAGGCGGCTTATCACTGATAACGTCCTGCTTGCCCACGAAATTCACCACTTTATGCGCGTAAAATCCCACACAAACACTGGTCCTATGTCTATTAAATTAGATATGAGCAGCGATTTTGATAGAATTGAATGGGTCTTTATCCGTAGAACTATGCTTGCAATTGGTTTTAATTTAGATTTCACGGATTTAGTCATGTCTTGTGTCTCTACTGCCTCATTCTCCTTTCTCCTTAATAGGTCGGAATTTGGCCATTTAATTCCCGAACGCAGCATCCGACAAGGAGACCCCTTATCCCTATATATATATTTATTATTTGCTTGGAAATCTTTTCGTGTATCTTGTAAGACTTATAGATCTGTCAAAAATCCACGATATATCCATCAGTCGCACGGCCCCCCACATCTGCCATTTGTTCTTCGCGGATGGCACTTTATTATTTGGTCATGCCACTGTTGATGAAGCGAGACACCCGTGTTTTTCTATCAAGATCTTTGAAAAAGTCTCGGCCATATAGTAAATCTCGAGAAGTCCGGAATTCTTTAAGCAAAGATTTAGATCAAAATATTAAAAATCTGATTTTGGGCATTCTGGGGTTTCAAGAGGTGGACTCCCATGGAAAATACTTGGGACTTCCAAGTTTTATTGGCAGGAGCAAGAAGGAGATTTTCGGGTTTCTTAAAGACAAAATTTGGCAAAGGATTCAAGGTTGGTCGACAAGCCATTTTTCAAAATTAGGAAAGGAAATTTTAATTAAATAGGTGCTTTAGGCGATTCCCACGTATGCCATGAGTTTCTTCTCGTTCCATAATAGAGTTCTCCTTGATATTCAGTCCATGATCAGTTCCTATTTGTGGGGTAGTACACAAGCTGATCGGAAACTCCATTGGTCCTCCTAGAACTCTTTGGCGAGCAGCAAATCCTTGGGTGGTCTAGGCTTTTGATCTTTTCAGGCTTTTAACCTTGCTCTCCTATCGAAACAGGCATGGCGAATTCTCTCTAATCCACGATCACTTTTTGCCAGGGTTCTAAAGGCCAAATATTTGCAGGACTGCTCTATCCTAGAAGCCCGTATTAGGTATCAACCCTCCTGGATGTGGAGGAGTATTTTATACGACCATAGAGTTCTCAATTTTGGTTGTCACAAGCGTATTTTATCTGGCCGCGACACGAAGATATGGGGCGACAAATGGATTCCAAATCCTCCGTTCCTCTTATCATCTTCTCCCCTAGATGGATTTTTTCATGAAAGCAAGGTCTCCAAGCTTATCTAACCTCAGACAAATTGGTGGACCTTTCAGCTTATCCACGACACTTTCCCTAATCAAGAAGCCCAAGCCATCCTCTCCATCCCTCTTAGTAACTCAGCCCAGCGGGACATTTGGTGTTGGTTCCAAGCAAGAATAAAAAATTCTCGGTTCGTTTAGCCTATAAAGTTGTCCATGATAATCCAGCGGAATTTCCTGTCAATGGCCCCATGGTTTCTTCTAGGGTGACACCCTCTCCCATTTGGAAAATGTTGTGGAAGCTACAGTTGCCTACTCATATTCTCCACTTTGTGTGGTGCCTGCTGTCATTTACTCTTCCATGCCCAAAAAAATTGGCTAGAAGGCATCTTTCCACTGCTTGTTGTGTGATCAACCGACTATCGAGACGTCTCACCTCTTCTTACTTTGCCCTGTTGTTGCCCAGGTTTGGTTTCTTGCGGGACTTTCGGAATTGATTTCTTTCTTCCAGCAGCCTTGTGGGGTTCTGTGGGCTAGAGAAATTATGCTAAATTCCCCGGAGCATATTGCTGCCATAGTCCTGACCATCTGTTGTTCTATTTGGTAAGACCTGAATAAAATCTTTCGAGGACCAGCCATTCTCTCCTCACGCAATTGTCACATCGACTAAGCACACGCTCTTAACATTCTGAACGGCCAAGTATTGGCCTGAACGCCCATCTCACGTGCTTAATGAGGCTGAATTGACAGCACAGCCTCCCCCAGCAAATTTGTGGTTCCACCCTCCGAACTTTTTATCTCAATCGACGTTGGACCTTTTCCAGCAATCTTAATATAATTTATTTCCCTCTCAAAAAAAATTACTTTATTCTTTCAAATCTTTATAATATGTTTCATTTGGTTTAATCCTAAACTACCTATATATGTGAGATTAACCCCCATAATTATTTAGATCAATCTCAACTCATTAATGTCAAGTATAACCATTTATTTTTCAATATTTTTTATTCTTAGTTTTCACTCTTATTTGTTGTAATTATTTAATTTACTTAGTTTTTTTTTATGAATGTTATGTTAGTATTTTAATTAATATATAATTTATAATATATAATTACTTTCTCAGTAATCAAATTGGTACATATTAAATGAGTTTATTTATTTATTCTTTTGCATAGCAGATATGATCTTTTAACTAATACAGTTTTAGCTCATGTTTCACTCTTTCACACCATTTTAATAAAATTTAATTATTTTGGCATACGTTTTTATTATAAATATGTATCATATTGATATTTTAAACTTATAATTTTTAAGGGTGTAACTTTCAAACGGCATTCAAGGTTTATCACAATTGTCAATTTAATACATGTGTATTTTTTTATTAAGTTTGTCTTCATTGTTTTCTTTTATAAATTTATATGTATACAACTTTTAACACTTTCTTGCACTTGTTCTTAAAATTTATAGGATATAAAATAATCAAAAGATTGAAATCATAATATGTTAACAAAATAATAAATTAGAAACTAAAACTTATAATGCTATATATAGAAAATCAAGTAAAAGTCATATTAACACATATAGTTAAAATTTAAAAGGTAATGTTTTTGTCGCGACACACTTGTTTTGTATCTTGTTCGCTTCTTTTTTCATGTTAATCTTATTCCTTTTATTTTGTACTTTTTATTTTACTGATATGACTAATTAAAATAAAATATACATGAAATTGCAATAAAAATAAAATATAAAACTCTCGTATTTTCAATATTATTTCTTTAACAACCATCTAAGAATTAATTTTTAAATTGCATATTACTAAATGAGGGAGAATTTTTCGACCATAAAGGAATTATGTATTTTCTCTACTTTTTATTTAGCATCAAAACTACCTAAAATAATTTTTATTTTATTTTTTCTAATCGTGTATATTGAATTTGATCATTTTTTTATAAATTATAATAGACATATTTAATTATTGAGAAAATTTAAAAGAATATAAGAAATATATAATTTTGCATCATACTAAAAGTTAAATAGTTAAAATTTTCTTCTATAATGACTTGTGTATATGTTTAGAACATATGGTTGAGGATTTTGAAACCAAGTTTAAATTTGAAATTGATTTTATAAGAAATTTAAAGTATTCTTAGTGTTGTGATTAAAAAAAATATATTTTTAGATTCTGAAATCTTTTTTGGATATAATGAACATCTCTCATATAATTAAACAAAAAAGATTAAATAAATAACAAAACTATAGAAAAACATAAATTCTTAATTTTTACAGTGCTGAACATTATAATGTTAAAATTTTCTCATGGAAAGTCCTTATATATACTTATGACATATGGTTAGAAAGCGCTCGAACTCTAGTTTAATATGAAGCTAATATTGTTTGAAAATTCAAAATATTTTAAGAGTTATAGCTGAAAGAATAAATACTTTTAAAATGTAGAATATAAAAGCTAATATTGTCTTATAATTAAACAAATAGAAGCTAAATATAAATATTAAATTACTTAGTTGTCCTAAACTTTTACTATGTCTAAAGGATTTTTTTGTCCAATAAAAAATTGCAAGAAACATTCACACTTTTAAGATAGTATAGATATAGATAGATAGATAGATGTAGATTAAATATAAAGTGTTGATTGTGCTTGAGTCTATGAAAAGCTTTACTATTTTTGACATCTCTTATGTGGAGGGATCATTGAGAGATCTAACTACTGCATACGATGAAGCAAGATCATCATCTTCAGATACTGTCTCTAAAGAACTTCTTACACGACATCTGAGCGGAGTTGAAAATCATTTGCATGATGCCAAAACCAAAGAAGATAAAGAGTAGGCCCAATTTTATCCCCCAAGGACGAGTTGGAGTCCATCAACAAAGAGCTTGACAACTTGAGGAAACGAAAACTGGATTTGACTGCCTCATTAAAATGACAGGAAGAACTTTTTAACATTGCTTATATTGAAGTTAAAATGATTGAAGAAGAGATTACTGCCATTGAGAATACATCGCCTTTGAATGATGGAGTGGTTGAAAATTTGAACCTTTCAATGGCGCATCTAGAGGTTGCCAGAGAAGAATTGAAAAGTTTGTGTTCTTTTGATTAGTTTTTTTTTTCATGTATGATCAACCAAGAAATCTGCTAGAACTTGCCCATTTACTGCTTTTTGAGGGACATATATGATCTCGAATTGTTGCAGTTGAAGGTACTATCTTACAAGAGTATTAGAAAGAACAGGCCTCACTCATAACATACTTCATTGGATTTGCTTTTGAGACAAGACGGATAGTGTGAGATTGAAACTAATGTTTCAACTTTTGGATTCCAAAGATTAATGCCAAGCATATCTTTTCAATTGGTGAATAGTTCAAGTTATTCGAAGTCATCATCCTACTAAGTTAATATAAGGCACTCTCTTTTCCATTGTCATTATGTTGTCCTAATAAAGTTCTGACATAACGTTCTTGAGTAGCAATATAGAGGATCAATGTGCGTCCAGGCACTGGTGCAGTCTACACAAGAGGGTTCATTAAATATGCTTTTATGCATTTGAAAGCATTTTGACAAGAATCGTCCCATGGAACGCCTTTCTTCATAAGATGACTGAATGGCTGGCAACGACCGGCTAGACTTGAAATGAACCTTTAGATATAAGCTAATTCCCCTTTCAAACTTTTGAGTTCGTGAATATCATGAGGTTCTAGCATCCATAGTATCGTGTCAATCTTTGCCTGCTCAATTTCAATACCTCGATGACGAACTACAAACCCAAGAAACTTTCCAGACTGGACACCGAATGCGCACTTCAGTGGATTCATCTTAAGTTGATATCTTCTCAATCATTCAAAAACTTTACTCAAATCATGGATGCGATCTTGTTTTTTCTTAGACTTCACAACCACATCATCAATATAGCACTAAATATTTTTTTTCAACATGTCATCAAATATTTTCTGAATGGCCCTTTGATATGTGGCTCCATCATTCTTCAAACCAATTGGTATCACCTTGTAGAAATATATACCTTTTGGAGTACAAAATGTCGTGAACTCTTTACCCTACGGAGCAATACAAATTTGATAGTATCCAAATGATCAATCATGAGTTCAGTGATGGGCAATGGAAATCGTCTTTAGGGCATGCACCATTCAAATCTCTAAGTCAACACAAACTTGGATTTGGCCGTTCTTCTTCGTTACAGGGACAATGCTCGAGATCCATGTAGGGTACTTGACTCTCGAATGAACCCATCTTTGATGAGTTCATTTACTTTAGCCTCGATCGATGGAACTAAGTTGGGCCGAAATCATCGCTGAGCTTGCTTGATAGGGTGTGTTCCTTTATTGACGGACAAGTGATGTACTGCTACTTTTGGATATAACCCAGGTATTTCTTTGTAAGACCAAGCGAATACATCCTTTTACTCATGAAGCCGTTTGACATATGATTTTTCTTCATGAATGGTTAACAAAACACATGTATTGGTGGGCCGTGGATTGTCATTATCGCTCAAATTGATTTCTTTTAGCTCATAGACTATGGCTTTGATCCCTTCTTCAAGTTCGGGAGGAGCATCTTTAACATGTTTTTCTTCCACTTCTTCGCTCAAGGTGATATGATATGTTGATCCTACACTTTCTTTATAATCTCCATTTTCTCGAAGTCGTGTGAAAACAACATCTTGCAATTTAGCTTTCACCACTCTTTCACATGATACGAGAAAAGTAGTTTGTCACTTCATATGAGTTGGAACTAGATTTGAAGCTTTTCAATAGTCCATGAATTTCTAGCTCTTTTTCGATGCTTGGATATTGTAGAGATGCTTAATCCCTAATGGATAGTTTCTTTGCTCTTCAACTTTTGAATGGGGCCGAGTCTATGAAACATTGATATTCATCGTATTTTCTTTTCATTTTCTTCAAAGGCATCCTCCATTGATGAAAGTTCTCCTTCAGACATATAATTAACGTTAGCTCTTTTAATGGCAATTCAGATGGGAGTTAGTGCCACAAACCCAAGTCCTATCCGAGTATTTTTGAACCTTACGTTCACTTTCTTTCAACATCATTTAAGTATGAGGAAAATATTTTTTGCCCTCCAAACTATTCGGTTTTTTCGACTTTGCCACCTAAACTTTTTTTTGGCGCACTTTACCTCCTGAAGTTCAAGGTTTTTGTATATAGCCTCCGAGATCTCATCGCCGGTGGAATATTCCACCGGACTATTGTCACATGCCATGCACGTGAGGGCAAAATTGTCATTTCACTCAAATTATACTAATATTATTGCACTTTGCCACCTAAACTTTGCGTAATTGTTACTTTGCCATATGAACTTAGAGCGATTTACACTTTACCTCCTCAGTTAAAAAAAATTAAAAATTTATGTGTATACATTTATTTTATATATTATTTATTTTTTTCACCAAAAATAAGTAAATTTTACTAGTATTCATATCAATAAAATATATTATCAATAAAATTATTTTGTAATCTCTTCTTTTTTAACTTATTTAATTTAATATTTTTTATATTAACATTAGGAAAAAAACTAATTTTATGAACTTTGAAGTGAAAAAAATTATAAATATACACCAGTGTCAATTTAGGTGGTTATGTGCAGGAGGTTATGTGGAAAACTCTTGAACTTTAGGAGGTAAAATGTCCCCAAAAAACATTTAGGTGGTAAAGTCGAAAAAACCGAATAATTCGGAGGGCAAAAAATATTTTTCTCTTTAAGTATTCGTAGCTTCAGGAGAGAGCCTACCTAAGGTGGAATTCTATTACCTATTATACCCAACTTTAACGAGAAGATTGTAAGATTTTTGATCAAAGCATCGCATTTCATAGCACTTTTCCATGTTCAGTCTTGGGTCCCTTAGTTGGACGGACAAACTTTTCGAGGGACTAGGGAGATGGTTTCCTAGAATCAAGTTTTGTTAAAGGAAACACTAATTCCTCAATAGGTCCATTGTCATCATGACTTGTAGAAACACTCTTGACTTTGCTCTCTTTGACTTCATCATCTTGTTGCTTGGGTGGATTT
The DNA here is from genome assembly GCA_016081115.2 of Rehmannia glutinosa. NCBI lineage: Eukaryota > Viridiplantae > Streptophyta > Magnoliopsida > Lamiales > Orobanchaceae > Rehmannia > Rehmannia glutinosa. The sequence goes on along the minus strand of CM071926.1, from coordinate 59,464,620 downwards.
TCATTAGCCTTGATTGACTTATTATCTTCGCAGTATTACTTGGCATCGACAAAATATGACTCTGCCTTGGTGAATGTTTTATCATCTCCAAAAATTTTCTTACCACCTAATATCTACAATATTTGAACCATTAATTGCAAGTACTATGAACTACCCCATTTCATGTAGCTAATGGCGTCCCAGAAGAATATTGTAAGAAGTTTTATGATCTATGATTAAGGCCATGTCAGCCATCAGTAATTTCAATCTTATGATGTCGAGAGCCCTTTGCGGCCCTTGGTTGAAGCCTTGGATCGTCAAACGACTATTTGTGAGTTCATCCATGGGGATTTCCAACTTTTTCGCAATCATAAGATAACCACCGCAAAGCCTCCATCAATCAAGATTCTATTCACCTTTTGCTCGCGACTATAGCCGGTCACGAACAGGGGCCTATTGTGGGGTTTGGAACCAAGCAACTGTTAGATAAATATTTTTATCGTAATTTTGATGATTTCATATAAATGAGTTTTATACCAAAACAATGTTCTTAAATTTGTTCAAATACTTCAAAATATTTTCAATGATTTTAACTAAATTTTTGGAGTACTTCTTAAATTTTATTTTTGACAAAATTAGGACAACATTTTTGTACTTAGGTATACCGGTTGCCCTATAGGAAAACCCATACCTGAAAGTTGGATAAAACAGAGAACAAACAGTGGGACAACGGAGGAGAGGTCGGCCGGTGCCTAGGAAGCTTGCTTTTTCTCTTGTTTCTCTTTGAAAGAAGAGGGATCAGTAGAACATGAGAGGGATCGGTCGTATCCCCAAGCGACCGGACACCCTACCCAGTCAACCGGTCTCCCCCCTAGGGCATCCCGTATTAAAATATTTTCAACATCTTTTCATGAAATTATGGCTTTGCTTCTAACAACTATTTTCTTGTATTGTTTGGAATTTCTTTTGCAGAAACAACTCATTTATGAGGAGCCTATGTTGGTTATTAAGCCTAGGAGCTCTCCCATAAATACATGAAAGCTTGGAGGATCAAATACAACAACACAATACAAGCAACAAGAAAAATATCAGCAAACTTCTTGTTCTTCACTTTCAACACACTTGTTGTAAAAGCCCAAGCTTATCACTTTCACATTTTATTTATTAGGCTATTCCTTATTGATTACACTTGCACTTCAAAGTTGTATACTTCATTTAAGTTGTTGATTGGTTCAGATCATCCATAATAAGACATACTTGTGGTATGTACATACTTGGTTGATTCTAGGTGTTGAAGAGCTTGGTGCTCTTCATTGTTGTAAGAAGATTGTGGAAATCTTCATAGGAGGTGTTGTAAGAAGAGTGTGGTACTCTTCAAGGTAAAGATTGTAATAGTTTGATATTTATTAATAAACTTTTTATCTTTCGAAATCCATCGGACATACCGGGTGGTAGAGCATTAGGCCCTAGGTGGGTTGAAGCTCTATAAACCATTGTGTGTTTTTATATTTCTGCACTTTGAATTTTTCATCTTCTACATATTCGAAAAAGAGGACGTAAATCGAAAAATTGGGAAAATCTATTCACCCTCCTCTAGATTTTCGTAGCCACTTTGACTAACAGCAACAAGTCATCGTCAGTGAAAGTCATTGTTGAGATGTCATTTTTGGTAACCATGTTAACCTATTTCTCAAACAAACACACGTCGTTAGATGAAGATTGATGCTCACTTGTTACATTACATGTGACATCACCATAATTCAATTTAGGTGTGTTCTCCATTACAACATCAGTAGATCCAAATGTAACAGTGATAAGATTGTTAAATGCGATATCTTCCTCAAGTGACATCTTTCCTTGGCGAGCTAACTACATGACTTTATCTTTAAAAACCAAGCAACCGTGAATTGATGGCCTACCAAATGATGGTACATGTAGTATGCTTCATTTCGGGCAATTCAACGAGATTTTCTTGCATCTTCTTCAGAGTCAACTTTCTTTGCTCCCTCTCTTGAAAAGTGTCTCTCTTTTCATTAATCTTCCCATTTGCATTGCCATTGAACTTGATAAGTGTTGTATTAACTACCATGAATTCTTTGTTTGGAGCTTTAGAAGAAAACATGCCCCCGTTCTTGGCTTCATATCATTCTTTGGATTTCTAAGGCTCTTGGATGGGTGGCCCTTCAACTCCACTTGCGACCATGCTTAACGCCATGTCAAGGGCCCGAGTAGCCAACTCTTCAAATGTCTTCGGTTGGATCCCGTGGAAGATGTATTGAAGGCCCCAATGCATTTCTTAGATACACACTCAACTGCTGAAGCTTCTGATAGTTGGTATATACAGTTGACGCTCAAATTCCTTCATCAACTGATATAATCGATGTCATGTTCTTCCTTCCATTGGCATGTATTTGTGAGCTCGATCATGCTAACCATCTGTCGGGTACTGTAAAATTAATTGAGAAACTCCATCTCTAATTGCTCCCAACCGTCGATTGGGTTTGCTTCAAAGAATATAGCAATCAAACGCGTTGACCTTTAAGGATCGGACAAACTACTATACTACTTGATTTCCATCAGTTCAAACATCATTACATGTCTCAACAAAGTGAGCCACATGTTGCTTTGCGTTGCCCTTGCCATCAAACTGTAGGAACTTCAACAGTTGATAACCATTAGACATTTTCAAGTTGTCCATTCTCTGTGTGTATGGCTTGGAGTAAGTTACGGATGACTTGGAGCTTTCATCAATATGATCTTTAATAGTCCCAATAATGAACTCATTGAGTTGGTTGACTGGAATCAGCCCACCAAACGAGACTTGCAGCTCTTTCGTCAGAGACTTTTCTTTTTTGGTTGGTTGTTCCTTCATGATTGTCTCGATTTCATAACGTGTTTCAACTTGTTTTCCCATGTAGTGTCTCGTATCAAAATTTTCTACTTTAGATATTTGAGAGTCCTGATCTTTAACATGCCTTGTGAGTCCTTCAATGGCCATCGACAAACTTGTAAATTGTTGTTCAAGGCCCTAGGGTTTTCTCTCTCCACTGTGCACCTCCCGTCGCACGCCAGTTCTTGCTCCAATTATCTGGTGGCTCCATGGCAGAGCCACTTCTCCATGAACTGACGTCCAATTTTAGTCCATACGTTCGTTCGTTGCCGTCATCTTCTACGTCACCATCGTCGTCCTCCACCGCACGGACTGGTCTTGATCATGTTTCTGCCAGTTTAATTCCGCTGGAATCCTACTTGCGCCCATCACCATCTTCAATCAAGCATGGGTTGGAGTCTAGGAGGCGGACCACCCCGCAAGCATTGAAGGTTGCCCATTATAATGGGGGGGGTGCCCTCATCCTTTCCCTCCATGGCTGCCGCATGCCATGGGGGGCCGGCCCCCTTGTGGCTCCTTATGGAGGGCTGGTTGTCATGTCCCACTCCAAGGCCGCCCCCCCGGGGGATGATGGCCCCTGGGTCATTGTCTGCCTGCCGTCGCATGGAATCCCCCATGCCCGAGGACATGCCATCCGCGAGGACATCGAAGCTCTTTACAAAGATTGAACCCTCAACTTTAGGCTCATAATGCTAATGCTTATGCTAATTTGGGTAACACTTTTGCTAAAATCATTTCAGGTAATTCCCATCCAATGGATTCAATTCCTCAGGCCCCAGGTAATGTCACCTCATTCTCCCATATAGTTTCCGGCAAAATGCATTCTATCCCTAAACCTGTTAGAAAGGGAGATTATTACTTTGTGACTATAGATGAAAACGTTTACCAGCAATGTCTTGTCAAATTTTCTTATTCTTTGATTGGGAGGGTGATTCTGGGAAAAGGTAACAAACCTTGGCCGACGATGATTTTACATAAACGTCTATCTGAGATATGGGGCATTAAAAATGACTGGAAACTAAATCCCTTGGGCAAGGGATATTTTTGTGTTAAATTTTCTAATGCGCAGGATCATTATCGAGCTCAGTCATGTATCAATTGGGCACTTAATCCGGGTACTATTTGGCTTTCTCCCTGAGTCCTAAATTCCAACCCCTACAAGGTTCACACTTCTGTAGCCAGTGTTTGGGTTCACATCTTTGATCTCAGTTTGGAATACTGGGATCCCAACACTATCTTGGGGATCGCCAGTGCGATTTGTAAATCGATTCAGATTGATCAACGATCGCTTGATAGATCTCTGGGACCTTTTATTTGTGTGTTGGTTGATATTGATCTTGCTAAACCATTGGAGGATCACATTATGGTGGAACGGGTTGGCCAATGTTCCTTTGTGTCGGTTAGCTATGATAAACTCCCCGAGTTTTGATCTAAGTGTAATGTTATGGGACATTCGACTGCTTCTTGCCATCTTACTTCCACGGGAACCTTGGCTACGGAAAGGTGCACCAATCCTACCCATGGACGTTCCAAGGCTTCGGAGGGGCGTCTGAATTCAGTTCAAAGAGGATGTTCTAGAGTTCGTAAAATTTATCGTCCTATGCAGCAGGACAAGGGCAAGGTCGTTGATGACTCAATGCGAAATACGGGTTCGACTATGCGGCCAGGCTCCCCTTCCTACGCCATAGTCACTTGCCCTGCTGACATACACCTTGGTAATGCTTTTGAGGCGCTTACTTCAGATAATGCTCCAGAACAACATTCCCTGGATTCCCCTTCAGCTCTTCCAACTTGACATCCGGTTCCCAAGGCTCTATCTTATAACACCGGTTCCTTCTATACAAATCTGCCTCTTACGATTCAACATCCATTTGAGAAGCCTATCCGTGCTCTTAGTCGCGCCTTCTGGGACAGCTCCCTCAATTCGGCCAAATCTAGATTGCTTCAGAGTGTTGCTCATGGACCATCTCTGGCTATTCATGACCTCACAATTGAGTCAGATCACCCAGGGCCCAATGAGTTAGATTTTGGCGCTTCAAAACGGTGGGCGGATTATGCAGATGAAGTTGCTAACGCTCAATCGTCAGATTTTGCGGCACACCGCACTCCTATTTTTACCGTGCGCTCGACACGGGCAACTCCTCCCCCTACGTAACTATGAATTGTATCTTCTGGAATATCCGGGGGATTGGGAGCATTGCTTCTCGTAATGTTCTTAATGCTTTATGTCAGAAACATAAACCTTCTATTTTGGCTATCTATGAGCCTAAGGTGGACATTTCTTCGATATAGGCTTCCTATTGGAGTAGTATAGGTTTGAGTTTCGTGTCTCAAAATTTTTGTGCTAACGGTCGGGCTGATATTTGGGTTTTCTGTGATTCGGGTATTTCCGTTTTGCAACAGGTGTGGTCTTCTTCTCGGTGTATTGTTCAGCTGGTTCAATTGTGTTCTATGATTTTTCATATTGGTTTTGCTCATGGTTTATGTGATCATATTGCTCGGTGCACGCTTTGGTTGAATTTGAGCTTTGGTTGAATTTGAAAAATTTGGGTCTTGATGATATATTGCTTATTGGGGATCTTAACGCTATTTTAGGTCATCATGAGCGTTCGGGCAGTGGTATTTTATCCCAGGCCTCTTGTCAGGATTTCAAGGACTTTTGAAGGATGATGGTTTGTATTCTGTGCGAGTACGGGGAATTCATTCACTTGGTGCTCTCCCTGTACCTATCCCTTCTCCAGGCTAAATTGGATTGAGCCCTAGCAACGTGTCGATTTTTCTCTCTTTGGCATGTTGTTAAGGGTTTGGTTCTACCTCGCATTGGCTCGGATCACCATCCCATTTTGGTTTCTTGCACATCTTCTGTCATTAGGGGTCTGGTTCCATTTTGTTTCCAACGTATGTGGGTATATCATGACTCTTTTTGGGATGTAGTAACTTCTTCATGGGTCTTACCGTGCGCCTCGCCCAATCCTCTGTTGTGCGTCATGTGGAAGCTTAAAAGATTGCATCAGACTATTAAGGTCTGGAATAAAGATGTCTTGGATGTTAATCGTAAGGTGGAGAGTAAGATGGAGAAAGTTCGGCAGATTCAGGCAGATATTGAGATGGTGGGCTTTACTGCTGCACGTCGTGACATGGAACTTGATGCCTAAAATGAGTTGTCTCACACGCTTTTATTACAATCTGAATTCCTGAAGCAGAAAGCTCGCTCAACATGGCTTAAGGATGGGGTCGTAATACATCATTCTTTCATCATCGTTGTCAGATTCGAAGTGGACGTTCAGGGATCCAGGGTTAGATGATCGATGGTAGTTACTCAGATGATCCAGTTGTTCTTGGGAATCATATTATATCCTTCTCTAAGGAGCTCTTCGCGGACACAGGGGATACCATTCCAGACAATAATTTGGTTGATAAGGTGATTTCTCCTATAGTGGGTACGGCGGATAATGCTCTTTTGACGGCCATTCCCTCGGAGTCGGAGATTAGAGAAGCTGCTTTTGATATTGGTTCGGACAGTTCTCCTGGTCTGGATGGTTTCAATGGGATGTTTTATCGTCACTTTTGGGATGTTATTTCAGCAAATGTGGCCGCTGATGTCCATTTTTTCTTCACTAGCTCGTCCCTTCCTACGGGGTTGAATGTTAGTTTTATGGCGCTCATTCCAAAGACTAAGGATGCTAATGCTATTGAGAACTTCAGACCGATTGTTATGAGTAATTTTCTTTTCAAGATTATTACCAAGATCTTGGCTACTCATCTGGGCTCCATCATCTCTACTTATTTGTCTCCTACGCAGTTTGGGTTTATTCCGGACAGGCAGATTCACGACTGTACCTCCCTGGTTTCTGAAGGCTTCAATGTTTTGCATGGCCAGCATGATGCCAACATGATTTTGAAAATTGATATCCGCACGACATTTGATACTATTAATTGGGGTTTTCTGATTCACATCTTGCGTCAGTTTGGCTTTTCGGAGGTTTTCGTTCGTTGGATTGAAGTTATTATTCAATCTTCTAGAATTTTGATTTTATTGAATAGATCGCATGTGGGATATTTTTCTTATTTTCGAGGGGTTCGACAGGGGGATCCTTTATCTCCTCTACTATTTTGCATTGCGAATGAAGTTACGAAAGCGATTTATTCAAGCCAGAATCAACGGTTACCTAGAATCAACTAGGGCGGATGATATTGTTTTATGTGTGGGGGTTGTCGGTGAATACGACGGATTACATTATATTGATATTAGGGGTCTTCCTCGCAAATCCAAATGGTTTATCTTAGTTCTAATATTCAAAGGACCTCCCAAGGTTCTTGATTTACAACCCGTTTTTGATAAGGTGATTCTCAAGTTTAGAAGATGGAAAATGGACATTTTTATCTATTGTTGGTCGTGTCTGCCTGGTGAATTCGGTGATCACTAGTTCCTCCGTGCACACGATGATGGTTTACAAGTGGCCTAGAACCTTGCTTAAGCAAATGAAAAAGGCCATGCGTAACTTTATCTGGACTGGTGATGTTAACTCTAAAGGTTCGGTGGTGGTAAATTGGAATCGATGTTGTATGCCTCGGGTTGAAGGGGGACTGGGCGTCCGCTCTATTATGGTTGCTAATAATGCATTTATAATGAAATTAGGCTGGAAGGTTATGAACTCGGATTCTGTGATTTACAAAACACTCAGAAAACATTAATGACTTCGGATGGTTCTCTTCGACGATCATTCATCCCTTCTTTTATCTGGACCGAGATTAGGCCTTGCATTACGGGTTTCTTGGATGAGTCTCGTTGGATCCCTGGGTGTAATTCCGAGGTCTTATTTTGGCTCGACAACTGGTTGGGATACGCCATTTTAGATAGAATTGGTATCCCACAGGAATACAAATATCTATTCCGGCATCGCATATCGGATTACTTCTATGATGAGTCCTGGCACTTCACCTTCTCATTTGTTGAGGTTTACTTGGATCTGGTCCGGGAATTGTTTGCGTCCCCATAGCCCCGGCTTTGAAGGATACACGTGTCTGGATGCACTCTGATGCTAGGATTATTACTTCGAAAGCGACTTACTCTCATTTGCGACCCCACTCTCCGGTGGTCCAATGGGGTTCTTCGATTTGGTCACCTCATATCCCAGAATGACGTTCGATTGTGGCATGGAGAGCTATCCACAATCGACTGGCAGTATTGGATATACTGCGTCCTAGGAGGAGTTACATTAGCCCCTCGGTCTGCGGGCTTTATTGTGTTGCTGCTGAATGTGTTGATCATTTGTTTGTCTCTTGTGTATTTGCGGGGGCCCTTTGGCGGTGGATCTTTGACTCATTTGGCGTTCACCTTTTTTATGGCTCATAGGCTAGCTTTAGCTTAGCTGGCTAGCGGAGTAACTTCACTTGATTCTCTAAAAGACGTACATGCCTCGTGCCATTCCTAAACAATAAAATATATACCCGTATTTAGAAAGCCACCCCATCGTAGAAGGTTTATCCTTATGCATGCAACCCCGATCTAAGGAAGATGACTCCATAATAGGAACACGAAGGTGGAGGATGGCTGCGTCCACCGTCCAGAGTTTGTCGTTGAAAGCCAAGTCATTCTGGATATGCCAGATGAGCCAGATGCAAGATAACACTGCCACACGCCATAAGAAAGCAACCTGTTTACTGAAATGAAAATTCATCATACATAATCGATAGATGTTCCCACGAAGCGAATTCCTCCTTGCAGGGGATTCCTTCACTAGAGCACAGAGAATGAAATTGGAGATTAATCGACGGCAGGACATTTCCAGGCTTACTTGTTTGGCTACCTGATCAGCCTGTGATCAGGACAACTCTCTTTTTCATTTTATATATATATATATATATATATCAAAACAAAAATATATATTTATATTGACAGCGCTAAGCAACTTTATTCAAAACAAAAATGTCAGCATTTGTCATCATTTTCAACATGCGTTAAATTTCCTTCAGCTCGTAGTGAATTCTTCTCAAAAGGCACATTTAGCTTCTTGGGCATACCCCTTGTAGTGATACTGATACTTTTACTCGTGTCACTTGAAGAGTTCAAAGACACAACTTTCATTCATGTGGTCTAGCGAGTAGTCATTGTGATACTTCAAAATTTGTTGAGGAAAAAAGATGAGAGGTAGAGTTTGCCCAACAAGGCGTGCCAAAAATTTGTAACACAGATTTTTATTGTCTACAAATTATCAAACAAATAAAATCGTCCAAATTAAATTTATAAGAAACAAATGAAAAGTATAGGTTACAATCTCTAGAAATTCTCTGATTTTTTTCTTCAAGAATGTAATATTCAAAATTTGAGACTTTGGAGATGAAATCTTCAGATTGATCTTCTCCAAGTTTGATTTGAATTTGAATATCATTAATTCGAGGGATTGACAACTTAATAACGAATTAAACATGAAATATTCACTGATTTGTGACTTTGAATTTGACCACTTCTCGGTGGAATTAACATTTTGATCTTCCTCAAAGGTAGATTTGACTTCGATAACCTTAGCTCGAGGGCTTGATAGCTTATTCCCAAGTCAAACGCTAAAATTTGAGCAGACTCCATGATGATCACCTTGAACACTATGTATTCCTTGAATTTGATCTTCTAAAGTTGAGAGAATTTTCTCTAGTGCCTTTCTTGCTTGGATTTCTTCTCTTCTAATTATGATTTAATTCCGAGAATCACTCCTATTTTACTTATAGGAGAGGGGTTCTTAGATAAATCATACGGTGAAGTACCTTCATTTGATTGACCCTTCAAGATATATTTTTATCTCTTTAATCACAAAATATGATAATTATCAAAAGAGATAATAATATTTCCATAATTGATCAAGATAAATCTTAATCACTAAGAATTTGTCATGTGAAAATTTTCAATTGGCCAATAAAATATATATTAAAATATCAATTAATTAACTATTTAAGTTAGGAATTAAATTTGATTAAATTCCCAAATATAAATAGAAAATAGAAAAAAATATTTTAATATACAAACATGTGTCACTATTTAATTGGTGAAAATTTAAAGTGTCAAGGTAAATGTATCATTATGATATATGTTTTAGAAAACAAAACCCAGTTTATCGTTTTTTGTTAATTTAGTCATGTTTATTGGGTTGACATTTAAGGACACAAACACGATAAGACTAAACATTAACCCATTATTTTTGTGCTATTTTCGCATCGTGCTATCATGTCCTGTCAAGAATTATCACCTCGATCCAAATCTTAAAAACAATTAATATTAAAGAAACATGCCCAAGGAAAATTCTGGAAGCTGTGCAGAAAATGTATTGGTTGAGAAGATTTTCTATCATTAATTAGTTGGAAACTGTGGATAAATAGCGGATAGCTGACAACCCAAAATTTTGATATGTTGAAATTGAAGTGTTTTTATTCTGTAAAAAGGAGTACAAGAGATATCTATTATAGTAGAACAAAAAGAAAATTATAGAAAAGCTAAGGCGAGTAGAACTCTATCCGCAAAATAAACACGTCTCATATAGTGCTGACAGAACACACGTGTTATCCCCAAAGATATAACAATTGACGTCCTTGAAATAGCAGCACTGCAAATTTCAAGGCTCCATCGAACTAAAATGTAAAAAACTGAGTATATACTATGCAAAGACAAAATAAAAAAGATGAGAGAATGCTTGTGTATTCTGAACAACTACAATGCAGTCCTATTTATTGGACTTCCAATAAGGTAAGGGGCCTCATAACTGCAGGGCAATAACTTCAGGGATAGTGGGCTACAACCTCCAAGTAGTGGGCACTCTTCTATTGCCACTATGTTGGAACCTCCAAGCAGTGGGCAAACCACTAAGTTAGTGGTGTCTGTTTCAGTTTAAAAGTTGCAGTTTTAGCTTTTAAGCATACTGTTCCTTTTGTTTTTATTTTTTCAAAAATAAAAAAATATATATTGTGTAAAACTAGGCCCAGTCCAGTCGGGCACGCGCGAGGGCGAGGGCGAGGGCGTAGGCACGGGCGTGGGCTTGGCCCACAGCCCCGACGCCGGGCCAGGCAGGCGCGCAGGCACGGGCGTGGGCTTGGCCCACAACCCCGATGTCGGGCCAGGCAGGCATGCGTGCGCGTGTGTCCTTGCCCACCACACCTCACATGTGTATTCTTTTATCTTGCACACTCTTACACACACACTTATTGATTTATTGAATAAAATAAATATTTTATTCCCATATGGGATGTGTGTCTTTTCACCTTCCCATCATCCATTATCTTCATTTCCTAGTGACTACTTTGTGTATTTTATTTCTCACTCACTACAAATTGGTTTTGAGAAGTTAAATATACTACACTCATCGACTCAAAATGTAGATAATCATTTAATATTTAATTCCTCCTTAATTAAATAATTAGTAACTAAAAAATTAGTCAAAATTAGATTATCAACCAATCCTTTAAACACCAATTTCCAACAATCCCTCACATGAGTGGAAATCAAATGCACATAAAAATGCAGACTCTAATACTCAGTTTAATTGAAACCATATTGTATCAGGACAGGTAGTTTGCGACTTTGAACCTTCCTTTATAAATATCATCGGGTATACAGGCGGCCTAGTGAACGCAATGCCTTGAACTATTCCTCCTTCGTGTATACCTAGTCAATGACATTTACACAATAAGATCTTTATCACATGCCGTTCTTCAGTCGTGTCCTTTTCGGCCACGGGAAAGACTTTCGATTCATAAGTGTTACATTGAAATGGCCCTCACTTCTCACTTATATTGGTGATCTTATTTGACCAAATCGATTATCATTAAAAGTCTTTACGACTTAACCTTACCACAACCAACAATATTATTGCACTTGTTTTGCCTTCTAGGGATGTGTTAACTGAATTTCAAGTGTTTAACAAAATTTTTAAAGTTTGGTTTTCTCATTGAACCAAGTTTTTGGGATCTCCAGTCACCAAGGTTGGCTTATCACTTTAATCGTTCTTTAAATTGTGGATTTTAGACACATTCCCTCTAGCAGTTTACTCAATTGATATCGGTTAAGGCCATTCATTAGCGGATCTGCTATGTTATCCTTTGACTTAACATAGTGAATTGATATAACACAATTAGAGATCAATTGTCTTACGGTATTATGTCTACGACGGATATGTCTAAACTTACCATTATACATATTACTTTGTGCTCTCCCTATAGTAGCTTGACTATGACAGTGAATCCTCCTGAGGCACTGGCTTTTTCTAGCATGGAATATCCTCTAAGAAATTATGAAGTCATTCAGCTTCTTCGCCAGCTTTATCAATAGCTATAAATTCAGATTCTGTGGTGGATCGAGCTATACAAGTCTGCTTTGTGGATTTCCATGATACTGTTTCTCCTCCAATAGTAAATATATATCCACTAGTGGAGTAGTAGTCCTTTGAATCTGAAATCCAGCTAGCATCACTATACCCTTCAAGTACTGCATCGTATTTTGAGTAGTGTATCCGGTAACTCAGGGTGTATTTTAAATATCTTAATGCTCTTTTAGTGCTTTCCAATGATCTTGGCTTGGATTGCTTGTATACCTGCTCAATTTATTTACAAGATAGGCAAGATCTAGACGTGTACAATTTGTAATGTACATCAAACTTTCTATCACTTTCGAGTATTCCAACTGAGCTACTGGTTCTGCTTTATAAGCTACTAGATTTATGCTCAAATCAATGGGCGTTTTGGATGGTGGACCTTCAAAAGCATTGAATTTCTTGAACACTTTCTCCACATAGTAAGATTTTGTTAAGATAATTACTTCAGATGTTGTGCCAATTTTTATTCCGAGAATCATATCCAAAATCCCCATGTCTTTCATATCAAAATTTCTTTTTAACATTTTCTTAGTGTCTATAATTATATCATGACTACTGGTCATGATCAACATATCGTCTACGTATAGACAAACTATGACAAATGCATTTGATGAGCCTTTAACATAAACACGCTAATCACATTTGTTGGTTTAAAACCATTTGACAACATCGTTGTGTCAAATTTAAGATGCCACTATTTCGGAACTTGTTTAAGTCGATACATCAGTCTTATTAATTTGCACACTTTTTTCTCTTGACCAGGTGCTACAAATCCTTCAGGCTATTCCATATATATTTCTCTTCCAACTCACCATTTTAAAACACAATTTTTACATCCATTTGGTGAATCTCGAGATTGTGCAAAACAACAATCACAATAAGCACTTGAATGGATAAAATGCTTGTTACATGTGAATATGTGTTGAAGAAATCACTTCCTTCTTTTTGTTGAAGCCTATAGCCACTAACCTAGCTTTATATTTATCAATAGTTCCATTTTCCTTATATTTCATTTTTAGGATCCATTTACATGCTAAAGGCTTATTACCTGCAGGGAGATCAACCAACTCCCTGGTATGATTTTGCAAAATGGATTCTATTTCACTATTGATGGCTTCTTTCCAGAGCAGAGCATCTGGACTAGAGAGAGCCTCTTTTACTGTACTTGGCTCACCGTCTAAAAGTATGTGATAAAATCAGGACCAAATGACGTAGCAGTTTTAGTCCTTTTACTTTGTCTTGGTTCTTCACTACATTGTAAAGAGTTACTTACTTTCTCATGAGTTCTTTTGTTAGAACTCATTTCAACCCATTCTTTACAAGGATATACATTTTCAAGAAATATCGCATTTCTTGATTCAATTATGGTACATTAAGATATTTTTTGGTTTCTTTACTTGTGTACAAAGAGACGATATGCACTACTAATATATGCATATCCTATAAAAATACAATCAACCGTCTTTGGGCTAATTTTGACTTGTTTGGGTTCAGGTATTGCTACCTTAACCAAACACCCCTCACTTTAAGATATTTATAAGATGGTTTACGATTTTTCTACAATTCATAAGGTGTCTTATTTTTTCTTTTAAGTGGGATTTTGTTAAAATGTGGTTTGTTGTTAGAACAACTTCCCCCCACAAGTTCTGAGGTAATCTAAAACTAATCAACATGGCATTCATCATTACTTTCAACGTTCAGTTTTTGCGTTCAGCAATACCATTAAATTGTGGTGAATATATAGAAGTTGTTTGATGAATTATTCCCCAATGGTACATAATTCTTCAAAGGGTGCAACATATTCTCCACCTCTGTCACTCGAATTATTTGAATCCGGCTACCAAGTAGATTTTCAACTTCAGTTTTATAATTTTTGAAGTCTCCCAAAGCTTCATCTTTGCTTCTTAATAAATATAAGTAGCAAAGCTTTTGTAATCATCAATAAAAGTGATGAAATATTTTTTACCACCTCTAGTTTACATAACTTTCAGATCACATACATCGGTATGTATCAATTCTGGAGTCACTGTATTTATTTCCACAAAATGAAAAGGTAATTTAGCCATTTTAGCTTCAATACAGATTTCACATCTCTTTTGAGAATCAATTTTTATGTTGGAAGTAATTCCAAATTCTTTAATCTTTTTATAGCATTTAGATTAACATGCCCTAATCTAACATGCCACAAATCAGAATACTCAAGCATATAAATAGAAGTAAGCTCAATTTTATTGCTACTTGAATCGTTTACACGGCAAACTGCCATTACATTCATTTTGAACAGTCCATTACACAGATAACCTTTGCCTAAGAACTGTCCAAACATAGTCAAAATAAATTTTTCAGGCTTAAACATTAGTCTGGAACCATGGTTTACAAGAAGAGACCCTGACACTAGAGTCTTCCGGATTTTTGGGACATGTATAACATCCTTCAAAAGCAGCTCTTTTCCAGAAGTGAGCTTCAGAACCATGTTGCCAAAACCTGCAACATCAGAAGAGGAAGAATAACCTATATTAAGTTTTCTACATGTACAAGGTTGTAGGTAGAGAATGCATCCTAGTCAGAACAGACATGTCGAGTGGCTCCTGTGTCAATGTACCACTCTCTGGGATTATCCATAAGGTTGATAGATCCATTTCAGTCAGCTCTTGGATCACAATATTTTGCTCAACCACAATAGCATTAGGCTGTTTATATTTTGATTTTTTAGGAAGCCGACAGTCCATAGCCATGTGGTTGGGCTTACCACAATTGTGGCAACTTCCTATAAATGGCTTTTTTGTTTGCAGGCTTCTTTCCCTTGTAATTATTGTCACGTTCTTTTGTTGTTGTTAGAACCGCCATGTTCTAACAAATTAGCCTTTGCATCAACAACACCTTTCTTAAACCTTGAATCTAATTTCCTATTACCTTCCTCAATTCGTAAACGCATAATCAGTTCTTCAAGATTTATTTCTTTTCGCTTGTGCTTAAAATAAGTTTTGAAGTCTTTCCATCCAGGCGATAATTTTTCAATCATCCAGGCCACTTGGAAAGCTTGATCCAATTGCATTCCTTCAGGACGAATATCGTGCAAAATTAACTTCAATTCTTGAACTTGATCCATGACAGTTTTAGAATCCACCATATTAAACTCTAGAAACCTGCCAACTATGAACCTCTTGGAACCAGCGTCCTCAGTTCGGTATTTCTTTTCCAAAGAATCCCAGAGTTCTTTGGGAGTTTTCATTTCACTATACACATTGTATAGTGAATCAGACAGTCCATTTAGGATGTAATTGCGATATAGAAAGTCACCATGTCCCCAAGCATCAAAAGCAGCACGTTTTTCATTGTTGGTTTCATTTTCTTCCACCACTGGTGGATCCTCCTTCAGAAACTTAGCCAAGCTCAGCGTAGTAAGGTAGAAAAACATCTTGGGTTGCCATCTCTTGAAGTCAGTACCAAAAAACTTTTCTAGCTTCTCAGCAGCAGCAGGAGCAGTCAGAATGGTAACTCTTGAAGTAAACGCCATTGTTTACAGAAAAGGATGTTTATCTTGCGATGTTGAAATTGAAGTGTTTTTATTCTATAAACTGGAGTACAAGAGCTATCAATTACACTAGAACAGAAAAAAAAATTACAGAAAAGATGAGGCGAGTAGAACTTTATCCACAAGATGAACACATCCCGTATAGTGATGACGGAACAGACGTATTATCCCCAAAGGTACAACAACTAACATCCTTGAAATAGCAGCACTGCGAATTTCAAGGCTCCAGCGAACTAAAATGTGAAAAACTGAGCATATATTATGCAAAGACATAATAGGAAAGATGAGAGAATGCTTGTGTATTCTGAACAACTACCATGCAGTCCTATTTATAGGACTTCCAATTAGGTAAGGGACATCATAACTGCATAACAGTAACTTCTGGGATAGTGGGTTGAAACCTCCAAGTAGTGGGCACTCTTCTATTGCCACTATGTCGTAGCTTCCAAGTAGTTAGTAGACCACTAAGTTAGTGGTATTTGTTTCAGCTTTAAAGCTGCAGTTTCAGCTTATAAGCTAACTGTTCCTTTTGTTTTTATTTTTTCAGAAATTAAAAACAAATGTATTTTGTGCAAAGTAGGCTCGGTTCAGTCGGGACACGGGCTCATGCGCGCGCGCGTGTGTCCTTGTCCACCACACCTCACATGTGTATATTTCTTTCATCTTGCACACTCTTACACACCCACTTATTGATATATCCAATAAAGTCAATAGTTTATTCCTATGTGGGATGAGTGTCTTTTAATCTTCTCATCATCCATTATCCCATTTCCAAGTGACTACTTCGTGTATTTTATTTCTCACTCACCACAAATTGGTTTTGAGAAGTTAAATATACTACACTCATCTACTCGAAATGTATATTAACATTTCAATATTTAATTGTTGGGTTCGCTATACTGGGGGCTTTACGCAGCGAAAATTAAAAAAATTAAAAACATGCATACAGTTATACATGAAATAAAACCTCAGTTTCTCATAGCATTTTAACGATCGCGCGAATTATACAAGCAGTAAAAACTAATGATAACGTTTTTACCTTAAAAGCTTCATTTTGAAGAAGATGTACAAGAAATCCAAATTCCTCGCAGCAGGGTAAATCCTCAAATTACGATCTCGCAGAGGTCCAAGCGTCCCTCCTCTAAAGATAGTCCACATGATAGATGGAAGCACCCGGATTATTAATTTTGCTAGTAATTAATTATTCGTTTATTTTTTCAATCTAAAATATGGAGTGAATAACAATCCTTATTTTAACCGGTGAAAATAAGAATTGTTGTTATGTAGTAAAAACCAAGAAGGGTTCTTGATTTTTCCTACAACGAAGAAAGAAGAAGACTGAAGAGAGAGTACAGAGATGACACATTCAAAAGAACAGAAGACATGATTTTTTTATCTGTTGTGTATCTGTTATTCTTTTACTGATTGTTAAAGATACTTATATGATTCATCCAATGTTCATCAAAGTGTCCACGTTCAAAACCTAAAATCAGTAGAAAATAGTATAGGATAATCTCAATTGATCCTATGATATCTTGCCATATCCGAATAAACTTTATCCGGATATTCACAAGAAAATCCCTCCATGTTTTCTTTCTTTTAAATTAGCCAGATGGGTTTATCCTTATGGGCTTAATTAAATATTGAGTTGGACATTTAATAAAAAAGGTCCATCAATTAATTTCAATTAATTGATCCAGTCCATATTTAATTAATTTGATCAAATCAATTCCATCTAGCCTAAATAAAAAATGCAATTATTTATTTGGTTAAATTTAACTATTTAAATATAGTCTTTCATTAATTAATTGATCTTGTCAGTTAAATTATTTTTCACTCCAAAGACTTACTAATCTAATTAGGTTTAATTAAATAATTTAATTATTTATTTTAATTCAATCATTGAATTAAAATCACGCCACAATTAATTAATATCTATCAATTAATTGCATCCAACCCTTTGGACTATTTTTGATCGAAGAAATGACATCAACCACTTTTGTGTGACCCTTTAGGTTCACAACTAATACAAGCAGTAGGCTTACAACTTTTGTAACTTACGAATAATAATTATTCAATTAATTAATCCAATTAATTAATACATTTTGAAATTAACCCTTTAATTCCAAAAACCTACAAATTATGAAAATATCTAGCAAGTAGCATGATCGCCTAGCAATAGGTGGAATAGCGAGTAAACCTATTTCAATTGCGGTTACTTACATGTACGGTCCTTTCGACATCTAATCTATCGATTAAATCTTGGGCATGGATTATAAGTCGAAATCCACTTGTTTTAATAATTGTGGTTCCATTTCAAGTTCTAGTGATTTCTTTATGAATCATTATTCATCATGCCTTGGCCAAGGTCTTTAAATCATGAAATATAAGAATACATGAGATTCGCTTTTCAATAAACAAGTGTCGAATCTATGTTGGCCACTGATTAACCTCTATGTACACCAATGCAACATCAAAAATACCCCCTTTATGATTGTCAAGCAATCAGAAAATAAATCAAAATATTATAAGATGTACACAAGGCGACTATCGTGCTTCAAGTCTAAGGACTAATCATGTTCTGTCACAATGTAGAAATTCTTAATTCGATAATAAATATTCCAGTTAAGAATTTCCATTGGGTTAAGTTCAGTGTACTTGTTCTCTAACAAGCACCCGCATATATGCTTTTGCATCACAACGCTAATGTTAATTGAATGAAATATCCTTGTCATACGAGCATGCATCATATGCACAAGTCTTGATGGGCTATTCAATGTCCTATCTCGAAAAGTCCATTGACTTGAAAATATTTTAAGACCAAAGCCTTAGAGACAGACATGTTCCATGATCGCCATCAAATGCGCGACCATGTCTCAGAGCTTAATATCATCTAAGGACTTTATCAAACTTACAATTAATAGTATTAAATGCAAAATAAATGATACATAAATTGCTTTATTAATATGATTCTCAATAAAATTGTCTTTACAAGTAGAATAAACTCTAATCTAATTGGAGCGCCGAGCACCCTACTATAACATTAATTCCTCCATAATTAAATAATTAGTCACTAAAAAATTGGTCAAAGTTAGGTTATCAACCAATCCTTTAAAAACAAATTTCCAACATGATATATTGTAAACCTTCTGTATTTTTCTCTTTTTTATTTGATAAGAAACCAACTGGTATATATATAGCACTATATATGTAAAATAGTGACTTATTGAACCAATTTCTTTCTAACCACTTCAAGTGATGGAAAACTAAATCCTTTTGAACATTCAAATTCTAATCCTTCATCAATCACGGCGCCAAAGCAGCTACCACTCGAAATACTAGTCTTGTTACAGTATTCCCAATCCACATCACATCAGGATGTAAAAGGTGAGACTTTTTTTTTGTCTATGACACAATGTTAGAAATTATTTTTCGTAATTTTAGAGTTTGCTGATGAATATTTTGGTGAGTTTCTTGTTAGGATGCGGCTAAAATGTGTGTTTTTACGGAAATAATTTTTCTGGATAAAACATCAAGCAAGCTTGGAGGTGTCATTCAAGATGTATCAACTCATTTTAGATTATATATATTGTCTGAAAACTGGTATTAATTTCTTTTATAGTAAGAGGAAGAGCATTCTTGTAGTTTACTAGGCCTGACCAAATAGAATCGGAATCGTTGGAGGAACCAGAACAAAAACCATGGTTAACAAATTTGAGGAACCATTGACCGATTACTGGTTCCAAACAGGTTTGGAACTTGCCTTGGCCAGTTCTGTTAAAGGTTCCTCATTGGGAGGAACCATGGAACCACCAGTTCTAAGCACTACAAGAAAACTGCTGATAGACACCACCAAAACGACACCGGTTTTATGACTTTACTGGTGTCTTTTCCCATATAACATCGGTTTTGTCAGAAATTGGTGTCTAATTAGTGTTGTCGTTCGATAAACAACAGCGGTGTCCTAGAACCGGTGTCTATTGTAAAAACATTTCCCAAATAGACACCGGTTTTAGCATCGGATTTCAAACCGGTGTCTATTTGTATAAATTATTTTAGATTAGACACAGATTTTTTTTGACACCGGTTATAGAACGGTGTCTTTATTTTTTAACACAAGATCTTTAGACAGGTTCTAGAACCGGTGTCGTTTGAGCCCCTAATTAAATTTTTTTTTGTGAACCATATTTAATAATTAATTAATAATTAGGTTAATTATCACTTATAGTGAAATTGAAGAATAGAATTCTATCTTTCGGTTTCTCCTCGATTCTGCGCCGTTGCCATCTCCACCTCTCGCCCGTGCGCTGCCGCCCATCGTCGCTCGCTCTACCCTCCACCCGTCACTTCTCCCCTCCGCTTTGTCACTTTCTCTCCTCCCCGCGGCCGCTAACGCGTTGCCCGTCACCTCTTCCCTTCGCCACCGTCAACCACCATCTTCAACCTCCTGCGCGCCGTCACCGCCACCATCAACCACCATCTTCAACATCTTTCAAAGACTAAGCCGAAGGTAGATTTCTTTATTTAGAGTTTAAATCCAGTTATTTATTTATTTATTTATTATTATTTGTTCTATTTAGGGTTTAAATCTATTTTTGATTGAGTTTTGATTTTAGTTTTTGGTTTAAATATACGATCTCAGGAGACAAATGTTTTGGAGAATTATGACTGCGTCGACTTCTGGAATTACGACAATTTACAACACATATTGGCATATCGTAATAGATTGGGGGCTTTTGCAAAAGAACGCTAAAAATCCGTGGTGAGAGATAATCTTCTCGATATAAACAAGGCTGGTATTTTGTTGCTATAGTGAGTAATAAATCACCTTCTTTCTTATGTTGGTTGTTGTTAAACTCTCAATTTCTGTGTGTTCATTTGCTTTTACTCATATATTTGCAGTTTGCATTAGAGCAATAACCAATTGTTGGGACTGGTTTTGCATTTTGAGTACGGGATTTATAATTTCTTTCTTCACATGCTCTTAATCAAGGGTATAACTCTTTTTTGTCTTGAAAGTATGATTTTTTTTTCTTATAAATCCATTGGCTATTCTTTGGAGTGTGATCTTGTTGTCCTGTTTCAGTCTCAATTTTTTTGATTTATATTGCATATGAATGACAAAGGTGCAAATTTTTTCATGTGGGCTGCTAATTGCAATTCCTTATATCTCTCTTGTTTTCCACTTCACTTGTACACTTTTTCTTTCTAAATTTTGTTTGAAACCATTTGTCTATTTGAAGTTTGCCTAGAGGGCCATCTCTGTGGGGTTAATTATCTTCTGGTTAACTTGTTTCTCGAAACAATGCGAAAAATTTAAGTGACCACTTCTTTAGGCATTGGGTGATAGTTTGGGAAGAAGTCAAAGGTATTGAACTAGGAGAGTGTTTGATTCAATGGTTACACGTCTATGGGTGCATGTTGAAAAGATATTTAGTATGTCACAAACTTTAGTTGGCAGATTTAGGATAAAAGTGAGGAATGAGCATTGAGATGGAATATGTTGTTTTGTCCAAATTGATTCATAGACTCAAATTATTGTGCAATAATTCATGCATAAGAATATAGGTGTTTCAATCTTGCTATAGTATATGTTACCAAATGGAATATGCTAGCAAGACATCAGGTAGTTGGCAAAAAGCTATATAAAATCTGGTACATCTTTTGCTACACTACCTTATCAGTTTTTGGTGTGTGTGACCTCTGATTATGTCTGCTACACTAATATAAATAGATCAGATTTTGTTTTTCTATTATCTGTTGCAAGGTTTTGAATTTGACCTGCAAATAAATAATTACAATTGTAATTTCTATATTTTAAAATGCTTAAAATAATGTTGTTTAAAATGTTGTTCACTTTAGATATGGATACGAAATGCCAGTTGATTCATTGGCACGGTGGTATCTATATTTTATTGCACGAAATAGATTTTCACTCTGCTTTGTTCTTTTATGTTAAGTAAGCAACTAGTTTTGCTCACAAATGTGTGCTCTAAGAAAATAATGCTCATACATTTTGTCTGACATAATGCCTGAACCTTGAATTGTGTAGTACTAGGATTATGTAGCTAATTGCCAATTGTACGTGATACAATCCAGCTATGTTTCTAAGGGGATCTGCTCTGTTTTTTTTTTTGCCTCAGTTTTTCCAGCTTTTTTTGAAAAAAAGCTGTTTTTAGCTTTTTTGCTGGAAAAAGCTATTTTTTGCTTGTTCGAAATTTTGGGAAGTAAGATTAATATGTGGTTGATGTTTGTAGGCTTACGTGCTTATGATTTTCAGTTTGGATGTTTTTTAAGTTTCAGCTTTTTTGGGATCAAAAGCTGCTTCCAGCTTTTTCATTGCAAAATTATCGCCTTTGTTGCTGATGGTTATTGATTTTTGGTTAAGTGGGCTTGAGGGATTTGTTCTTAGAGTTAAGATTGGGCTGGCTTAAAGAAATGATTTAGAGCTTGTTTGAAGGCTTGAGGGTTTTGTTTTGTGTCACGCAGCAAGACTTGTTGCTGAAACTTTCTGAGTTGGAGAATGATAGCAAAGGTCTATTGGATGGGCTAAAAGCAGATATGGCTGAAAAGCAAGACAAAATTGATCTATTGCATAAGGAAGTTGAGAAACGTGAAGAAAATGTAGATTCACTTGAGAAAAGAGTTAGTGAGCTTGAGAAGACATTACAGGAGAAGGACCAGCTTGTTGTGGAACTCAAGACCAGAGAAAAATAGTTCAATGACCAGAAAGCAGAGGTTTTCTTAAATTAAGTCTTAGAGTTTATTTTCATTTTCGTTAATGTGACGTTGATGTTTATTTTGGTAGGCCGTCTTATGAACAAACGATCATCATCGAAGCTATTCTTTTATGATTTGCATGGTGGTGGTGCTAAAGTTCAAGTTATGGCTGATGTGAGGTAATTGCATACCTGAAGTTTGTTATTTGGATCCACTTGCAGGAACCTAACTTTTTTTTTAAAAAAAATTTCTTTGTGGCAATGTGCTTATTTTGATTAGCCGGAAATAATGACAATGTTAGAAGGTGTTTGAATTAATTTCATATCACATATTGTAGTGTTCTATGTTTGTTTACTTGATTCTGCCCTCCAATTTTCACATCTGCAAGTCATTAGGTGATAGAAGTAAGATGGAAAAAGAAAAGAAAAAATATGTGCGCCATTCTTCCCCTTTTTTCTGCCAGAACTTGGATTAAACTTCAAATAGATTTATGCTAATTAAGGGATCTCTTCGAAGAATTATTCGTTTGAATCCGGATCTCACATTTTTTTGCAGGAAATTAGATCTATCTTATGTTACCTTTTCTATTTTCTAGACTTTATCTTGTGTTCTATTTATGCCATGATTATCTTGTCACCATTGAATTTCACCAAGGATATTTTGTAGGAAATCGGATCTGGACGAAGAAGAGTTTACTAGGTTCCATTCTTCAGTTAAGCGAGGAGATATTGTAGGGATCATTGGGTTCCCAGGTTCGTGGTTGTTAATTTTTGTGAGCAATGGAAATTTATAATAGTAGCCATGAAAATGACATTTCAAAATGCCCTTACTGTTGCGAATTAGATATTTTCTTCACATCCAAACTTAAATTTCTTAGGACTTTTAGTTAGATGCCTTAAGCTACTTGGTTTCAGGTGTTTGCTTTAATTTTAGGTTCTACTTTGTTGTTATCCCAATTGAACTGGTCAATATTGATCCAGTTTTGAAGGTCACTCTCTTGGCTTCATAATACTAATTTCCATATGGCATCAAAAAAAAAAATTACTAATTTCCATATGACCCACTCTTATGATTCTTCATTTTTAGGTAAAAGGGAGAACTCAGTTACTTTATCTTCCTCATGTTTGGGATTCTTTCTAGTGTATGCGATGTGCGTGTTTGTCCTGCATACATGATACTCTTTTTATTGATAGTGAAAGATTATGATTAACCGTGTCTCTAAGTATATGATACTTCTACCACCATTCTGTATGTTTTGTGGAAAATTGATCTTGTTCCATAACTTGTCATTTTTAAAGAAGTTAATATTTTGGTTAAATTACGAAAACACATAAAACTCTGTTGAAAATTACAAATACCCCTTTAATCCTAATATTTTTCTTTGTGTGCATAATTCACTATGATTAGTTGTTGAGAAGGGTTGGTTCATTAATGGCTAAATCATTCAACTCTAATCGTATGTTTGTAGAGTGAGAAGAATGAGCTTCGTGACGAGAAACAAAGGTTAAAGGCGGAGAAGCTTGACCATTTTTTAAAGCTTGAATGGCATGAGCTATGTTGATCATCCGGATTTTGTTGTCTTTAGTTGAATTATGTAGTCTTTTTGTTGGTTGATGGAATTAATGGAATATGAATTTATAGTTGTTCTTACTTTTTGTTGGATTTTCGCTATTGGAGGTGACTTTAGTATTAATGAATTTCATGTTTAATTGGTAGTGAAATTATGATGATTTTGGAGTTCATCAAAAAGACACGGTTTAAAACCGTGTCAAATACATAAATTTTTAACATTAGAAAGCGGATAATTTTTCTCAAAGAAACCGGTTTAAAACTTGTGTCTTCCAAAGAAAAGATATCGGTTTAAAAGACACCGGTTTTTAAACCGGTGTCAAAAAGTTTAGGCTTATAACACCGGTGGCTTTAACACCGGTTGTTTTACTTATAGACGATTTAAAACCGTGTCGTTGAAGGAAAAGACACGGTTTTAAACCGTGTCAAAAAGTTCGACTTTTAACACACGGTGGCTTTAACAGGTTGTTTTTACTAATAGACACCGGTTTAAAACCGGTGTCTTTTCCTCAACGACACGGTTTTAAACCGGTGTGGTTTACTTTTAACAGCTTTAACACGGTTGGTTTACTAATAGACACCCTCTATCAGCTTTTCTGTAGTAGTGAAGTGACGGTAAGAATTGGTGGTTGGAACTTCCGATGGCAATGATAATTTTATTTTTTTTAAATATAGCCACCCATCTCAGGACTAATGTAGACCAAGGGTCCTAATTCTGTGACCATTGTTATCACATCCTCCTTTTTCCTTTTTTATTTGTTTTGTTTTTTTTTTTTGATTTTTTATTGAAAAAATCCTCCTCCCTTTTGTTGCTTTTTTTATGCAACATATCAACTATTCAATGTCTACCCAACCTCAAATTTAGTTTTCATGAATTATATTAATATTATTACCGCTTTTAGTGAATGAATAAAAGATCCACTTTTACATGATTGCAATTGTGAGATTGAAATGATGTCACGCCCCAGACGGGACGCGACGACGATCCACAACTTAAATACAAGTAAACCAAACAGTCTAGACAATATCAACCAAACCCAATGGAACAAAGTCAAATAGCAGCGGAAATAAAGAACAAGTACGAATTACAACTTACAGTCTAACAAATATCCAAATTACATCCCCGAGAACAACTAAAGATAAGAACTTAATAGTCAAGGGTCCTACGCCCTTATATTACAGACCAGAATGAAAAGAGAATAAAAGAGTCCAACAGTAAATACAAGAAACAAGTCCAGTAACATCAACAACAATAGATAATAAGTCCAACAAGCGGAGCACATGAGCTCAGTCCGTGGTAGGTTCAACATCTTCAACAAAGCCCTTATCTAAAGGTTAGAAAACAGGAGGGGATGAGACAGAAATCTCAGTGGATGGGGTGATCGTGTGCAAGTGTGGCGATATGTAATTAATGCGAGAAACAGTTGTATGAAAACGCGTGAGATATGATGCATGAATTCACACACAGTCCACAAGCGTCGTGACAAAATATTTAAGTAATATATATATATATATATATATATATATACAATTTAAGAAAACAGTTCGTGGTCACACAAACACTATGTGATTCAGGCAAGACAGGTAGGATTGCGTACGGAATGTAACGCCAATCGTATGCAAGACAATTAGCGGTTGCGTACAGATTTGTAGCGCCAACCAAACGGGTTCGATTAACTCCAGAATCGTGTGGATCAGACAGCGATTCCTTTGTTCTTCCTTGGACAAACTCCGTCCCTGTCACCTTATCGCTCCATAGGCAAAGACAAAATCCACAGTGGAGCTAGCAAGGCTTGGATTTGTCATAATCATGATTATACCTCAAGTACTACGACCCGCTTCCCTTGGACAAACTCCGTCCCTCAGTTGAGGGATTAGGACGATGGGGACGAAAGAGTGGAATAGCGGCCGTCTTTGCCGGTTCCATCCCCGACATATCCATTCCGATCGTGAGCTCGACACACCAAGTTGACTCGAGCAGAAAGTAGAAACAAGTTGGTAGTCAACCAGCAATGAGTGAGTATTATTGATTCAAAGCAGTTCAGGAAAATTTTCAAAAATCGCGAGTGGCAATTATGGCGTTGGTGGAGTTATTTGGATGAAGATGATTATCATAAGAATACGCAATCTTCGATATCTTGAAATATTAGGTAAAGCATAAGTCCCGTTATAGATTAAAAATCACAATACGAGGAAGTCGCCCCGCGATCAGGTATTAATCGGTCAAGACGATCCGATAAGTCAAGTGGTTTTTGAGAAAATAAAATATTTTAATTAATAATTAAAGTCAGAGGGTCCAGGGCTGTTTTAGTAAAAGGAAAATAATTTGAGTTAGGTCGTTGATAAAAAGAAAATTTACAATTAGCCTCGTTTTGTAAAAAAAAAAACCAATACTTTTGGGGTTAAAAATTGAATAAATAAATATCCAGAACTTGAAAAATTATGAGGCCAGTTCCTAAATTCTCTAAATTGTTAAGAGATTCAGGGTTTTAAAGTTTTGAGGTAGAGTTTTTATAAAATTCTCACATTGGCCCCAAATTTGTTAAAATTGTCATTTCGGGCCCTAAGTTTAAAATAATTGGAACTCACAAACTGGAAGGGATTTTAATGTGATTCCAATTGAAAAATGTCACTAAGGTCAGTGGGATATTGGGAGATAAACAGTTTTAAAACGAAATAAGTATAGGTCCCTTAACTTTTGAAAATCTCATTTTTGTCCAATTTTGAAATAATTGCCTTTAAGGCTTTTAGGGGTCCAATTGTTATGAAATTTGAACCTTGGGTCCAAAATATAATTATGTTATATTTAAATTAGTATTTCCAGGTACATGGGCTGTATAAGTCCTGGAAATTTCATTTTAGTCCTCAAGTTTAATATTTTACAATTTGATCCCTCAATTTTAGTAAAATTACTTTCCAAGCTCTAAACACTTGGATTTTTGGAATACACTTAAAATATGTCATTTCCAGTCCCTTAAGAGTTAAAATTTGAAATTTTAAAATTAAGGTCTGGTAAAGGTTATAAGTCATACAAAACATGGATTTCTAGGATCATACACATGCATGTTCATTTCATACAAGAATTCATCAAATAAAACATTAAATTGTACATGCATGCACCTAAATTTCAATAAATAGCATTTTTGAGCAACACTTGAGAAATTTCACAACTTGATACATAAAATTGACATGCAATACATAAAATATATATCTCAAGTGCTCAAGATCAAAAGACTACATGCATTTAACAAAAAAAATCCCTAGAAGTAGTCTTCTAAGTACCTCAAATCAAAATTTCAAACTTAAATTAGGAAGAGAAGGTGATGAGTTGTAAGATATCAAGTTGAATTGAGGAATGAAATTTCTTACCTTTGAGATAGGGGGGTTCGAATTTTTTGATTTAAGTAGGAAGAATGTTTGTTTTTGTTTAGAGGTTTGCAGAAAGAAAGAGTGTTTGATGATATGAAGAAGATGTTCTTGAAGGTATGAAGGTATGCTTGAAGATGTGAAGGACTTGTGTTTGAAGATTTGAAGATGTGAAGAAATGGTTGTTGAAGGTTTGAAGATATGAAGAATCGGTGTTTGAAGATTTGAAGGTATGAAGGATTGGTGTTTGAAGATTTGAAGATATGAAGGATTCTTAGAGAGAGATTAGAGAGAATGAGTAGAATTAGTTAGGAGATTAGAATGTGTTGGATGAAATGAACAATTTTTGTTCATTTTCTTCAATGTGGCCGTCCACATTGGATGAGAGTGAGGGGATTTTTTTGTTTAATTTTGTGTCTTGAAATTTGTCTCTTGCATGGAGCCAAAAGGGTAATCAAAGGTATGGGGCAAGGGATGTGAAGAGAAGGAATGTTGGTTAGGTGGAGAGATGTTGGGAAAAATGGTAATAAAGAATTGGTGTATAAGATAATGTGTATAATGTTTGAATTAATGGTGTAATTATACACAAGATGACTACATAAGGTGTATATGTACAAGAGTTGGGTGGTATTTCTACACCAAAAACACCATCATTGCCGTCCACCTAGGGGTATAGTGGTAATTTCATTTATTTTTTTTGTCCCAAATTTGATGATAATAGATGAATAATATCAATCTCCAAATTAATTAGTGATTTCCTTGATCACTTGTAAGTCTCATGATCACTTATTCTAAATCAAATTCTTACTTCTATAAGGTAAAAGTCTCTAAAATAAATAGTCTTTTAAAATTCTAAGGTGACTAATAAATACACAAAAGTAATAATGATCAATCAAGTGATCATAAATACGAAATAGAATTAGTAAATGATCATGATCACAAGTAATAATTAAAATGAAATAAATTGCAAAATATATTATTAATATTTACCCGTCAAAGTGACGCGGTAAAATAGTCGATCAAATACATAGACGGCAAAAGATCAATTACATGCTCGGAAAAATCGGGGCTTCACATCCTTCCCTCCTTAGAAGAATTTGGTCCCCAAATTCTCTTCAGAATAGTTCTGGATATTGAGTCCTCATGTCTTCTTCCATCTCCCATGTTGCATCTTCGTCTCGGTTGTGGTTCGGCCACACCACTTTAACCATCAGAATCTCTCTCTTACGCAACTGACGTATCTGCTGATCAATGATCCGGATCGGCCTCTCGGTGTAGGATAAATTTTCCATTAGAAGAGGAGTATCATGAGTGATGATATGTTCGGGATCTGGTTGTTACTTCTTGAATCTCGATACGTGGAATACATAGTGCATTCTCGCATATGGTGCTGGTAACTCGAGCCAGTAGGCTAACTTCCCGATCCTCTGTAAAATCTTGTATGGTCCAACATATCTCGGTCTCAACTTGCCTCCTTTCTTCGGATTGATCAATCCTTTCCGTGGTGAGAGTCTGAGAAATACTTCATCTCCGACTTCAAATTCCAAATCCTTTCTTCTCTTGTCCGCGTAACTCTTTTGGCGACTCTGAGCTGTGCGAATCCGCTCCTTGATCAATTTGACCTTCTCCATGGCTTCCTGAACTAAGTCGACCTTTGGAATCGAGGGCGACTTTTGTTTCTCTTTCGGAGTCCATTGGTCATCAATCTCCCAGTGTAGTGGGGATCTACATTTTCTCCCATATAATGCCTCGTAGGGTGCCATCCCAATCGTGGCCTAATAGCTGTTATTGTAGGCGAACTCGGCTAATGGTAAGTGCGAATCCCAACTTCCTTGGAAATCCAATGTGCAGGCTCGCAACATATCTTCCAGGGTTTGAATCGTTCGCTCAGACTGTCCATCAGTTTGTGGATGTGCTGCTGTGCTGAAACTTAGTGAGGTACCCAATTCCTCGTGCAAGCACTTCCGAATCCGGAGACAAACCTCGGGTCTCTGCCGATACAATGTCAACTGGTACTCCATGCGGTCGAATGATCTCTCGGATATAAATCTGCTCAAGTTTCTGCAAGCTATTAGTTTTCTTGATGGGTAAGAAGTGTGCAGATTTCGTGAGTCGGTCTACAACTACCCTAATAACATCATGGCCTCCTCTGGTCCTTGGTAGATCCGTCCACGAAGTCCATCGTTATGTGTTCCCATTTCCACTCGGGGAATTATCATCGGTTGTAGTAAACCGGATGGTCGTTGGTGTTCTCGCTTTTACTCGTTGACAAGTCAAACATCTCGCAACGAACTCCGCTACCTGGTTCTTCATGTTTACCCACCAATAACTCCGTTTCAAATCCTTATACATCTTGTTTCCTCCAGGATATATAGTGTATTTCGAACGGTGTGCCTCTGCTAGGATTTTATTCCTAATCTGCTCGTCACTCGGTACACAAACTCGATTCCAAAATCTGATAACCCCATCTTCATGCACCGAGAATTCTGATCTCTCTTCTTTAAGTATCTTCTGCTTCAGTTTTTGAAGATGCACATTTGTCCCCTGTGCTTCCTTGATCTCATTCAGCAGATCAGGTTTAACTAAAATGTTAGCACATGAAATCTGAGTATTGGTTCTATTAGATTCCAATTGCTCAGCTCTTCTAATGATTCCCACTCTCGAATCATATGCTAAGCTCGCCTTTCTGCTCAAAGCGTTAGCTTTCCCGGGATGGTATTGAATATCAAAGTGACAGTCCTCAATCAACTCCATCCATATCCGTTGCCTCAAATTGAGATCTTTCTGGGATAATAGATACTTAAAACTCTTATGATATGTGAAAACTGTGAATGTTGCTCCGTAGACTGTCGCTGCCAATTCCAAGTCATGCGTTGGATAATTGGCTTCATACGGCTTGAGCATTCGTGATTCATAAGCGATGACTTTTCCTTCCTGAATGAGCACTGCTCCTAGTCCTTCCTTTGATGCATCACTGTAGATGACAATGTTTTCTGTTTCCTTTGGAAGAGCTAAGACTGGAGTTGTAGTAAGTCGTTTCTTCAGCTCTTGGAAACTAGCCTCGCACTTGTCATTCCACTCAAACTTGACTTGCTTCTGGGTTAGTCGAGTGAGCAGTCCGACTATCTTGGAGAAGTCCTGTATAAATCTTCGATAATATCCAGCTAGTCCTAGGAAACTTCTGATCTCCGTTACAGGCGGGTTATTTACATTCAACCACTGTTTGTACCTTCGAAGGATCTACGGTGATCCCGGTGCCGGATACTACGTGTCCCAAGAACGTGACTTCACTAAGCCAAAATTCGTACTTGCTGAATTTGACATACAGCTTACGCTCCAAAATGATTTTCAGATGACGTTCATGCTCTTCTCTAGACTTAGAGTATACGAGTATGTCATCAATGAATATCACTATGAATTGATCCAAATAAGGTTGAAAGACTCGATGCATCAGGTCCATAAATGTTGTCGGTGCATTAAATCGGACGAAGGCATCACTACAAAATCGTAGTGTCCATATCGATTTTGAAATGCAGTTTTGGAAATGTCTTCTTCGCGGATCTTCAGTTGGTAATATCCTTGTTGTAAATCAAACGTCGAGTACACTATCGCTCCTTGAAGTTGATCAAACAGTTCATCTATCCTCGGGAGGGGATATTTGTTCTTAATGGTCACTCTATTAAGACCACGATAATCTATACATAGTCTTAATGTGCCATCCTTCTTTTTGACAAACAGTACAGGTGCTCCCAACGGAGACGTACTCGGTCGGATAAATCCCATATCCATCAGCTTCTGTAATTGCTTCTTCAACTCTTGCAACTCAAGAGGAGCCATTCTATACGGTGTTCTAGCAATCGGGGCAGTTCCCGGTAATACCTCGATGGTGAACTCGACTTCCCTATCTGGAGGGACAGTGGTGAGTTCTTGTGGAAATACATCTGTGTATTCCGATACTATAGGTACTTGGTTAATTTGTGTCTAAACCTTGGGTTTGTTAATTACAAACGCCAAGTACCCTTGTGCCCCTCTAGTGATCGTCTTCCTTGCTTTCATGGTGGAGATAATAACCAAGACGTAGAGTCAACAGTAAGAGAAAAGGCATTTCCATAAATGTAAAATTTGAATACACCCATGAAGTACAATAATAGTAATACCTAGTCAAAGATACATCTGAATCAAAATACAACTGAATCTAATACAATAGAAAGCAAGGTACGACATGGTGGAATAAGTGTCTACAACAACGAGAACACAATCTAACAATCAAGCTAACTACTCGGTGAGGTTGCCATCATCATCACTAGCAGTTACGTCCATAATCGGGGCCTAGTCGGGCTGAGGTGGCACCTCGACCTCAGGCCAATCGACGAAATACAGCCACTGCTCGAATCCATATGCATCATCAAGAGGAGCAGCCTCAAGTGCCTCAGGCTCTCCGACCTCGACTGGATCCTCCTCGGGTCCTCCTCCGGGGGTCGGTACGGGCTCCACCTTGGGTGGTGGCAATGGTTGTGCATTAGCTGCCAAAGCAGCCTCCAAAGCAACATCTCGCTGGGCTAGGGCATGTGTAAGATACTCTTTCACGGTCACCTGCTTGATGAGGGTCTCCTCCAAGCGCTCAATGGTGTCTCGAGACATGTGGGCGTCCATCTCCCACTTCTGGCAGCCATCACTCGCACTCTTCATTTTCTCTCGCACATTATCCAGGCGCTCCTGGATAATATGTATCTGATCCTCCCGCGCCCGTATAGTGTTGTCGCGGTCCTCAATAATGATGGTCAACTTGTTCTTTTCGTCTTGGCTCCTTGCCAGGCACTGTGTCAAGTCCCGGTTACGATGGCGCTCCTCGGACAGCTCTGAGGTAGCTCGAATACTCTCCTGGTGCCAGTGAATCGTAAGTGCCCAGAAGTAATCCCGCTCGGCACGGGCCTCAAAAATGTCCCACCAAGTAGGTGGCGCCGGCTCCATCCTGATCAAACAAAACTAAGGCGGATCAGTCAAAAGGTAAATGAATGATAAGGAGGGAATAAGGAAAGAATGAACAAAGAAAGTCAGTCAAGAGTCAACTAAGTCAAGACAAGTATGACTATGGAACCTCAAAATATGCGTTCTAACTTAGTTTCAATCTCAATAATATGGTTCTACACCAAATTGAAATCGATTTCACACAAATTAGTCAAGTCGCGGTACTACCCAAAACACAGATCGAGGGTCCTATCCTTGGTTAGCTCGGTGTAAGTTTCCATCTTACTAGACGAGCTCTGATACCACTCTAATTGTCACGCCCCAGATGGGACGCGACGACGATCCATAACTTAAATACAAGTAAACCAAATAGTCTAGACAATATCAACGAAATCCCAATGGAACAGAGTCAAATAGCAGCGGAAATAAAGAACAAGTACGAATTACAACTTACAGTCCAACAAATATCCAAATTACATCCCCGAGAACAACTAAAGATAACAACTTAATAGTCAAGGGTTCTACGCCCTTATATTACAGACCAGAATGAAACGAGAATAAAAGAGTCCAACACCAAATACAAGAAACAAGTCCAGTAACATCAACAACAACAGATAATAAGTCCAACAAGCGAAGCACAGGAGCTCAGTCTGTGGTAGGTTCAACATCTTCAACAAAGTCCTCATCTAAAGGTTAGAAAACAGGAGGGGATGAGACAGAAAACTCAGTGGATGGGGTGATCGTGTGCAAGTGTGGTGATATATAATTAATGCGAGAAATAGTTGTATGAAAACGCGTGAGATATGATGCATGAATTCACACACAGTCCACAAGCGTCGTGATAAAATATTTAAGTAATATACTTATACAGTTTAAGAAAACAGTTCGTGGTCACACAAATAATATGTGATTCTGGCAAGACGTAGGATTGCGTACGGAATGTAACGCCAATCCTATGCAAGACAATTAGCGGTTGCGTACGGATTTGTAGCTCCAACCAAATGGGTCCAATTAACTCTAGAATCGTGTGGATCAGACAGCGATTCCTTCGTTCTTCCTTGTAACTCCCCGAGCAAGATGGTCCGAGACCTGTCACCTTATCGGTCCTAGCATGGCTCGGATTTGTCATAATTATGATTATACCTCAAGTACTACGACCCGCTTCCCTTGGACAAACTCCGTCCCTCAGTTGCGGGATTAGGACGATGGGGGCCGGAAGAGTGGAAAAGTAAATTGAGCTGCCGGTTCCATCCCCGACGTATCCATTCCGATCGTGAGCTCGACACATCAAGTTGACTCAGCAGAAAGTAAAAACAAGTTCGGGTAGTCAACCAGGACAATGAGTATTATTGATTCATGGAATAGTTCAGAAAATTTTCGAAAATCGCGAGTGGCATATATGGCGTTGGTGGAGTTATTTGGATGAAGATGATTATCGAAGGATAAGCAATCTTCGATATCTTGAAAGATTAGGTGGAACATAAGTCCCGTTATAGATTCAAAATCGCAATACGAGAAAGTCGCCCTTCGCGATCGGGTATTAATCGGTCAAGATGATCCGATAAGTCAAGGGTTTTTGAGAAAATAAAATATTTTAATTAATAATTAAAGTCGAGAGGGTCCAGGGCTGTTTTAGTAAAAGGAAAATGTCTTTGGTAACAATGTTTTGGGCAAGACACAATCGTGTTTGTATCTCCATAACTTGGAAGCTCAATGCTTGTTTGTTAATTGGAGTAGAGCATAAAAGTGACCACATGGATTAGAACGACAATATGATCTCAGCGATAATTTTGACATGGCCCATAATTGGAATGGGCAGCGGAATGACTGAGCCACACAACTCCCAAAATATAATAAAGGTAAAAAGGTAAGCGAAGTATGTGGGCTTTGATTTCTCTATACTCTAAAAGGATACGTAGATGTCTAATATTGTGTTAGATTTTAATTCAAGCCCAGTTTTTCTATTTTTCTTTTGTTTTTTAACTCTGTAAATAATTCTTAGTTCAGTAATATTGTGTTAGATTTTATAATATTAGCAATTTTAAAATTGTGGTACAAAATGTAACTTTTTCTTTAAAACAAGAGTGGGATGACTATGACGATTCCGGAGTTGCTGTTGTCGCAGTTCATGTATTATTTCAGAACCACTGGTCTCGCGGTCTTGGTTGTTTTTTACAACACCCTCGAAAGCGCTTTTTCACTTCTGAGGGTTTTCCATGACGATCAGACATCCCCTCTTCCATATGGAGGGGGGTTCAGCCTGGGATCTTGGGATTCTTGGAGGACTGCCACTGGATTCATAGATGCAACTCCGGTATTTTATTCTGGCTGGATAATTGGCTGGGTTACACCATTATAGATCGGATTGGTATCCCGCAGGAGCACAAATATTTATTTCGGCAGCGCATCTCGGATTATTTTTATGATGGGACTTGGCACTTCATTCTATCATTTATAGAGGCATACTTGGATATGGTTCGAGATATTGTTAGAATCCCCATTGCCCCAATTCATCGGATGCGCGGGCATGGATACATTCTGATGATGGGACCGTCTCCTCGAAAGCGGCTTACCCATATCTGCGCCCTCACTCCCCGGTGGTTCAATAGGGTTCCTCGATTTGGTCACCTCACATTTCGAAAAGACGTCCGATTGTGACTTGGCGCGCCCCATTCACATTTGACTGGCGATTTTGGGTGTTCTGCGAACACGGGGTTCCTTTACAGGCACCTCGGTTTGTGTTCTTTGTTGTGTTGACGTGGAATCTGTTGATCATTTATTTGTCTCATGTACTTTTGCAGGGGCCCTATGGAAGTGGATTTTCGACTCTTTCGATATCCATCACTTTAGGGCTTATAGCTTAAATGAATTCCTGGTGCATCTAATGAGTTTTCATTTCAGTGAGCAGGTTTTTTTTCTTTGGCGGGTTGCGGTGTTATCATGTATTTGGCTCATCTGGCAAATCAGAATTGACTTGACCTTCCATGACAAGATCTGGACACTAGAGGCGGCCATCCTACGCCTTTGTGTCCTTATTCTTGAGTCATCTTCCTTAGACAGAGGTTGCATGCATAATGACCAAAGGGACCTTCTCATTCTCTGTTGGCTATGGGTCCCTGGGCGCCCAAGACAGGCCCCAAAGATCATTCAGTTTAATTGGCAGAAACCCTTGCCGGGATAGATTAAAGTGAACACCGACGGCAGTGCATCTGGCTCACCCGGGCGTCTCACTACTTCCGGAGTTTTTCGCAATGCAGGGGGTTCTTTCGCGGATGTTTTGTGGAAAGATGTGGTTCAGGTTTTGCTTTTGAGGCGGAGTTTATGGCAACAATGCGGGCCATCTATTACGCTTTTGAAAGGGGCTGGAATCATCTATGGCTGGAGTCGGACTCAGTATATGTGGTGGAATTGCTGCGAGAAGAGATCCACAGAGATTCCTTAGAGACATTTGAGCATGTGGCGATACACTCTGGACCTCCTCTCTGAGATGAACTTGGTGGTTTTGCACATCTTCAGGGAAGGCAACCGGGCAGCGAATATTCTTAGCAAGACTTCGCACGAGGATACATGGTGGGGGGCGCCCCCAGCGGCCATAATCTCGTCCCTCACACAGGATTATGTTGGCCAAGCCAATTATAGGTTTGTTAGCTAGTGCGATTGGTCTTCTAGTTTTCTCTGATTTGGACGCTTTATCCTCATGGGGGGTACTCTATATCCTTCCAAGGGTTTTTCCCACAAGGGTGGGTTTTACCTTGGAAAGTTTTAATGAGGCCCCAATCATTCAGCCATCTGGTCGGCTTGTGACCATTTCGTTAGTTTCTTTGACTTTGTTCCCACGGTTCACTTCTTTGGTTACCTGATCAACCCGTGATCAGGAGTACTCTTTTTCATTTTTATATATATATTCGCATTTATTCAAAAAAATCGGGATGGCCTGATGAGATTTAATTAATGGAATATATCTCTTTTGATGAGCAAAATTTGGCCGTGATTAGATTTGAGAATTTTGTCATTTTCGTTCCACTAGACAAATTTTTTTCTACTAATTTTTCCAAAAAACAATCAAATCACTAATGATGTGCTCATTTTCTCACAAATTTTACTATTTACTTACTCACACATTTCTAACTACCAATAATATTCAATCATTATTTTACCATTTTTATATTAATCAAATTTCATCGATAGATTTTTTTCATCTAATACCAATCACATTCTCGAAATTCTTTCATTTTTTTCAAATTTTTTAATCACTATTCTCTAGCAGAAAAAGAAAAATTCAAAATGAAAGTATATGCAATCATATCCATTTTCTTCTCTTGAGGGCTTTTAAATACCCGTTTATAAGATGTGGATAAAATTGCACTTTTAGTTTCATAGGAAAAGAAGTCAAATTCTTCTCGTCCCATAATTTTCACTATTGGTCCCAGATGATTTTTTATAGCAAATTTAGCCTCAAATAAATCAATAGTTGTAGTTTAGTCCCAAAAACTAACGAAAAACTTCACATATTGTTAACTCTATGTTGGCGAAATCATTTTTTTAGCCCTATAAATGGACCTCTTCGGATATTTCATCCTCACTTGTTTTGATTTTGATATTTATTCCCTTAAGTGAGCTTTTTCGGACTTTTAGCTTCATTCTTATAAGTTTCATTACTGTGATAGATCTGGTAGTTGTGGGGTGGTGCCTCTTTCTTATAAGCTTCATTACTGTGATAGATCTAGTAGTTGTGTATCTTTACTGTTTCATTTCTGTTTCATTAATGAGTTCATGTTACATTGAATAGCTTTTTATTAGGGCTCTCCTTTCTTAGAAGGCAGGTTTGTCTTTCACTAGTTGACTGAGCTTGCTATACTTAAGTACTTGAATATTGGAAATATATTTATAAAAATTATAAAAATCACCTTCCAGCTTTAAATCTATTCTTCAGTTGTAGTTCTTCTCCCTCTTTCTTTTAGTTTTTTTCTTTCTGTTTGTCTTCCTTTCTTCTTTTACTTTCTTCTTTTGTTGTCCTTTTTTTTTTTTTTCCTTTGTTTTTCAGGCTTCATCTGGTGTGATCAATATTGGGGATAGAAGGTGGGATTTTAGTGATGGATGGGGACTTGGCAAAGAAGCTTTAGAGCTTTTCTTTTTCAAAGTGGAACAAACAGGTATTCAGTTGGTGGATGAGGATGTTGAGGAAAGTAAAGAGAAATGTGTTCGTAATCTAATTGGGAATGTTCTGGGATGCAAAAAGATAAATTTTATTGGGCTTAAGAAAACAATGAATGGGATTTGGCCCATAGAAGAACTCTTTGTTCCCCGAGAGATTGGTTTTAACAAATTTCAGTTTATTTTTCACTCCCAAATGGATAAGAAAAGAGTTATTCAAGGTAAATTGTGGTCCTTCGACCGTCAGTTTCTAGTGCTTAGGGAATAAAAAGAAGGGGTCAATATGAAAATGGAGAATTTTTCATACATTGACATGTGGATTCATGTATGGGATTTACCTGCGCACTGGATAAGCCCAGATGTGGGATTGGAAATTGGGAAAATCTTCTCATGTGTTAAGGATGTGTTCATCCCAGAAACTGAAGTATAAAAGGCAGATACCTGAAGATTAATGCGACAGTAGAGGTTGAAAAACCATTGTTGAAAGGTACAATACTGAAACTAAAAGGTGAGTCTCATTAGGTTAGTTTCAAATATGAAAATCTGATTGGGCGTTGTTACTACTGTGGATGGATTGGGCACCATGAATGACTATGCAAGGAGAGGAAAACGGATATATATAATAATAATCTTAGGGAAGGGAGGTTTGGAGAGTGGTTAAAAGCAGAGGAACTCAGTGGGGGATTTCGAATGGGGAAAACCACCCCAACCAAAGCTCTTTTATCCCCCTCAAAATCACTAGCTAGTAGAAGCAAGGAGGAAGGTAAAAAAAACTCTGTGCAATTGGGAGGGAAGGAGATGAGAAGAAGTCAGTCAAATGGTAAAGCTCTGATTGAGACTAAGGTTTATTCCCATTGTCAAGAGTTTGCTGTTAAAAAGGCTCTGAATGCTATTTAAGTGGAAGAGTCCCGCAATAAGGTGCCTCTTATCAGAGTTGAAGAACCTCTTTGCCCGTTGTGTTCTGAAGGGGGACCAAAATAGATTCAAATAACTATCTCTAAAACTCCAAGCAGAATTGACAGGACCCCTCTCAAAGATGTGTCCAATTTGATTAATATGGAGGGAGAACATGCTTTTACAGAAAATTCAATCAGAGGTAAAACATGGTCTAGGCAAAGTGTAAGAGGCAGAGGAAGGGACCAAGGTAAGAGAGTTGTTGATAAAGAAAATATTCAGGTATGGGGGAAAAGGAAAAATATTCTATTGAGTGATGTGTTTGGGATGGGAGAAGCTTGTTCTGAAGATGAAATTTTAAGGAAGAGGCATAGGTCTAAAATTATTGTCATGGACATGGTGGAGAAGCCAACCCTAAATGGCCCCAAAGTGAATTATGAGAGTATGTGTGTGGAACTGTAGAGTACTGGGAGGGCCCTCTACGATTTCCCAGTTAAAGGAGTCTTAAGACTCCACCTTTCAGAGCTTTAATTTTTTAGTGAAACTAAGAAGAAAACTTCATTTATTAGGACTGTGTGCAAGCAACTCAGACTCGGGGATAAATGGCAATGTGTTGAGCCTATAGGTAAGAGTGGGAGGCTGCTCATTGCATGCGCTGAGAAGATCACCATTCATCAACTTTTGGTTAACTCCTTTTGTTTTGAAGTTGAGTATAGTAGAGAGGGGGAGATGGATAAATCTTGGTCTATCTTTGTCTATGCAAGTACCAATGATAGAGAGAGAGAGAGAGAGAGAGAGAGAGAGAGAGAGAGATAGAGAGAGAGAGAAATTCAGTGGGAATTTTTTATTCAAGCCAGGCTAAGTGGGGGGATTTGTGGTTTATCGCAGGGGATTTTAATGATATTTGTTCATATCTTAAAAAAACAAGGGAGTAGAGTCAGACCTAGTTGGAGCTTTGTGAAGTTTAATGAATTTATCAGAAATATGGAAATAAAAGAAGTGTCAGCTAATTCACTTAGGCTAGTAATAGATCTGGGGATGGCTTTGTTGAAGAGAGATTGGATGGAGTGTTTGGTTCAACAGATTGGTGCATTAAATTCCCAAAAGCTACTGCAAAAGAAAAATATAAAGCGTCTTCTGACCATTGTTTGATTCTCATGGACGACTTTGCTGATGTGAATAAAAGAAGGCACATGAGATTCCAATTTGATAAAAGATGGCTTGATCACCCTGAAGTGGAGGATGTTGTTAAACAAGCCTGGACCATTATAGTGGTTGGTAATGCAATGTTTTGATTCAACACAAAATTAAGAATTGTAGGATTGAATTATTGAAATGGAGTTTTAATAAGAACCTAAACTCAGCCTCTCACATTGAAAACCTGAAAGCTTCTCTTGACTTTGTGAGAAAGTAGGATGGTGATAGAGATTGGGATAGCTGGAATTGCCTCAAATCTGAGCTCGATGAGGCATATAAGAAAGAGGAGGTGTATTGGCTTCAGAAATCTAGAGTTTGCTGGCTGAAATCAGGAGATAAGAACTCAAAATATTTTCATGCTTTGGCTACTCAAAGGAGAATGAGTAACTCCATCTCTCAACTGACTAGGGATGATGGATCTCTGTGTATTTCCGAGGAAGCAATTGAACAAGAGATTTTGCAGTTTTACCAGGATTTGTTTACTTCTGAGAACCTACCTTGCAATGTGAACCAACTCAATGGAATCCCACACTCTATCTTTGATGATCCAGAAGTTGATCCTTCCTATCTTTGTAGTTGAAATAAAAAAAGCACTTTTTGATCTCCATCCTGAAAAAGCTCCAGGTCCTGATGGTATGAGTGCTTTCTTTTTTCAACACTATTGGGAATTTATCCAAAAAGATATTTGCAAAGTTGTTATTAACTTCTTTAAATTTGGAAAAATGCTTAAGAGTATTAATCAAACTCTCATCACACTCATTCTTAAAGTTAAAAATCCTACTATTATATCTCCTTTAGGCCTATAAGTCTGTGCAATGTTGCTTATAAAGTTATTTCCAAGATTCTTGCATCTAGACTTAAGAATTGCTTGCATCAGTGCACTGGGGAATACCAATCTGCTTTCATTCATGGTAGACAATTGGTAGATAATGTCGTCACTGCCCATGAGTGTATTCATTTTCATAATGGGCATAGGACTGGGAAGAAAGGCTATATGGCCATTAAACTAGATATGACAAAGGCCTATGATAGAGCGGCGTGGGAGTGCATTAGGGGGACTATGACAAAAATGGGTTTTCATCAGGTTTTTATAAAATGGATTTTGACTTGTGTCTCTATTGCTTCATTTTCTTTCAATCTTAATGGTGCATCTTGTGGTTACATCACTCCTTCTAGAGGACTGAGGAAAGGTGATCATATTTCCCCTACATTTTCCTTATAGTGTCTTAAGTCTTTTCAAGCCTTATAAATTTGTCTGTGGCCAATAACTCCTTTCGTGGGCTACAAATTTGTAAAAAAGCTCCTCTCATCACCCACATTCTATTTGTTGATGACTCTCTCATTTTCTGTGAATTCAATGAATCCCAAGCTAGATTGTTGAGTGTTATTTTAGAGAAATACCATAGGTTGTCTGGACAATTAGTGAACTTTGATAAATCCTCTGTTTTCTTTAGTGTCAACACACCTCCTGATTCAAGAATAACATTTGCAAGATCATTAATGGTATCAAAATGCAGAAATCATGCAGATACTTAGGTCTCTCCGTAGGGATTGGAAGGTAAAAGAAAGAAAACTTTAACTATGTTTTGGATGCAGTAAGAATCTTAAATTGGAAAAATTCCTTTCGTTATACTGCTGGAAAAGATGTCTCGATTAGATATATTTTGGAAGATCTTCCTATTTTTGTTATGTCATTCTTTAAGCTTCCTGTTGATATTTGTAAAGGAATCAACTAATTGGCTTCTAACTTCTGGTGGGGTGTTTCAGAGAGTGGGCATAACAAAATTCATTGAAAAGCTTGGAATCTAATTTCTACTCCTAAAGAGGAGGGTGGTTTGGGCTATCGTGATCTTAAACTGTTTAAGGAAGCTCTCCTTGCCAAACAACTATGGATATTGATTGAACAACCTAATCTTATTGTGAGTAGGGTTTTAAAAGCCAAGTACTTTCCTAATGGGAGTTTCATTGGGGCTGGGGTATCTAGTGGTGCTTCTTGGTCGTGGAAGAGTTGGATGGAGGTTAGAGTTGTGATAGATAAAGGTATGAGATTTAAGATCTGGTCTAACCCTTGGATTCCTAAGTCTTATGCTTTTGTTCCTAATCATGTGAATTTTTCTTTGATTGCTTCTGCTCCTAGATGGTTGTTGAATTATCCATTGCAGATGGATCTTCTTGGAATGGAAGTTTAATCGAACAAATTTTCACAAAGGAAGATTCATCTAACATTTTGCAAATTTCCATCCCAAATCCAGCCCATGATGACAGATTTTTTTGGCACTTTGAGAATAAAGGAAGATTCACAGTTAAATCTGCTTACGACTGTTTGATTAGTGATAAATTGGTTGACATTGCTCAGCCTGAAAGTAGTGAGGCTAGAGAGAAAAAGCTGAAAGTTTGGGATTGTATTTGGAAGATGAAGGTACAACGAAAACTTAAATTTTTATTGTGGAAGTGTTGTCATGGCATTCTTCCTATTAAAATGAATATTTCTAAAAAAGTAATTGATCATTATTTGTCAATTGTGTAGGATGGAGGAGAAACTATGGAACATATTTTTTTCGAATGTGGTAGAGCTAAAACTGTTTGGAAGCTTTCTCCAATTTCTTGGGATGGAATGGATCAGAGTAAGTTGTTCTTTTTTGATTGGTGGCATAATTTGTGTTGCCTTGATGGGGATTGTAACAATAAGTTTAGAGTCGAGCTAACCACCTACATCATGTGGTGGCTTTAGAAGACTAGAAATCTATGGACCTTTCAACAAGTTTAGAAGCCGGAGAGATCGATTATTCATGTGGCTCTAGCTGAGTGGAATGAATTTAAGTAGGCAAATGTTGTTGCCTCTGTTTGATGCGGGTCTATTTTTTTGTTTTTGGGGGGGTTGGTTTAACTTACGTTTTGCTAGTGGTAGGGTCCTTTGGAATCAATTCCTCTTTTTGGTTGGGTGTTGCTTATTGTGAAGTGGTGGTTTTCTAGGGATCTTTCAAGATCCAGTGGAATTTTTTGGGCCTGGAAGCTGTGCTTCCTCGATTTGCTGCTGGATTGAAGAATTGTGATGCTGGAGATTATGGTGTCTGCTGATTCAACTTTTTAACTGTTTCTAGTGATCTTGTATAATTGTTAGCTTCATCATTTTTGTCTGGACAATTTTCTTGTTATTGTTTCAATGTTGAGCTTGTTGAGTTTGTTTGATCTTCCTTGATTGTGAAGGTTTTTTCTCTTTGGTCCAAAATTGGATCCAAATGTGATTTGATGTAATTAAACTTTGGTTCTTTGGAGTTCTATAATATTGCAATCGTTTCGATAAAAAAAAGTTGGAGAGGAAGGGGACTGACTATGGGTCGGGTTGAGAGGTTCTATTCTGTGCCATAGGTGAACTCCGAAGAACCAATGATATTACCTTGGACAAGTCTGATGTTGAAAAAAGCAGAGCTGAGTGTAAAAATAGTTTGATTGGAAAAAATTTTGGAAGTAAAAAAGTCAGCTTCTTCGGTTTTAAAAGCACTATTTTGAATATTTGGCAAACTAAGGAGACCTTCTGAATCCGTGAGATAGGTGAAAACCTATTTCAATTTGTATTCAGTTCTCAAGATGATAAACTCAGAGTCCTAAATGGAAAAAATTGGAGTTTCTATAGACAATAACTTGTTCTCCGAGAGTGGTCGGAAAAGTTGTTGGAAGACCATAAATCTTTTAATACGGTTGAGCTTAATTCGATTGTTTGGGTGAAGGACCTCATTTCTGATGATGGTACTGATTGGAACAGGGAAATCATTGATAATGTTTTTTGTGTGGAGGTTGCTACTCTCATTTTGCAGATTCCTATCCACCCAACTGGTACTAAAGACCATCTCATTTGGCATTGGGACAAGAAGGGAGCTTTCTCAGTTAAATCCGCCTATTCCTTGCTTATTCAGCACAAGCACCACTCTGCAGATAAGCCAGAATCTAGTATGGGGAAGAAAAATTCTGAGATCATGTGGAGGAAGTGTTGGAATCTCGAGGTGAAAAACATACTTAAACATTTTATTTGGAGAATCATTAACAATTGTCTCCCTACTGCTTCTTTGCTTGCAAAAAGGGGGATGGATGTTGATCTCAGATGTAAAATGTTTGGTGAGGAACAAGAAACACTTGAACACTTATTTTTTCAATGTGGGAGAGCATGTTTTACCTGGAAGCTTGCACCGGTGCAGGGGTTCGATACAACACAACCCTCATTTTCAGTGGCTAAATGGTGGCAGACTATTTGTGACATTAAAGATGAGTCTGTTACACAAGATAGATTGCAGCTGAGTGTCTATATCTTATGGTGGCTGTGGAAAACATGAAATTTATGGATTTTTCAAAAGGAGTGGTGGCAGGAATTTGACATTGTTAATGGGGCTTTTAAAGAGTGGCAAGAATTCTCTTTAATTGCTGGTGCTCGAAGATGTATCAGTCAAAAGCAGAGTACTCTGCTGATACCTGGGATTTCAAGGTGTCTCACTAATGAAACAGTAGATCAGTTCATCATTATGCTCAGTGTTGTTTATTTTGAGGGACACAAATGTCGTATTGGTGGGCGGTTGTGTGATAAGCATGGAAACCTGATCCGAGCTTGGGTTACTTCTAGGGATAATGTTCATCATCCAGTGGAAGCAACTTTGCTTGGTGTCCGTCTGGCTATCTGTTTGGTTCCAAATCTGAAGGCCAAATCCATGGAAATACATATAGATGATAAAGATATTGTTTGCAAGCTTAACAACAAAGCTCCTTTTGAAGTTGTTGGTGCAAAGATAGTTGAATACATCTACTTGTTATGTTACTTATTTAACCATATTTGTTTCTTGAATCATGATCATAGGGGTGTATCCATTTGTAATAGATTAGCTCTTATGAAAGTGGATTGTGATGTTTATTTGAATTGGGTGGACCAATTCCCCAGTTGGCTATATAATAGCCAATTTGGTAATTAGCCAGTTGGCTACGTTGTATTTTCTTGAGTTGTTTGAGTTCTAATAAAACCTCTATCGTTCGAAAAAAAAAATTTCATATTT
Organism: Rehmannia glutinosa; assembly: GCA_016081115.2. Taxonomy (NCBI): domain Eukaryota; kingdom Viridiplantae; phylum Streptophyta; class Magnoliopsida; order Lamiales; family Orobanchaceae; genus Rehmannia; species Rehmannia glutinosa. The sequence goes on along the minus strand of CM071926.1, from coordinate 59,419,956 downwards.
TTTAAAATTGACACATGAGCTGTCAGGTCACCATTATCTGCTACAGGCGCGACCAGACTAAAATTGCGAAAAAAAACTTACTAAAGGGATGAAATGTCAAAATCAAAATAAGTAAGGACGAAATCTCCAAAGAGGTCCACTTAAAGGACTAAAAATATAATTTTGCCCTCTATGTCACAACGCCAAAAGTGTGATTTTCCTGAATCATAGTTTAAAAAAACCTACAATTTGGTTTAGAAGAAAATTAAAACTATTTGAAATTTTTTGAAAATTATTTTATAAATCCAACAATTATTTCAAAATTCGAAATTTAAAACAAAATCTGAATTTTTTTAGAATACTGAATATTGTTTTAAAAATCCCGATAACTATTTAAAATAAAAGTTTAAAAAGATAAAATCTGAATAAACTTTCTTAAAAAATTAAACTTTATTTTAAAAATCTGACATAATTTCAAATATTAAAAAATAATTCAATATAAAATTAAATATTAAAAAATAATTCATATATAAAACTAAAAAATCTGGGAAATTGTTTAAAATTGTGAAACTTTGTCTAAAAATCTGAAAATTTAATTGAAAACTGAAACTAATGCAGAAATTTGAAAATTGATACGAAAAACAAAACTTATTTGTTTATATAAATAAAAAGATTTAAAACTTAGAATGTATTTACAATAATAAAGTTATTTTAAAAAATCTTACAATCAAATATGTAAAAAGAATAAAATCTAAAAACTAAAGAACATATTGAAATTAGTTTTAAAAGTTTTGAAAATTGTTTAAAAATTTAAAAATTATCCAAAACTCTGAATATAAGAATATAGAAATTTTAGACAGATTTTCAAAATTGTTAAAACAATTTTCAAAATCTTAAAAATGGTTCTGAATTTTGTTACATTAGAATTTAAATTAATTTTAAATATTTTAAATACATTACATTTTTTTAAACAATTTATTGTTTTTGTTTTTAATAATTCTCATATTTTAATTTTTAGATTTTAATATATTTTTTCAGTTTTTATGATTTTTAAAATATTTTTATTGGACTTTTTAAAATTCTTTTCAAATAAATTCAAATAGTTTTAATATTTTTAAAAGAAATTCAAAATTGTTAGAAAAAATTTCAGATTTTTCAAATTAAATTTTTTTATTTTATTTGATTAATATTGGGAGAATTTCACTTTTGTGCCGTAAGAATAGAGCTAATTGTCAGTTAAATTTTTGTGAGGAAATATTTTTACTGTTGATGGAAAAAGCTCTTTCTCGACCATGGCTGGCCGTCTGATTTGAGCTTTTCGTTATCTTTCTCTGGCGACCATCGTGTCAGAACCTTTCCCCCTCCCTTAGGCATCTGGTTTTCATTTTTCTCCTTCGTAAACAAATCACCATGTTGATTATTCGTCCCTTGTGAAGTCTGATTTTTCTATTTTCTTGCCAGGCATCGAAATTTCATGGAGATATTCTGTTAGTTTTTCAACAGCAGCAGGTCACGACTCCATCGAATTTGCAGGGGTCCGCTCGATTCCTATGAACATGACTAACCCTGATTTTCATAAGGTTTCTCAACCTAAGGTTTTGAGGTTATGAAATTTTGTGCAAATAATTCCAATCTGCCCAAATCTAGTGCGTCTTCTCCGATTCCCATAGCTCTGTCTCATGAAGGTTTGATTCAAGAGAGTTCTCATAGGAAGATTGGTGTGCATGGCTCTTTGGTCTATTCTTCCATGTTGCAGGTCGATGGCCCTAGGGTTTCAACCACTACGGTTTTGGCGGACTCTTCACTTGGTTATTCTCTTCGCCTGACCCCCTCCGTTCAGACTCCGGTGAATGATGCATTGGGTCTTTTGCCTTTCAGGATGCATATTCTTGCCGGATGTCATTTGCCAGCTAATTTCATCCCATATCTGTTCGCCTTATTTTTAGCTCACTTTGCAAATTATACTCGTATGCGTTATAGAAAAGGGTAGCAATGTCGTATCACGGAGACTAATAAATTAATGTGCTAAGTATTGAACTAAGATAGATTTATTTTTATTTAGACGATCGAAATTTGATGATTGTGTTAAGAGATTAAGACAAGTTATACTACTAAAACACAATATTAAGAAAACACAATTGATAGAAGTATCAAGATAATGAAATGGATTTCGGAGTTAAGGTTTCGATTATATCCCTCTTGTTGTCCGATTTAATCCAAGCCAAGTTATTATCAATATTCCTATAAGACAATCACAAAGGTATTTTATCCTCCCTCTCGAGATGCATATAAAACGTAGATTGAAATACTTATGCTAGCATCTCTACTCAACATGAAGTACTCAACTCCCAAAAGTGCAAAAGATCAAATGTCTTCACAAATACTTACAAACCTCTCGATTCATGCAAATATTTGTGTCAAGTACTCAAGATCTAATATTGAAACTCATCTCTCGAATTATGAATCAATATATCAAACAAGTTAAATCATTGATCAAGTGATAAAACAAGAATAAGCTCAAAGTACTCAAATAGGATTCAAGATAATAACTTCAACTAAGATTAAAACATCCAATAAGAGTTCATTAATCTACTTCCAAAACCCGGAAATCTAAAGAGTTTAGCTACACATGTTTTCTAAACAACTCATAGACAAATTGTTCATAGGCATGGCAACTAAAAATGAAAGATGAAAACTACAAGAGAGGCAAGAAAAACTTAGGAAAGTCGACAATCTCCCGATGTGTCTCCGTTCCATGAGCTCCGATGCAACCCGATTGTCTCCTTGATGTCTTCTTCCAAGAATAGACCTTTGTCTTGTGTTGGAGATCCCTGTCTGCGCCCCCCAAAAAGCTTTTTTATACCCACTTTCAAGTTTAGGGCAAAATGTTGCAGATTATGGGAGTCCAGCGCAGACGCACGGGTCGTGCGCCCCCAGCACGGGCTACCCGTGCGTCATCCCGTAGCGAAGCCTTTGATTTTTGCCAAACACGCACGGGTCGTGTGCCCCTTGCACGGGCTACCCGTGCGTGATACCGTAGGTATATTGCAATTCTCCAGTGGCACACGGGTGGTGCGTATGAGCACGGGCTACTCGTGCGCCATGCCGTAGCCTTAGAAAGCCTCTCTTCAGGGGCACACGGGTGGTGCCTATGGCACGCCCAACCCGTGCGCTCCCTGTATTCTTCTTATACGCCCATCTTCCGCTCATTCTAGCTTCACTTTTCGTATACTCACTCAATTCTCAGTGTTTCCACTTTGCAATGCTCGTATTTGTATTCAATTTGCTTTAAATATCATGAAATTCCTATAAAACAAGCAAAGTGTAATATATTTTCCACAAGGAGTGAATACGTAACATTTTACACGAGTATATGCATGTTTACCCATCATTATAGCCATAAATATGCCCCAAAATACATGCAAAACTCACACCTATCAAAATCCCCCAAACTTAAACCGTTGACCGTCCCGATCAACAATTTTGAAAACACGATAAAGCACAACAGGGAGATAAGAATAAAAGCGCACACAAAGGACCCAAAAAAAGATCTATATTGTTCGTCATGAATGTTGAGCAACAAACCAATCAAGCCTCAAATATCTGATCAAAGAGCGCGCATCAAGTAAAACAAAGTGAAATTCTCTGAATTACAACTCTCAAAGTTACGTGTATACTCTCATCTCACGAGGATATGGGACGTGTTTACGCTCAAATCAATTCAATGTCGCAAAATTACCATAAGCTTGCAATTCGTCTCATATCTCCGCCACTAGAATGTATGCAATTCGTGAATCAAAAAGGACTTTCTTATTTGGTTGTAATGAAGGCTCTTTGGTTAGGGTAGGAAATTTTGGATAAAGTGACTCAAACTCGAGCAAATAAACTGGTGAGCATATCAATCCTCTACATTATAGTTCCATATGCTACTCCAATCATCCCTTATTTTTATCAACTTTACTTATTTCCATCTCTTTCTTTCTTTTGAGAATCGCCTTAAATTACAATCCTTCGCCGACCCCCTCCGTTCGGACTCCGGTGAATGATGCACTGGGTCTTTTGCCTTTCAGGATGCATATTCTTGCCGGATGTCATTTGCCAGCTAATTTCATCCCATATCTGTTCGCCTTATTTTTAGCTCACTGCAAGTGTACTGTGTACGTTATAGAAAAGGGTAGCAAGGTCGTATCCACGGAGACTAATAAATTAATGTGCTAAGTATTGAACTAAGATAGATTTATTTTTATTTAGACGATCGAAATTTGATGATTGTGTTAAGAGATTAAGACAAGTTATACTACTAAAACACAATATTAAGAAAACACAATTGATAGAAGTATCAAGATAATGAAATGGATTTCGGAGTTAAGGTTTCGATTATATCCCTCTTGTTGTCCGATTTAATCCAAGCCAAGTTATTATCAATATTCCTATAAGACAATCACAAAGGTATTTTATCCTCCCTCTCGAGATGCATATAAACGTAGATTGAAATACTTATGCTAGCATCTCTACTCAACATGAAGTACTCAACTCCCAAAAGTGCAAAAGATCAAATGTCTTCACAAATACTTACAAACCTCTCGATTCATGCAAATATTTGTGTCAAGTACTCAAGATCTAATATTGAAACTCATCTCTCGAATTATGAATCAATATATCAAACAAGTTAAATCATTGATCAAGTGATAAAACAAGAATAAGCTCAAAGTACTCAAATAGGATTCAAGATAATAACTTCAACTAAGATTAAAACATCCAATAAGAGTTCATTAATCTACTTCCAAAACCCGGAAATCTAAAGAGTTTAGCTACACATGTTTTCTAAACAACTCATAGACAAATTGTTCATAGGCATGGCAACTAAAAATGAAAGATGAAAACTACAAGAGAGGCAAGAAAAACTTAGGAAAGTCGACAATCTCCCGATGTGTCTCCGTTCCTTGAGCTCCGATGCAACCCGATTGTCTCCTTGATGTCTTCTTCCAAGAATAGACCTTTGTCTTGTGTTGGAGATCCCTGTCTGCGCCCCCCAAAAAGCTTTTTTATACCCACTTTCAAGTTTAGGGCAAAATGTTGCAGATTATGGGAGTCCAGCCAGACTTGACGGGTCGTGCGCCCCGGCCAAAGACGGGCTACCCGTGCGTCATCCCGTAGCGAAGCCTTTGATTTTTGCCAAACACGCACGGGTCGTGTGCCCCTTGCACGGGCTACCCGTGCGTGATACCGTAGGTATATTGCAATTCTCCAGTGGCACACGGGTGGTGCGTATGAGCACGGGCTACCCGTGCGCCATGCCGTAGCCTTAGAAAGCCTCTCTTCAGGGGCACACGGGTGGTGCCTATGGCACGCCCAACCCGTGCGCTCCCTGTATTCTTCTTATACGCCCATCTTCCGCTCATTCTAGCTTCACTTTTCGTATACTCACTCAATTCTCAGTGTTTCCACTTTGCAATGCTCGTATTTGTATTCAATTTGCTTTAAATATCTTGAAATTCCTATAAAACAAGCAAAGTGTAATATATTTTCCACAAGGAGTGAATACGTAACATTTTACACGAGTATATGCATGTTTACCCATCATTATAGCCATAAATATGCCCCAAAATACATGCAAAACTCACACCTATCAAAATCCCCCAAACTTAAACCGTTGACCGTCCCGATCAACAATTTTGAAAACACGATAAAGCACAACTGACGGGGAGATAAGAATAAAAGCGCACACAAAGGACCAAAAAAGATCTATATTGTTCGTCATGAATGTTGAGCAACAAACCAATCAAGCCTCAAATATCTGATCAAAGAGCGCGCATCAAGTAAAACAAAGTGAAATTCTCTGAATTACAACTCTCAAAGTTACGTGTATACTCTCATCTCACGAGGATATGGGACGTGTTTACGCTCAAATCAATTCAATGTCGCAAAATTACCATAAGCTTGCAATTCGTCTCATATCTCCGCCACTAGAATGTATGCAATTCGTGAATCAAAAAGGACTTTCTTATTTGGTTGTAATGAAGGCTCTTTGGTTAGGGTAGGAAATTTTGGATAAAGTGACTCAAACTCGAGCAAATAAACTGGTGAGCATATCAATCCTCTACATTATAGTTCCATATGCTACTCCAATCATCCCTTATTTTTATCAACTTTACTTATTTCCATCTCTTTCTTTCTTTTGAGAATCGCCTTAAATTACAATCCTTCGCCCCCAAGTTCGTTTCTATGAAAATTCACATTATATCATCGATTTTTTTTCCGATTCATTTGTGAATTTTCAACGCTTCTTTTTCACCTCATTTTCTTCCTCTTTTGTTCCAATTAACCAATTATGCCCATTATCCTACTTTTCAATTTCCACTCCTTCAACTCCATTCATTCCCTTTACTCAATGTTATACACTCGAGTTTAGGGTGACGAATCTATCAAGTTCAAAGCTTAAATCTTGTGGTTATCAAAGGAATAGGCAATAGGCTCAACTTGGCTAACTAGGAATTTCATCATCTTTAGGTAAGCAAAAGGCTTGAAAGGCTAGCAAAGATGGCCTTTTATCACACTCACAATTTGCATACAACATGTGGCCTTGACAGAGATACCCGAGCAAGTTCTAGAATTCTAACAACATGAATGATACCCTCAAATCACAGCAAGACTGCAAAACATATAAGCAGTAAAGGCTCAAAAGCTCACAGGCTTGTCAATATGTAATTCAAAGCATCAAACCAAGTTTTCATATTAACATGCTCAATGTTATCTATTCAAGGCTCAATCAACTCATACTCATCATCCAATTCCAACAATACAAATCTTTCAATCACCACACAAACAACAAGTTGTAACAAGCCAGGTCAACTCACTCTCTAACCACTATGAAAGCAATAGACCTGCTAAAGCCATAAACGTGCTCTAATGCAGTGCAACCTAGAATGCTCTATATGCAACTATATGAAAACACACAAATTGCAAGAATTTTTTTTTCTATCCACACTTTTCATATATTAAAATACTATCTCTCCCCCAAACATGAATGAATTTATATTGTCCTAGGGGAAAAATAGAATTTCAATAACGAAAAGTAGGGATATACCTGAATCACTGCGGAGGAAGCAGCGGGAAGTGGCCTTGTGAGATATGCCACATTTGTAACTGTTGGAGCACTTGCCACGTCTCCTCGGAACGCCGGTCATAGTTCTCATGGAACGCGAGAAAATCAGCCCGATGCTGCCTCAAATCCTCCCCTTGTTGCCTTAACTCGTCTCCTTGACGACGCAAGTCCTCCCCAAACGCAGATAGCATATCCTGAAAATCATTACCGCGTTGGGACTCGCCACCATGAGATGTACTGGGACGATCCCTGCTATGTGAGCGTCGGGGGTAAGCACCACCGTGTGGGGACTCGGGGATGTCATACCCAAGTTGAGGGTGAGGAGATTCCACCCCCATTTCTCTTCTATGTAGCTCCTTTTCCTCCGCGACCATATCCTCCTCATCCGGGAAACCTTAAACTCGGCGCCTCTTCCTCGCATCTATAGCTTCTGTAATTCGGTTATGCGCGTCAGAGTTCATTAGGAAGTTGGTTGTGTCCGCCAAAGTATCGACTGTGGTGTATGTCGGGTTGGGCAACGGAAATGCAACACCTTTCTTTTGTAGAAGCACCAACATATTATCTTCATTTGAGATAAACTTCATGTGGTGCAAAGATGCCAAATTAACTCGAGTGCTGCCCGGAATAGCCTCCAAGCCTCTGAAATCGATGTTGAAATGTCGAGCAATAGGGGTGATGAGGCCCACTATAGAAATAGTACCCCCTTCCCGCCTTACCAATTGCTCAACTTGCTCCGCGAAGTAGGCGGCTATGTTGTAGGGTGTATTTGTGAGCGTACACCATAGCAGATACAACTCCCTCGTAGTCATTCCCCCAATATTTTCTCTTGCGAATACGGAGGACGCAGTCACACGTTGAATGTACCAGAAAACTGGATTCCGGATCCAAGAGGCTTTGGCGGTTCGTGCGGCATAAAACATAGGCCCCGTTTGTGGTGTTTCTACCAGCATTCTCCAAAAGTCATGTTGATCATAATTGTCCATCGGTCGGAAACGAGCATTCGTTGGAACTTCAAAAATGGTATTCAATTAGGAGATAGATAAATGCCGACGTACATTCCCCTACTGAAAGCGTATCTCAAATGGTTCGAAAGCTACTCCCTGTTTGAGTACTTCCACGGTACTCAAAAATTCCAACGTGTATCGCTTGAACGTCGGCCACCTGCGGCTCATAAAATTGGTCCACCCGACCTTTGCAAAAAGACGCCAAACATCCTCATGTATCCCTAAAGTGTGGGTACAGTCATCATCGGCGTATCGGGATGGAGATACTTGGCGACCAACCAAGCGATTCCACCGCTCTATGTCATTTGCATTCGTCAATACCACATCATATGCAGCGGGACTGTTCGGGTCTACTTCTTGTGGTGCCTCGTCTCTTTGTGCCGCTACGCGCACACGTCTCCTTCCACCCTGGGGATTCCTTCTATCTGCCATGAAAGATTTGTACCTGAAATAAATTCCATTAGCATCCCAACACTATCAATGGCAAGCAACGAAGTATGGATTTTAAGCCAATACATTAGGTGGTGCATATTGACTTCCTTACATCACGTTGATCGATCAAGCACCCCAAACAATCAAGAATTATGGCCAAACTAAGAAATCATTAATCTTAAAGCTCAAACAATCATTGTACATGCCCCATTCATCAACATTTCATTCAAATTCATCTCAATTACACAAGCCCACAAAGTGTTCGATAATTTGCCTTAAAGAATAATTCATACAATTCATAGCAAAATTATCAAAGCAACCACTAATCATGATTCCCATCACATAATTTACAAGAAATTCACAAGGAAAAACGATGTTCTTACCGGAATTTTCGAAATTCAACTCAAAAAGAACAACTTGAACCCTAGGTGCTTTTTCTCAAATTTCTTCAATCAAACTTGAATGCAATGCAATTTGTAGTTCTAATGTGATGGGGGAGTGATTAAATGGGGGAATTTAGGTGGAAACTCCAACAAATTTCGAATACAATGAAGGATTAGGGAGGGGGCGTGCGCTTGGAGGGATTTTGAATGAAAAAGAGCAGTGTTTAAACTGCTCTTATTTGCCTGGTTTCCGTAAGGCGCACGGGTAACCCGTGCGCCATGCCGAAGCAAAAATTCTTTCCCTGCAGACACGCACGGGTCGTGCGCCATGCGCACGGGTAACCCGTGTGTGATGCCGAAGCATGTCGAATTTCCTCCCCAGGTACGCACGGGTGGTGCCCATAGCACGGGCTACCCGTGCATACCTGTACAGCCACTCAGGTAAATTGTTTTTTTTTATAAAACACACAAATCACCAAAAATTAAAACAAAACACACACATAAAAAAAATGCAATCCACACGAAAAATCGTTGGGTTGCCTCCCAACAAGCGCTATATTTAACCTCTTTAGCTTGACGCCTGTCTGTCGTTCCGTTACGGGTCTCGCAAGGAGATGGAAGTCACCTCCTCTTGGTTACCTCGGTGAAAATAATGCTTAATCCTCTGGCCATTTACCATGAAGGTTTCACCGTCTTTTGTCAATAATTCTACAACTCCGGGAGGATTCAATACTTTCTTGATCATGAATGGCCCCGACCACCTAGACTTGAGTTTTCCCAGGAAAAATTTAAGGCGTGAATTGTACAAGAGTATCTGGTTCTCCCGGTAAAAACTCTCGTTTTTTTATCATCTTGTCGTGCCATCTTTTTGTTCTCTCTTTATATATTCGGGAGTTTTCGTAAGCTTTATCCCGAAACTCTTCCAACTGATTCAAATGGAGCAACCTATCTTCGCCAGCTTTTTGAAAATCCATATTTAGCTTCTTGACCGCCCAAAATGCTTTGTGTTCCAACTCCACCGGCAAGTGACACGATTTCCCAAAAACAAGTTGATATGGGGATGTGCCCAACCGTGTCTTATATGCAGTCCAGTATGCCCACAGAGCATCATCCAATTTTAACGCCCAATCCTTTCGGTTGATGTTCACCGTCTTCTCAAGGATTTGTTTGATCTCCCGGTTAGCCACTTCTGCTTGCCCATTGGCTTGTGGATGATATGCCAATGCGACTTTATGTTTCACCCCATATTTTGCCAACAAGTTGCTCATCAATTTATTTACAAAGTGCGACCCTCCATCACTAATTAAAGCTCTTGGAGTGCCGAATCTAGTAAATATATTTTTCTTAAGGAACCGCATCACAACTTGAGCATCATTTGTTTTGGAAGGAATTGCCTCTACCCAACGGGATACATACTCCACTGCGAGTAGAATAAATTGATAACCCGAAGATGATGGAAATGGGCCCATAAAATCAATCCCCCACACATCGAGCAATTCCACTTCGATTACATTTTTCATTGGCATCTCGTGTCTCCTTGAAATGTTGCCCATTCGCTGACACTTGTCACATTGTTGCACAAACAAATAACAGTCATTAAATAAAGTGGGCCAATATAGCCCACTTTGCAATACCTTCGCTGCGGTGCGAGTTGAGCCAAAATGTCCGCCAGAGGCTGCGAAATGACACTGTTGTAGGACTCCCTCCCATTCTTCTTGAGGTACGCATCTTCTTATGATTTTGTCCGCGCACCTCTTAAAGAGTAGAGGGTCATCCCACATGTAGAACTTTACGTCATGTAAGAACTTCTTCTTTTGATATGGCGATAGATCCGGAGGTAGAACTCCTGCAGCCAAGTAGTTGACAAAGTCCACATACCACGGAAATTTTGCCTCAAGCATGAGTAATCGTTCATCAGGAAATTCCTCTTTTATTAATCCCGTGCTTCCTTGCGCTCCCTCTTGATTTTCAATTCGAGACAAGTGGTCTGCCACCACATTCTCGCATCCTTTCCGATCCTCGATTTCCACATCAAACTCTTGCAATAATAAGATCCACCGAATCAACCTTGGTTTCGCATCCTCTTATCAAAGAGATATTTGATGGCCGCATGGTCGGTGTGAACAATCGTTTTCATCCCAATCAGGTATGATCGGAATTTATTAAAGAGTAGAGGGTCATCCCACATGTAGAACTTTACGTCATGTAAGAACTTCTTCTTTTGATATGGCGATAGATCCGGAGGTAGAACTCCTGCAGCCAAGTAGTTGACAAAGTCCACATACCACGGAAATTTTGCCTCAAGCATGAGTAATCGTTCATCAGGAAATTCCTCTTTTATTAATCTCGTGCTTCCTTGCGCTCCCTCTTGATTTTCAATTCGAGACAAGTGGTCTGCCACCACATTCTCGCATCCTTTCCGATCCTTGATTTCCACATCAAACTCTTGCAATAATAAGATCCACCGAATCAACCTTGGTTTCGCATCCTCTTATCAAAGAGATATTTGATGGCCGCATGGTCGGTGTGAACAATCGTTTTCATCCCAATCAGGTATGATCGGAATTTATCAAATGCGAAAACAATCGCCAACATCTCCTTCTCGGTTGTGGTGTAATTCGTTGAGCAGCATCGGCCCAACGTTCTACTAGCATAGTAGATGGATCTCGAACAATTTTTCCTCTTTTGACCGAGAACACCCCCCTACCGCAAAATCGCCGCATCACACATCAACTCAAACGGTTGACTCAATCGGGGCAACAAGTATAGGTGCGGTCACCAATGCCTTCTTCAAAGTTTTGAACGCCTGCAAACAATCATTGGAAAAATTGAAAGCAGCATCTTTTTCTAGCAATTGGCACAAAGGCTTAGAAATTTTAGAAAAGTCACGGATAAACCTTCTATAAAATCCGGCATGACCCAAGAAGCTCCGAATGGTTTTCTCATTTGTAGGAGGTGGTAATTTCTCGATTGCTACAATCTTTGCCCGATCGACTTCCAAACCTGCGGAAGAGACTCGATGACCAAGTACAATATCATCGCGTACCATAAAATGGCACTTTTCCAAATTGAGTACAAGATTGGTCTCTTCACATCGCTGTAAGACTAAGGAAAGATTGTGAAGACAATTATCAAAAGAATCACCAAACACATAGAAATCGTCCATAAACACCTCCATAACTTTTTCAATTAGATCGTGAAATATAGCCACCATACAACGTTGGAAAGTGGTGGGCGCATTACATAAACCAAATGGCATGCGACGAAATGCAAATGTGCCATACGGACATGTAAATGTCATTTTTTCCTGGTCTTCCAGTGCAATCATGATTTGATTGTACCCGGAATAACCATCTAAAAAGCAATAATAATCGTAACCTGCAAGACGATCTAACATCATATCGATAAAGGGGAGAGGGAAATGATCTTTTCGAGTGGCATCATTAAGTTTTCTATAATCAATACATATTCTCCACCCGGTAACAATTCTAGTAGCAATTTGTTCCTCATTCTCATTATTCACGACTGTTACCCCCCCTTTTTTCGGTACCACTTGTACTGGACTTACCCATGAACTATCAGAGATGGCATAAATGATCCCCGCATCTAACCATTTCAACACTTCCTTCCTAACCACATCTTGCATGATAGGGTTTAATCGTCTTTGGTTTTGCACTGATGGTTTATAAACATCTTCCATCCGAATTTTATGCATTACAATGGATGGGTTTATGCCTTTTAAATCAGTTATAGACCATCCGAGTGCTGACTTATGTTTTCGTAAAACCCTTAACAATTTATCAAGTTGGGTGGGAGTGAGAAGAAATGAAACGATTACCGAATTTGCATTATTCGTCCCAAGAAATGCATATTTGAGGTGTTCGGGTAATTGCTTGAGTTCCGGGGTTGATGTCGTTGTTTCAGGGTCACGCACGGGCTGCCCGTGCTCCGGCACGCGGGTCATGCGTGATCCCCTGTCCTCAAACTTCCTTTCGGTATCAAGCACGGGATGCCCGTGCTCTGGCACACGGGTCGTGTGCTCTTCAGGATTTCCAACATTTCTTTCGGCATCACGCACGGGAAACCCGTGCGTGGACGCACGGGTCGTGCGTGCATGAAGGTTTTGCTCCCTTATTTCTGACTTTGCATTCTCGCCTCTTGCGCTCCTAAGTAGTTCCTGCATATGATCTAAGGCACAAACATAGTCGTACAAATCTTGGTTATCAAAATCAAGCACAACACTCGACATCGAGCACGAGTGGGTTAGCCCAAATTCCAAATCATCTGTAGACAATGCATGATCAACCTAATCCTCAATGCACGAACTAACTATATCCAAAAAATTACAATTCTCCACCGTATCATGAAATTTCATTGCCTTATATATAGAAAATAAAACGTGCTCATCATTAACACGTAACGTGAGCTCTCCTTTTTGTACATCTAATAAGGCTTTACCAATAGCAAGGAATGGAAGTCCAAGTATCAGTGGAACGTCTCGATCTTCTTCCATATAAAGAACCAAGAAATCCACAGGGAATACAAATTTATCAACTTTTACCAGCATGTCTTCTATAATTCCCTTTGGATAAGTAAGTGACCGGTCTGCAAGTTGCAATGTCACCGTGGTTTGCTTCACCTCGCCTAGTCCAAGCTTCCTGAAAATGGACAAAGGCATCAAATTAATACTTGCCCCCAAATCACATAACGCTTTATTAAAGAAGTTACCACCAATGGCACAAGGGATAGTGAAACTCCCCGGATCTTTCAGTTTTTGTGGCAACTTCCTTTGAATGATTGCGCTAGATTCTTCTGTCAAATTCATCGTTTCAAAGCTTGTCATCTTCCTCTTCTTCGACATAACATCCTTAAGAAATTTCGCATAATTTGGCATTTGCTCTAGTGCGTCTGCAAAAGGAATGTTAATGTGCAATTTCTTAAATATATCAAGGAATTTTGCAAATTGATCATCAAGCTTTTTCTTTTGAAATCTTTGGGGAAAGGGAAGAGATATAGGCAATTTAGATATATTAGAGTTAGACGATGATTTTAGCTTCTCAGCCCCTGTTTGTTCCGCCTCTTCTCTCTCTTTTTCCCCATCTTCTTCAACACCATCTTTCATCGCCGATTCAACCTCTCTCGGCTTAGATGCTTCCCCTGAAATTTTCAGATTTCCAGATTTTTCTTTAGGCCCCCCATATTTCGTACCGCTCTGTAATCGAATAGCCTTGCATTGTTCCTTAGGATTAACCTCCGTATTACTCGGAAATTGACCCTTGTGATGTTGACCACCCACAATTTTAGCCAATTGACCCACTTGAGTTTCAAGATTCTTTATTGAGCTTGTCACTTGGGTCATTTGTAGTTCCATCTTATCCATCCTAGAATCTTGCCTAGCGAAGCGACTTCTCGTGTCACTCATGAATGCATTTGATTGATTTATGAAGGAGGTGAGTGCATCTTCCAACGATGATTTGCCTTCCACATTTCCACCTCCATTTGAAGCATTAAATCCCGGTGGAGGTTGTAACACATTCTTTGTATTGGCATAGGAAAAATTTTCATGGTTTCTCAACCCCGGATGGTAGTGTGTTGGGTTTGAATTATTCCGGAAATTATTGAAATTCCGGTTATTCACATAATTTACCTCCTCCATCGGATATAGAAGAGCTTCACTACCCGTGCTCGTGCTTACTTCTGGCCCTTTCGTCAAAACACTCAATTGAGTTGTCAAAGCCGCCACTTGTGCCGTCAATGCTTTAATCGGGTCTGAATCCGAGATTTCGGCTACTCGTTGTATATTGGATCTTTCAGACGGCCACTGGTAACTATTCATAGCCATTTCTTCAAGGAGATTCAAAGCGTCTTGTGGAAATTTTGCCAACAATGCTCCTCCTGTTGTGGCATCAACAAAGGCTCTCGTTTGCCCCATTAAACCATTGTAGAAGAAACATAACTGTTGATCCCCCGGAAACCCATGTTGTGGACATCTTCGTAACAAATCCGTAAACCTTTCCCAAGCCTCGTACAAAGGCTCGGAGTCGAACTGTCGGAATTGAGTAATCTCGCTTTTGAGCTGCAAAGTTTTGCTCAGTGGAAAGAATTTAAACAAGAACTTTTGGCTCAGTTCATCCCATGTGCTCACACTGCCTTGCGTCAACGTACCCAACCAATTCCTCGCCTTGTCCCTCAAAGAAAATGGGAATAGGCGCAATCTTATGGCGTCATCTGACACTCCATTCATCTTGATCGTATTGCATATTTGGATAAAATGTGCAAGGTGAGAGTTAGGATCTTCGATTCGAACCCACCCCCAGTTATTTGTACCATATTGATGTGCCGGTTTGAGCTCGAAGTTGTTGGCATTTATTGGAATATGAGCAATACCACCGTAATTACGATTCATTTGTGGTGAAAGTAATCACGAATGGCTTCTTTTGAACTGCAGTATCGGTAACTCGTTTACTCATTATTACCCAAAGTATTGGTAACTCATTGATCTATTGTTCCCATGGTTACCCCCTGTGTTCTTCGTCCAAATCCCCATTATCGGATTTTGTTGTCTTTCGTTCCCGTCTAGTAGTAGCACTGATTCTTCTCGAAAGCCTCAACTTCGAGTATGAGCGGTATTAAGTCCTCTCGCCTTTAAGCGCCACTACCTGGACCAAACTAAAAGAAACAAGTCAAATAATGTAGAATTAAAGTCAAACCAAAATATAAAATAAAAATGTCTAAATTAAGAATAATTCTATCTATCAATATTAGCACCAAAAAATTGTATTAGTCACAAACATCACTAAAAAACTTGTTCGCCTTTATTTTTAGCTCCAGTTCACGGTCGTTATTGTATCACGGAGACTAATAAATTAATGTGCTAAGTATTGAACTAAGATAGATTTACTTTTAAAATGATCGAAATTTGATGATTGTGTTAAGAGATTAAGACAAGTTAGACTACTAAAACACAAGATTAAGAAAACACAATTAATAGAAGTATCAAGATAATGAAATGGATTTCTGAGTTAAGGTTTCGATTAATATCTCTCTTGTTGTCCGATTTAATCCAAGCCAAGTTATTATCAATATTCCTATAAGACGATCACAAAGGTATTTTATCCTCCTCTCGAGATGCATATAAAACGTAGATTGAAATACTTATGCTAGCATCTGTACTCAACATGAGTACTCAACTCCCAAAAGTGCAAAAGATCAAATGTCTTCACAAATACTTACAAACCTCTCGATTCATGCAATATTTGTGTCAAGTACTCAAGATCTAATATTAAAACTCATCTCTCGAATTATGAATCAATATATCAAACAAGTTAAATCATTGATCAAGTGATAAAACAAGAATAAGCTCAAAGTACTCAATTAGGCTTCAAGATAATAACTTCAACTAAGATTAAAACATCAACGAGTTCATTAATCTACTTGGCTAGGAAATCTAAAGAGTTTAGCTACACATGTTTTCTAAACAACTCATAGACAAATTGTTCATAGCCATGGCAACTAAAAATGAAAGATGAAAACTACAAGAGAAGGCAAGAAAAACTTAGGAAAGTCGACAATCTCTCGATGTATCTCCGTTCCTTGAGCTCCGATGCAACCCGATTGTCTCCTTGATGTCTTCTTCCAAGAATAGGCCTTTGTCTTGTGTTGTAGATCCCAAAATTGTCGAGAATATCCTGTTGAATGCGGCCCCCAAAAGCCTTTTTATACCCCTTTCAAGTTTAGGGCAAAATCTTTGCAGATTAAAATTGTCTTACACGGGCTACCCATGCGTCATCCCGTAGCGAAGCCTTTGATTTTTGCCAAACAACGGTCGTGTGTGCCTTGTTCTTCTCGTGCGTGATGCCGAGGTATATTGCAATTCTCGTGTGGCGCACGGGTGGTGCGTATGATGAGCTACCCGTGCGCCATGCCGTATTAGAAAGCCTCTCTTGAGGGGCACACGGGTGGTGCCTATGGCACGCCCAACCCGTGCGCTCCCTATATTTTTCTTATACGCTCATCTTCCGCTCATTCTAGCTTCACTTTTCGTATACTCACTCAATTCTCAGTATTGCCACTTTGCAATGCTCGTATTTGTATTCAATTTGCTTCAAATATCATGAAATTCCTATAAAACAAGCAAAGTGTAATATCTTTTCACAAGGTGTGAAAGTAACAAATAATGTTTACCCATCATTATAGCCATAAATATGCCCCAAAAGGATGACGTGAGACGAACAATATTAGTACAAAAACTTACCCCATCCCTGGTACGGTGGTCCCCTCCATGGCTCATCAAGGTGTTGGTCTCCAAATGGTAAGCAATAATTCTTTTGCTAGGATGATTTCTGGTAGTTGTTCAAACATGAATTCATTTATTCATCCAACTCCAGCTAACCCTAAATCTTACTCCAATGTGGAAAAGGGTAATTATATCCCTGAATCTGTTAGAAAAGGTGATTACTATTCTGTGACGATTGGTGAAACTATTTACCAACAATGTATTGCGGAATTTTCTCATACTTTGATTGGTCGTGTTGTTCTTAGTAAAGGTAATAAACCTTGGCCTATTATGTGGCTTCATAATTGTCCTTCAGAGTTATGGTGTATTAAAAATGATTGGAATTTAATTCATTTGGGTAAGGGTTACTTTTGTGTTAAATATTACAAGGCCCAGGATTGATCACGGGCTCAAGCTCATGTGTCTTGGGCTATTAATTCGGGGTGCATTCATCTATCTCCTTCGGTGCCAGTTTTGAATCACTACAAAGTCAATTCTTTTATAGTTAGTGTTTGGGTTAGAATCTTTGAACTCAATATTGAATATTGGGACCACAGTTTTATTGTGGGGATCGCCAAGGCCATTGGGACCCTGGTGCAGATTGATTATAGGTCATTGAATGGCTCTTTGGGACATTTTGTTCGTGTATTGATGGATGTGGATCTTGCAAAGCCTCTTTAGGATTATATTATGTTAGAACTGATGGATCATTTTTCTTTTGTGTCAGTCAGTTATGAAAAACTTTTTGAATTATGCTCTGATGTTGTATAATGGGCCACGCCACTACTTCTTGCCATGGGGAAATTTGTTGAGGCTAAGGAACCTACGGGACGTCCCATTTCCCAATGGGAACGATCCAGAGCTTGCAAAATATATCGTCATGTTCACAATTATCAGGATAAGGGCAATGATGTAGTTAACTCAATGGATGATGCGGTCTCTTCTGAGGGGTGGATATCCGATAAGTCGAAAATTCTTTTGCTATTTTAGTGGATGCAAATGATTTAGTGGACGACAAGGAGGATCTAGACAAAGCATTGGCTTCTAATTCTGTGGAAGACTCTTTGGTTGCTACGCAAAGAAATGTCAGTCCATCCTTGGCTTCGCCTTCTCTATTGGCAGATTTGGTTACTTTGGATGCACATTCAGAGTTGGATAACACAACATTTAATATTGAATCTAAGGTCCCCCTGATCACAAGGTAAATCCTACCTACCTTTTTTGATATCAAGAGGGGCCCGCGGACGGTCCTGTACAAGCTGTCCAAGCTCATTTGTCACCTTTGTGAGGCGGGATAAATCATTAGATGCTAATAACAAATAACTTCTACGTGATGTTTATCAAGAATCGACTCCTCCACTTCATAATCTCACTTTTTTGGATGATACTCAATCCGATAGTTTCAAAGTTCTAAATCTTATGTTTAGTGGATTCTTTAGGATTACAAATTTTTGGGTCATTATGATTTCTGATTGATCTTAGGTTTAGTGATCTTTTATATGCATTTTTATGTGGATGTTCTGGCTTTTCAGGGGTACTCTTTTTACTATCAAGGGTTTTCCCCATAAGAGTGGGTTTTATCTTGGTAGGTTTTAACGAGGCTCATATTTCAACTAACTAATTGGCTTATCATTGGGACTCTTTTTCCTTCTTTTTTATATATTTTTCCACTTTTTGAAAAATATTTTACTTTTGATGATTGAAATGTAATAACTTAGCTACCACTGTTTAAGTTGTAAAAGAGCAAAAGTATTGGGAGCAACCAAGTTAGAGCAACCAAGTCAAGGAGTAACCAAGCTAAGATCAGCTAAGAGGAGCGAAGTAGACAAGCAACTAAGTGAAGTCCCAATATGATAGAAAATGAGTATTATTCAACAGTGTATATTAATAACTCAAATAGTTGGTTCGAAGTAGGCAAGATCACGATGACTCAACCATCAAGATATTTATGGATGACAATTGGCACTTACACCTCGGTATAAGGATCGTACTAAAGAACGAAAAGTGAACATTGCAAGGTGACATCTGGCCTATGAGGATCATAGAATGTCAGGCATACATCCAGAAAAAGGACAAGTACCAAAGTTAGTGGCCACGCTGGAAAATGTGCCATCAATGTTTAAATTTGTCTCCATCGCTCAACGGAAAAATTTGATGTTTATAAATAGGAGCTGAGTAGTGAAGAAAGAAGGGTGACAACATACATGACACACGCGTAAGAGTTAATATCCAATACTTCAATTTCAACTGAAAGATCAAAATTGAATGTCTGCTGACATTCTCATAGTTCCTAAAAGATTTACCCAAATATCAAATTCTTAAATATATCAAGAAGACAATGAGATTTGAGTTTAGAGAAATCAAAAAACAATTGTTATTATCATTAAGGCGTGGATTACAGTAGCTTTATTGAGGAGACTCTAGTGAAGAAATCCATTTGAAGAAAGTAATTAGGTTGAGAAGACGCCATTGAAAAAGTTTACACTAGCAGGATAATCATTATTGAGAAGAGTTTGAGAAGAAACTATTTTTGTTGTGAGCGCAACAAAATGTGCATCTGCTAGTAGAGTTGATCAAGAAAGTTTTTGATTATCTAGTGGATTTTACCCCTTGGAAAGAAGGGAAGAGAAGATTAGTGGAAGATTACACCACTCTCAATACCTATATAATTTGTTGTCCTATTTCTTTACTGTTCTATTTATTTAGACCAAATACTTGCACACATCACAACAATTAGTTATCTATTCTATCCAAGCAATAACATCATTAAGAGCAACGAAGTGTTTATCACTTAGCTATATAATTATGATAATTAAACCAAATTGTTCAGTTGAATCCAGAAAATTAGAAAGTATATTCACCACCTTTAAACTTTCTCCTATTAATATTTGAGACCAACATTTTTCTATTAGTTTTGGGACTAAAGCTTCAACTTCTGATTTAATTGGGACTAAATTTGATAGAAAAAAATTATTTAGGACCAAAATAGCAAATAATGGGACTGGATGTTGGGTTTCGCAAATCCGAGATGGGCAAACTCAACGGAAATTAAAAACTTTCATAAAAGTAAACATGTTTATAACAACTTATATCTAATCCCAGTATTCAGTGGAAATTTTCGGATGGCGTTTCGAATTATCCTCTAATAGAATTAAAGTTGTGAAACCATACTTTTTGCGAAAACTCCTTTTCTCACGTAGCACGGGTTAGAAGGAATCCGAATTCCTACCAGTAGGGTGAATCCTTGCAATCTTCCTTCAACGCCTCAATCGCACGGACGGGTTCTCCTCAGGAATCCAAGTGTCTTCCCTCTAAAGATAGTCTACACGAACGGATGAAACTTTCAAGTCGGATCTCTCTAGTAATCCCACTGGATCTTCTAATCCTGTTGTATAAAGTGTTTATGGATTCATGTGGAAGAAAAATAAGACTTAGAATTCACACGGGATGAAAGCACTTCACAATTTTGGACACAAAATTTCGTCCAAGTGAGAGAGGGAGAGGGGCATACGATTTGGGCGTCTCTTTTATGTGAGATTGTGTGTCCAAAATTGCTCCCAAGCTCTTGTATTTATACTTGGTAATTTAGGAATTAATTGGAATCTTATTCCAGCTTCGAAATTTTTTTTCTTGCCAACAAAGTAATACAAGTTATGGTAGGAGTCTAACTCTTCCGTAAGTTAATTTCGTAATCCAATTAGGAAGCTTCTATATTATTCAATTGCTTGATGGACCCTCCTAAGCGGGCTTAATAAATGGGGCTAGACAATTTAATTTTAATTAAAGGTCCATTAATTAACTAGACCCATTTAATTTAATTTATCTCCATCAGTCAATTCCATCAAGCCTAATTAAGTAATCCAATTATTTAATTGACTAAATTAATTCAACTATTAAATTAATTTAGATTTCTGATAATTAATTAATCGCATTAGTTAATTATTTCACTCTAACTTGGGCTTCCTAACATTTATTGGGTTCAATTGAATAATCTTATTATTTAATTAAATATTTAATCCATCAAATGAATTAAATTAAAACCCAATTTAATTAATCTCTATTAATTAAACGTATTCAATTATTTAAATCAGTCCAAGATTACAAAAGATCCATCTCGTCTTTTATAAGTGACCCTTTAGGTTCACAACTACGCTAGCAGTGGGGTTGCAATATTTACAACTTATAAATATCATATGTATTTCGATTAATTAATCTAATTAATTAATCCGCTTGAAATTAACTCCTTAATTTCAAGAACCTCACAAATCAAGGGAAGCACCTAGCAACTGCATCTTGATACCTAGTCTTAGGTGAATAGTGAGCGAACATATTTATTTTACGAATGTCATGCAGATATTGTCCCGCTGCAATCTAATCTCCCGATTAAGTCAATGAGATGGTAAAAGTAGAAACCCCTTATATACTTAATAACTATGATATCATTTGAAGTCACTTTGACCTTTGATGAATCTCTATTCATCATTGCCCTAGCCAGTTGTTTGGATCGACGACTATAAAAACATAGGAGATTCACCAAGTCCATAGGTGATAGATTCTTTATTGGCGACTCATTAGTCTTCATACATTAAGACTACGAACCCAACGTAAACCCTTTACGATTGTCAAGCAACCGGGAATGCGTTAAAGTGCATAGTATCATGTACAAGACTACTATTGTCCCTCAAGTCTAAGGACTAATTAAAGCACAACCATAAATTAGAAAATTCTTTATTCGATATACAATTTCACGAAGAATTTCCACTTTGTCGTTTAGTGTACTTGTCCTCCAACAAGCACCCACATACATGCATTAGCATCACTATGCGAATATCTATGGAATGAGATATTTCTCCTTTCGAGCATGCATCATATGTGCGAGTCTCCTGGGCTTATCGATGTCCCATCTCAATGAACCCTTAACTCAAACTATAATTTAAGACCACAACCATAGAGACGTCATTCCATGATTACCATCAAATGCGTAACCACGTCTCATAGCAAAATTTTATCTAGGGACTTTATCCTATTGACAAAACAATTAATGTTAAAGATAAATGCCTTTATTATTAAATATTATGAATAAGATTGTCTTTACAAGAGTATAAAATGGTCGCCACTAATTGGCTCACACATCACTACTCTAACAATCTCCCACTTGCTCTAGTGCCAATTACCCATGTATCTAAGACCCATCTTCTCAAGATGTCCTTCAAATACCTTTTGTGCTAAAGGCTTCGTCAGTGGATTGACTATATTTTATGCCGAGGACATGCGTTCCACTCTAACATCTCCCTCTACCAATGATCTCTCAGATCAAATGGTACCGCCTTATAATGTTCTTGGATCTTTGATGAGATATTCGCTCCTATGCTTGCACAGTAACCCCGGTGTTATCGCAGTAGACCATAACTGGATCAAAAACTGTAGGTACTACATCCAACCCTTGGATGAAGTTCCTCACACAAATACCCTCTTTCACTGCATTGCATGCAGCGATGTGTTCAACTTCAGTGGTGGAATCCACGGTCGTTTCTTGCTTGGAACTCTTCCAGCTGACAGCCCCACCATTAAGCGCGAATATGAATCCTAATACTGACTTCTAGTTGTTTCACAAAGATCTCTTCCTTAATGTATCCATTAAGGAAGGCAGTCTTCACAACCATTTACCAAATCTAGTAGTCATAATATGTCGATATGGAAAGAAATATCCGAATAGATTTAAGCATCACTACTGGTGAAAATATTTCCTCATAGTTAACTCCTTGCCTTTGAATATAACCTTTTGCCACAAAACATGCCTTGTAGGTCACTACCTCTCCACCCACATACATGCATTAGTTGTAGGTTGTTGTGTCACGACTGTATCTTATGGGGCAACTCGTAGTTCCTGAATTTCTTCAAGTTCTACTACATCGCCATTTCTATGTAATAGAAACTCTTTCTCTAGGAAAGTGTCATTCCTTGAAACAAATACCTTCTATTTCAAGAAGTCATAAAAGTAGTATCCAATAGATTCCTTTGGAAACCCCACAAATATGCATAAAGTGGGTCTTGCATACAACTTGTCTCCAACTAACTGCTTCACATAAGTAGAACACCCACATACCCTTAAGTATTTATAGGAAGGGGTTCCTCCAAACCACATTTCATATGAAGTGGAAGGCATCGACTTACTTGGCACTCTACTTAATAGATATGCAGTCATTCCTAGAACATAATCCTCGAATGATAGAGGAATTCCAGTGAAGCTCATCATAGATCGAACCATGTCTAACCATGTTCAATTCCTTCGCTCAAAAACCAAATTAAGTTGTGGTGTTGCTGGCATAGTCCACTACGAGAGAATCCCATTCTCTTTTAGATAATCCACAAATTCTGTTAAGCATTCGCTCCCTCGATTTGACCTAAGGGTTTTAACACTTCGCCCAGTTTGTTTCTCCACTTCATGTCTAAATTCTTTGAACTTTTCAAATGCATAAGACTTGTGCTTCATAAGAAACACATTCCCATATCTAGAGTAATCATCGGTAAAGGTAATGAAATAGTGGTAGATGCCTCGGTCACCAACAATTAGTGGCTCACATACATCCGAATGGACCATGTCCAAAACGGCAGTGGCACGCGTTGTTTGTCTAACAAAAGGCGATTTGGTCATTTTCCCCATAAGACAAGATTCACAAGTTGGCATTTCATAAGCATTTGAAAGCTCAAGTTTATTTGCCAAATTGTCAATTATTTTCTTGAGATATGACCTTATTTCTCATGCCACAAGCATGTGGAATTATGATCATCTGATTTACGTTTGTTACTCTGTTGAATATGCATGAAAGTATTTGGATGGATATGATATAAATCATTAATCAATGCTCCAACACAAATTAAAGAAAAACCTCGAAAAATGGAACAATTTCCTTTTAAAATAGTAAAACTAAATCATTATCTATCCAACACAGGGACAAAGATGGTGTTTTTTATTAATTCAGAAATTTAAAACTATCCTACTACCTCCTACTGCTGACCAAACAGTTCCTTTAGCCCTTGCAACAACCTTTGCTCCATTTCCTAGCCAGAGGATCCTTTCTCCTTTACTCAGTTGCTTGCTTCTTGTCATCACCTGCAAATCATTGCAAAGAGGAGAACCACAGCTGGTATCAAATACCCAAGAAGCATCCTTAATTGAAAGATTATCTTAAAAACAAAGAACATACCAGAACCATTTTTGCTCTTAACAAGGCATTCCTTCCAGTTCCTCTTCCAATGCTCCATTTTTTTCGGCATTCGTGACATTTGTCATTGGCCTTGGAATTCTTTTTCACCCCTCCGTTGCCTTCAAACTATAGGCCTTCTTTGAAGAACACTTCTTCTTCCCTTTCATTGACTTCTTAGCCTTAGAATTGGATGAAGAGCCAACTAGTAAAATATGTTTCTCCTTTTTCATGGTGGGCTCAATAGTCTTCATATTAACCAGATACGGAAGACTAGTCTCCATCTTATACATATTGAAGTTCACCACAAAGGTATGAAACGATGGTGGCAAAGACTGAAGGACGAGATCCATATAGTGTTTGTTGTCCATAACGACTCCAATGGACTCAAGCCTTTCGATCAAGGCTATCATCTTCAGTCCATGGTCATGAACTGAAGAACCTTCTGACATACGATATCGAAAAGCTCCTTTGAGATCTGATATCTCGCTTGCCTAGTATGCTCGCCATACAACTCCTTCCAATGGAAATGTATTTCAGCAGCATGCATAAGGCCATCATTTTTCCTTTGCAACTCGTTTGACATCGATGCTAGCATGTAGCACCGAGCTTGCACATCATCATTCAACTGCTTGTGATGTTCTGCAAGCTTCTTCTTAGTCGCATTCACCAGAGGATTTTCTAGTGTAGCTTCATTGAGAACATATTCTCGAAACTCGGATTGGAGAACTATTCGAAGGTTCCTCAGCCAATCGACAAAATTGGGACCAGTGCATCTATTGGTATCAAGTATAGTAGCGAATGGATTTTTAACCATTTGTATATCTACAAAATTTGAAACAGAAAATATAAGCATGCATTTAACAATTTATTCATTTATAATAAAGTCTTAAACTATAATTGTTTCCCAATATTTTATTCAAATCCCATCACCCTCATGATAGCAATACGAGAATCCAATTTCCTAGTGGGTTTTGAAGTCCAATTAATTTTATTACATACCCCAATAATATGAGCCGATATATAATAAATTAATAGTTAGCCAACCCTTAAAGCAATTACATCTCCATGCAACCTTCAAAATTATTTTGTCTGACCTTTTCTCACATGCCCCGAATAATATGAGCCCATATGGTACTTGGAGTCAAATGCAATCAATCAAACATCATGTTGAAAAACAACTAAGGATAGTCCCATGACTCATGGCCAACTCCCTTAACTGTTAATCGCCATGTCCATCTCTATATGAGTAATTGTCACAGCGATTACCTTTACTTAGCACATCCCACGACTCATGGTCAATGAGCTAAGCTATGCCAATTACTTTTTATTGAAGACTTGGATTATTGAGTTCCAACCCAATTATGTCCATTCACATTTTGATATAGAATTTAATAAATATTTTACCCCAAACTCTTTTGAGAAAAATCAATTTAAACATTATTTAATTCAAACAATTTGAATGAGGGCTAATTTTTAATCTACCATACATACATAACATAGATAACACATGGGTCTTTCCTATGTGATCCACTCGAGCCAAAGTGGATCTAAAGGTCAATCTAGAGTAAGAATTAAGGATGCCAAATAGATCATATCAATTACATGAGTATATTACCCATACATTCATGGGCCTTCTTTTCCTTGTAATTCTCCGCATTTGCTCCTTCTTCTTGTCCAACAAAAGAAAACCTCACCAACTAATTCTACTCTCATTATTTTTAAATCAATAAGAAACCTTGAAATTAAATCCAAGGGAAGGTACATAGGAAAGAGATATAATTTTACATCCAGAACAAAATAGAGTGAGAAATAAGAGACACGCATGCCTCAACAAAAATTAAATACCAAAATTAAACCATACATAGCGAAATAATCGGTCTAGGCTCCATGATCATCCCTAACATACTTAATATATTCATTGTATGAAATAAAAACTAGCATCATGTTGCCCGATTTTGTGTGTCAATTCAATTAGGGATAATTAAATTTTGATAATTCATAAAACTCCTTTTATTAATTCTAAATTAACAATTAATTTAAAAACTGAATTATTTGTAACAATTACAAATGATATATATATATATATACAATTATATATATAATGACCATATATAAATATATATATATGATAATCACATATATATACATATAGATGTACTGAACGTGAAGTAGTAATCAATGTTTGCAATTTTTTTCAAATAAAGTAAACTCACCATATATATGATAGTCACACAACAATCCGATTAAGAGTACATGCAGGTGTAAGGGGACCAATCTCCATTAACGCCTACCAGTCCGCTTTCGAAAAACACAACAGTTGTTCAACGTCATTCCAAATTAAATGACTCATTCGCGACATCTATTTATTCCCGTTTTCCAATAAAAATGACTTAATAATTTATCCCAAAATAGAATTGAATAAACAATTTTCATCACACACAAAACGGATCAAAACAAATAATAACGGCATAATCACACATAAGTATTTCAAAATGTGCACCTAGATACTACTATTGGGTTTCGCGAATCTAGGACGGCTTGTTCAACGTCATTCCAAATTAAAAATTTATATAAAAGTAAACATAAATATATATAATAATTTATCTAATAGAATTGAATAAACAATTTTCGGATCGTTTTGAATTACCCTCAATAGAATTAAAACAAAATCATACCTTTTTGCAAAACTCATCTCACATAAGTATTTCAAAATGCGCACATTAGTTATACTACCCAAATTTTTTCCCCCATTTCCAAAGCTCAATTAAAAATTTTTAAAAAAACATATATATAAACTTATTTTTTTTCATTTTTTCCACATAAAACCCTGGACAATAAAAAAAAGTTCCAAAATCATACCTTTTGCGAAAACTCCTATCTCACCTAGCACGGGATAGAAAGAATCTAAATTCCTATTAGAAGGGTGAATCTTCACAATCTTCCTTCAATGCCTCGATCACACGAATGGGTTCGCCGCAGGAATCCAAGCGTCTTCCCTCCAAAGATAGTCCACACGAATGGATGAAACCTTCAAGTAGAATCTCGCTAGCAATCGAACTTGATCTTCTAATCTTTTTGTATGGAGTGTTTATGATTGATGTAGATGAAAAATAAGACTTGGAATTCAAACAGATAAAAGCACTTCACAATTTTCGAACACAAAACTTCGACCAAGTGAGAGAGAGAGGGGTGGTCGATTTGGGCGTCTCTTTTGTGTGAGATTGTGTGTTAAAAATTATTCCCAAGCTCTTGTATTTAAAGTTGATAATTTAGGATTTAATTGGAATACTATTTCAGCTTAGAAACTCTTTTTCTTGCCAATAAAGTAATACAAGTTATAGTAGGAGTTTAACTCTCCTATAAGTTAATTTCCTAATCCAATTAGGAAACTTCTATATTATCCAATTGTTTGATGAACCCTCCTACGCGGACATATTAAATTGGGTTAGACCATATAATTTTAATTAAAGTTCCATTAATTAATTATCCTATTAAATAACTAGGCTCGTTTAATTTAATTGATCTCCATCAATTAAATCCATCAAGCTCAATTAAGTAATCCAATTATTTAATTGACTAAATTAATTCAACTAATAAATTAATTTTATATTTCATATACTTAATTAACCGCATTAATTAATTATTTCACTCCAACTTAGGTTTCCTAACATTTATTGGGTTCAATTAAATAATCTTATAATTTAATTAAATATTCAACCCATCAAGTGAATTAGATTAAAATCATATTTAATTAATCGCTATTAATTAAACGGATTCAACTATTTGAATCAATCCAATATTAGAAAAGTTCCATCTCGTCTGTTGTGTGTGACCCTTCAGGTTCACAACTAAGCTAGTAGTGGGCTTGCAACATTTGTAACTTATAAATATCATATATATTTCGATTAATTAATCCAATTAATTAATTCACTTGAAATTAATTCCTTAATTTCAGGAACCTCACAAATCAAGAGTAGCACCTAGCAAATGCATCTTGATTACCTAGTCTTACGTGAATTGTCAGCGAAACTATTGATTTTACGAAAGCCATGCAGATATTGTCCCTCTGCCATCTAATCTTCAGATTAAGTCAAGGATATGGTAAAAGTAGAAACTCTTTATAGACTTAATAACTATGATATCATTTCAAGTCACTTTGATCCTTTGATGAATCTATATTGTTCACCAAAAATATTTTGGATCTTACAACTGCAAGCATACATTGTAGTTTATAGAATAATGCAAGCAAAGTCGTATTCCTCAGGGATTGACTATGAAACACTTAGTCTATAATAACATCGCATTCCAATTTTATTTAAGCGATCGAATATCAAATTCTTAGTAAAAATCAAAAATAAAAGAAAAATAAATAAATTTGCGAACCCCACAAGTATTTTCAACAACTACGGAAGCAACCTTAGACACATAATCTCAACATGTTTCTTCAATATTAAATCCAATTAAAATTTCAATAACTAATTCATGCAATTCTATGGGTTCAATTCCTAAGTTAGTGTATTCCCTCTCCCGTGAGGTGCATAAACAGTAGATTAATAACAATTGTAGGTCTCCTGACTCAATACAACTATTATTACCTCCCACAAGATCTATGAATTGAATGACCCCCCATAAACAGTTGTAGGTCTCCCGACTCGATACACCTATTTATGTATGAATTCGATTTCCGTCTTTGTTAGAACTCCACTTCTGAATTTCGCACTAACAAATATGACATGCAAATTATTGATCAGATAAAAAACAATTAAGAATAAGCACTCGAATTCATAAAATAGAAAACATGAATCAGTTAAGAAAATAATTAATCAAGATTTAACATGAATCTACAGTTTTGATTATGCCCTAAGATCCGAATGATTATCCAAACATTGATAACAAATTCACAGACAAATTTGACATCAACATTATGACATTGTGTAAGCACAGACAAGAGATCTAGACATAGAAAGAAAACCTCTTCTTGTCAGGATGAATTTTCCTTTCAAGCCTTCGAAGCTCTTGTGCTCTGGTAGATGCGAAAGGTGTTGTGGTGTTCTTCGCGACCTAGGCCTCCTCTCTCAGAAGACCTTGGATCTTGTGTTCCTATGTAATTTGGTGTGTTGTATGTGGGATGGATGTTGTTTTTTTCGTGCAGCCCCTGGGTCCCTTTTATAGATGTTTGGAGAGATCACTTGTAGAGTTGGAGTGGGAAAAGGACACTGAAATCCGAAGACAGCGCACCACACGGCCGTGTGGCTTTCACTCAGACCAATCTGACACACCCGTGTGGGTCCCACACGGTCTGGCGGTGCAACTTGATTTCGTCCCCTATTTTTTCCCAACTTCACACGGACATGTCATTTTTCACACAAGTATGTCACACGGCCATGTGACATGTTTTTGTCTGGTTTCTTCGTCTTTTCGATCTTCTCTTCGCACTCGTCAGTCCTATCCGGGCCTTTCAACTGATATTTCTTCGATTAAGCTCCATTTCCTATAAAAAGTTACAAATACGCAGTATCATGCTCTTCTAAGGAAACCAGGTAAAAACACACTAAATATACATGCAAATGTAACCAATATGTATCATTTTAAGCCCCAAAATGCACGTATATTTTACAAGCATCAAAATCCCCCCAACTTAAAGCATTGCTTGTCCTCGAGCAAATTAAGAAAAATAACATCAAGGGGTAAAAAGAACACACAAGAACACTATAAAACATTTAATCTCATATGACTCCATACTCAAGTAAACCATGCAATTCATTATCAAGAAGTCATCTTTCATAAGTTCGGCATAATTAATACTCTCTCGGGTGCTTGACATCGCGACTCACAAGTAGTATTAGTGTATCACTTATCTCTCAAATTATATGTCAAGTGTTTACGCTCATAATCAATTCAATGAATATAGAACTACCATAGGCTTGCAAATCGTCTAATATCTCGACCACTTTTTGTGTGCACAATCTAAGAATCAAAAAGGACTTTTTATTTGGTTGTAATGTAGGCTCTTTGGTAGGGGTAGGAAAAATTGGATTAAGTGACTTGACTTGAGCAAATTGAATTTAAGCACACAGACTTGCAATTCACTAACCCAATTTTTACATAATACTCATATTTCAAAATATTTTTTTTCAACTCAACTCCACCCTTATTTCTCCCTTTTCATCCTTAGGCCTTTTTGCCTATTTTTTTTTTTCTTTAGCCTCAAGCTCTCATTTTTTTTCACAATTTTCAAGATTTTTCTTTCTTTCGCTCGATTTTCTCGATATATTTTTCAGAGATTCATTTTTTTCTTTTTCGAGCTTCATTCTTCTTTATTCACCCAGATACTGCTCATCCCTCTTTCTTTTGCCAACTTACTCTCTTTTTTCATAAATTTTCACCACATCTCCTCCAAACTTGTTCATTTTCTATAAGCTCAAGAAATCTCTGGGATAAAATTATTTTGTAATTTTAAAGATCAATGTGGCTAACAATAAAAGAATTTGGCTCAAAATTGGCTAACCAGGGAATCATGAGTTCATAGGTAGGCTTTTTAGGCTAAGTAGGCTAAATAAAGATGGCCTTAAATCATTTTCAAAAATTGCATACACATATGGCTTCAATGAAGATACCAGAGTAAGTTCTAGAGTTCTATCAATCATGAATGACACACTGAAGAAAAAAATAAGATGCATAAGATAAAGCAGTTTAAGGCACAAAAGCTCACAAGCTTATTTTTCGCATCATGCTCAAATACCGCTAATTTTCTTAATTCATCCCAAACAAATAAAATACAGGTTTAATATTCATATATTTAGTCTTGTCTTCTGACAAGTTTGCTCTCTTCTTGTTTCTAATTAACAAATATCTTCTTTGTTATTTTGGTCTTTTGTTATCACATTCTATTTTTTCCTATTTCATTGCCACCTTTTCGTTCAGTGAATATGCTGGATAAAAATCCATCTTTAGATGAGTTATGTGAAAGTATGCGGTTGGAGGTAGAGGAAGAAGGAGGTATTCTTCTTGATAGTGCTGAAAATGGGGTTCAAATGCAGGATCTTCGTTGGTGTTTAGTTGGTCGATTTCTCTCCGATCGACAGGTGAATTTTCCATCAATGAAAAATATGTTGGCCTCCATTTGGCGGCCAGTGAAAGGAATTTTCATCAAGGATTTAGGTCTAAATCTGTTTTTATTCCAATTTTTCCATGAAATTGACATCTCACAATTTGAGACGAATGGGCCGTGGACTTTCGACAATCTCTTATTGATCAATAAAAGGTTACATGTTGGAGAACAACCAACAAAAGTTCCATTGTTTCACGTGGAATTATTGGTCCAGGTGTATGATCTTTCGTTTGGTTTTATGACGGAGAAGGTGGGTAAAAGTATTGGAAATTTTATTGGTTCCTATGTAGATCCGGATCAACATAGCTTTACGGGGGTTTGGCAAAATTATATGTGGATTAGGGTCGCTTTCGATGTTCGTACACCTCTCAAAAGACGTATGAAATTAAAAAGTTGTGGCGGTGATTGGGTCTAGATTCATTTTAAATATGGGAGGCTCCCAACATTCTACTTTTTGTGGTTTTCTCGGGCATTCAGACAAATTTTTGCAAAGTTATTCAGTTCATCTTCTACTAATTCCGATCGTGCGTATGGGTCCTGGCTGCGTGCCCCTACCTAAAAGCATAAATCTCAGGTGGGTGGTTAGTGGCTGCGATCCTCTTTCCCAGCCATGATTTCGATCATCAAGACGGCGGGATGGGTGATGGATTAGGCGGTTATTGTTCTGTACATTTAACTGCTAATCATACTCCTAGTTTTCAGGGGGATGGTTATACTATTTGTATGTACAAGAATCATTTGCATGGGAATCACACTAATCAAGAGACGGTTACTAGTGGTTTTGATGGAGAAACTTCTGGAGCAGTTATACTAAGAAATGATTAGGTTTTAATTGGTCCTTTAAGGGATATTTTGAATATAGTTGTGATGGAAAAAGGTAAGGAGTTGCAAAATTCAGATAATAAACGGCGCCGTATTGATGAGAAAGATTGTGCTACAACTTCAGCTAAGGATATTAATCACCTTCTGTGAACGATACTCAAATTGACATGAACCAAAAAGACTTGTTGGCGGTGGGATCTGGTCTCCAGGCCCACCGAGATCAATGAGTACCATAAGTTGGAACTCTCGTGGGCTTGGCAACCCACAAAAAGTTCAAGTTTTATTGGACCAAGTCCAATTGAAAAAGCCATCGTTTATTTTTCTTACTGAAATTATGATTCATAAAGACAAACTAGAACCTTTGCGAGTAAAATTGGGTTTTGAATGTTTATTTGTTGTTAGAATCGTGGGACATGGAGGAGGTATTGCTCTATTTTGGAAGAAGAAGAATATGGCCTAGCTGTTGAACTTTTCTTCAAACCATATTGACACCTCTATTCATTTGGAAAATATGTTGGTTTATAGGATGACGAGATTTTATGGCTTTCCGGAAAGAAGCCACAGAAGTCTCTCTTGGAATTTTCTTCGACATCTATCCACCCAATCTAATCTTTTGTGGTGTTGTACAGGACATTTTAATGATCTCTTGTCTATTTCGGAAAAGAAGGGCAGTTGTGATCATCCGTCTACGCTTCTAGCTGGATTTTGTTCTACTATGGATGATTGTAGCTTATTGGATTTAGGCATGCTTGGTTAGACATTCACTTAGGAAAGAGGTAGGGGGACCGAAAATTGGGTTGAAGAGAAACTTGATAGATGTCTGTCTACTCAGACATGGTGCAATATTTTTCTAAACAATAAAATTTGGAATCTGGAAGCTTCAATGTCGGATCATTCTCCGATTTTTTTGGAACTAGGTCAACAATATCATATCAAGTGAGTGAAAAAATTTTGTTTTCAAAATGCTTGGTTACGGGAGAACGATTGTAAAGAAGTTGTTCGGAAAGGGTGGGTTGGTGGAATGGATGGCAACCTGCAAGGCAAAATTGTAAGGTGTGGTGAAGAGATTTTTAAATGGGGAGAATTATTGAGGAATTCTTTAAAAAATAGAATACAAGAAGCTTGGAGAAAAATGAAGCTTTATAGATGTGGGCATGATAAAATTTCGATAGATCAGTTCGAAAAGGCGCAAAGAGATTATAATGTGTTATTGACCCAACAAGAATATTTTTGGAAACAACGTGCGTAACGTTTTTGGCTTAAGGGGGGATGCCAACACGAGATATTTCCATACAGTGGCATCTACTCGTAAGCGTCAAAATTCGATCACGAAACTCAAGGATTCGTATGTAAATTGGCTATCTTGGGACAATGGTCTAGGTAATCACATTGTTGATTACTTTGTGAATATTTTCTCCAAGTCAGATTCTAAGGTCAGCCCCATTATTGGTTGTTCGGAGCGGAGAATTAGCCTAGACCAAAATGAGGTTCTCCTCGAACATTTCTCAGAATTGGAGATTAAAGTGACGTTATTTTTTATGTTTCCAAATAAATCTTTGGGCTCGGATGGGCTGAATCCGGATTTTTTCCAGAAGTTTTGGGACATTACTGGTTCGGAACTTGTTTTCGCTTGTTTTCACTTTATGAATTCGTGTTCATTCCCTGTCGGATTTAATGATACAGACTTGGTCCTCATTCTAAAAAAAGAGAACCCGGAATTCATTACTGACCTTCGTCCTATTGCTCTTTACAATGTGGTTTACAAGGTGATATCAAAAGTTCTTGCAAATTGAATTAAAATTGTCTTACCAAGTTTAATCTCAGAATCCCAAAGTGCTTTTGTCTCTCGGTGATTAATTTCGGATAATATTATGGTAGCCTTTGAGATTAATCATTATCTCAAAAGAAAGAGACAAGGCAAACATGGAGTGGCAGCCTTCAAAATCGATATGAGTAAAGCCTACGATCGTATTGAGTGGGGATATTTATGGGCTATTTTTTTTAAAATGGACTTCGATCGTAAACTAGTGAATCTTTTGATGTTGTGTGTGACGACGGTTCGATATAAAATATTACATGGGGACTTCGAATCAGTCACTTTTGTGCCGGAACGTGGTTTGCGACAAGGGGATCCGTTGTCACCATATTTATTTATCTTATGTGCCGAGGGCCTATCAACTGTTATAAAGAGTTTTGAAGATAAAGGTTGGCTTCATGGGTGCCAAATTGCTAGAAACGCTCTAAGTGTCACACACTGTTTCTTGCGGACGATAGCTTTCTATTTTTTAAGGCTAACAGGGACGAATGTATGCAGATCAAACAATTTTTGGATTTATACTCTAAGGCGTCGGGCCAAATTATTAACTATCAAAAGTCTTCAATTTCCTTCAGTAATAATACTAAATTTTAAGTTATTGAAGAAATTTGTGAGGTTCTTAATGTCTCAAGCTCTGACAATCATGGTACTTATCTTGGTTTTCCCTCGCTCATTGGTGGGAACAAAAAGGAGATTTTTGCGTTTATTAAGGAAAAGATGTGCCGTAGACTACAAGGATGGAAGAAGAAACTACTCTCAAGAGCATGTAAGAAAATTCTTCTTAAAACTATAGCTCAAGTTGTTCCTATTTATGCTATGAGTTTGTTCCTACTTCTAATGAGTTATGTGTTGAGTTGGAACGGATGATGAATTCTTTTTGGTGGGGAAAAGGAGAGACATCTAGTAGAGGTATTAATTGCCTTGCTTGGAGTAAATTGTGTGTTCCGAAAAGTAAAGGAGGCTTGAATTTTAGAAAAATTCATGAGTTCAACTTGGCGTTGTTGGGTAAGCAAGTGTGGCGTTTATAAACAGAGGAGAATTCATTAGTGGCTCGAATCTACAAAGCTGGATATTATTCGAAGTCAAATTTGAATTTTGCTGAACTGGGATCTAATCCAAGTTACATTTGACGAAGTATTTTATCTGCTAGGGACTTGGTTATTTCTAGTAGCCGTATAAAGGTGGGAGATGGAAGGCATATCATTGTCAGTAAGGACCCCTGGCTGCCGATTCCAATGCCTATGTTTTATCTTCACATGCAGCTTTGGATGATATCTATATGCACAACTTCATGAAGACTGACATGTTTGAATGGGATACTGATATAATTCAAGACCTCTTCAATCAACGTGATCGAGATTTAATCCTTAGCATACCATTGAGCTATGAGAGTGGAGGTGATTCTTGGCTTTGGACTGGTAATAAGCGAGATGTTTATTCTGTTAAATCAGCCTATAAATTGCTGTGTAGGGAGATTGAAGAGGGGCATGATTTTTATAACTAATTTGATTGGAAAGAATGTTGGAAGTTGAAAGTTCCTGCAAAAACTAAAAATCTAGTGTGGAGAGCTTGCCTCAATGCATTGCCTACGAAGGAACAATTAATCTCACGCCATGTGCAGGTTTCCTCTTTATGTCCTTTGTGTAATTTAGAGGTTGAAAATACTGCTCATGCTTTGTTTAGTTGTCACTTTTGAAAAAATTTGATGGGCGTCTGTGTTGTCCTCTGTACAGGTCTTAGAACCTGCTTCATTTCTTTTTTTGCTGACAAAATATGGGCTGCCAGCAATTGGGATATAAAGGGCCATATCGTAATGTTGTTATGGGCGATTTGGAGTAATAAAAATGAGGTTGTTTGGCAGCAAAGAGGCCATACTCCATCTCAGGCAGTCAATTTTGCAAGTTCCCATCTTTTGCAATGGCAAATGGCCCAAGTTTCACTTACAACGGAGTGGTTTATTTTGCATGTTGATGGTGCGATTAAATGGCAAAAACCACACCAAGGGTGGTTGAAATGTAATGTTGACGCGGCCTTATTTCAAGATACTATGAAGCTAGGCTATGGCAGCGTTCTTCGAGATTGCTTAGGGGAATTTGTAGCAGCTATTCAGGGATCTACGCACGGCCCTCTGTAACTAGACGTGGCTTAGGCGATTGGGGTGAGGGAAGTGTTGAGTTGGTTGAAGAAAAATTGGGGAGATTCCAACGTATGTTTGGAGATTGACTCTCTTATATCGGTTCGGGCTCGGGTTCGAGGTCCGGAGTTGGTTCCATTCTTCTTTTCGTATTTATTCTTGTTCCTCTTTCACCCCTAGAAGACATGAAAACCAATATTATGATGTGTAGAAATCTGGAATTTGAAGTTTTTGAACCCCCAACTTGGTGTAGAACTTGAAGAAGTTGAATATTTGAAGGCGTTAGGTGGTGGGTCTCTTGAGAAGATGAAGAATTTGTGTTTTTGGGGTGAGATTTATAGTGAATTTGAAGAGATTTGGAGAGAATACTTGAATGGTAGCGTTTGGGTAGGAGAAAGTGGGAGAAAAAATGAGTTTTAGGGGTGCAAATAGGGGTTAAAATGTTTCTATCCGACAAGCTGCACGAGTGGGCCGTGCGGCCCTATGCGTCCTGTTGTCTGTCTTGTCATAGCCCACACGGGCGTGTGTTGACCACATGGCCTGGCCGTGTGGTGCTAGGCACTTTGTCTTCCAGCACGACCTTGTCGTGTGGCCTCACACGGCCGTGTGATGTGATTTATTTTTTTTTCCATAACCAGGAGTTTGGCTTGACGCCTCCTACACAACAACTCACAAAACTAAACATAACTTAAACTTAAGTTAATAAAAATAGAATTGAAATTAAAATTGAAGGCAATTAAAAATGAACGAAAATAGGAAATGAATTGGGTTGCCTCCCTTAAAGCGCTAAGTTTTACGTCTTCAGCCAGACTTCTGATTTCTAATCACTTTCGCTGAACCATGTCTGTTGAAATTTGTGAGCCCTAAAAGTTAGTACCATCCATCAGATGAATGACATTGCATTGCTCTCTCGGATTCAGTTCAGTATCGCTTGAGAATTTGCCATTTCGATGTTGGCCTCCCACTGCAGTTACGATCTGGGCTACTTGTGTTTCTAAAGATTTCAATCTTGCATTCACGTTCGTGTTCAACTAAGTTACCTGCTCTTCAATCTTGTCTATCTTTGCTTAATCCTTGTTCAGTCTTGCTCTAGTCTCTCTGATAAACGAGGATAGCATCTCTTCAACATATGCTTTCTTTTCATTTGACTCCGCTCTGCCTTGATTACCCACATTAAATCCCGGTGGTGGCTGCAAAATATTTTTATTGTTAGCATAAGAGAAGTTTTCATGGTTTTGCAACCTGGAATGATAATAATTGGGTGTCTGATTATTTATATAATTGTTGTTGAAGTTCCTTTGTTGGCCCACAAAGTTCGCTTCTTCTTCAACAACAGGATCTCTTGGAGTCACTTGCTGCATCGCGTTAAGTCTCATATTCAGCAAGGATACTTGTTCTGTGAGCATGGAGACTTTCTCGTCCTGAACTTCTGCCACACGTCAATCAATAGATCTCTCGGATGGCCATTGGTAATTGTTGTTCGCCATCTCTTCTAACAACTCTAGTGCCTCTTCTGAATCCCTAGCAGTGCACCCCCAGATGCATCATCTATAATCGTTCTCGTGTTGCCACTCAAACCATTATAGAAGTACTGAACCTGTTGGTAGTCGGGATATCCATGTTGCGGGCACTTTTCTCGGCAAATCTTGGGATCTATCTCATGTTTCATATAGTGGATCAGAATCTAACTGCCTAAGCTGGGCGATTTCAGATTTCAATTGCAGCGTTTTAGTAGGAGGAGAGTATTTGGCTAGGAACTGCTGACTTAGTTCTGCCCAATTTGTTGATGGTGGTGTGAGAGCATAACCATCCCTTAGCCTTATCGCGCAGAGAGAATGCGAAAAGGAGGCATCAAATGTGTAACGCCCCACGTTTTATATATGGAAGTGTTTTCTTTTGAAACGGAGAAATACAAATAACTCGGGACACCACAACTAAAAATGGGAGTTTTTCAAAGAAATATAATATTTTTGAAAAAATTAGTATCTTTGTAAAGAACACATAAATATTTTATATTTTAACGATTAATTAAATGTCGAAGCGATTCAAACAACTAAAAGAAAAATAGTCATTCATTATAATAAGTCAACAAAATTTAACCATAGTCAAACATATTGCAAAGCTACAAAAACTAAATAGCAGGATAATAGTAGTTTAACAAAGCATTAAAATCAAATGTTCAAGTAGACGCTAAAATATTCATTCAAAATAGAAGACTTATTTTATTTATTTGAAATGAAGATTAAGCCAGTCATTCCTCCTCGCCCCACGTTTCGCCAAACTCCATCTGAAAAATCATTGTTAATAGTGGGGTGAGTAAAAACACTTACTCAGTGGAAATCACATTTGTTCAAGCTAAATAAAATGCATGCATCAGATTAATGAAAAACTTGCAACATATATCGTAGCATCATAGCATCATAGAATCATGTCATCATAGAGTTCCTAGAGCATGAAGCTCATGTAACTAGAATCTTGGAGTTCCTGAGCATTAAGCTCATGTAACTTGAATCTTGGAGTTCCTAGAGCAAAAAGCTCATGTAACTTGAATCTTAGATCATAGAATCCGTTGAGCAAAACTCGTAGAATATAACATGTGCACTTTAAACATTAATGTAAAATTCATAATATTTAACAAGAACAAATAGTAAAAATTTCCCGCCTTGAAACAGATCCGATGCAAATTATGTGTTGATACGCTTGAACTACTAGATCTCCTCTCTATTCTCGTCTCCTATTACGATAACAAAAATTACTTGTTTTAGAAATCTTAAATCTTAGAGCCTTAAAATTAATGCCATTCATCATCTAAACTCATATTAAAATTTATTATATATTGACGATCTTGAAGAATATTAATAAGATTACTATAACATATAAATATATATATATATGGATCTGAATTAATATTATAAAAATATGTATAGATCTACAAAAATTCTTTATAACTAATTGGTTTGAGCTTAAGTTCAAATACACACCCAAAATCTAAAAATCAAGTTTCTGACGTCAAACACCAAATTGTAATTATCCCAAATCCTATTAGTCACAAGCATACAACATATATATAATAGTTACATATATATATATATATATATATATATTACTTAAGTGAAAAGTTTTGACAATATTTTAAATACTTTACCCTTACTGTCAATCATATTCGGATACAACAGATATATATACATAACATATTATAATTTGCACACACACCATAGATTTTTCTACACACACATTGAAATATATATATATATATATATATATCATTTAAACACTAACCACACATCTCCACTTCAGCAATAGCTTTATTTTTATAAAAATAAAAAAATAAAAAAAACTGAATGAGATAGAAACAACATAGACAAGGACGACTGGAAAGGAAAAAAAAACAAAATTACATACCTTTGGTTTGTGGTGTAAAATGGAGGGGTAAGGGTTAATATATATATATATATATATATATATATATATAATATAAAATTAGGTTAATAGTAGAATTAATGATCATGGCAAAGGAAGTCAAGAAAATTTGTCTTTTGTGTAGAAATTTTTGATCTTGTTGGTAGTTGTTAGCTTACCTTAATAAATGGGTTGGCTAATAATAAATGAGGTACTACTAATTAATAAACTATAATAATAATAATAATAATAATAATAATAATAATTTTATTAATAATTTCAAAAAGAAAGCAAAATGGTCACAAGCCGACCAAATGGCTGAATGGTTGGGGCCACGTTAAAACCTTTCAAGGTAAAACCCACCCTTGTGGGAAAAACCCCTGAAAGGAAAAAGAGTACCCACCATGTGTCCAGAAATGAAGAAGCATCACGTGCTAATTAACAAACCTATAGGTGGATTGTCCAACATAGTCATCAGTAAGATAATCTATAAGCTCTTGTGGAGGGATGCCCCACCAAGTGACGTACTCCGTATTCTTGCTCAATATATCCGCCACTCGATTGCCTTCCCGAAATATATGTGAGACCACGAAATCCATATATGCAAGCAGATGTAAAGTGTAACGCCAATTGCTTAGGTGGCGCCACGGGACCTCCGTAGATCGCTTTTCCAGCAGGTTCACCACGTACATCGAATACGACTCCAGCTAAAGTTGCGTCCAACCCTTGCAAGAAACATATTATATTGCCCACATTGCAGCGATCAACTCAGCCTCAAACGCGTATCCCGAACCACAATGATGTACAAAACATCTCCGAAAGAAACCTCTGCAATTTCGGAAGACCCCTGAAGCAGTAAGTCTCCCTGGCGCCCCAGAGGAACTACCGTTCGTGTTGACCTTGATCCAACCCGGGAGGGGTTTTTGCCAGTTAACCTCCACGATCTTTGGAGCTTGTCTAGGTCGCCCTGGCACTCGAAGCCTATGCAGGATAAGAAGATCATGTTGGTCGTTACGCATACAACCCCGATCTAATGATGATGATTCTACAACGAGTACTCTCAGATGGATTGTCGCCGCTTCGATCGTCCAGATTTTGCTATGAAATACTAGCTCATTTCGGATTTGCCCCATGAGCCATATACAGGAAAGGATAGCCACGCGCCAGAGGAAGGTCACTTGCTCACTGAATTGAAAATTCATTAGCCTTACCTGGAATTCATTAAAGCTGTTGGCCTGAAATTGGTGAATGTCAAAAGAGCTGAAAATCCATCACCAGAGAGCCCCTGCAAAGACACATGAGACAAATAAATGATTAATCAATTCCGCAGATTCACAACAAAGAGCGCAAACCGAAGGGCTAGTAAAACTCCCCTTAGCTCGTAATAAATCTAAGATAGCCAATCTATTGTGGATAGCCTGCCACGCCACCACCGATCGACATTCTGGGATGTTTTGCGACCAAATCCAAGAACCCCATTTGACCACCAGGTAGCTAGGGCGCACGTGAGCATTGGCAGCCTTAGATGTAACCGAGCCATCCTCCAAATTCAACCGAACACGTGTATCCCTAGAGTTAAGGGCAATAGGGACGCGTACGATAGCCCGGACCAGATCCAAATAAGTCTCCACAAATGAGAAGGTGAAATGCCATTTGTCATCATAAAAGTAGTCTGAAATGCAATGTCGGAATAGGTATCTATATTCTTCTGGGATACCAATACGATGCTCTGAGAATAACTTGACCCGATTATCAATCCAAAATAATACCTCGGAATTAGTACCTGGGATCCAACGCGAATCCTCCAAGCAAGACGAAATGAAAGGTTTAATCCCAGTCCAGATAGAAGAAGGTTGTATCTGCAGTCAAAAATCAACGCCTAAGTGTGGTAAAAATCACTGAGTTCATGACCTTCCAGCCCATTTTCATCAGGAAAGTTGTATTAGCCGCAACAATCGACCAAACGCCCAACCCCCTTTAGTCCGAGGCGTGCAGCACCGGTTCCAGTTAACCATCATCGAACCCTTAGAATTCACATTTCCAGTCCAAATGAAGTTACGCATTGCCCTTTCCATTTGCTTGAGCAACATGCGGGGCCATTTGTAAATCATCATGGTATGAACAAATGAGCTCGTAATCACCAAATTAACCAAGCAAACACGACCAATAAGGGAAAGAGACGAACCTTTCCATCGTCTGAATTTAAGGATGATCTTATCAAAGACAGGCTGAAGATCCGCAACCTTAGGGGCCCCTGTGAA
Organism: Rehmannia glutinosa; assembly: GCA_016081115.2. Taxonomy (NCBI): domain Eukaryota; kingdom Viridiplantae; phylum Streptophyta; class Magnoliopsida; order Lamiales; family Orobanchaceae; genus Rehmannia; species Rehmannia glutinosa. The sequence goes on along the minus strand of CM071926.1, from coordinate 59,378,027 downwards.
GATTGGGGCGCCTAAATAAACCGTAGGAAACATCCCGGGCTGAATCCCCATGATAGTCTGCACCCTTCCACGAATATAAGATGAGACCCGGGTGCCAAAATAAACTTTGGATTTACGAGGATTGAAAACTTGGTCCGAAATATCTGCATAAAGGTTGAGAATTTGGAGAAGGATACGGGCGTTGGCCGAAGAAGCTCCACACATAATAACAATATCGTCGGCGTATAAGATAGAAGATGGAAAGATTATGCGTCTGGGCGTGACAAACGAAGCAAGCCTATTATGCTCAACTGCACCATCGATAAATTTACTAAGCACCTCTTCTGTGATGCAAAATAGCAACGGGGATAACGGATCACCTTGTCGAACTCCTCTAAAGCAAGGGAAGTATCCCACCGGCGTTCCATTCAAAGAACTGAAATTCTGGACGATCAAATAATAATATCCACCCAGTGGATAAAGATCTCAGAGAAACCAAAGCAGCGCAAAACGTGAGGTAAGAATTCCCATTTCAGAGTATCAAATGCCTTACGGATATCAATCTTCAAGATCATATTCATATCCAATATACCAGTGCAATACAGTCATGAATCTGTCTACCAGGGACAAATACGAACTGAGTAGGTGATAAATATGTAGTAATAATCGAACCCAAACGCGTAGCCAAAATCTTAGTAATTATCTTGAAAAAAAAATTACTCATGACAATTGGGCGAAAGTTCTCAATAATATTAGCGTCCTTGTTCTTAGGAATTAGCACCATAAAACTAGCGTTCAATCCCAGAGATAGTGACTAACTAATGAAGAAAAATCTGATCGCAGTAATCACCTCGACTGATATAACATCCCAGAAGTGGCGATAGAATATTCCACATAAACCGTCTGGCCCTGGCGAGCTATCCGAATCCATATCAAAAACCACTTCTTTAATCTCTGTATCCGATAGAATGATAGTCAGGCTAGCATTATCGGCCGTCCCCACCCTGGGAGAAATCACATGATAAATAGTGGAGTAATCCGGAGTGATACCCCCATTATCCGCAAAGAGCTCCTTGTAAAACGATTCCCAAGAATCGTTTTATCATCCGCGTAAATGCCGTCCACCATAAGACCTTGAATGCCCGATAGACCACTGCGAATCTGGCTCTGACGATGAAAAAATGTTGTGTTACGATCTCCATCCTTAAGCCATGTCGCGCGAGACCTTTGCTTAAGGAATTCAGATTGTAATAGCAATGTATGAGAAAGAAGCTTCTGGGCGTCCAACTCCTGATCCCGATGACCAGCTGTATAACCCAAGCTCTCAATGTCTACCTAAATCTGACGAACCTGCTCCATCTGATACTCAACCTTGGTATTCACATCTCCAGAAGCATCCATGTTCCAAACCTTAATCTCCTGCCTCAACCTCTTTAGCTTCCACATAACGCACAACAGAGGGTTGGGCGCCATTGAGGGTGCAAACCAAGAGGTATGAACCAAGTCCCGAAATGTGTCATGATGTACCCACATACGCTTAAACCGAAATGGCACCGGACCCCTGCTAATGGAAGATGAGCAAGAAACCAAAATGGGGTAGTGATCAGCACCAATACGTGGAAGCACTAAGCCCTTGGTGACCTACCAAAAAGAGAAAAATTGACAAGTTGCTAGGGCTCGATCCTACTTAGCCTGGAGGAGAGATAGAGGCCTTCGGGGGGAGCACCAAGTAAATGTTTTCCCCGTAGTCGGCACTGCAAACAAACCAGAATCCTCCAGGAAATCCCTGAAATCTTGACAAGAGGCTCGGGATAAAGTATCACTTCCAGAGCGCTCATGATGTCCCAATACCGCATTAAAATCCCCAATAAGAAGCAGATCAGTAAGACCCAAATTCCTCAAATCCAGCCAGAGCGCGCGGCGAGCAGTATGATCACACAAACTATGAGTAAAACCAACATGAAAACAATGGAACCAAATTGAACTTGAAGAATAATGCATTGAGTTGAAGACCAAACCTGATTAAGGATAGAGATGCCAGCATCACAGAAGACCCAAGTGTCTGGACATCCGTTAGTCCGAAAACTCCATGCCACAAACTTGAATCCCAAGGTATTCCAATAAGCCACCGAAATCGAAGAAATGTCCACCTTAGGCTCACAAATAGCTAAAATAGAAGGTTTATGTTCTTGACATAACGCCTTAAGAACATTGCGAGAGGCAGTGTTCCCAATCCCCGGGATGTTCCAGAAGATGCAGTTCATTGAGACGGTGGGGGGGTGGTGCCCGTGATGATGGCACGGTAAAAACTGGAGTATTATGTGTTGTAGAATCTGACGACTGCAAATTGGCCACCTCATCTGCATAATCTGCCCATCTTTTTGAAGCTGCAAAATCAATCTCCTTAGGCCCTGGGCGTTCTAGTGCAATATCAATGTCATGAATTGCTGGAGATGGACCCTCATTGATACTCTGGATTAGCCGGGACTTAGCTGAGTGTAGAGAGTGATCCCGGAAGGCACGAGTGAGGGCCTGAATAGGCTTCTCCAATGGATGCTGAACAGTAATTGGCAGTATATTCGAGACATGTCTAGTGTTGGAGGTGGAGGCCCTGGGTATTGATTCCTTTGCTGGATGATCGGATTGAGAACCTGCTGGTTCTATATCGGGAGTGTCATCTGAAGCAAGAGACTCAAAATTGTTACTCGTGTGAATATCAGAAGGGCAAGTGACAATTGCACCAGCAAAGGAACCTGCCTGCATAGCCGAACCCGTGTTTCCCATTGAGTCATTAACGGCCTTGCCCTTGTCCTGCTGAACAGGACTGTAAACCTTTCAAACTCTGGAACGCCCTCGCTGCCTCAAATTTGGACGAATATTGGCTGCCCGTGAACTTCCCTGATCAGGTGACATATGTCTTTCTGTAGTCGACGTGCCTACGTTGTGAAGATGACAAGAGGCTGTTGAATGTCCTGTTATATTACACCTCGAACAAAACTCCGGGAGTTTCTCATAACTGAATGATACAAAAGAGCACTGGCCAATGCGTTCCACCATGATATGATCTTCCAACGGCTTTGAAAGATCAATATCCACTAGAACCCGAACAAAATGACCCAGAGAACCATCCAGTGAGTGTTTATCAATTTTTAATGGATTCCCAAGAGCACTGGCAATCCCCATGATGGTATTGGGGTCCCAGTATTCCAAACTAATATCAAAAATGCGGACCCAAACACTGGCCACGGAGGATTGTACCTTGTAAGGGTTAATATCCAGTACCCATGGAGATAGACGGATAGTACCAGGGTTAAGCGTCCAATTAGTGCGTTGCTGAGCCCGTGATCGATCCTGCACATTAAACAATTTGACACAAAAAAATCCCTTGCCCAAGGGAATTAATTTCCAGTCATTCTTAATACCCCATAATTCAGATAGGCGTTTATGCAAAAGCATGGTCGCCCATGGCTTGTTACCTTTTTCCAAAATAACCCTTCCAATCAAAGAATAGGAAAATTCTACGAGTCGTTGTTGGTAAACGTTTTCATCAATTGTAACGTAATAGTAATCACCTTTTCTAACCGGTTTTGGGATAGACTGATTTATACCAGAGACCACTGTGGAAAACAGATTAGCATTACATGGGGCCTGAGAAGTAGAATCCAGATGATTGGTACCTGCAACTATTTTAGCAAAAGAATATCCAAAATTGGGGTTAGCATTTGGGATATGAGCCGAATTTTGCAGGTTCGTTTCATAATCGAATGACGGTGGAGCAGGATTTCCAGCAGTCTTTGGCGTGTTCTTGGAATCTGAAATGGGATGTAGGCCCGTGTGAGGGGAACCATGCGATGGTGGACAGCGGCCCAGGGGTCATCACTCCCCTGGGGGCGGCCTGGGATGGTGGATAGGTTGCCGCCGGCCCCCCATAGGCAGATGGGAGGGGCCGACCCCCCCATGGCTGGCAGCGGCCATAGGGGTAAGGAATTGCGCCCTTCTTATATGCGCGCCAATCAGTGGCTAGGGGGAGAGCGCCCCCTGCGGAGGCCTGCCATGATCAAGGATAGCAACAGCAACAAGGGTCTCCGTTGTAGGTGCATGGTTGGACGACGAGCAACCTGGGGACTTCTCGTGCAGTTGCTGCGCGGACGGAGGAGCAGCAGGTGTATACGATGAAGACGCTGGTATCGAAGATAGGTATTTTTCCGACGGTACTAACCCTAGGTGCGTAGGGGCTGGGGCTGGGAACAACGATCGCGTGGGAACGAAAGAGGATGGTATTTCGAAGGATGAGTACCATGAAGTCACCGTCGAAGTAGTTCTCATCGGAACAGTAGCCATGATCAGACTGTCTGCAGCGGGAGGCGTCGTGGGCTTTGTCGATGGATTCGGAGGATGAACAAGGTGGGGGTAAATAATTCGAAGTCATCGCATGAAATTCGTATGGCGTCGTCATGACGAGCACAGCCGGAGAAGGCACCAGCGACGATGCCGGTGACTGTGGCTAAGACAATCGCACAGATGGTAGCCGGCGGTTGTGTATCTTAACCGTGTCGCAAATTTCTAAGAAGTGCGCCAGATGCGCGTTTGGATCCTCAACGGCTCTGCCCCCAAACTTATTATGTGACTCCATCTGGATCAATGCTAGTTCTAGTTCAGAGTTATTTGCATTGATTGGCAGATGGGCCACACCCCCATGTCTGGCTTACCTCTGGTTAGAGGTAGACCCTAACTGCCCTTCTTGCTGGACTTTCCACTATCCGGTCCTATACGTTTGCCCTAGGTGGGCGCTCCTCATTGATTTTGTTATTCACTGCATTCTGATTGTTCCCCTTCGCCATTGCGTTAGATCTTTTCCTTAGTTGCTTTGTTGTTTTCTCGATTTCCATGTCAATGGGTATTTGTTGGGTAGATCTGGAATGCGTGATCATGCACTATCTGCACTTAACAAAAACAATGTTAGAACCGAATAAAAATAAAATTAAAAGAATATTTTTTTGAAAAAAATCGAAAAAATAGAAAAAAATATTTACCAAAAAATGCTTCAATTAAGATTGAACTACTCATTGCTATATCTAAGTCGGATCTTTCAATCCCCAGCAACAGTGCCAAAAACTTGTTCGCCAAAAATATTTTGGATCTTACAACTACAAATGTATAGTTTAGTTTATAGAATAATGGCAAGCAAGGTCGTATTGCTCAGGGATTGACTATGAAACACTTAGGCTATAATAACATCGAATTCCAATTTTATTGAAGCGAACGAATATCAAGTTCTTAGTAAAAATCGAAAATAAAATAAAAATAAATAAATTTGTGAACTCCACAAGTATTTTAAACAACTACGGAAGCAACCTTAGACTCATAATATCAACATGTTTCTTCAATATTAAATCCAATTAAAGTTTCAATAACTAATTGTAGGTCTCCCGACTCGATACAACTATTATTAACTCCCAAAAGATCTATGAATTGAATGACTCCTCATAAATAATTGTAGGTCTCCCGACTCGATACACCCATTTATGCCTGAATTCGATTTCCGTCTTTGTTAGAACAACTCTTCCGAATTTTGCACTAATAAATATGACTTGCTAATTATTGATCAAATAAAAAGTAATTAAGAATAAGCACTTGAATTCATAAAATAGAAAACATGAATCAATTAAGAAAATAATTAATTAAGATTTAACATGAATCCACAGTTTTGATTATGTCATAAGATCCGAAATATTAGCCAAACATTGATAAGAAATTCATAGACAAATTCGAAATCAACATTATGACATCGTTTAAGCACAGACAAGAGATCTAGACATAGAAAGAAAACCCCTTCTTGTCAGGATGGATTCTCCTTCCAAGCCTTCAAAGCTCTTGTACTCCCGTAGATGCGAAAGGCTTTGTGGTGTTCTTCGCGGCCTAGCATTCCTCACTCAGAAGACCTTGGATCTTGTGTTCCTGTGTAATTCGGTGTGTTGTATGTAGGATGGATGTTGTTATTTTGGAGGATCACTTTTTTGATTCTTAGAGATCACTTGTAGAGTGGGAAAATGACACTGAAATCCGAATACAGTGCACCACACGGCCCGACTGTGTAGCCTCACACGGCCGTGTGGCTTTCACTCAGACCAACCTCACACGCCCATGTGGATCCCACACGGTCTTGCCGTGTTTCTTGTTTCCGTCCCCTGTTTTTTCCCAACTTCACACGGATATGTCATTTTTCACACGGGTATGTCACACAGCCGTGTGGTCCCACACGAGCCGGCTGTGTGATGTGTTTTTGTTCGATTTCTTTATCTTTTCGATCTTCTCTTCGCACTTATTTGTCCTATCCGAGCCATTCAACTGATATTTCTTCGATTAAGCTCTGTTTTCTGTAAAACAATACAAGAATACGCAGTATCATGCTCTTCTAAGGAAACCAAGTAAAGGCACACTAGATATGCATGCAAATATAACCAATATGTATAATTTTAAGCCCCAAAATGCACGTATATTTTACACGCATCAAGTTTATTCATCACTGCCCTGGACAAGGTCTTGTTTGGATCAATGACTATGAAAACATAGGATATTAACCTAGTCCTTAGGTGGCATATTCTTTATTGGCGACTCATTAGTCTTCATACATAAAGACTAGGCACCCAACGTAAACCCCTTACGATTGTCAAGCAACCGAGAAATGTGTCGAAGTGCATAGTGTTATGCACAAGACTAATATGGTCTCTTAAGTCTAAGGACTAATTAAAGGACTATCGTAAATTAGGAAATTTTTTATTCGACATACAATTCTACTAAGAATTTTCACTAGGTCGTTCAGTGTATTTGTCCTCCAACAACAACCCACATACATGCACTAGCATCCCTATGCGAATATCTATGAAATGAAATATTTCTCCTTTCGAGAATGCATTGTATGTGCGAGTCTCCTCGGCTTATCAATGTCCCATCTCAATGAACCCTTAACTCATAACATAATTTAAGACCACAACCATAGAGATGTCATTCCATGATTACTATCGTAACCACGTCCTATAAATGGGATCTACGGACTTTATCCAATTGACAAAACAATTAATGATAAAGATAAATGACTTTATATTAATAAAAATTATGAATAAGATTGTGTTTACAGAGTAAAAAATGCTCACCACTAATTGGCTCGCAGGGCACTACTCTAATACTAGATGGGTTTGACTTTCTTTCTTATGGGACCAAATGTGTAATTTTCTCACAAGATATGCTATTAGTTTTAAATACGATATTCATAACAATACTCCTTTCTTTTATAATTTCTCCTAAATTAGATTGTTATTTTTTTTAAATCAGATTGTTATATTGGTTGATGAGAGTAGTAAATTTATACCGCTAATAAGTCTTGAATGTTATAAGAAGATGGAAATAACTTAAGTTAAAGCTTGTTTTCATGCACAAGGGTGTGTAGAATGAATTATGTTAATAATATTCATGATATAATACAAATTTTATATTTAGGTTTTGCTCGATATAGTGTTTTGAATAATCTCTAATTTTATTTGTTGTCCTTGTATATAGTATTTTGTGGTATGTAAGAAACTTTTTGGTATTTTGTGTTTCACCTTAAATTCAAATTATAGTTAATAGTATTTCCAGACTTAACCATATGATATGATTTTTCATTATCTTTGTTTGTGTTAGTTTGTATGGTTATACTAAGTTTAACCCTTATAAAATGATATTTATAATTTCAATATTGCATATATTTGTTATGTTGTGCTTAACTATGATTTTACTTTATTGATATTGCACTAGTTGTTGAGTGTGTGATAGAAAAACATAAATGATTGCATGAAAGGTTGTGATTTTTGTAGATGTGGAGATTTTAGATGGCCCTGGGATAAGGCTAGACGATGTTGCATATATATAGGGGGAAATGCCACTGCACACCCACCTTTTTGAAAAAATCCCCACTATTTACGCTCTCTTCCTTTATTTACTCTCCGGTTGACTTTTTCACTTTTTTACGATCCTGCATATTTTTTTGTTATTTTTATTTTTTTGTTCATGTATTGCTTTATATGTTATTTTTGTTGTTTCGATGTTGTTTATATTTGTTTCTTTGTTGTTTTTATGTTGTTTCGATGTTTCAATATAACTTTTACCTATTTTTTACGCTCTTTTTTGTTCATGTGTTGTTTTATATATTGTTTCCGTGTAGTTTTCTATAGCGTTATTAATATTGTTATGAAGGTTCTTTGTTTTTTTCCATGTAGTTTTCAATGTTTTAATAAATTTTTTACCTATTTTTAAACTATATTTATTAATGTGGTGTTTTCTATTTTATTTTTGTTGTTTGTGGGTTGTTTCTATACTGTTTTAATATTGTTATGATGTTGGTTTATTGTTTCCATGATGCATTCAATGTTTCAGTGTATTTGTTTACCCATTTTTAAGTTCTTTTTGTTTCGATGTTGGTTTTTATTTTGTTTCAGGATTGTTTCTATTGTTTCTTGTTTGTTTCTATGTGTTTTCGAATTGAATTATTTTTTCTATACATGTGTTGTTTCTATATTATTTTCAATGGGGTTTGTTTTAATATGTATTGTTTAATGTGTTAATTTCGAGTCTAATATGTGTTTTTCTATACACGTGTTTTCTATTTTTTGTTTCGAGTCTAAAATTGATCATTTAATGGGGGAAAATTTATTTTTTTTCATTGAAATTTTACTAGATGAAACATATTCGAAACAACCTTGAAACAACAACGTAAAAAATCTGGGAAAATTGGTGGGAGCGTAAAAATGTCTGGGAAAAAAGGCTGGAGCGTACAAATTTCCAGAAAAAGGACCAGGATCGTAAAGATGTCCTTTTTTCTAGAATGTTGGGTATTTTTGTCATTATCCTTTTATATAGGTTTGGAAAAGTCTGGGCATATGTGTCACGGCCTAATTGGCTCGATGACCAAGTTTATTGGTCTGACTCGACAAAAATGAGCTAAAAACTTAAATAGACTAACTTGAAATTATTTTGGTTGGTTCGAAGAGAAATCTGGTCGACCCGACCATGTGTGTTGGTCTGATGGACCTACATTGGGTTGGCCAAAGCCCTACCAATTTCCAGCTCCATATTTTTGGAAAGAATTGATTACTTATGGGTAGTTGTATTCCAGGGCAATCAAATATGCAATGGGGTAGGGGTATTTAGGTAGAGAATTAATGACCTAATGGTGCTTATATTCGCACATGAAAAATATGCAATGGGGTCATGTCCCGTGCGTTTTACTCCACCATTCCTATAGGATAGATTGACTTGAGAGAATACTATATACCATGTAGTTCTATTCCTCATAGGGGATCATGGGTATATTTTACTCCCGAGATCTTTAATAAACCTGCCATTTGTGTCTCATGATGATTCTGTGGTTTAAGCGAGTTTATGAAGACTGTTAGATACTATCCCGTCCATCTTATCCACCAATCATATATGTTTGATTGACTTGACAAAGTACGATATAACAATCATTGACCTCAGAGGAGATCGTGGGTAGTTTTGAGTCATGAGTGCCATATTATATATTTTGATGGGAGACGATACATTGCTTTAGTGAACCTGCCATTTGTGTCTCATGATAAGTCTATTGTTTATGCCAGTTTCGTGGGACCTAGAAGAGAGTTGTCAAGTTAAGGTTTAAGATTTAGTTTCACAAATGGTATTCTAAAAACCTTGTATTCATATTTTTTATCGACGATAATACCATTAACATAAACTCATGTTGAATATTATAATAATGAAATATTAAATTATAAACCAAGTCGACAAATTAGCCAGAAGTGATTTTATCTAATGAAGAGGACAAAGATGGGGTTATTGAGAAATTGAAAATTGGAAGAGGGGTATTTTTTCTTTATAGAGGACCAATACTATCTAGGAAAAGAAAGAAAATACAGCTTTAGGAAAGAACCTTCTATTTCTATTGATATTCATTTTTCTAAATTTTGGCTTGGTACAAAATAAACAAGATCATTTGTATTTATATTAGGACATCTTCCTAACCAATGACTAGGATTACTTTATTCTAATGGTCACAAATAATCTATTAAACTTATCAATTAATATATCTACCTGATTAGGTTATTCTACAAATATTATTCAAGTAATATCTTAAATATTTCTTTATGATATTGTTAGGAAATTTATGCTTAGAAAACTTTGTATTAGAAAGTTGGCATACCCCAATTTTGTATGTAAATTCTACCTTGTAATAGATAAATTAGTTGAGTCAAATAGTAGCTAAGTAGAATATGCAGAAGACTTGCTGAAGAATTCAAAGAAGAATGACTCAGCTGAGTGGATAAGAAGACCTTCAGCTAAGTCTTTCAGAAGACATACAATAGAGTAACCAAGAAATGATGGAGATGACTGAAATAAAGGGGTAAAGCAGCTGAAGGACATGGAGTAAACTAAAAGAGTTTGTTGTGTTGAAAGTCAAAGAGCTTATTTGTTTTTATAATAAAGACAAATCTGCAACCTTAAAGTGTTCCTGCTGAAAAAGTGCAAGAAGCTTGAGTCAATAAGAAGCTTGCAGAACTCTGATCTTTTCAGAAGCCTGCAAGTACCATATTATAAAGGTTGGGTCAACATCAAAGCTACAGAAACAAGACAAGCCAACGAATAATAAATAAGAGTTTTAATTTTGTCTATCTCTTCAACGGATAAAATTTGAGCTCCTATTATAAAAGGCTGAGGAATTTTCAGAGAGACCAAGAGAGCATTCATACGAAGCCAGACGCAGAACTGAAAAGCATTCAAGCAAGAACTATGAATACTCTCTCTCAAGCAAAAATTCATAAATCCTGAAGCCTAATTCTGAGACACTTCATTCAACACTCTCATGTGGAAGATAGAAGTTGCATTTCAAAATTGAAGAGGAAAACATTTGTTAAAGCAACGTGATCTATATTTCCAAGAAATGAAGGAAGTATAGTAAGTTTCAAGTGTTGAACCAAAATCAAATCTTAAGGAGGGTTGTGTGATCGATTCCTGAAGATTTGAAGAGACGAAGTAGTGAGACAACTGCCTTACGAAGACCTGAGTCCCAGAAGATTAGCTGGCTGTGTGATCAAAGCAATCTTGGATTGTAATTTTATAACAAAGTTATCGTTCTTTTTGTGAATTTCTCTTGGAGTAGGAGAAGTGTGGAGTAGAGGGATTACTCCATCCTCAAACCACTATAAGTTTTGTGTTGTTAACATTTTGCACTTTAATTTCTGCAATGTATTTACTTGCTTCATTTGCTATCCAATTTGATAATAACCAATCTAAAAGTATAAGTGTTGATAAACAAAGCATTAAAAAGGGTGTAAGTCTTCCACTGTAAATCTAGAGAACTGATTTTATAAAAGTTTACTTCATTCTGCTGAGTTACTCTATAAACATATAATACCCGGTTCTTTTTTAAATTGGGGGTAATTTAGGGCTAAATCAGGGTTTGACTCGAACCTAATTTTCGGGATGATTTAAAATTTCGTAACCCTAAATTTCCTAATTTGGGGGTTCTATTTTCATATTTTATTCCAGAATAAAAAAAAATCATGTTAAAAATGGTAATAAATTCAAACATGCAAAAAAGGAAGGAAAATCATTCACATATGACATAAGGTTTCAACAAATATTCTTACCTTAAATCATTTGAATCCTTGGCTTATAAATTGAAAACCCCATTAGGGTTTTTCTTCAACAAATTCTTATTCAAGCAAAGAGGAGACGAGGAATCTGAATTCTAGGCTTGCACGCCCACATTTATTTTCACGAAGTTTATGCATTAAAGGTGGAGTTTATTGCTTATGTCTATTTTAAATGCCCTGTATGATTGTTATATGTATGTGTGTGTTAAACATTACATAACATGAATGTACTTAATTGTACAAACACAAAGATACTTAATTGTACACGCATTAATGTACTTGTACATCCACAGTTGGCCTCCGGGCATTGTATGATCAAATCATGAAAAGTATAGATGTGTACGCAGTAACGATTATGCTTGCATAATTAATTTAGACATTGCGTCCCCACTGGCTGTTTAATGCTCACCTCATGTTTATTCCCCACAAATGATTGAAGGAGTTAGGGCGTGGGCAAAAGGGACGGTGGAAGTCGATCAAGAAATTTAAAGGGCCATTATTTTGATTTATTTAATGATGCTCGAGATTTGATACTTTTGGGATTTTTATTTTTATATTTTTCGGACACAATTTTCATGAGTATTTCGTATTTATGGACAAGTCTTAGTTTTTGTTTCCTTTAAAATTGCATTTTCAAGCTTTGACTTATTTTTTTGCACTTTATAAAATTGGGATGTTACATAAGATCGCATATTGTATATTTTTATGAAATTAGGATGTTACATAAGTGGTATCAGAGCGGTTCTATCTTTTGTAGAACTAAATTATTTGAAAAAAAAAAAAGTGGGTCTAGATTTTTATGACGATGACTACAAAGCTAGCCGCTAAACGCACTTTAAAGGCTTTCCGGATATGGTTTACGAAAGAGGTGAACAATAAAATTTGCAACCGTATCGGGCAGAGTAGAAATGTGAATAGAGATAAGAATTTGAGGTCGATGATGATCTCGATATGAAGATTTTCAACCGACGTGGAACAAATGAGTTGTCTCGCTTTAGGCAAAGAATATACACGAAGAAATGTGAATCAAGAAAATGAAAGTGATGGCTCCAAGACACTCCATGGATTTGAACAAGATATCAAAACATGAGTTTTTCTCTATTTGAAGGCTTATGAATTCGAGCTCAAAAGGATAGAGCAAGATGAGACAGCTGCACCAAAGACAGCTGCACTGATAGCTGAAGAATCCAAGTCAACTAGCTCCAAAGACATCATTGACAAAGAGAAAATTGCTTTCATGATGAAGAGGTTTAACAAATCTTTCAATAAGAACTACAAGAGGAACAAAGAAGATTCCTCCAGAAGGAAATCAACTCCCTCTAAAGGAAAAGAGGAGAGAACCCCTAAAAGAGCTGAGAAAAAATTTGAAGATCTGAGCTGGAATGCAGACATCCAGGTCATTTTGCAGTTGAGTATCCCTATCCACCAGTCAATAAGTACATAAATGATGAAGAAAATAAAGTCTTCAGGGAAAAAAGACGTGAAAGAAAGAAAACAAATGATAGTTGTAGTGTCTAACACAGCAAAGTGCAAAGAGACAGTTGAGTCAGACATCAATGAAGCTGGCTACTCTTCCGATACTAAAGAAGAGGCATTGATATGTCTCATGGCTAAAGAGCAGGAAGATGAGATAATCTCTAGCTTATCTAATTCAAATTCTGATGACAGTGATTATGACACACACACATCATCACCCATTGATCTTTATGATTCATTAGGCAAAATGATGAAATACTTTGAGCATATTAAATCCTCACGCACACTATTAAATAAGGAAAACAACCAACTCAAAAGCCAAAACTCACAGTTGACTGAACAGCTGAGTACTCTAAGTTACATAACTGATGAGAACAAAGAGTTAAAGGCTAAGACAACAAAAAGGTAAAAGCAGACCTTGTTGCAAGAGAAAAGAGGGAACATGAACTTAAAAACGTGATTGCATCACTAAGCAAATCATCTAAAATAGTGGATGAATTGATATTGATTTAAAAGGAGATTGAAGATAAAGCAGGCTTATAATTTAATTCTTTTGTAAATGCTCAAACTCCAAGAATTAGTTTACAAAAAAGATCCTCAAGCAATGGGGGAGTCCAAAAATCTAAAACAAACATATGTTAAAGCCACATACAATCACAAGCACACACATGCTGGCCTAGGTTATAAAGGCAAAAGAAAGAAGCGAGCTGAGTATGTTGAAAGAACAACTAAAACAAAATTCAGAAGAGTTCATCAGTGGTCTCCAAACAGGAAATATTATGTGGAGTCTGAAAAGAACTACCAAAAGGCCCAAAAGTTTCAATATAGGGAATCGTATGAGGGGTATGGTAGAAATTATCCAACTCAAGTTGATTGGAATCCACCAATGAAATACTAACAGAGTCCTAAGAGAAACAAGCCCAAATAGCAAAGACCTCAAAATCATCAAAGGTCATTCCCAAGGCAAATAAATCAACACTCATATGCACCTAGAAATAATGCACACCAAGCACAACAGGTTCCATATTTTCACCGAAAAGAAAATACACAAATAGATTCACATACATACAGACAAATGACACAGTTGTATGAACCAAAAACACCAAAATAATTTGCTAAAATTTTCACTTTGATTATGGAACTGATAGGTGGCAACACCTTAGAGTCCGATATTTTGGCTATAAGCTGGTTGGAACAACTTATAGTGCTAAATCCTCAGGACCCAAACAGATATGAGTACCTAAAGTCTGATTTCCTTGATTGCAGGTTAAAGGAACAACTGAGTGCCAAGGAATCTGGTATATGCATAGTGGTTATTCCAGATATATGATAGGGAACAAAAGAAATTTATCAAGCTTTAATGAACCAAGAGGAGCCAAAGTTATATTTGGAAAAAATGAAGCTCCATGAGAGAATGCCTTGGATCGATAAAGAAAATTGGCTTAGAAATCACAGATATGTTGAAGGGCTGAATTTCAATTTGCTAAGTATCAGCCTACTCTATGATAAGGGATACAATGTTGGATTCAATATGAGTGTTTGTTAGATCAAAGATGCTGAAACAAATGAAATTGTGCTATCAGGAATGAGAAGAAAAAATATGTATGTAGTAGATTGGTCTACTGCTACACCAAGCACATGTTTATTGTCAAAGAGCACATCTGAAGCAAGTTGATTGTGGCACAAAAAGTTGAGTAATCTAAATTTCAAGACAATAACAAAACTTGCAAGGAGTCATTTAGTTGAAGGATTTCCAGACTCAATATACAAAACGGAAAGTATATGTGAAGCATGCTATAAGGGAAAGCAAATCAAATCATCCTTCAAGGAAAAGCCAAGTCCTTCTTGAACAAGGATTTTGTAATTATTGCATATGGATTTGTTTGGACCAATGGAACTAGCTAGCATAAGTAGAAAGAAATGCATCCTTGTGGTGGTGGGTGACTTTTCAAGATACACATGGACCATCTTTATGTGTAAAAAGAAGGAAACTTGCAAAAGCTTCCTGAACTGATGAAAATAATTTAAAATGAGAAGAGTAAATCCATTATTAAATAAGATCTGATAGAGGAACTGAGTTTGTCAATGAGATTATAGCTCAATATTGTGTGAAAAATGGTATTGCTCATGAGCTATCAGCTGCAAGAACACCTCAGCAGAATGGAGTGGCTGGAAGGAAATATAACACTTAAAGAAGCTGCAAGGACCATGTTAGCTGAAGCTGGATTGCCAAAGAAATTTTTGGCTGAAGCAAAGAACATAACCTGCTGTACTCAGAATAGATGCTTGATTAATAGGCAACTGTCCAAAACCCCTTACAAAATTTGGACAGGAAGAAAGCCAAATGTGGGTATTCTCACATTTTTGGAATTAAATGCTTTATTCACAATAATGGAAAAGATAATCTGACGGAATTTGATGCTGAGGCTGATGAAGGAATCTTTCTTAGATATTCAGCTGAGAGAAAAGCCTTTAGAGTATTGAATAAAAGGATAATGGTCACATAAGAGTCTATTCATGTAGTTTTTGATGAACCAAATGTCAATCCAAAATACATTAATGAGTTAACTTAAGAGATGAATCAACCAGTTATTCTGAAAAGTCCTTATACTGAGACAAATCCCAGAAGACTCGATCCTGAAGAGGATGAGTTAGCTAAATCTCAAAGAGAGCTAGAAAGGTTGCAGTTGATTAGGATGATAAAGAAGAAGTTGTTCAAAACAACTTAGCTGCAAGAAGAATTAATCCAGCTGACTTACTCCAACCATATGTGAGATGGCTGCAAAACCATCCACATTTAGTGATTGGAAATGCTAGAGAATGAGTAAGAACAAGATCTAGAACTCCGCATGAAACATTGTTCACTTGTTTTATATCTCAGATTGAACAAAAAGATATATCAGAAGCATTGGATGGCAACATTGGATAATAACTATGCAAGAAAAACTAAATCACTTTGACAGGAACAAAGTTTTGGAATTGGTTCAAAGGCCTACTCACCAAAATGTCATTGTTACAAAGTGGGCATTTGCCAAAAAGAAGATATAGATTTTGATGAAACATTTGCTGAAACATTTGCGAGATTGGAGATTGGAAGCAATAAGGATCTTTCTTGCCTATGTTGCACATAAGAACTGCACAATTTATCAGATGGATGTGATGAGTGCATTTCTAAATGGATTTTTAGAAGAGGAAGTCTATGTGGAACAACCTCTAGATTTTGAGCAAAAGACTATTGGAGATAAAATGTACAAGCTCAAGAAAACACTACATAGATTGAAACAAACACCAAGAGCATGGTATGATACATTATCTCAATTCATAATGGACAATGGATTTACTAAAGGAAAGGTTGACAAAACCTTGTCCAAAATTCAAGATGGAGAGAGCATCTTGCTTGTTCAAATCAACGTGGATGACATCATTTTTGGATCCACAAACTAAGAGATGTGTGATAAATTCTCAAAACTAGTGCAAGGAAAGTTTGAGATGAGTATGATGTGAGAATTAAATTTCTTCCTAGGACTTCATGTCAAGAAAATGAAGGATGGAACCTTCATAAGTCAAACCAAGTATATAAGAGATTTGATAAAGAAGTTTGTATGGAAGAGAAGTCATCTGTGAAGATTTCAATAAGTACTTCAATCAAAATTCATGTGGATGCTGAAGGCAAACTCGTGAATCAAACAAGATATAGAGCATTTATTGGATCGTTGCTCTACTTGACTACTAGCAGACCTGACATCACCTTTGCAATTGGTGTATGTGCAGGGTTGCAATCTGCACAAAAAGAAAGTCATATGACAATAGCAAAGAAAATATTGAGATATTTGAAAGGAAGCTAAGAAGTTGGATTGTAGTATCCCAAGGAATGAGGCTTCAAATTGATTGGATAATTATATTTAGATTATGTTGGATGTAGAGTTGGCATGAAGAGTACATCTGTTACATGTCAATTCCTTGGAAATAGATTGGCGGTTTCTTGGTTCAACATGAAGCAATTGAATAGCTACATCAACAACAGAGGCTGACTATATTACTGCAGGCAGCTGTTGTGCCGAAGCCTTATGCATGAGACAACAATTGAGAGACTATGATATTGAAGAAAAAGAAATTCCAATTATGTGTGATATCACAAGTGCTATTGCAATTACTCATAATCCAGTATTGCACTCAAGAACAAAAACACATTGATGTCATATATCATTTCATTAGATACCATGTTGAAAAGAAAGACATTACATTGGAATATGTCTCAACTACGAAGCAGTTGCTGATATATTTAAAACAAATATGTGAACCATGGTTTGAAGAGTTAAAGAATGATCTTGGATTGATTGAGCTGTGTTAATAAGTTAAGAAGATTGATTCAGCAGAGTAAGGAGCAAAGGAATTTTTTTTCATAAGAGTGCTACTCTTTCAGCAGAGTAAAAATAGCCAAATTAGATGTTCAACAGAGTGAAGTCAACTGAACAGTTGACTCTTATAGCAAACTGAAGAGAGAAACAGAGTCAAGAAAGCTAAAATGAGTCTGCAGACACATTTATTGGCTAAGGAAAAAACATGGCCATTCTCATTAAAGAGGGAATGATTTGAGATGATGTCAGTGTTATTTAATGCGACACAGTAAAAGCTGCTACATAAAACCTATGATTGGCCATAAATATTGTAGGCAAAAAAGATTGTTAAGCACCTGAAAAATTTGGTCTTTTGAAGTTCCTCACTCTGGCTGTGCCACAGACCTTTCTTGAAAAGGTGGCTATGTTCTATGTGAATGCTTCTATTCATGATGATTGAATCTATTCCTTTGTGAATAGAAAGAAAGTCAAGATAATAGCAGTAGACTTGACTGGGTTGCTTCACCTTCCAAGCAGCAGACTTAAAAAGTTTAAAGATTGCGAGTTTGATCTCTAGAAGATTTGGGAGGAGATTGCTATGGACAAAGCTGATTCTAAGTTTAATGCATCATCCATGAAGGTTGTTAGCAAGGAAAAATACAAGAAGCTAATGGATGTGGTTGCATTAAGCGTGGACATCAAGTTTAGCTCCTATAATCAGTTGTCGCTTGCAATGTTGACTGTCATGGCAGCTACCATGGAGGAACTTGAAGTCAACTGGAGAGAGTTTATTTTTGACTAGCTATGTCAAATTGTTCATAATATGGAGATAGTTGAAGACAAATTCAAGAGCACGTTGGGCTATGTTATAATTCTCAGATACTTGCTTGAGAAGAAGGGCTTGTCTCTAAGGAAGAGAAAGTCATCTCATGTTAATAAGAGGTTATTCAAAGGGAATTTGTCAGCTGCTCAGTAGAAGTCCGACGCGAAGAAGAATGGTACTTCGGAGGGAGAAACAGTTGAATCTACCCCTGTTGACACAATTGTTCATGCCCCTGGTCCTAATCCAACTGTCCCCAATAAGCGAAGAACAACTACTCCCCAAAATCGAGCTGTAAAGAAGCAAAAGACTCACCCGAAGAGAGGGATGCGAGATGAGCAAGAAGAATCTACAGTCAGAGTAGAGGTTCAGGATTCTGAAGAAACTGAATCAGTGGAGATTCCCTTGGGAAGGTGCTCCAAGAAGAATCAGGACAAACAGATTGACGTTGTTGTCCCTATCGAAAAATCAGTAATAAAATTAGCTATTATTGAGCCAACTTAAGCAAGGGTAGAGGACACAGTTGCAATGGTAATTGATAAGGCAGCTTTGAGATCATTCATGAACATGTTGTGGAGGTAAGACCACAAGAAGGAGAAATAGTTGTAAGGGATGAAGTTGCATCAGATGAACAAGGGTCCCCTATATACCCTAATATAAACGCTAGGTTGTATATATGGAGGATGTGGAAGTTGAGCAAGAGTTTCCATCGGCTTCAGAGGCCCGAAATGATTGAGGAAGAAGAGTGGCTTCTTGAATTCCTTAAGAACACATATGTTACTCAAGCATTAGATGAGGAATACACAATAATATGCTTCTGCAAAAGAAACATGAGGAAAGGGAAAAAGAACTGGAGAAGGGAAAGAGTGTTGAACCCCATAAGTGTCTCTTCACTGATGCAAACATTCCAAATGTCTACAACAATTACAAAGAAGTAGAAGGAGCTGATGCAGTGGAGGCTGCACAACTAAGACAGGCTTTGAAAGAATCTCGTGAGATGGCTGAATGAGGACAACTATCTGGGGCTAGGGAACCATCATCCCCCACCCTCATTATTGAAGGAGTGTTGAGAGACACAACTGCTCTCTCATCATCAACTCACGCTCACGAGGATGTTGAAAATCGGGGAATTGGCGATGAAGCTGGTGTTGAATTGGTCAATCTAGATGAAGAATTACCAAAGGGCAACCCAACTAAGCCACACCCTGACACTGATGTTGAGATAGTAGTGAATGAATTAGCTGAACAATCAAAAGATACAACTAAGTCCCCAGTGACAGTTGACCCCAGCACAATTCAAAATCAATCAGTTGGTGAGCCAGCTAAGGGGGAAACTGAGAAAATTGCAACCCAAGTCTTATTTGAAATTCCTGAAAGGATTGAAGGGGAGGAAGGATAAAGTTCTTTGAAAGCAGAATGTTCTGATGAGTTGAGACTATCAGAATCGGGCACAGCCTGTTGGAAGAGATGTTGAAGCTAAAATGGTTCAGAATGTTGTTGGCACTGAACGTTCAATCCCAGTGGTTGGGGCTACTGAGGATGCCACAATTGTTGAATACCCAACAGTGGTTGAGACTGCTGCAAGGATTGCCCAAGACCCATTAGTAGTTGACACTTCTATGGGAAATGCAGATGTAGTTGGGCAAGATCGAGCAGTGGATCAGAATCCAGAATTAGGGTCAGTTGCGCCGATTGTTGAGCCGATGGTTTTAGATGCAACAGCTATGGCAGAAGTTGAAAATCTGAATCCAACTGAATTAAGGGCAAGACTCAGGCAGCTGACTCGGATTTAGATGTTATAATGGCATTCATTGAATCTGATCAGGAAGGATATGATTATGTCGGAGGTTTAAAGTTTGCAAAAATGGGATTTGTCATGGTAGACCCCCCTCCTCAACCTGTTAGATCTCTTGCAAATGAGGTTGTTGGAACAATTGATGCAATGTCTACTCAAAGGGAAGTTAATACTACTTCCAGTGAAGCTCTTAAGACAGCTGAAGCACAATCAGCTCCACAGGCTAACACAACTGCAGTTGCCAATGAAACTATCTCAGCTGAGCCACAAAGAGGTGATGGTCAGGAATGATGAGGTAATGATTCTCGAAGGAGGAGTGGGACCTTTCTCAGATCCTATTACACACTTAGTATATTGAATTTTAAATTTCGCGAGGAAATCCCCCTGGATGAGTATAAGGATGACCAAATGTTCCAAGTACAAATAGAAGCCGAAGACCTCAATATTCCTGAGGATATGAGGATTGTTCCATATGGGCATGAGTTAGACTTTGCTCCTGAAGATACTAGTGAACAAGCTGCAGAATTTCGCAAGGCTTTTCACTTCATGTTTTGAGAGATGGAAGAATTGGAGCGAGGCTTTGTGAACTTGTGTAGATGGATTGATAATCACGATGCAACAATTTCACCTGATATATGTGGCGTAGTTCTGAAGATTAAAGAATGGACCTCTCAGACTAAGGCTCTTCGAAGAGAGCATTTGGGATATTTTTGCCAGTTATACAGAAATTTTTTATATGGGGCGTTGCTAAATTACTATTTCAGAAACCCCAAAGAGATCATATGAATCTCTTCGAAGCAAGTCATCTCAGTATCATACAGTTGCTTAAGGCTCAAATGGAGAAGAAATTTGAAAATATGGAAAAATTGGTCAAAGAATAGTTCTCTTCAATGAAGATAGAACTGACCGAACTCAGCTCCAGCCACACAGCTGTTGATTCAATAACTCAGATTAAATTGAACTTCATTCTGGAAAACATTTCGCCATTTTCTTGTGCTGATGCCAAAAAAGGGGGAAGGAGTAGGAGTATCCCCTACAACATATGTATATGGCGAAGGCTCCAGCTCATCAATTCTATCACAACTCCCATCTTCTGTGTCAGCTGATGCGAAGGCTGAAATGGCATTGCAGAAATCTAAGGAAGCAACTACCATATAGAAATCAAAGGACGAGATTACTAAACTCTATAAATGCCAAGAAGGTAGAATTGAGCAGCTGAGACAACACTATGGTGGACCGCCAGCAGGGTCACTTCCCCAGGAAGAGCATACAAATGAAGAGTTTGATACTCTGCTATCAGAAGGTTGTTATTCGGGGATGGAGATCGTTGATGCTTGGGACTTGTATTGGGCAAACTAAGAAGCAACCAACTTAAGTTAAACAAACTAAGAGTAAACAGACTTCCAAGAGTCAACAGACACCCAACAACCAAGTTCCCAGAGGTGGCAGCCATATGATGGAAAGGAGCACTGAAAAAAAAGAGAGAAAGATGAAGAGGGAGAGGAAGAGATTCACCCTTTTGTGGGCGAGGTAGAAGATCTCCACCAAAAAGAGGAGGTAGAGTCATGGCCTATAATCCCTTGAAAAGAGATGTGCCATATTGGATTGGCATTTACAAAGCTTAAAGGAGAGAAGATGAGTGAAGAGCCAATGAAATGGCAAGACAGTTAGGAAAGGAGGAATTGGAGCTAAGAAATAAAGAAGAAGAAGATAAAAGAACAAGGAGAGAATAAGAAGAAGAAATAAGAAGACAACAACAGAGAAGATAGAAAAAAGCTTTCCAGAAAGTTTTGTATTTTTATAATGTAAATGTAATATACACACATCAGCGTAAGTGCCATGAATATACTTGAATTCTTTATTTTTCGGCACATATGGTGTAATAAATTTTGACATCATCAAAAAAGGGGAAATTGCTAGGAAATTTATTGTATAGATTTTTATGACGCTTAGAAAATTTTCTATTAGGAAGTTGGCATACCCCAATTCTGTATGTAAATTCTACCTTATAAGAGATAGATAAATTAGCTGAGTCAAATAGTTGCTAAGTAGAATATGCAGAAGACTTGTTGAAGAATGCAGAGAAGAATCAGCTGAGTCGCATCTGAGTGGATCAGAAGACCTTCAACTAAGTCTTTCAGAAGACTTACAACAGAGTCAATCAAGGAATGATGGAGATTACTCAACTAAAGGGGTAAAACAGCTGAAGGACTCAGAGTCAACTGAGTCCGTTGTGTTGGAAGTCAAGGAGTTTACCCTATTTTGGTAATGGAGACAAACCTGCAATTTTTAGAGTGTTCCTGCTGAAAGAGTGCATGAAGCTTGAGCCAATGAGAAGTCTGTACAACTCTGATCTTTTCAAAAACCTAGAAGTAGCAAATTACAAAGGTTGGGTCAACATCAAAGCTGCGAAAACAAGACAAGCCAACAAACTATGAGTTTGAAGTTTATTTATCTCTTAAACGGACAAATTTTAAACTCCTACTATAAAAGACTGAGAAATTTTCAGAGAGAACAAGAGAGCAATCATATGACGCAAGAGACAGAACTGAAAAGCATTCAAGGAAGAACTGCAAATACTCACTCTCAAGCAAAAATTTATAAATCCTCAAACCTGATTCTAAGAATTCATTCAACAATCTTACATGGAAGATAGAACTTTTACTTTAAAGTTGTAGATGAAAACATTTGTTGATGCAAAGGGGTCTATATTTCCAAGAAGTGAAGGAATTACAGTGAGGTTCAAGGTCGATCCAGAATCAAATCTGAAGGAGGGCTGTGTGATAAATTTCTGAAGATTTGAAGAGCTTAAGTAGTAAGGCAGCTGCCTTGCGAAAAGCAGAGTCCCAGAATATTAGTTGACTGTGTTATCAAAGCAATCTTGTATTGTACTTTTGCAACAAAGTTACTGTTGTATTAGTGAATTCCTCCTGGAGTAGGAGAAATGTAGAGTGGTGGAATTATCCCATCATCGAACCACTATAAATTATGTGTTCTTTAAGTTCTGCAATTTATTTACTTTCTTTATTTGCTATCCAACTTGATGATAACCAATCTTAAAGTATAAGTGTTGATGAACGAATCTTTAAAAAATATGTAAGTCTTCTGCTATAAATCAAGAAACTTAATTTTCTAAAGTTAACTTCATTTAACTGAGTTACTCTCAACAGCTCTCTCAAACTCTGTTGAGTGGTTAACTCTTCTACTAAAGCTTAACACAACTGTCTTTCAAAATATATTTAGTTGTTTTCTTGTAACCTTTGATTTTATTAAGAATCAAAAATTTGGGTAAAAATATGTCGATGTGTGGGTAAAATTCTTTACCCACCCATTATGCAAATGTCAATAAGTGTCACTATACTTCTGTAGAAAAATATATTTAGTGACTCAATTATTTATGTGTGGAAAATAATTATCTTTTACTTACACATATATGTGTCAATAAATATTTATATTATGTGGAGGTAATATATATACCCAAGTGTATAATGATGATGTGGACATCATGGATGATGACATGGATGATGACGTGGATGAAGATGTGTCATCCATTTGGCGCATGATCTGTCGTGACATGTGAAGCTTTAGATAGTTGACACATGGAAAAGATTATGTGTGGGTAAATTAAGGTTATAATTGTGATTAATAATATAAAATTCATATTATTATTTGTGGCTAAAAATAAAATACTTGTGGCGATTGTGAATAATTATGTGTGAGTATTTCAGTTAAATGTTGGTAATAATAATATTCTATTTATTTTCCATTATATCATTTCAAATATTATGTCAATATATATAGATTTAGTAACCATAGAATTTGAAAGCATTTATTAAATATTTTAACTAATTGTCGAATGGGATATATAATTATAAAACAATGCTAATATTGAACTTCCGGTCTTCCTCATAAAACACAATAAGAAATATCTATTGAAAAAAAGTCGCAACTAGAACGAGACACCAAAGTAACACAAGCCACAAGAAAAACTAACAATACTAAAAACTCAAATAATATCATCAAATTCACCAACATAATCAGCAGAATCATCAACAGGAGTTGTGCCACAGTGTGATGGCCTAGAAAAGCGGTCTGATGGAACATGTGGTAATTGTGAAGGATGAATGACATTGTTTTTAATCAATGTTTCCCACAACCTTTGGTAACCTCCTTCGAGCTCTTTAACACGAGGCTTGTATTGATTCAATTCATCAAGTAGGTGGTGGTTATATGTTGGAAGGCATGAGTCCTTACCCGCGCATATGGCCCTAGACTTACTTGGTGATCATCCCCAATCAAATAAACGGACCGACTCTCGCCCAAGAACCTTCTGTAGGATTTCTTTATTGGTCGTTTGAGGGCTATCACTTTTCAGTATCATAATTTCTTCCTATTAATACACAAAAATTACATTAAAATCAGATAAAAAGAGAAGAATCTTTTATTGAACAAATAACTAAGCAATTATTGAACAAATATCTAAGTTATTCCACGTCAAAGATATATAATACATAGCACATTCTAAATTCAATTGCATCATATCTCAGTTTTAATATTATATTTTCTTAGTAGGCCAAATTGCTTCACATTAATTTGAAGAAACTTAACAAAAGGCAAGAGCAACATGTACATCCAAGGCCTTTTAACACAATTACCAGTTATAGAAGCTTGTGAGAGACACATGAACTTGTGATTATTTATTTCCACCAAACATTCAATATTGTTCAATAAACAAATGAATTGTGCAAACAAGCCATTACACACAAGTATTAAGATATATATTCAGACCACTTGTATCTGAATGATTTTCGGCTGCCAAAATCTAATTTCATCAATTTTGGACATAATCGAATCGCCCTTGGGGTTCCTAGCTAGCACCTAAACTGACTTTTACAATACTCAAATAATATGACCTTGCTGACAAATCCTCTAGTAAATGTAACACGTTTAAAAGAATCTATTTATTGGAGCAGACTTAAAGAAACTAATTGAATTAATTGAGACAGTCTGAGGGACAAAAAGTGAAAAGCTTTCCTTCTCTGACAAAGAACCTTTACGTGCACACATATTATAGGCACACTCTTAAATGCCCATCAAAATAGAATTAGTCATTGTTAATGTTAATGCGATTTTATTGACTTTATTACATCATATGCGATTTCTTTGACTTCACTACATCCTGAATAGTGACTTCCACATAGAATTATTTAAGTTAAAATCCCATTGAAGAAACGTGGGTCGTCTTCATAGTGCATTTTGAATATAGCTGATAATGATTTTCGAGATTTTTGTAGTCCTAATTCGAAGAAGTTTTAATCGTATATGAAAAATAGGCTTATTCAAGTTTTCATAGAATGCAATGTACCATCAATCATAAAATGCCCCTCTTCCTTGCAAGCAACATCGTCATCATAGATAGTCCCCTCGATATCAACTCACCTCTTGTTCTCCTGGCTCAACGAAATGAGTCCCACATAGTGCGACAACCATCAACAAATATTTCCATTCATGAGGAACAAAGAAAGGCCCACTTTCTTTTAAGTACTCTATCCATAAAGATCAGAAACTTTTTCAAAGTGGTACTTACATATTTAGCTTCTAGTTCCAGAGGCTCGCAACCTTTAATAGGATGCCAAACCAGGAGATGCTAGGTCTCGGTATGGCCAGTAGGCGAATGCAAATCAGCTCCATGCTCCACGTGATGACGTGTTGTTGTCTTTGAATTATCTCTAGTTTTAGATTTTCTTTGTCCACGAGCACCAATATTCTTTTGTGCTTTATCCTTCATAAAAAATATAATTAAGACACAAATAAAGTGAATATTACTATAACACAATTATAATCAGTATGAACTAAATATGCATTACCAAATATTTGGAGTGAATCCAAAGGTCACAAAGATATTCCCAATTCTCTTGGCTTACGTCCTTATGGCGCTTATCCTTTTCCATAATTGGATTTTTCTTTCCTCATATCTCTTTGAAGTACTTATGCAACTTAAATCTGTAGCCCTTCCAAGCTTTGGGCATTTGTGCATCAATAAATTTTTGAACATTCCCATCCTCAACATCAATATCAAAAAGTATCTAAATATACCAAAAAAAAAATAACACTAGTTAGCTTATTTGTACTATTTATACTCATCTTATTCATAATAGAAATTGATCCTCACAAGAAGTTTGTGGCGGAGTGGTGCCCTCACATGCATTGGCACATATCTCCATTCTTTATAACGTAAGCTACAATAGTTACGTACGATGTAGCCAATTTCGTTATTGAAGCACTCTGCATTATCACATATTGCTTGCATCGAGGAAAAATCAAACTGTACAGTCAATCTTCTCTTTGCATTTCTCATTGCCTGTCGAGCACCTTGACCACAAGTAATCCCACATTTTTTTGAACCTTGTTTGAAGTCACATTATCAGCCACTGATCCATTAGAAGTTGATGGATTATTAGTTGTTGGAGAAAACACTATATATTTGGAAAAAAAAAAGTTATTATATACCAAACAAGTCCAAAAATATTGATTTAGTCTCTTCATAGAGGCACAAACCATGAACCACTATCACTTTCAAGAAACAACGACAAGAAAAACTAGTAAAATAAGCAAAATAAAAACAACTTTTGTTTAGGGAAAACAACAACTGTGGAAAAAAAATATTAGTATGACAAACTAAAGATATGAGCTCCATTTAGACTAGATCTGAATTCAATATTTTAATCCTATGAACTCCATTTAGACTAGATCTGAATTGAATATTTTAATCCCATTTTGTTTGATCCTACTTGGAGCCTGTTGATTGGTTCCCTACTCAAATATGAACATAAATTACTAAAATAAACAAAGATGCAACAAAAAGAAAGTAGCATGCTTAAACTAGGACCCAAGAATCAAATCACAACTCAAGAAATATTAAACATATAAAGATCCATTGATTTATAAGTCACAAGAGAGAAGCAAAAAAATAGAAGTAAATTTAGGCCATGATCAAAGCACAGTCAGAAAAACTTCCCCTATGAAAATACGATCCAATCTACACCTTCATAGTATAAATTAAGCATTTGTTCACAATCATTTATAAATTATAATACAAATGTGCTTTGGTAATAGAAATTTCCAAAAATATTATGTCATTTCCTAATTCTGCTATTGCATTACAGAACCTTCAAGTAGGATATATGTGATTCAAAGAACAATAAAAATCTTTTTCTTCAAGCAAACAAATTCAGTTCTCACAATGGCTAGAGTGCTACATAAGACAAACTGTTCATTTACTAAACATACCGAATAGCAATGCAAAATTTGCCAAGAACAATAGCAGTGGAGTATGCAGGTATTCTACCAACTCCCTCTTCTCGGTCCTACGATGCGAGAAAACCTGCTAGTTTTATCTCGAAAAATTATGCTGGCATGTTTAATGACATAAATTGTGATGAACTTAAGATAAAAGCTGTTCAATCTACTGGTGATATCATTACATTTGAAGCTAATGAAATCTGTGATATTGATAAGGACTGGGGGTTCTGTTTAATTGCTAAATTTGCTGGAAAATGGCCGCGGATGGCTAATATCAAATTCTTAGTTAACTACTGGAAATTGCAATGTAAAATCCTTCCATATGCAAATAACTGTGTGATTTTCAAGTTTGTTAACAAAGAAGATATGGAAAAAGTTCTCTATTGAGGTCCTTTCCTTTGTGCTAGAAATCCTGTTCTACTTAAGAAATTTTCTTATGGTACTGTTTTCAACCCGGAGGAATTCTGTGTCCTCCCAATCTGGGTAAAATTACCTTTTCTTTCCCCTGAACTGTGGCATCCTCTTGCTCTTGGAAAAATTGCAGGTCGTATAGGCAACCCTATTTGTTGTGATTGATCTACTTTTGATAAAGAAAGGCCTACTCATGCTAGAATTCTTATTGATATTGATGTCTCTACAAAACCTGTTGATTCTTTAAAATTTCAACTACGTGATGGTAATATTGTGGAGCAAAAAATTGTTTTTGAATCTACACCCAAATTCTGCAAAATTTGCAAAGTTTTTGGTCATTTTTCTGATGCATGTCCGGGACCACAGGTTAAACATCCCATTTTTCCCCCAAAAAATTATGTCCCTAAAGAAAAGGCTTTCAAACCTATCCCAAAAAATGGTACACCTTCTACTGTTGCTGTATTAGAGACTAAAAATCCTATTTCTTCTACTTCTAATACTGAAAAACCACATGGAACCTCTGCTCTTGGTTCACTTTCTGATTTGGAGCACTTCCCCCATAGAACATGCTAAAAAGCTCCCTTCCAAGGCCAATACTAGAGATAATTTGCAAAATCAGATTAAAAACTTGAAAGAAAACTGCACAACAGACTCCTCCTTTTCTAATTCTTCTGTTCAAAATCTGAAATCAACAGGTTTTGATGCTAACTCTGATTCCCTACTTGTCAACCCTCCCCCTAATGATATGAATGCTTCTAGTAATGCTAATACCACTAATGCTACCGAGGTCCAACTCTTATCTAATATGAACTCTAATGAGATTTTTGTTGCTTTAGATCCCGACCCATTGCAGGACAAATTGGAGTTAGATGAGTTATCCCATGACCCATCTCAATTAGACGAAGATGGCTTTGAGGTTGCTTTGTCTAACAGTGCTAGAAGGAAACTGAAGAAAAAACTCCTAGCACAAGCTGAGCTAGCAGCTCAACAAATATCTCAGGATGGAAAATCCAACGTTTTTCAAATTGGTAAGAACCAGCCTGGTAAATCTACTACTGGTAAGGCCACTTCTAACCCTAAAGGTAAGCATCAAAAGGACCCAAATATTGGTGGGATTAAAAACAAATCCAAAACCCCCCATTGTTAACCATGAAGATTGCATCTTGGAATGTTAGGGGCTTTAAAAACCCCATAAAACAGAAAGAAATTGTTACATTTGTTGCTAATAATAATTTGGATATTCTCTGTCTTTTGGAAACGAAATTGGAGAAGGATATCACTGTTTTCTCTAACTTATGTGATTATATTGTCAAAACTAGATTTCATGGTTGGTCTTATGTGCATAACTTCCATCTCACTAAAAATGGACGCATTTTGATCATTTGGAATCCATGTTCAGTAAGTTTAAATGTTTTGAATTATTCCGCTCAAGTCATTCATTGCAATGTGACCTGTAAGGTTACTCAGAAATTTATCTATGCATCATTTGTGTATGGATTCTATTCTGTGAAGGATAGGGAACCCCTATGGGACAGTCTTTATGATTTTGGACAATCTTTAATTGATCCTTGGACTATTATTGGTGATTTTAATTGCATCAAATCACCCAACGAATGAATCAGTGAAAAACCTGTTACTACTTTCTACTTGAAAGACTTTCAAGATGTATGCTTATCTCTTGGTTTGAATGATATACGATCTACTGGTTGTTTCTTTACTTGGACTAACCATACTGTTTGGTGTAAACTCGACAGGGCCATGATCAATGTTGGATGGTCTAGTACTAATCTCAATTGTTCAGCAGAAATACTCCCTCCTGGGGAAATCTCTGATCACTCTCCCATCATTGTGACCATCTTTAATCAACCTTCCATATTTTCTAAGACCTTCAAATTTTTCAATATGTGGTCCCTACATCCCCAATTTTTCGAAACTGTTGAATCAATCTGGAACTCCCCTATATGGGGTACACGCCAGTTTATTTTATGCAAAAAACTCAGTTTTTTGAAACCCCTCTTTAAAAAACTCAACTCCGATCACTTTAGCCATATCTCCTCTCGGGTTAAAGACGCTAAATCTTCTCTTACTACTGCCCAGTCCCTGCTGGACCGTGATCCCTCAAACTCTGACCTGGTTGGTACCGTGAAGGACTTTAAAACCCGGGTCACTTTTCTCAAAAAAGCGGAAAGATCCTTTCTCTCTCAAAAAGCTAAGTGCCAATTTTTAAATCTCAGTGATAGAAATACTAAATTCTTTCACAGTATTATCAAGAGAAATTCTTTTAAAAGGCAAATTTCCTCTGTTTTCCTTGAAAATGGATCCCAAACCACCTCTTTTGATGAACTTTTAAAAGCTTTTACTGATTTTTATTTTAGAATTTTTGGCACAGCCGTCCATACTGAGCGCTTAAATCCAGCTATTCTCCATAATGGTCCCACCCTCACTCCTGAACAGTCCGAATCTCTTATTGCCCCTATCACTCCTACGGACAATAAAAATTCCTTTTTGACATTGACAATGATAGGGCCCGGGGCCCTGATGGTTTCTCGTCTGGTTTTTATAAAAGTGCTTGGAATGTGATTGGCAACGATGTCAATACAGCTATTCTGGAATTTTTTTCCAACTGCAAACTTTTAAAACAACTTAACCATACTTCTATTGCCCTCATTCCTAAAACTGATCATTCCCCATCAGGCGACTACGGGCCCATAGCCTTTCTTTGCAATGTCATTTACAAAGTTATTACAAAAATTATTGCTTCCGTTCTTGAATCAGATTCTCCTTAATAAATCCGCCTGTGCAGCCTTTATTAGAGGTAGGAGTATCACAGACAATATCTTCCTCGCTCAGGAAATTCTGAGAAATTATGCTAGGAAAAGAATATCTCCTAGATGCACAATAAAAGTTGATTTAAAAAAGCCATATGACACAGTCTCTTGGACTTTTCTCCATGATGTCCTTAATGCAATGGGTTTTCCTAACCTTTTCATCTCTTGGATCATGGAGTGTGTTACATCAGCCTCCTTCTCTATCTCCCTCAATGGCTCCCTTCATGGTAAGTTTCCAGGTAAAAGGGGACTTCGCTAAGGCGACCCTATGTCCCCTGCGCTCTTTCTCTTGTGTATGGAATATCTCTCGAGGCTCATTTCTCTGAGAACATCCACTCACACCTTTAAGTACCATCCGAGATGTAATGAGCTTAAAATTTCTCACCTTATCTTTGCAGATGACTTAATGCTTTTTGCTAAAGGGGAAACCCACTCTATTAAAATCTTAATTGATTGCTTAGATGAATTTAAACACGTGTCTGGCCTAGACATTAATTTTTCTAAATCAAATATTTTCACAGCGGGTATCTTTGGTAAAGATTTAGATGATATCTTGGATCTTGTTAACTATCCTAAAGGCACTTTGCCTGTGAGATACTTGGGAGTCCCCCTAGCGGCTCAAGAACATAATTGTGTTCATTATGCCCCATTGCATGACCGTATTGCTGCATACATAGACAAATGGACTGCTAACTCTCTTTTATATGCAGGTCGTTTACTACTTATTAAATCGGTATTGCAAGGGATTGATTGCTTTTGGTTACAAATCTTTCCTCTCCCTAAATCCGTGATCAATCGCATTTATAAATTGTTCAGGGCCTTCCTCTGGAATAAAAGAGACATCCTATTGCTCGACATGATGTCTGTTTACCCATAGAAGAAGGAGGGCTGGGAATTAGGGATGTATATGCATGGAACAAAGCCCTTCTCTCAAAAATTCTATGGAAATTTCACCAGGGGACTGAATCACTTTGGGTCAGCTGGGTTCATGGTTTTTATTTACGCAATCAGTCCATTTGGACTTGGAACCCCAGGAAAGATGATTCAACTCTTTTAAAAAGAATTTGTGACATTCGTGATGAACTTACTCTAAAGTTTGGCAATTACCAAACTGTTATTGATGCACTCACACCCCTAGTTAATGATAATGGCCTTAACTCCTCAAAAATGTATGATATTTTCAGAAATGAAGGCCCTCGTCACTTTTGGCATACTTCTATTTGGAAACAATTTATACCGCCAAAATTCTCATTTTGCACCTGGCTTGCTTGTAAAGATAGACTTTCTACTTTAGATAATCTATCTTATATTGACACTGATCCTATGTGTAAATTGTGTAAGAATGAACTTGAATCTACTCCCCACTTGTTTTTCATGTGCCCTGTGACTAACTCCTTGTGGTGCGGGATCAAGACTTGGCTACGCATCACTCGAACCATGAGCACTCTAGCTAGTGCCATCAAATGGATTAAAAAATATCGAGTAGATCCAGTTCTCAAGAAGGCCAGGTCTATAGCCTTGTGCGGCTTTGTTTTCCACATTTGGAAAGCCAGAAATGCATTCATATTTGACGGAACCCCCTTCTCGGAGGAGGCTATCTTTCATAAGATCCAAAAGCATGTATACAAAGCTCTTTATTTTCGTTTTGCTTGTTGATTTGGTAAAGTTTTAGTACCCCGCTTGTGGGATTGTATCTCAAGTATTGCCTGTTTTCATGATTGCTTTAGTGGCAGGTCTTATGAAGCTTACGGGGCACTCGTATGATGTCACCACGAGTTCCATTTTTGGATGGGTTGTGCTAGTGACAATTGAATGGGCCTTTGGGCCTTATTTATTGAACACCGCTTTCTACAGTCGCTTTTTGTTTCCTCGACAGCCCTCTTCCACTAGTACCTTATTTTCTTTTCCTTTCTTTTCCTTGCTACTATCTTTTTGACCGAGGTATGCCTCGTTGTTTTGTATTGTACTGTATTTCCCTGTCAAGGATGATTTTGATACGTCAGTACTTCATCCTTAAGCGGTTTGTTAATTGGTTGATGACAATTCAGTTGTATTTTGTTGTTTGTATATAGAGTGCTTCCCCGTAGTGGAACCTCTATCTTCTTTGTTACCCAGTAATGGGGATTGTTGGATACGCCCCATATCTTTTGTATTTGTAAAGCTGTATTTGTTTGGAATAATAATATTTTCACCTTTCATCAAAAAAAAAATTATCAAAGATGCCATAAACTATTAATAATGATAGCATAGTTATGGAGCAAACAGTGAATAACTCACTACCTACTTTCATGTTTCCTGAAAATCTAACTAATGTAGTTCTTCTTTTTTGAAAAGAACTCATCTAACTAATGTAGCCAATAAATCAAAGAAATTTCAAAATTTTTTGAAAAAAAACTCTTAAATCACAAAAATATAAAAACAAAAGACTAAAAGATATACTCCTTTTGAGTGGAAAATATATAATATATATATATCACAACCGAGATAATCCTCCAATTCACGCCCTATACACTCATATATAGCCAAGGCTCTCTCAAAATGAACAAACTAACAAATCTAGAGAAGATGATGCCAAAGATATAAAGTGAATATCGCAAACTTCTTATCGCAACTTATAAAAATTGTTATTTAGCCACTGGGTGGGACATTAATTTTAGAAATTAACTTAAAAAAACGACATAAAATACCCAAAACATTGCAAAACAAAAATGATTATAAAGATCAAATTAAAATCTCCCCATTTTTAAGCAAAAAAAGTTTTGATAAACCAACATTTACAACAAAACAACTTTTGGCTCCATTATCATCATTGTTGGCAACACAAATCTTCAAAGTGACTATACAAAAGAAATGGAAACAAGTTAGACAACAAATAATTAAAAAAGATAATATGAAAAAAGTGAAAAAAGAACAAATTAATATTACAAAATTCTATATAAGCAAGTTTTGTTGTTTAGTAACCAACGAAGACAAAAATGTAAAAGAAATGAAACAAGTTAGACAACAAATAATTGAAAAAGATAAGGAAATGGATCTAAAAATGGCCTCGTTGAAGGACATGGATCTAAAAATGAACTGAAGTACGAACAAGTTAGATAATAAACAAAGCTCAAACTTCCATTAGTTATGAAAATAAAACAAAAAAGTTATATTAAGAAGACATTATAAGATCATTAGAATGTAATGTACTAGAGAGAGCAATAGGCTATGCGTATCGTCCACCACGTCCACTACGTCCTCCACCTCCTCTTGTGATATCCATGTAATAACTGCATTGATAGAAATATATTAAGTTATAAAAAATTTAAAAATAATAAACTCATTTTATGAAATTGTTCATGGAAAATAACCTAATCAAATAAGACAATGATGCAATATCATCATAGTCGTCCTTAAAATCAAATTCTTTGGAGTCATTGTCAGTATCAGATTCTAAAGTAACTTCATCGTTAATAAAAGGTCTACAGTCGTCATCATAGTCCTCAAGATCATCCATGTGCCTTCTTGATCACGAAACAAGGATTCTTTATGACGTAATTTAAGCATCATTTCTTGAGACAATATTATTGGAGCCACATCTTCTCGAACCAAAGAAGATGTATCTGGAATATCTTCTATTAGATGAAAAGATGGTAACTCACTAGAATCTTCTTCTTGAAATACATCATCATTCGCACTCTGTTCTTCATCAACCTCAGCTACATCATAAATGCCGCGATGATCTATTTTTCGTATAACCATCAAATTTTTCCCTCTAGCACAATCATTCAAATAAAAGACTTGTTGAGCTTGTGTGGCCAAAATGAATGGATCTTCCTTATACCATTCAGATGTAATATTCATTGATGTTAAATTATTATCAATCAATATTCTCTTTCCTTTTCGATCTGTATTATACCTCTGGTAATGAAACCTGAATACCTTTCTTTGATAGATAAAATCCAATTCTAAATTCTCAAGTAAA
The DNA here is from genome assembly GCA_016081115.2 of Rehmannia glutinosa. Classification (NCBI taxonomy): domain Eukaryota; kingdom Viridiplantae; phylum Streptophyta; class Magnoliopsida; order Lamiales; family Orobanchaceae; genus Rehmannia; species Rehmannia glutinosa. The sequence goes on along the minus strand of CM071926.1, from coordinate 59,343,449 downwards.
ACACCATAATAAATGACATCACCATTCTCACCATCATCCCATGTACAAACTCCACTACATTGTTTCTTAAAATTATCATCTCGTTCCTTGCAGCGAAACCTAACACCATTAACAATGCAACTATCCCAAATCGTGTAACAGTCATCTGCAAATTGGGACAATGCGTACAAATCATCGAATGCTTTGGGGTCACCATTAAATTTTAGGATAGCCATCTGTAAAATACTAATATTAGATATAATCATTTTAAACTCTTAATTAAAAATGCATGTCATATATATTTACCTTGTCCTTAAACCAAAAAGGAAATTCACGTTTTTGTATCATATCAATATATTGTTCTCGTATATTTCTCGAGTGCAGAATTTCCTTGTGCTAACTACGAGTAAAAATAAGTAATTACTTAGTTTATAATGATATAATAAATTAATATCCAAATCTTATTTGGAATATGGGCCACTCACTTTATGTAATCATCAAGTTCACCTCCGTAGTTATTAAAAAGATACCATTGCACCACACTAGTATAATCCCCTAATTTTCCAAATCTGGGGCCCCCTGTTTGCCAAAAAATATTTGGATCTTACTACTGCAAGTGTTTAGTGTAGCTTATAGGATAATGGCAAGCAAGGTCGTATTCCTTAGGGATTGAATACGAAACACTTAAGCTATAATAACAATGTATTCCAATTTTATTGAAGCGACTGAATATCAAGTTTTATAAAAATCAAAAAATAAAAATAAAAAAAATAAATTTTCAAACCCCACAAGTATTTTCAACAACTACAAAAGCAACTCCAGGCACATAATCTCAGTATGTTTCTTCAATATTAAATCCAATTAATATTTCAAAACCAATTCATGTGTTTATATGGGTTCAATTCCTAAACTAGTTTATTCCCCCTACAGGTGGAGCATAAATAGTAGATTAATAATAATTGAGGTCACCTGATGCATCACAACTATTATTAACTCCCAACAGATCTTTGAATTAAAATACTCCCCACAAACAGATGTATATCTGAATTTGATTTCTGTCTTGCTATAACTCACCTTCCGGATTATGGACTAACAAGTATGACATGCAAATTATTGGCCAAATAATCAACAATATAGAATAAGCACTCGAATTCATAAAATAGAACACATGAATCAATTAAGAAAATAATTAATAAAGATTTAACATGAATCCACAGTGTTGATTATGCCCTAGGATCCGAAGATTAACCAAACATTGATAACAAATTCATAGACAAACTTGCAATCAAGATTACGACATCGTTTAAGTATAGACAAGTGATCTAAACTAAGATAGAAAACCCCTTCTTGTCATGATGGATCCTCCTTCCAAGCCTTCGAAGCTCTTGTGCTTTCGTAGATGTGAAAGGCCTTGTGGTGTTCTTCGTAACCTAGCCCTCCTCTCTCAGAAGACCTTTGATTTTGTAATCCTATGTATTTTGGTGTGTTGTATGTTGTATGGATGTTGAAATTTTCGTGCAAGCCTTGGTCCTTTTATATAGGTGCTTGGAGAGATCACTTGTAGAATTTGAGTTTGAAAAGGACACAAAAATCCACCACATACAGCCGCACGACCCGTGTGATTTTCATGTTGTCACTCCACACAGTCGTGTGATCTTATATGGCCAGACCATCCGGCTTAGTTTCGCCCCTGTTTTCTCTCGAACATTTCACACGGACACTCTGCTTCACACGGTTAGGTCACACGATCATGTGGTCCCACACAGTCCAACCGTGTTATTTGGTTTTCATCCGATTTCTTTGTCTTCCCAATCTTCTCTTTGCACTCGTCATTCTTGTTTGGGTCTTCCAACTGATATCTTTTCAATTTAAGCTCTGTTTCCTGTAAAAAATTACAAGAATACGCAGTATCATGCCCTTCCAAGGAAACCAAGTAAAACACACTAAATATGCGTGCAAATGCATCAATAATATATTTTACAGGTATCAAAATCCCTTAAACTTATTTGATCGTCCTCGAGCAAATTAAGAAAAATATTCTCAAGGTGTACAAAGAACACACAAGAACACTATAAACATTTAATCTCATTCGACTCCATATCTAAGTAAACCATGCAATTCATTATCAAGAAGTCATCAGTCATAAGTTTTGCATAATTAATACCCTCTCGGGTACTTGACATCACGACTCACAAAAAGCACGGTATGGCTCAACTCTCAAAGTGTATAGTAAGTGTTTACGCTCAAAATCAATTCAGTGAATGTAGAACTACCATAAGCTTGCAACTCTTCTATCATCTCTACCACTTTTGTGTGCACAATTTAAGAATCAAAAAGGACTTTCATTTGGTTGTAATGTAGGCTCTTTGGTAAGGGTAGGGAAAATTTGGATTAAGTGACTTGACTTGAGCAATTATAGAATTTAAGTACACAGATTTGCAACTCACCAACCCAATTTCATCTAAAAATCATTTTTTTCAAGATGTTTTTGTTTTCAACTCAACTCCACCTTTTTTTCTCCTTTTTTTCATACTTAGGCCTGTTTGTATTTTTTCTTTTCTTTTTGTTTAGCCTCAAGCTCTCAATTTCTCAAAATTTTTAGAATTTTTTTGTTTTCTTTTCTTTCTTTGTTTGATTTTTCTCTCTTTATTTTCAGAGATTTTCTTTCTTTTTCGAGCTTCATGCTTCTTTCATTCACCTATGCACTGCTCATCCCTCATTCTTTTGCCAACTATCTCTAATTTTTTCACAATTTCACCACATCTCCCCCAAACTATTCATCTTCTATTAGCTCAAGTAATTTTAGGGATAAAATCATCTTTCAATTTTAAAGATCAATGTGGATAAGAATAAAAAGTTAAGGCTCAAAGTGGCTAAATAGGGAATCATGAATTTATATGTAAATTTTTTTTGGCTAAGTGGGCTAAATAAATATAGCCTTAAATCATTTTCAAAAATTCCACACACACGTGGCTTCAATGAAGATACCAAAGCAAGTTCTAGAGTTCTATCAATCATGAATGACACAGTTACAGGCTTGTTTCAATGAAGATACCAATGGCGCAAAAGCTTACAGACTTATTATTCGCAACATGCTCAAATACCCAATATTCTTAATCCATGCCAAACAAGTTCAATATATCTTCTCAACAATTCATCACATTATTCACACAAATATTTCATCTCATAAAACCAAATGTTCATAGTAAAATCATACGGAAGCTTTTTCTTGTAGTTTATCGAAATCTTGATCATACATCACACAAAAGTAATTAAATGTGCTAAAGTGATAAACATGCTAAAATAAAAACAAAAAATCGAAAATTTAAAAAAAAATTATGCAAATTTTTATATGCTCTACATGTAATCCTAAATGCAATGCAATAATGCAACAATACTTATTTACGCATTCTTGACAACCCCCAACTTAAAATATGATTCGTCCCGCACATATGAAGAAATTATCAAAAGAAAGAGGAATGTGGAAAAAGTACTTACCTTGATTGTTCCGGTGAAGCCGGGAGCTCGTCCATCAAATTTGAAGCTGGAGGAGCAGATCGCACGGTCGGGTCGTGTGCGTCCACATGCCCGTGTGCGATTGTTAATATTTTTTAACCGGAGTTTGTCGCGACGCCTCTTGGGTTGCCTCCCACAAAGCGTTAAGTTTTACCTCTTCAGCCAGACTTCAGATTTCTAACATCACTGTCGTTGAACCGTGTCGATTGAAATCCTTGAGCCCTCATATTTTGTACCATCCAACAGACGAAAGGTGTTGTACTGTTTTCTCGGATTAAGTTTAATATCGCTGGGGAATTTGCCCTTTTGATATTGGCCTCCCACTACAGTTGTGATTTGGGTTACTTGTGTCTCCAAAGATTTCAGTCTCGCATTCAACAAAAACAAAGTTAGAAACAAAGCAATAAAAAAAATTATTTACGAAAGAAGGAAAAAATCGAAAATCAAAAAAGTTATTTACAAAAAAAAAATTACAATCCACAAAAGGAAAAAATTTTTTATAGAAATTGAAAAAAAATAAATATAATATTTACAAAAAAAAATGAAAAAATATTTACAGAAATTTTGCATCAATTAAGATTAAAATACTTATTACTACATCTAAGTTGAATCTTTCAATCCCCGGCAATGACGCTAAAAACTTGTCCGGGAAAAAAGTATTTGGATCTTACTACTGCAGGTGTACAGTGTGGCTTATAGGATAATAGCAAACAAGGTCGTATTCTTTAGGAATTGAATACGAAACATTTAGGCTATAATAACATCGTATTCAAATTTTATTAAAGCGACCGAATATCAATTTTTATAAAAATCAAAAAATAAAAAGAAATAAATTTTCGAACCCCACAAGTATTTCCAACAACTACAGAAGCAACCATAGGCACATAATCTCAACATGCTTCTTCAATATTAAATCCAATTAATGTTTCAAAACCAATTCATGTGTTTCTATGGGTTCAATTCCTAAACTAGTTTATTCCCCCTCCCGCACTACTACAAAAATGCCAATAGACAGCGGTTTTAATCCGTTGTCTATTAGTAAAACAACCGCTGTTAGAGTCGCTGGTGTTAAAAGTATGAACTTTTGATAGCGGTTGAGAACCGGTGTCAATTCCTTTAAAGACATCGGTTTTAAACTGCTGTCTTAGAAATTACATATCCGCTATCTAAGACCGTGATGTTAAAAGTTTATGTTTTTGACACTGATTTAGAACCACTGTCTTTTTATGAATAGACATCAATTATTCACACCTATTTTAAACCAGTGTCGTTTTATCTGAAGAAACTGGTTTTTGACAGCGGTTTTATCGTTTTAAGCAATTCATTATGTAATCCAATTCCATCAACCATCATAAATTCAGTACCAAATAAACATGAAATCCAATTTCACCAAACAACAAAAAATGAATTAATGCTAAAGTCACCAAGATCCAAAATCCAACAAAAAGTACTAGTAGCGAAGTTTTCTTTCCATGAAGCAACTACAAATTCCTAATCCAATTTCATCAACTAACAAAAAGGCTATACACATTCAACTAAAGGCAACAAAATCCAAATGATCAACATTGGTCCTGTCGTTCAAGCTTTCAAAAATGTTCTAACTATCCATGAGTGCATCCATTCTTTTAAGTACCTGAACAAAATAATATCACAATAATCAAACAGTTATAAATTGTATAACAAAGTAATTGTATAGATGATGAAAACAATGACAATGACATTGATGATGATGATGATGATGATGATGAGGGATCATCTTCTGCTTAGATGTGTGTATAAGCATGCATATATATCACTAAAACAAAGATGTCAATTCGGGTTGAAATCAGAACATATTGCTAGTGTTATTTTATAATTCCAACACAGATAACTAGTTTAGCCTCTTTTGAAAGTTTATCCATTCACACTGAACTCAATACCTTTACTATCATAAATGCTGCTATAAAACATTACGACTAAGCAAGTTTTTGCATTTGTAAAAATTGGAAATTTGCAAACAAGCAAAGGGTGAAAATTCCAATTTTAACTTCAATTTCTTACTACTAAATCCTGTATGTAGCATCTTATAGTTTGACAAAATCTAAGCTGAGCTCAAGCCCCAATTTCCAAAAAAGCACAAAAGCATTCAATTTATCAGCAAATGCTCGTTTTTATTAATATACATCACTAACAATACAAATTCTCACCCAATAAACAATATAAACTCCAGAGCAGATAAACAAAACAACCAAAAGAAAAATTAACCATTATAGATAGGCAAATCAAGCTTGACTACAATTGTCCACTGCTTATCACCAAAGCAAAGAATGATGATTGTAAAATGACCCAAAATCCCCTTCCAGCAATCCAATGTACAATCCAGTAGGAGCTAATGAACCGGGAGTATCAAAGTCAGTCATGATAGCTGTTACCTCCTCAGGCTTGAACTGCACCAGCATTGATTTCAATCACATCAAAAAATAAGCATCACCAATAGACCATCATGTAGAAATCAAGCAATTGAAAAAATTCAGTTTTGCCTTCAAATTTAGTTGTTTCTGTTGCAGAAATTTACTAGTGTATCTATATCAGTCAAGGACTACTATTGGTCGCTATATCAGACTTCATCAACTATTCCCAATGAAAAAGGAAAAAATAAATAAACAATCAATAAAGAAACTAAACAAAAAGTATCCATGGTGGCCGTTCAGCCACAAAAAACTAATATTTATCTGATAAGAATATTATAAGAATGGTATTCAACTTATTGATACGCTGAAAATCCCAATCAAAAACTTCACAAATCATTAAATAGATCTAATAGTTGGATGCAGGCATAGATGGTTTTCAACTAGATGTAACGCTGATAAACCCAATCAAAGAATTGGTTAATCTAAACCACAATATTAACTAACCAAAGCGACAAAAAAAATCATCTACGAGCTAGATCCAACTATTATGAATACTAAATCAAACAATATATAATAAAAGATTGAATAATCAGCTATATAATGGATCTAACCAGACAGATCAATCATAAATGTGTTAACTCAAAGTAAAAACAAGCAACCATCCATCATATCCGCAAATTGAAGAAAATAAAATGAACTAAAAGTTGACTAAACACGACCATGATAGGACTTGATAAATCAACACCATGACTATAACAGAGCGAAAACAATTATCAAAATAATCTCACAGATGGATCGAACCACTCTATGTACTAAATCAACCCACAAGCTATAAATAATCGAGAGAAACAGATACAAGCTAAAGGATCTCCCCAGTCAATCAAGCTAAACCGGTGTAAAATCAGGGTAAGACAAGCATCCAGCCACCACATCTGACAATTCAAGCAGATAAAATGGTAAAGAAAAAAAGGATTAACCCGCTATAAAGTGTAAAAGGAAAAAGAGAAAGACCTGAGGGAAGTCTCTGGTACCAAATGTTGTCGTCATGGCCAACGATGGCGGCGGCAATGAGGTGGCAGCCGTCGACGTCGGCCATCAAGTGGTCGTCTATGTAAGATTGCCACGACATCGTTTTGTTACTGAGAAATGCTGAAAACTAGTGTGGTCTGCTGAGTAAGAGAGGACTAAGATAATAGCATGAAAACAACGGACATGAAAAATGGTGCGGTCGACTTTCCTACAATCATCACTTTTTATGTTAATTCTCGTCATTATGTCTCGAGTTACTCATTGAAGAGCCTTGTTCAAAATCATCGTCTCGTAGAAAATATATTAATGTGTGAACAAAAAATATAAATCAAACGAGAAAAGAAAAGTTGAGACAAATCGGATATTTACCTGCTAACATTTCCCAACACCTCGATTCAAATCCTGAAATCCATATCTGGATTAAAATATTCCAGATCTAATATTCCTTCTAATATTCTTCTGTAAAAAAATGAACAGATGTTTATATGTGTGAGAGAATATATATTCCAGATCTGATATATCTTCTAATCTTCTTTCAGATCCGTATCGAAAAAACTCAAAATCGAAATTACCTAGATAGAATTCCATACCTGGAAGAAACAAATCTAGACACTTAGCCCTCCTAACCCTCCTCCAAGCCCACTAGCGCCACAAATCAGAATCACCCATTTCAGGCTGTGGAACGGCGGTGGACGAGCGGGGGTGCGCGAGCGGCAGAAGAGAACGAGACACTGAGGTTGGGGGAATCAGGGTACTTGGACCAGCAATGTTTAGGCGGTGTGCAAGCGGCGGTTCACGGTCGGTGGTGCGCGAGGGGCGGGCAGAGAGACTGACGAGAGAGAACTTTTTTCTTTGAGGAGAAGACGTAAGACTTTGGAGATTTGGTTTTGGTACAATTAGAGACCAACTAACACCAAATTAAAGTGAACTTAAAAAATATGTGAATAGACACCGGTTTATTAAACTGGTGTAATAAGTATATGATTAGACACCGGATTTGCAACCGGTGTCTAAACATCTGGTTTCTAAATAATTAAAGACACTGATTTTAGAACGACGTCAAAATAATTGCTGTCTAATTTAAAATAATTTGTATAAATAGACAGTGGTTCCATAATTCCGATGCCAAAACCGGTGTCAATTTGGGGATTTTTTTGGCAATACACACCGGTTTTGGAAAACCACTGTTTATTATCAAAAATTAGCGCTAATTAGACACCGGTTTCTTAAAACCGGTGTCTTTTTGGTGATGTCTATCAACAGTTTTCTTGTAGTGACGGGTGGAACATAAACAATAGATTAATAATAATTGAGGTCTTCCAATGCACCACAACTATTATGAACTCCCCACAGATCTTTGAATTGAAATCCTCCCTACAAACAGATGTAGTCTCCCGATGCATTACCCTGTTTATGTCTGAATTCGATTTTCGTCTTGCTAGAACACACCTCCCGGATTATGGACTATCAAGTATGACATGCAAATTATTGGCCAAATAATCAACAATTAAGAATAACCACTCGAATTCATAAAATAGAACACATGAATCAATTAAGAAAACAATTAATCAAAATTTAACATGAATCCACCATTTTAATTATACCCTAGGATTCGAAAAGATTAGCTAAACATTGATAACAAATTCATAGACAAACTTGCAATCAACATTCGGACATCGTTTAAGTATAAACAAGAGATCTAAACTAAGAAAGAAAACTTCTTCTTGTCAGGATGGATCCTCCTTCCAAACCTTTGAAGCTCTTGTGCTACCGTAGATGTGAAAGGCCTTATGGTGTTCTTCGTAACCTGGCCCTCCTCTCTGAGAAGACCTTTGATCTTGTAATCCTATGTATTTTTTGTGTGTTGTATGTTGTATGGATGTATGAATTTTCGTGCAAGCCTTGTTCCCTTAATATAGGTGCTTGGAGAGATCATTTGTAGAGTTTGAGTAGGAAAAGGACACAAAAATCCGCCACAGACAGTCGCACGGCCGGTGTGATTTTCACACGGTCACTCCACAAGGTCGTGTGGCCTCACATTGCCGGACCTTGTGGCTTGATTTCGCCCCTGTTTTCTTCTAACACTTCACACGGACACTCCGCTTGACACAGTCGTGTGGTCCCACGTGGTCCGACCATGTCACTGATTTTTGTCCGGTTTCATCGTCTTCTCGATCTTCTCTTTGTACTCGTCGATCTTGTCCGGACCTTCCAACTGATATCTTTTAAATTTAAGCTCTGTTTCCTGTAAAACGTTACAAGAATATGCAATATCATGTCCTTCTAAGGAAACCAAGTAAAACACACTAAATATGCGTGCAAATGCATAATTACTATATCAACATAAGCCCTTAAATGCACGTATATTTTACACATATCACCCTCCAATGTACGAACCTTATTGTTGAATAACTCCATCTTAAATTTTGTGGTAGGTGCATCCCAATTACGTTCAGCACGTGTCAATCTCGTTTCAGTATCATGTAAATAACGAGATAAAAATGTAATAACGCCATCCACAACATATGCTTCAGTAATAGAGCCATCAGGATGTGCAAAATTATGAACATATCCTTTGTATGTACCCTTTAGACGTTCAAAGACAAACATCCATATATCTATGATTCACAGGTCCTCCCAATAATGTTTGTTCTGGTAAATGCACACATAAGTGGACCATAATAGTAAAAAATGCCAATGGAAATATCTTTTCAAGTTTGCATAATAAGATAACAATCCATGTCTTCATATCCTCGAGTTGACTAATATATAGAGTATTGGCACATAATTTATGAAAGAATTGGCCAAACTCAATCAACGTGACACGTATTTTCTTATCTAAGAAAGGGAGAATGGCCACTGGTAAAACTTTTTGAAGTAATACATGACATGGGGTATTCTTAAAAAAAAAGAAAAAGATCTCCCATGTTATATCATACTTCAAAATATTCTTTCACGTCCTCCAACTTAAATTTGAGTCTTTTTAGTGCAATATAACTATGTATATACACTGTTGTAGTCTAAAGCAACAAGTCTAGAATGACATAGTTTTCATCAATATTTATATGAGTTATAGGTAGTCAGCTCGACTACCAATAGCACAATTTTTTCTCATAGTTCAACTATTTTTTCCACTTAAAAACAACATATATTTTTTTATTTCTCATAGAAAACGGGATAAAAAAAAATTCTGGGGCGCGCCCGGGGCCGGAGAGGCCCCCCTAATCCGCCCGTAGAAATTAGAAATTATTCCAGCTAGGCACAAAAGCCAAAAGCAAACGTAACGTAAGACAAAAAGCTTGAAATAAATATTGTTTAATTAAGCTTCCAAATCATGTTAATTATAATTGTTTTGAAATGAAGCATGCATATGTTGAATCTTCGATAGCCAGAATGAAGCTTCGTGATCCTGCATATTAGATCTAAAGCGTTGAAAAATTGAATCAAGTGGCTGATAATTTTTTATTAATCAATTGATCCCCATATCATCATACTTACTATCAGTGGCGGATCCAGGAATTAGTAGTAGGGTGGACTAAGAAGTAAAGATTTAACTATAAAAAAATATATTACATAAAAAAATATATTTTAATATTCAATGATGTTGTGCCCTACGAAACTTCAAAGCATAAAATTCATCAATAATAGAATCTACATCTATATTGTTAACAAACTCTCGTTCAATATAGAGCATCAAACATACTTCAAGAAAGTTATCCCCATTTTATTACGAAGTGCCGTCTTCACATGTTTCATTCTTGAATTCTTTCGATTGTGGCGCTTGAAACAGTAGCGTCAAAACAAGACGAATTAATCTAGTCAACATAACATAAACCGCTGACCCTCCACTCTCGTTTAATTGTTGGTACAACTCAAGAAGTGTAGAAACTTGAAAATTTTGAACCACGTCCTGTTTATAATGGCAATTTTCGGACCCCATTTTAACAATATATGTCGGTTTTCTAATTTCAAAGTTAATAAAATAAATAAAAAACATATATAATGGCAAGAAAAATATTAATAAAAGGAATGATGATTTAAAAAATTATATCATTCTTTAATATCTAAATAAACTATTTTTATCTTCAATAGAGGAACAATACAATCATTAAAAAAAAAGATGCATAATTTATTCTACCCAACAAGTAAATAATGACAACAAAATTAATTCATACAAGAAGAAAAAACTACAAAAATAAAGAAAATCTAATTATAATATTTGAATATTGATAATAGGGGCAAGAAAGAATGTCCCTTGGACACAAAAAAATAATTGAAGAATTAGAGGAAGAATCCAAAAAAAATTGAACTTTTGTTGTTGCAAAATGTGCATACCTTTTCTTCATTAGGGTTCATGCGATTGGGGCCAAGTGATTTTTTCTTTGTGTTTTAAATTGGTTTTGGAATGTTCAAATTTAAATTACGGATGGACAAAGTGGAGATGGATTGGACAAAATGGTGAATTTAGTTTGGACTTTGGAGGACTTATACAAAAAGTATAAAAAAGTGGGTTGGGCTTAGCTTAATGCAAAATCAAAAATCACATACACATATATAATGTATATGCTTATGAAATTTTTTGCACTTTGGCCGGAGCCCAGTCTTTGGAAGGCCTATGATCCCCGCTTACTATCATGTCAGGTTCCTCTTTCTTTAATTACCATTTCTTCATTATACCTTATTATTACTTTAGGCTAATACAATTTAATTACTTTATACCTTATTACTATATATTAGCCTAGTCATTCATTGCTCCATAATATCAATTTGCAAAATAAAACCATTGATTTTCAACGCTTATAATGACAGCCTTTTCCCCCTCATTCCTGACAGACCCATCAAAATTGAGATAAGGAAAAAAAAATCCCATTTACTAACCCATATTGAAAATTCACATATCAACAACGATTGTAAACCGAACTTCTAATGTATAATAGAAGAAGTCAATTGATAAACATCGATTCACATATAATCACTTAATAAGTACCAATAATCAACCAAACAAGAAAAATATGAAAACAGAGTAAAATCGAGCAACAATAGAAGGGTCTTTAAGAATCAAGAAAAACAAAAAACCATGTTAGGAATATTTATATTTAGATTTTGATGATACCCTGTAAAACTTAGATTAGGAAATTGGCACCCCGTTTTCTATGTAATTCAACTTGTAATAGATAGGGCTGAATAAGCTGAGTTGGAGTCATCTAAGTTGAAGATTACAAGAGTCGACTGAAGATCGAAGAGGAGACCCAGCTATGTGTGAGTTGTGTGAAGCCAAGTGAAGATTTGTCAAGTAACAGAAAAGTTGTCTCAGTCAGTTGACTGACAGCTAAATCTTTCCAAAATGATTGTAATCGAATGTCAAAGGGGTATGCAGCAGATAAGACTTGAAGAAAACTGAAAGAGATCCGTTGTCAACACAAGTCAAGGTTTTGCTGGAAAGTGGCATGTGTCAGGCTGCCAGCAATAAAGTTTGTTTGCTGAAAGAGTGCAAAAAAATAAGGAACCAATGGGATGTACCTGAAAACCTCAGAGATGAAGGAAAAGCTCCAGAGCATTAAACTCATGGTACGATCCACATTAATGCTGCAAGGACAAGACAAGCCAACAACCTACGAGTGTGATTTGAAATGTTTGTCTATTTCTTCAACGGACATAATTTCAAATCTACCCTATAAAAGGTTGATGAAGCAAGTGAGAGAATGTTACAAATTACGAACATAGTTCATTACAAGAATACAAGCAATAAAGCAATAACATGCAAATTTTCTCAAGCTTTCAAAGATATCTTCAAGCCTAAATTCGAAGGAACTCAATCCAACACATTTAGTGAAGGAAAGATTACTTCACCAGTTGAAGAGAAAATTCTGTTTAAAAAACAAAAGAGGTCTACTCTCCAAGGTTGAAGGATAAGTAGTAATGTTCAAGTTCAAACCAGAGGCTTAAGACTCGTTGGAAGGTTGTGTGATCAAATCCAAGAGTTTGAAGGAGCTTAAGTAGCAAGACAACTGTTTTGTGAAGAAGCTCAGTCTTAGGAGCAGATGGATGTCTGATCGAAGCTGACTCGGATTGTTGACCGCTTTGTAACTAAGATCTTGTTACCTAGTGAATTCCTCGAGGAGTTGGAGAAGAGTGTATTAGAGGAATTACCCCATCCTCGAACCACTCTAAAAATTGCTTGTGTCTTATTTACTTGCATCACTTCTATTTCTTGCATATAATTTTATATCTGCTGCTAAGTTATAATTGTTGAACTAAACTGATAATACCAATTGCTAAAACAAGTGTTGCAAAATAAGTTTAAAATAAAAAGGGTGAAAAGTCTTCCACTGAATAAAAACCAAATCAACTGTTATTCTAAGTGTTAGCTGAAAGCAGATAAGTTATACTATCAACATCCCAGTCGAGTCTATTGAGTGGGTAACTTTTTTGAGTAAGCCAACCTAGCTGTCCTTCGAGGACTAAACTGATTTGTACGTAAAACTCTGAAATATTTAAAAGGACTAAATCAAAAATTTGGTAAAGTTTATTCAACCCCCCGTTCTAAACCTTACTACTCACCTTTTGGGACCTACAAGTGGTATCAGAGTCAGGTTGGTTCATTGAGCCTTACACACTGGTTACTGAACTAGATCTCATTCTTTTTCAAAAAAATCAACACTTGAGTGTTTAAACCTTTCATTTCAAAAGCAAAGTTATTATCATGTAAGCAAACCTAACTCGCCTTTTCATGTTTACTGTGGAAGAGTTTGATGACTGAAAAATTCGTATGCAGGCTCATCTATCAGCCCTGCGCAATGAGATGTGGCTAGTGATTGAGGATGAGCCACTGCAAATTCTAAAGGCCAACACAGCTGTAAGAAGAGCACCTCTTGCTGAAGGAGAGGATGCTGCAGTAGAGCCCATACCTGCTATGGTTGAAAAGCCTCATTGTGAATGGACTAATGAAGATCAAAAGAGATACAATCTTGATAATGTTGCCAAGGACATTCTTTATAAAACCTTGGATAAGGCTATGTTTAATAAAGTCAAATCTTCCAAATCAGCAAAAGAAATTTGGGAAAAACCCACTTTGATTTGTAAAGGATCTGATCAAATCAATGAAAATAAATTAACTGTTGTAGTCCAGAAATTTGAAAATTTTAAAATTATTGCAGGTGAAAGTCCGGAGCAGTTGGATGCCAGATTTACAAAAATCACCAATGAGCTTTTTCACCTGGGAAAGGAGTACGATGACGAGAAGGAGATGTGTATGAAGATCCTAAGGTCTCTCCTAGCTGAGTGGGAAATGAAGGTCATGGCCCTGAGACATTCCATGGATCTTTCCAGAACATCTAACCATGAGCTATTCTCTGATCTCAAAGCATATGAGTTCGAGCTAAGAAGAAAGGAACAAGAGGAGACAGATGTACCCAAGACAGCTGCACTCATGGCTGGTGAAGGAAAGAAGGTTGAGTGAAAGGAGACCATAGAACAAGAGGAGATTGCCCTGATTGTAAAAAAGTTCAATTAAGTTCTTTAATAAGAACTACAAAAGGAACAAGGGTGAATCTTCAAGAAGACACTTCAACCCACCAAAGCAAGGGAGGACAAGCCACCAAGAGAGCTGAATATCAGAGAGCTGATAATCCGAGTACTGATAGAGCTGAATTGCAGAGAGCCAAGAACGTGTGTTGGAATTTCAGGCAACCAGGACACTTCGTTGTTGACTGTCGTTATCCACCAGTCAACAAGTAAAGAAATGAAGAGGATAGAAATGTCTTCAAAGAAGGAAGACAAGAAAAAAGAAAGCCGTGTTGGCTGCTGAGACTGTTGAACCAGCTAAGTGCAAGGAACCAGCAGACTCAGATAGTAATGAAGCAGACTACTCAAATGACACAGATGAAGAGGCTTTAATATGGCTCATGGCCAAAGAACAAGACTCAAAAGAACAAGAAGATGAGGTAAACTCCACCTCATCTCATTCAGATTCTAGTGATAGTGATTGTGACACAAACTCTTCATCACCCATAGATCTTTATGATTCAATTGGTAAAATGATGAAAGATTTTAAGCACATAAAAACCTCTCACACACTATTATATGAGGAAAATATCCAGCTTAAATGCCAAAACTCACAGCTGACCAAAGAGCTGGGTACTCTAAGTCACATAGCTGATGAAAATACTAAGCTGAAGGCTAAAATTGCCAAGATCCAAGCGGACTTAGCTGATACAGAAAAGAAGGAAAATGATCTTAAAAAATGTGATTGCTTCATTCACTAAAGCATCCAAATTATTGGATGAACTTATAATGATTCAAAAAGAAAGTGGTGACAAGATAAGCATTGGATTTAATTCCTTTGTGCAAGCCCAAGTCCCAAGAGTGGTTATGGAAAAAGGATCCTCAAGCAATGGGGGAATCCAAAAATCCAAAGCACCATATGTTGCACCTACACCCACTCAAAAACACAATCACAACCATACCGGCCTTGGATATAAGGGAAAAGGCAAGAAGCCAGTTGAGTATGCTGACATGATAGCTGAAACCAAATTTAGAAAGGTCCATCAGCAGACTCCAAATAGGAAATACTCTGTGAAATCTAAACAGAGCTACCAGAAGCCCCAGAGACATCAACAAAGAAAATCATATGATGGGAATAGTAGAAATTGTCCAAGCCAAGCTGATTGGAATAACCAAGTGAGATATCAGCCAAGACCTATGGGATACAAGACAAAGTGGCAAAGACCTCAACCTCATCATAGGTCATTCCAAAGCAAAAGGGCTATTATCAGCACACATATGCACCCAGACACAAAACCCAACAAGCACAGAAATTCCACTATTACCACATGAAAGCAAATGCTCGAACAAACACACATGCATACAGACAAAAGAGACAGTTGTATGATCCTAAAACCCTAAGCAATTTGCTAATGTGCATTATGATTATGGAACTAATAGGTGAAAAGCTCTTAGAGTCAGATCATCTGGCTATAGGTTGGTTGGAACACCTTATAACACTGATCCTTCAGGACCCAGACAAGTATGGGTACCTAGAAACTAATTTCCTTGACTGCAGGTTTAGGGAATAGCTCAATGCCATGGAACCTGGTACATGGATAGTGGTTGTTCCAGACATATAATAGGAAACAAAAGAAATCTGTCAAAATTAAGGGAATCAAAGATGCAAAAGTCATGTTTGGAGGAAATGGAGCTCCAGGGGAAATGAAAAGCACATGATCCATAAAGAAAAATGGATTGGAGATCACAGATGTTGCATATGTTGAAGGCCTCAACTTCAATCGCTAAGCATCGCCCAACTCGTGACAAAGGCTCCAATGTGGGATTCAACATAAGAGTTTGCCAAATCCTCCCTATAGATAAATTCCTATCTTCGGTAAGACCACCCATGAGGGTTCATCAACTCATTTCTCGATTGGTCACAAAAATACAATTTGGATCTAAAGAGGTGAAAACAAATGAAATAATGCTTCGGGCTTAGGAAAAGGAACGTGCTAAAAAGATATCGTGCTTCAACTTTGCTCATTTATTAAACACTCTTCGATGGTAAGAACATGTATGTGAGTGGATTGATTTTGTCAAGCGGCGGTACATCAAGCAAACTAATAGCAAAGAATATCAGTGAAAAAAGAAAAAGAGAGGACCGTAGATGGAAAGCGCTTCTAAAGCGATCCATTGAATGAAAGGAATCTCCATATCGTGGATGGCAAGGATCTTTGAAACAAATGAAATCAAGTTGTAAGACCATGTATGGGCATAAGAAATCACGCAAAGTCATCTAAAGAACTTCAAGACAATCAACAAGAACTTGCAAGGAGTCATCTTGTGGAAGGATTATTCTGTGGAAAATTGTCCGACTCAAGATACAAGAAAGCTAAAAAGCATTTGTGATGCATGCCAAATGCCGTCTTGATGGGAAAGCAAATTAAATCATCCTTCAAGGACAAACCAAGTGCTTCTTCAACAAGGATATCGCATCTATTGCATATGGATTTATTTGGTCCTGTTGAACCAGAAGAAGCATTAGTGGAATCTTGCATCTATTGCATATGGATTTATTTTAGTCTGTTCAAGCATTAGTGGAAAGAAATACACCTTAGTGGTGGTGGATGATTATTCAAGATATACATGGACTATCTTCATGTGTAAAAAGAAGAAAACCTTGCAGAGACTGCCTCAGCTGATGAGAAGTGTTCAAAATGAAAAGAGTCAAACCATTATAAAGATAAGGTCTGACAGGGGAACCGAGTTTGTTAATGGGATTATAATTCAGTATTGTGTTGAAAATGGTATTGCTCATGAATTGTCAGTTGCAAGAACTCCACAGCAGAATGGAGTAGCTAAAAGAAGGTGTTGGGAAATTAATTTTTAGATTTTGATGAATGCCATGAAAAACTTAGAATAGAAAGTTGGCACCCCATTTTTCTTGTAATCTGCATTGTAATAGATAGGGCTGGTCGAGTTGAGTTAAGTCAGCTATGCCTGAACATGCAAGAAGTCAACTGAAGACTAGAAGGAAGACTCCGCTGTGAGGTAGCTAAGTGTAGCAAGGAAGAAAAGACAGGAACTCGACTGAAGATGCAGCTGAGATGCAGCTGAGTAAAGTGTCAGTCAAGTCAACTCAAGATAGCCAACTCTCAAGTTGATGTGACAGATGAGTCATCCAATGATTGGAAGCTGACTCGAAGCCATCTGGGGAAGTTAAGGAAATGCAGTCAAGTCGAGACAACTGAAAGAGATCCGTTGCACATAAGTCAAGAAAATTACTTAAACAAGTAATACTCCCATACTGCCTTTCTCAAAGTGCTCAGTCCCAGAAGTGTGCAAAAGGAATAAACCAACGGGAAGCACTGCACCTATGTCAGAAATCTGAAAAGCTGAAGACTCATTCAATACGAGGAAATGTAAATTCCAAGGACTGCAACAAGACAAGCCAACGACCACAAGCGTCTTTTGAAAATTAACCTATCTCTTCAACGGGCAAATTTTCAAAAGAACACTATAAAAGGTTGAGGAATCACCTTGAGAAAAGGTTACCTTGTTACCTGAAACTTTCAAGCTATCATTCGAGCTGTAACCTACTGAAATAGTCTCAAGTCATTCAAGCTCAATCCTCAAGCCTACATTACGAAGGAAATCAATCTAACACTCACCTGTGAAGGAAAGACGACTTCAATCAGTTGAAGAGGAAATATTTAAAGAATCAAAGGGTCTACATTCCACGGAGGATTGTAGAAAGGTTCAAGGTCGAACCAATCTCAAGTTTATGGAGGGCTTCTTGATCAAATCCAAGAAGCTTGAGCAAGTGGGCTGTAGTAGCAAGGCAGCTGCCCTGTGAAGAAGCTGAGTCGAACGAGAAGCCAGCTGTGTGACCAAGGCATCTCCAGACTGAGTCCCAAAGGATCAAGTCAGTTGTGTGATCAAGACTTGCATCTGGACTGATAACCACTTTGTACATTGATCAATACTTAGTGGATTCCTCCAGGAGTTGGAGAAGAGAGGAGTAGAAGAATTACCCCGTCTTCGAACCTCTATAAAAATTTATCGTGTTATTTACACTTCAGCACTTTAATTACTGCATATTATTTTGATATCTGCTGATAAATTTGCTGTCCATCTAATAATTAACAAAGTGCTATAATCAAGTATTAAAACAAACTTAAACCAAAATTCGAGGGTGTTAAGGCTTCCGCTGAAAACATATCAAAGTCGAGTTAAGTTTTAGTCAAAACAACTGAGTTATTCTATCAACAAAGCTCGATCGAAAGTCATTTGAGTGGCTAACTCACGATCAACTAACTTAGCTATCCATCAAGGACTTAGCTGTGAAGTATTAACTCTGAACGTCTTAAAAGGACTAAATCGAAAAGTTGGTAAGGTTTATTCAACACCCCCTTCTAAACCTTACACTCACACCCCTTGGGACCTACAAGTGGTATCAGAGCGGTTGGTTCATTGAGCCTTCCGCACTGGTTACTGAACTAGATCTCCAATCTTTCAAAGCTTGCTTTAGCACTTGATCTTTCAAAACTCTTTTATTCAGCAAAGTTATTATCATGGAAGCAAATTTGACACGCATCCCTATGTTCACAATTGAGGAATTTGATGATTGGAAAATTCGTATGCAGGATCATCTATCAGCATTACACGATGAAATGTGGCTGGTAATAGAAGATGGGCCACTGTAAATTTTAAAAGTGAACACAGCTGCAAGGAGGGCTGCTGCCTGCTGCAGCTAAAGGAGAAGAGGATGTTGCTTCCAGACCAGCTATGGTTGAAAAACCAAGAGCTGAATGGACAAATGATGACAGAAAAAGATACAACTTGGACAACGTGACCAAGGACATTCCTTAGAAAACTCTGGACAAAGCCATCTTCAACAAAGTCAAATCATGCAAGACTGCAAAAGAAATCTGGGATAAGCTAACTTTGATTTGTGAAGGCTCTGAGCAAATCAAGGAAAATAAGCTATCTGTTACTGTACAAAAATTTGAAAACTTTAAGATGCTTGCAGGAGAAACCTTGGATCAGCTGGATGCTAGATTCACTGAAATTACCAATGAACTGTCAGCACTCGGGAAAGAATATACACAGAAAGAGATGTGTATGAAAATTCTAAGAAGTCTCCCAGCTGAGTGGGAAATGAAAGTCATGGCCTTGAGACATTCCATGGATCTATCAAAAACATCCAACCATGAGTTATTCTCAGATCTCAAAGCCAATGAATTTGAGCTGAGAAGAAAAAATCAAGAAGAGACAAGTGTGCCCAAAACAATTTGCTCTAATAGTCAAGGATGGGAAGAGAGCTGAAGTCCAAGAATTCATTGACCAAGAAGAGATTGCCCTGATGGTTAAAAGGTTCAACAAATTCTTCAACAAGAACTACAAAAGAGGCAAAGGTGAATCTTCCATAAGACACTCAGCTCCCTCCAAGTCAAGGGAAGATAGGCCACCCAAGAGAGCAGAGCATCAAAAGATCGAATACCAAAGAACTGACAATCCAAGAATGGAAAGAGCTGATCAAAAAGTTGAGAGTCGATGCTGGAACTGCAGGAAACCCGGTCATTATGCCATTGATTGCCCATATCCTGTAGTGAACAAATACAAGAATGAAGAGGAAAAAAAAGTCTTCAGAGAAAGAAGACAAGAAAAGAAAAAGGCAATGTTAGCTGCAGAGACTGCTGAGACAGCCAAGTCAAAAGACACAGCAGACTCGGAGAGTAGTAAAGCTGACTACTCAAGTGACTCTGAAGAAGAAGCCTTGATCTGTCTAGTGGCCAAAGAACAAGACCAACCTGACCAAGAAGATGAGGTACACTCTAACTCATCACACTCAGATTCCAGTGATAGTGATTGTGACACACACACTTCATCACCCACTGATCTCTATGATTCATTAGGCAAGATGATGAAAGACTTTGATCACATTAAATCCTCACACACACTACTAAATGAGGAAAACAGCCTGCTCAAAAGCCAAAACTCACAGCTGACTAAGGAGCTGAGTACTCTGAGTCACATAGCTGATGAGAATAAAGAGCTAAAAGCTGAAAATGCTAAGTTAATAGCAGAGATAGCTGCCACAGAAAAGAGGGAAAATGACCTCAAAAATGTGATTGCCTCATTCACTAAGGCATCGAAATCTTTGGATGATCTCATTATGAGCCAAACCGAATGTGGAGATAAGACAGGCTTAGGATTTAATTCCTCTATGCCAAGTCAAGTTCCAAAAGTGATTTTGGAAAAAGGATCTTCAAGTAATGAAGCATCTCAAAAATCGAAAACTCCAAATGGTGCACACACATTCATTCCAAAGCACAATCACAACCAAACTGGCCTTGGTTATAAAGGAAAAAGAAAACAGCCAGTTGAGTATGATGAGAGGACAGCTGAGAAGAAATCCAGCCGAGTTCCTCAGCAAACTCCAAATAGGAAGTACTCTGTAAAGAAGAAACAGAGCTACCAAAAGCCCCATAAATTCTATAAAAGGAACACATATGATGGGAATGGTAGAAATTATCCAAGCCAAGCTGATTGGAATAATGTGAACTATCAGCAAAGACCTATGGAATACATGTCTAGATGGCAAAGGCCATTCCAAAGGCAAAAGAGCTGTCCTCAGCACACATATGCACCCAAACACTACACACAGAGGTATCACAACTACCCAAGGAAGACAATTGCTAAAACACATACACAGGCATGCAGACAAAAGAGACAGTTGTATGAACCTAAACCCCCAAGCAATTTGCCAAAGTTAATTATGATTATGGCACTGATAGATGGCAACCTCTTAAAGTCAAATCATTTGGCTATAGGTTGGTTGGATCATCTTACAATACTAACCCCTCAGGACCCAGGCAAGTATGGGTACCTAAAACCTAATTTTGATTGATTGGTTCAATGAGCGGTGAGTGCCAAGGAACCTGGTACATGGATAATGGCTGCTCCAGACACATGACAAGAAACAAGAAAAATCTATCAAAATTCAAGGAAGTTAGAGGTGGAAAAGTTATATTTGGAGGGAATGAAGCTCCAGGAGAAATAAGAGGCATTGGATCCATCAAGAAAAATGGATTAGAAATTACAGATGTTGCATATGTTGAAGGCCTCAAGTTCAACTTACTAAGCATAAGTCAACTCTGTGACAAGGGCTATAATGTTGGATTCAATATGGGAGTGTGCCAAATTAAGAACACTGAGTCTAATGAAGTAGTGCTACAAGGATGCAGACAAAAGAACATGTATGTGGTGGATTGGTCAACTTCAACACCAAGCACTTGTCTACTATCAAAGAGCCCAGCCGAATCAAGTTGGTTGTGGCACAAGAAGCTGAGTCACCTGAATTTCAAAACTATTAACAAACTTGCAAGAAGTAATCTTGTAGAGGGACTTCCGGACTCGATATACAAGAATGAGAGTGTATGTGATGCATGCCGATGGGAAAGCAGATCAAATCATCATTCAAATCATCATTCAAAAGAAAAAGACATATGGTCCATCTTCAACAAGAAAGAAAATATAGATGATTACTCAAGATATACATGGACAATTTTCATGTGATGAAAAAGAAACCTTGCGAAGCTACCACGGTGATGAAAAGAATTCAAAATGAGAAGAGTCAAACCATCATCAAGATTAGATATCAGAGGAACCGAGTTTGTCAATGGAATAATAACTCAGTATTGTATTGAAAATGGTATTGCTCATGAACTATCTGCAGCAAAGGACTCCATGTGAGAATGGAGTTGCGAGAAAGAAGGAACATAACTCTCAAAGAAGCAACAAAGACCAAGTTAGTCAAGGCATGGTCGCCTAAGAGATTTTGGGCTGAAGCAATAAACGCAACATGCTATACTCAAAATAGATGCATGATAAACAAACAGCTGACAAAGACTCCCTATGAGATTTGGACAAGGAGAAGGCCAAATGTTGCATATTTTAAAATATTTGGATGCAAATGCTTCATTCATAACAATGGCAAAAATAATTTAAAGGCTTTTGATGCTAAAGCTGATGAAGGTATCTTCTTAGGATGCTCAGCTGAAAGCAAAGCCTACAGAGTACTCAACAAGAGGACAATGGTTACAGAAGAGTCCTTCCATGTGGTGTTTGATGAGCCCAATATAAATGGAGAAGACATTGAGATAAGCCGAATCAGCCAACCATGTAGAAGAGTCCCTATGTTGAAGCTGAAGCTGGAATTATAAACCCAGATGAAGATGAGATAGCTGAGTCTCAAAGACAGCTGGAAAATCTGCAGCTAAGTGATGATGAGAGAGCTGATCAAAATAACACACCGCAAAGACGATCGAATCCAGCTAACTTACTCCAACCTGATGTAAGATGGCTGAGAGACCATCCACCAGAACTAATCATTGGAGATGTAAGAGAAGGTATAAAAACCAGATCCAGAGCTCAACAAGAAGCAATGTTCACTTGCTTTATCTCACAAATAGAGCCAAAAGATGTGTCACAAGCATTGGATGACACACATTGGATTCAAGCCATGCAAGAAGAGTTGAATCAGTTTGAAAGAAACAAAGTGTGGGAATTGGTTCAAAGACCTACCCATCAAAATGTCATTGGCACTAAATGGGTGTTCAGAAACAAGATGAATGAGGAAGGTTCTGTGGTAAGAAACAAAGCAAGATTGGTAGCCAAAGGGTATTGCCAAGAAGAAGGAATAGATTTTGATGAAACTTTTGCTCCTGTGGCAAGATTGGAAGCCATAAGGATGTTTCTTGCCTATGCTGCTCACAAGAACTTCATTGTATATCAAATGGATGTAAGGAGTGCATTCCTTAATGGGTTATTGGAAAAAGAAGTGTATGTTGAACAACCTCCAGGATTTGAGCAGAAGACTCTTGGAGATAAAGTATACAAACTCAAGAAAGCTTTATATGGATTGAAACAGGCACAAAAAACATGGTATGATACATTATCACAATTCCGGACTGAGAACGGATTCACCAAAGGCAAAGTGGATAGAACACTCTTCAGAATTCAAGATGGGAAGAGTATACTGCGTGTTCAAATATATGTGGATGATATTATCTTTGGATCCACAAACAAAGAGCTGTGTGATAAATTCTCAAATCTCATGCAAAACAAATTTGAAATGAGCATGATGGGAGAGCTGACATTCTTCCTTGGACTCCAAGTAAAACAACTGAAGGATGGAACATTCATAAGTCAGACAAAATACACCAGAGATTTGATGAAGAAATTTGGTATGGAAGAGAAGTCTTCTCGTGAAAATACCAATGAATACATCGATCAAAATGGATATGGATGCAGATGGCAAGCCGTGGATCAAACAAGATCTGAGCACTTATTGGATCATTGCTCTATCTCACAAAGTAGGCGGACATCACCTTTCTTTGTAGGTGTTTTGTGCAAGATTTCAATCGCTCCAAAAGAAAGCCACATGATGCAGCCTAAGAGAATCTTGAGATATCTGAAAGGAAGTCAAGAAGTTGTCTTATGGTATCCAAAGGAAGGTGGATTCAAACTAATTGGTTATTCAGACTCTGACTATGCTGGATGTAGAGTTGATAGGAAAAGTACCTCAGGTACATGTCAAATGCTTGGAAATAGATTAATTTCCTGGTTTAGCAAGAAGAAAAATTCTATAGCCACCTCCACAGCTGAAGCAGAATACATAGCTGTGGGCAGCTGTTGTGCCCAAGTCTTATGGATGAGACAGCAGCTGAGAGACTATGAAGTTGAAGAAAAGGAAATTCCAATTATGTGTGATAACACAAGTGCTATTGCAATCACTCAGAATCTGCTGCACTCAAGAACAAAGCACATTGATGTCAGATATCACTTCATAAGAGATCATGTAGAAAGGAAGGACATCACCTTGGAATATATCTCAACTGATAAGCAGTTAACTGATATATTCACAAAACCATTATGTGAATCAAGATTTGAAGAACTCAAACATGAATTAGGGTTAATTGAGCTGAGTTGACACTCAGAAGACTCAAAGAAAAGAGATGGAACACGAAAAAGAGCTGAATTCCTGAATCAACTAAGTGAATAAGCCGTATCAGAGAATCAGCTGCATCGAGTTAGCTGACAGCTGAGTACCTATGTGAAAAGAAAGAAGAGTTGAATCAACTAAGGAGTAAGCTGAAACATTTATGAGCAAAATGACAAAAACGCGGTCGTTTTTACTAAGCGGGAATGTTTTTAAGAATGACGTCAGCATAATTATGACGTGTACAGTCAAAAGCTGCACACCAAGCTTATGATTGGATATAAATGCTGCCGCATTAAATGCGAGAAATTAAATGTTAATCGGCGTGCAAAATCTGAGCCGTTGATCTTGATCAAATTTCAAAAACCACGCGCACGTCCTTTCATAACCCATACATATACCATTTCGTCCGATTTTCTCTCACTTTACCAAAACTGTTCATCTCTCTCAAAAGCAAAGAAAGCATTTTCACTCTCGAAACCCTACAAATCCTCAAGGCTTATTTTCAGAGTTTCATTTGGTAAATCTTCGAGAAATGGCATCTACTTATGACTTCGTCAAGTTGGGAAAGCAAATCCACACGGGATCTACTGTGGATTTCGAAGGCATGATCAAACAGGGGTCAGACGAAACCCTTGTGAAGAAAATAGCAGAGAAGTTGGAAAAATCAGATCAAACCCTTTTTGTCGATGGAGTTTCAGATGACCCACGTGGAGGAGGTCGCACAGTTCTATGTGAACATTGAAGTTCACGATGAGGGCATCAATTGCTCTGTTCACGGGAAAGATTTCACCATCACTGCCAAGGATCTGGCAGAACACTGTTTGTTGCCGGCGGAAGGAGTGCCGGAGATTTATGAAGTGATGTTACCCTGGCCGCTGCTTGGAAGGAAGTAGCCAAGCTGCCCCGATCTTTGCAAAGGTTGTCTACGGTGATAAGATAAGAAGTTTGAAGGAGGATTACCACAAGTCGTTAGACATTGTTGACAAATGCATAGATATCAAGTTTGGAAGCTTTAATCATTTTGTCCAAAACAAGTTGATCATGATGGCTGCGATCATGGAGGAGAAGAAGGTGAACTGGTCTGAGTTTGTATACAGCAGACTCTGCCAGAATATTGGGAATAAATCCTTCAAGGAGGATGGTTCGTTTGGAGGATCTTTGGGATATGGCCTGGTGATTGGCGGATGATGGAAGTGAAGGGAGTCACTCTTCGACATGGAAAGGCGTTCCATGTAAACAAGAAAATGTTACGATCGAACCTTTCAGGAGCACAGAAGAGAGCATATACCAAGAGGGCTGATACGAGTGAGGGAGAATCGGTGGCCCTAAAAAACATTTGTCTCCTCCTCTTCCCTGAAGAAGACTGACCCCTCTACAAAGTGCAAAGAAGACTGCCCCCGCAAAGAAAGAAAAAGAAATCCACACTGCCCCTCGCAGCCGAAGTCACCCGCCCCACAGCCGCAGATGGAGAAGGACTCCCAAATGCCTTGTTCGATTATTAAGAAAAGGAGGACTGATAAGCCGAGAAGGCTAGTTCCTCGAAAAAAAAGACAATAAAGACGGCCCCGCCGAGACTCGGAGAAAGCGCATCCGAACAGTAAATTCCTCCGGTAAGGACCAAAAGGAGAAGACTCTTCAAGCGGTTAGAACTTGAGAAAAAAGCGGTATCCGCCACTCACCGAACAGATCAAGGAAACAATCGGGAGAAGTAGAGTCTCGAAATTATAGATGAATCGCAAGCCGTCAATGAGAAGCGATCAACAGAGGCAAGTCGAAGATACCTGGAGAGACAACCAAGAGCAAGGAGTGAGACAAGCAGACTCTCCTGGCCGACGGACTATATCTCCACCGTCCCGATGATCTTTCTTTGAAGGAGTTGCGCAACAGAGTATGTTGCCTTCTATTCACGAAAAAGAAGGACATCAAGGAGATGATGATAAAGAAGATGATGATTTGATGATCCTATCCCCACCATATCCGGACATCCAAAATTATGCATGCGAGAATGGAGGAAGTGGAAGCCGAGTCGATCCAGGGAATAGTTCCAAAGACCGAGTTTATTGAAGAAGAAGAAGAAGCTGTTGAATTTTCTCGGATTGACCACGCGTGGTCCAAGCACCGGATGAAGAAAATCGCACGGATATCTTTCAGATCTTCAAAGACAAAGAGAAGCGAGATCGGCCGAGGAAGTTGAAGCTCGTGAGAAGGCCAAACATTTGTCCCCTCATCGAACCACCGATCATACACATCCTCATCTTGACATCCTCTCGAGAGTGATGAGGATCCGGACCCCGATCCTTCTGAGAAGATTTGGAAATGCAGCAAGCCATGCGGGAATCTAGGGTCCTACATGAGCAATGGTTAATGGAAGGACCAGGGGAATCTTCCAAATCATAGCTGGAGATTGACCCAATGGGAGTGGTGCAGCGAATTGCAACTGTTGTTGCTGCCACCACTTCCCCTGCTCACTCGGATGAAGGCATTAAGGGAACTGGCAATAAAACTGGGAACTTGGGGACCCCAGTAAAGCCAACCCCTAATGAAGGTGTCTTACCACCTGCCCCAACAGCTTAATACTCAAAGGGAACAACCGGGAGTCTGGAGACGAGTGACCCCAATCCAAGTCACTCGGTGGTGTCTTGAGGGGGAAACTCCTCCTCGCAGCCTGCTAGGTCGGAGAATGTTGCACCTAACTCCACAACGAATCTTGGAGGTGAAGTGGAGAAGGAAAAACAAATGGATACACAAAGAAATTATCACTAACGAGGCTCAGGCGAGTTGAGACTGTCTCACCAAGTGCCAACCGCTTTGAAAGCCAATGACGCCAGCTGTTGTTGAGGCAAAGAGAGGCACGGGGAGGGATCTCGCCGCCCGGGAGTTAACACTGGGCGATGAAAGTGCAATCCATGGAGTTGAGACTAGTGGATGCCACCAAGACCATAAGGCGAGTTGAGTCTATCGAAAGGATTGTCCAAGGCCTCGCTGCAGTTGAGATAACGGGGAGGAAGTGAAGGCCAACGGGAGGTTGAGACTTCCGGGGGTAAAGAGACGGAAGCACGAACATCCCTCCTACTATCATTGATCCATCCGAAAAGGAGATAAGTGCTCTTCCCACTCGCCGATCCAAAAGACTCGGCTAAGGATGTCTCACAAGCACGAGTAAGTCCAATCTAAAGGCTACTCGCCAAACCTTCAACTTTGATGATGAGCCACCCATGCAAGTCTCATCATCGTCCGATGACGCTTCTGATATGGCCGAGGACCAGTCAACTCATATGGGAAAACCAAGTTGAGACCAACGAAGTGTTAAGGCAGTGAGGCTCGGCCAGTGGTCAACTCCACAAGACCCACAGTGAAACATAGTCAATCGCAGCTCCCAAGCT
Source organism: Rehmannia glutinosa (assembly GCA_016081115.2). Lineage (NCBI taxonomy): Eukaryota > Viridiplantae > Streptophyta > Magnoliopsida > Lamiales > Orobanchaceae > Rehmannia > Rehmannia glutinosa. Next base: position 59,315,658 of record CM071926.1, on the reverse strand, counting down.
GCAAAGAAGATCGACTCCACCGGGCACATCACGGGCACAAGTTACCATTGAGCAGATTCCCGTTGCCCGTGATGATCCGTTTGAAGAATCGTTCCCCTTTTCTCTGGAGCTACGACCTTCTTGAAGAATCGGCTAGAGATCAAAAATGTTTCCATAAACCCGATCCCGTTATTCCAATGAGATACCATCGTCCCAAGCAGACTTTGACTTTGACGTGGCTTGGCCGCCTTGGTGAGACAGTATGCGGTGAGGTTTGAGAAGTTTTCAAGGCCATATTTGCGAGAGATAGAGAAGATGGAAAGGCACCAGGCCTCACCGACATGAGATCGATAACCGAGACACTAATCTTATTGCCGTCTGCGAGGAATAATTGTCGATCGGGAATGGTGGCAACAACAATGAGACAATGCGCGTAGAACAAGTTCGATACTTGTAACATTGTTCAATAAATTGCAAGTGGCGGGCTAAGAATGCCGATATGAAGAGAAGGCGCAAGAAAACATCGATCGAATGCATGAATCTCACAACACGAGATGCATCTGCTGCGTGAATTTCATAAGAAAGAGCTTCACGTGCGTAGAGGAGAACATGGAGAAGAAATTCAGCCTCCTCATGGCTGAAATGAAGCTGGTGGCAATCGAATCCAACGCCACCCGCTCCGAATTTCGTGCGGCATACTCCTGCAGATTCGAAAGCATAACTCGGCTATCACCGCTTAGACTTCATGATTGTCGGCTTGTTTCAGGGGTTCCTATCTCCTTTGATGATGCCAAAAAGGGGATGAGGAATACCTAAAAGCGTTGAAAGGTTCTAAAGCGAGAAGAAGGACGATTGTGAAGGAGAAGAACAACCAAGAAGCGAGAAGAGAGAAGTAGGGAAAATCATTGTTTGGGGAAGGTTCAAAAGATATGACCCCGATGATTGCTAAAACCCCCAACAAGGACTTGTCACGGTGATATTATCCGCAAACTCCTAGTGACTCGCGCTCCAACACTCGCAGCACCCATACCCGAAAAGCGAAAAATAGTAGAAGCGAGGGATGGAGGAGGTGTAAGGAAAGATGGATGCCCGAGTGATGGATATACTAAAACAATATGGAGACATTCCGGCAGGAAGAGACACTGATGTCGTTTAAGACGTCAGAACCGAGCCAAGATCTGTTGATGAATTCAAGACGCTCGCATCCGAGGGTTACTTCGTAAATATGTCCATGGCCCAAGCCTGGGATTTGTATTGGGAAAAAGGCCTCAAGCTATGTGAAGAAGCTGACAGCAAGAGACATCGCGATCCTCTGCTGGTCACTGTTTAGGAAAAACAAGGCCCCAAGACAATACACGCCCAGGCAGGAGGAGGAAGAAGCGATGGAGGAGGAAGAAGTTTGAGACCAGACCTCGCCAAAAACATTGAATATATAGATCCTAGGTAAGAAAGGAGGGATCTATTGGGCGGGTTCAACGAAGTAGCCAACCCGCAAATGGCCAAGAACATTGCTGAGTATGTAAAGAGAATTGAAGAAGAAAATAGAAAACAAACTCAGTTGTGGGAAGAGAGACAAGAAAAAAAAGAAAAGATGAAGCTGCCAGAAAGGCTTATGAGAAAAAGAAAGCAGCTGAAGAAGAGAAGAAAAGAAAAAGGTCAGAAGATGATAGAGCCGAAGAAGAAGAAAGAAGGAGGCAGCGAAGGAGATGAAGTGTTGTTGTCCACCCCTTCATGTATTTTACTATGAAAATGCATTTGTATGTAAGTCTTCTGTACATTGAATAAAATTGTATAAATTCTATACTTGCGTAGATATAGAATAGCATGAGTACTTTAAGCTCGATTACACTTTAACACTTTGTAAACAGCTGTGTAAAGAACAAGAATGTTATGATCAATAAAAGATTGATTCTACGCATACATTCTGTGATTCTACATTGTCTGTACGTATCTTTGCTATTTAATTGCTGAATGCATGTTTTAAGTTTTGGCATCATCAAAAAGGGGGAAATTGTTGGGAAATTAATTTTTAGATTTTGATGAATGCCATGAAAACTTAGAATATAAAGTTGGCACCCCATTTTTCTTGTAATTTGCATTGTAATAGATAGGGCTGGTCGAGCTGAGTTAAGTCAGCTATGCCTGAACATGCAAGAAGTCAACTGGAGACTATAAGGAAGACTCCGCTGTGAGGCAGCTAAGTGTAGCAAGGAAGAAAAGACAGGAACTCGACTGAAGATGCAGCTGAGTAAAGTGTGGGTCAAGTCAACTCAAGATAGCCAAGTCTCAAGTTGATGTGACAGATGAGTCATCCAATGATTGGAAGCTGACTCGAAGCCATCTGGGGAAGTTAAGGAAATGCAGTCAAGTCGAGACAACTGAAAGAGATCCGTTGCACATAAGTCAAGAAAATTACTTAAACAAGTAATACTCCCATACTGCCTTTCTCAAAGTGCTCAGTCCCAGAAGCGTGCAAAAGGAATAAACCAATGGGAAGCACTACACCGTGTCGAACTACGAAAAAGTCAAGACTCATTCAATACGAGGAATTGTCAATTCCAAGGACTGCAACAAGACAAGCCAACGACCACAAGTGTCTTTTGAAAATTAACCTATCTCTTCAACGGGCAAATTTTCAAAAGAACACTATAAAAGGCTGAGGAATCACCTTGAGAAAAGGTTACCTTGTTACCTGAAACTTTCAAGCTATCATTCGAGCTGTAACCTCATCGAAATAGTCTCAAGTCATTCAAGATCAATCCTCAAGCCTACATTACGAAGGAAATCAATCTAACACTCACCGTGAAGGAAAGACGACTTCAATCAGTTGAAGAGGAAACATTTAAAGAATCAAGGGGTCTACATTCCACGGAGGATTGTAGAAAGGTTCACGGTCGAACCAGTCTCAAGTTTTTGGAGGGCTTCGTGATCAAATCTAAGAAGCTTGAGCAAGTGGGTTTGTAGTAGCAAGGCCGCCTGTGAAGAAGCCGAGTCGAACGAGAAGCCGGTGTGTGACCAAGGCATCTCCAGACTGAGTCCCAAAGGATCAAGGCAGCTGTGTGATCAAGACTTGCATCTGGACTGATAACCACTTTGTACATTGATCAATACTTAGTGGATTCCTCCAGGAGTTGGAGAAAGAGAGGAGTAGAAGAATTACCCATCTTGAACCTCTATAAAAATTTATCATGTTATTTACATTCCAACACTTTAATCGTGCATATTATTTTGATATCTCACGATAAATTTGTTGTCCATCGATAATTAACAAAGTGCTATAATCAAGTATTAAAACAAACTTAAACCAAAATTCAAGGGTGTTAAGTCTTCCTTTGAAAACATATCACGGTCAAGTTAAGTTTTAGTCAAAACAACGAGTTATTCTATCAACAGCTCGTCGAAGTGCGTTGAGTGGCTAACTCTCACGATCAACTAACTTAGATGTCCATCAAGGACTTAGCTATGAAGTATTAACTCGAATGTCTTAAAAGGACAAAATCGAAAAATTGGTAAGGTTTATTCACCCCCTTATAAACCTTACACTCACACCCCTTGGGACCTACAAAAGGAACAAAACTATCAAGGAAGTCGCAATGACAATGTTAGTGAATTTGGATTGCCTAAGAGATTTTGGGCTGAAGCTATCAACACTGCTTGTTACACTCAGAATAGGTGTATGATTAACAGACAATTATCCAAAACTCCCTATGAAATTTAGATAGGGAGAAAGCTAAATGTTGGATATTTTAAGATCTTTGGATGTAAGTGCTTCATCTACAACAATGGCAAGGACAACCTAAAAGCTTTTGATGCTAAAGCTGATGAAGGTATCTTTTTGGGATATTCACCTGAGAGTAAAGCTTATAGAGTGCCGAATAAGAGGAATATGGTCACAGAAGAGTCTATCCATGTGGTTTTTGACGAACCTAATGTGAATGGAGAAGACATAGATGAGTTAGCTGAGAAAAAGAATCAGCCAACTATGCAAAAGAGTCCCTATGCTGAAGCAGATGTAAGAGCACCCAACCCTGATGAAGATGAGAGAGCTGAATCTCAAAGACAGCTAGAAGATCTGTAGTTGAATGATGATGAAGAAGTTGTTCAAGACAACTTAGCTGCAGGATGGCTGAATCCAATAGACTTACTCCAACCAGATGTGAGATGGTTGAGAGACCATCCACCTGAGTTAGTTATTGGAAATGTCAGAGATGGAGTAAGAACCAGATCCAGAGCCCAACATGAAGCTATGTTTACTTGTTTCTTATATATCCCAGATAGAGCCCAAAGATGTGTCTCAAGCATTGGATGACACACATTGGATTCGAGCTATGCAGGAAGAGCTGAATCAGTTTGAAAGGAACAAAGTTTGGGAATTGTTTCAAAGGCCTACCCACCAAAATGTTATTGGTACTATGTGGGTATTTAGAAATAATATGAATGAGGAAGGATCTGTTGTAAGGAATAAAGCAAGACTAGTAGCCAAAGGGTATTGCCAAGAGAAAGGTATAGATTTTGATGAAACCTTTGCTCATGTTGTTAGATTGGAAGCAATAAGGATGCTTATTGCTTATGTTGCTCATAAGAACTTCACTATGTATCAAATGGATGTGAAGAGTGCAAATGGAATGTTGGAAGAAGAAGTCTATGTGGAACAACCTCCAGGTTTTGAGCAGAAAACTATTGGAGATAAAGACTACAAGCTCAAGAAAAACTTGTATGGACTGAAACAAGCACCCAGAGCCTGGTATGACACATTGTCCCAGTTTCTTACTGACAATGGATTCACCAAAGGCAAGGTTGATAGAACACTCTTGAGAATTCAAGATGGAGAGGGTATATTGCTTGTTCAAATCTATGTGGATGACATCATATTTGGATCCACAAATAAAGAGCTATGTGACAAGTTTCAAACCCCATGCAAGAGAAGTTTGAAATGAGTTTAATGGGAGAGATGACTTTCTTCCTAGGTCTTCAAGTCAAGCAATTGAAGGATGGAACCTTTATAAGTCAAACCAAGTATATCAGAGATTTAATGATGAAATTTGGTATGGAAGAGAAGTCATCAGTGAAGATTCCCATGAATACATCAATCAAGATGGATATGGATGCGACGGCAAAGTTGTAGATCAAACCGGATATAGAGCTCTTATTGGATCATTGCTCTATTTAACATCAAGTAGGCCGGACATCACCTTTACTATAGGTGTATGCGCTAGATTCCAATCTACACCAAAAGGGAGTCATATGATCTGACGCCAAGAGAATCCTAAGGTATTTGAAAGGATGCCGAGAAGTTGGCCTATGTTATCCAAAAGATGGAGGATTCAAGCTAGTTGGTTACTCAGACTCAGACTATGTTGGATGTAGAGTGGACAGGAAAAGTACATCTGGTACTTGTCAAATGCTTGAAAACATGTTAGTTTCTTGGTTCAGCAATAAACAAAATTCAATAGCTACATCCACAGATGAAGCAGAGTACATAGCTGTAGGCAGCAGTTGTGCCCATGTTCTATGGATGAGGCAACAAAGCGAGAGATTATGATATAGAAGAAAAGGAGATTCCAATTAGGTGTGATAACACAAGTGCTATTGCAATTACTCAAAATCCTGTATTGCATTCAAGAACTAAGCACATTGATGCCAAATATCATTTTATAAGAGATCATGTTGAAAAGAAAGACATCACCTTGTAATATATCTCAACTGATAAGCAGTTAGCTGACATATTCACTAAGCCATTATGTGAATCAATATGTGAAGAGCTTAAGAATGAGCTAGGTTTAATTGAGCCGAGTTAGGAGACTCAGAAGAGTCAATCAGCAGAGCCAAAGAAGAGTGAAATGAAAATCAACAAAGTTTTATTTTCTAGCCGAGTGAAGCGATCAAGACGGATAATCAACAGACGGAGTTAGTGGCGGTGAGTGATGATAATGAGAAGAGAGAAGCTGAGTTAAGTCACTTTTGGAAGATATCTGAGTTATTTATGAGCTAAGTGACAAAACACAGTCGTTTTCTGCGAGCATGAATAATTTTGGGCATTACATCAACGTAATTATGATGTCAAAATAAAGTCTGTACACATTTAGCCTATTATTGGATATAAATGTTCTTTGCATTTAATGCGGAGAAATTAATGCGGTTTCAAGCTTTTAATCTCAACTATTGATCTTGATTAACCTTTTCAATTTCTAAAAACCGTCCCTCCCTTATACACCAAAAATCAAATTTCTCTCTCCTTACAAAACACTCGTCTCTCTCAAGCAACATCAAGTTTTTCTCTCTGCAACTAAACAAAACCCTAGTTCGTACATCATTCGAAGTTCAAGTTTCTCACTGTTCATTTCCAAAAATGGATTCAAGTTTTGACTTTTTGAAGATGGTTGAGAAGATCCACTCTGGTTCTATAGTGGATTTTGACGGAATGGTGAAGCAAGGGGTTGATAAGGCCCTTGCTAAGAAGATAGCTGCTAAGTTAGAGAAATCCAGCCTCAAGGGATTTCTCACCATGAAATTCTCGCATACATACCTAGCTAGAAGAGGTCACAATGTTCTACATGAATATTGAGGTTCACGATTGAGAGATAAGGTCGTCCGTCCACAGCACATACATCAAGATAACTGTTGCGAACTTGGCTATTCATTGCCACCTTCCTTCAAGTGGGATGAAGGATATTTCTAAAAAATATGTGAACCTGGCTGCGGCGTGGAAGGAGGTCGCCAAGCCAGAGTCTGCTGCTAAGGCTGTTTACATTGACAAGAAGTCGTTGATCAAGGACGACTATCACAAACTGATGGATATTGTGTCCAAATGCATGGACATGAAGTTTGGCAGCTTCAATCAGTTGTCTCGATCAAAGCTGATTGTCATGGCTGCGATTATAGAAGAGAAGAAGGTGAACTGGGTTGAGTTCATCTTCAGTCAAATCTACCAAAACGTCACGAATAAGACCATTAATGATGATGGTCTAATTGTGAGTTCGCTGGTGTATGGCCTTGTGATTGGCCACTTGATGGAGATGAAAGGGATTCCCCCAGACATGGGAAACCTTTCCATGAAAACAAGAGGATGTTTAAAGCAAACCTCTCAGGTGCTCAGAGGCAAGCACATGCAAGAAGGGATGACACCAGCGAAGGTGAGTCAGTTGATTCTGTCCCAGTGGACACTGTTGCAACCGCCAAAGATTCTTCTGTGAAGCCTATTTAAAAGAAGAAGAGAGATGTAGCATCAAAGACTGCCCCTACCCCTGCAGCCGCTGAAAGTCAAGCACCGCTCCCGTGATCACCAAGAACTGATTCCGCCCAATTGAGGCTGAGAAGGAACCTCTTGTACCTTCTCCAGTCGTCAACAAAAAGCGCACTGCTTGGCTGAGAAAGGCAGCTGCATCAAAAAAACTGAAGACAGGTGGAAAGTCTTTCACATTTGACGAGCCTAAGGACGTAGAGCCCAAAGTTCCCTTGATTCACGCCAAAAGAAGGCAATTGGTAAAGTGATCAGTCTTGGAAAAGCCAGTCGAAACACTGATCCTGTGAAGGAGACTACTGAAGTCGAAGAGCAGCAGTCCAAAGAAGATGAAGGTGGTGAAGTATCCACCACTGAACTAGAGAAGACTGCTGATGTAGGTCAGCAGACTAAAGAAGAAACAATTGTTCGTGAGACAGCTGAAGAACAAGAAATTCACACAGGTGACCAGTCTAAAGAGTTAGCTGTTAAGCCCCCTCAAACTGGTGCTAGAACCATTAAGGAGGAGCAGGCTCCCCTTGCGCCTATTCAGGAGAAAGACGGCGATCTTGAAAAGTTGTCACCTGCCTACCCTGACATCCAAGAAAAATTAAGGATCTGGAGACATTGGAAGTTAAGCTATGCCACGCATCAATTCCAGAGTCCTTAGTTCATTGAGGAGGAAGAAGAGCTTCTAAGTTTTCTGGAAACATCTCAGTTAGCTCCGCCCTTAACCCAGATCTCTGCACATCTATTTTGTTGGGCTTGGTCCAGTATTTTACCTGCAATGGGCTTTAAAAAAGACGTGAGGCACGACGGCCCATGATTCAAACTCGTGAGCACTAGATTGCACAATTAAAAGAGAGCTTAAAGGATTTGATATTGACTACCTATACCAACAGATGCATCTTCTTTTCTGGTGCCCATTACATAGAAACTCTAAGGTTAAGCGTGCTTGGCCGTGAGTAGACATGGGATGGGTGAAACCTCTGGGAAGTTTTCCAAGGTGCACGTGAGTGAGGACAAAGCACGCTAGAAAAGACTCGTGTTGGTTTGTGGGGATAGTCGTCAATCGATAAAGCACTTGAGGTCCAACAACTGGTACCCGAGCAGGTTATGGGTTCGAATTCCCTTGGAAACATGCTGCAGATGAGGTTGCCAAGAGCGGTGGAACTGAGATGTTGGCGCAGCGGAGGTAAATGGACCAGAACTGAAGGGTAGGTTGCCAGGTGGCCAGAACTGAGGTAAACGGATCGAAATCGAAGGTGTAGGTTCTTTGGGTGGCCGAAACTAAGAGGCTAGCGTGACGCGATGCTTGAACTGAACAAGTTGGCGTTAGAATTGAGGAAGTTTGGCGGGCAGCGGAGGTTGCCAAGCACTGGAGCTAAGATGCTGGCAGGTGCTGGGAGGGGGATTGTTGGGCTTTGGTCAAGCATCATGCCTGCAATGGGCTTTAAAAGAGGCGCAAGGCACGACCCGTGATTCAAACTCGTGAGCGCTGGATTGCACTGATTAAAGGAGAGCTTAAAGGATTTGATATTGACTACCTATACCAATAGATGCATCTTCTTTTCTCGGTGCCCATTACATAGAAACTCTAAGGTTAAGCTTGCTTGGCCGTGAGTAGACTTGGGATGGTTGACCCCCGGGAAGTTTTCCGGTCTTGCGCGTGAGTAAGAACAAAGCGTGATAGAAAAGACTTGTGTTGGTTTTGGGGACATTCATCAATCCAATAAAGCGCTTGAGGTCCAACATATTCTTTATGATAAGAAGGGCGATGATAGTCTCAAAAGTTATTGAGAAGGCCAAGGCTATCAAAGAAGCCTCATTCTTGTGCCTTCACGACCCCCGAATATGCCTTAGAACCGGCTCAAAGAAAGTGACAACGATGTTGAGGAGATTGATCTTCTTTGTTGCATGGAGAAAGCTGAATTTTGGCAAGCTATAAGGGAATCCAATGAGCTACACGAGCGAGTTTGAAAAGGGGCCATGGAGAATCTTCATCCCTCATGATTACTCCTATCCTAGATATAATGGAGATGGTGAGAAACATTCGATCTACAACATCTCTTGTGCACTCGAGGATGAAAGTTCCAAGAAAGTTGGCGATGAAGCTAAGAAAGGTGATGTAGAGGGCACCTAAGCCAAACCACTCCATGCGAGAAGGTGTTGAGACACATGCCCTAACGGTGAACACTTAATTGGACAAACAAAGTCGTGTCTCGGGTTTTGAGTGACCCTAATGCTCGAGACTCAGCTGGTGCGCCAATAGAGGGGAAATTCAAACCACCATATTTGGGTCGGAGGAGGAGGCTGTGGGAGACCAAACTCAAACGAAGTTAGGAGGCGAAGGTGAGACTTTGGAGAATAGCAGATCGAGGTTGACAAATGATGGTGTTGAAGCTTTGTCTGAGGTGAAACTTTAGCTGCCATGCATGCCGATGAAGCTGTTGCTGCAGCCAAGGCAAATGATGGTGTTGAAGCCACGGGAGTTGAGACTCTTGGCCATAAAAGTGCAATCTAAGGAGTTGAGACTCCGAAGGATGCCACCAAAGACCCTAAAGTAGCTTCATCTCATTTGAAGGGATATCTATCGAAGACCACGATGCATCGAGGCGCAAAAGGGAATCGAAGGCCCATCGCAGATTGAGACCGCGAGGGTAATGAAGGCCTAGAGGATTGAGACTTCCCTAGGTAAAAAGGTTGTTGAAGAAGTGCCAGCCCCTCAGGAAGAAAACACTGAAGAAGAGTAAATCAATGCTCTTCATGACTCCCAAGAGAACATAGATGTTGAGTTCTTGGGAACTGATGATGAAATTGAGTCCAACCCAATTGAAAAATCATCTCGAGGACAAGGTTCTGCCGAGGAGGCAATGGCAAAAGGAGGCAAGCAGTGAAAAGGCTAATCCCGTTAACTTTACTATGGTTGATGGCCCACCCCCAATGGTGCCATCAATCTCCAATGATGCTGATGAGTCAGCCGAGGACAACTCTACTAAATAGGAAGATGCAACTGATGTCAAGAAAGCTGTTAAGACAACTAAGGATCAGTCAGCTCCGCAGGCTAACACAGCTGCACAAGATGTCGATGACGCTGAGACAGTTGAGGCATATAGAGCTGAGGAAATTTTGAAGGAAAAGGGAAAAGCCCACAGGTCGAGGACGTGGAAATTCCTATTTTTCCTGAGGATCTTTTTGTTGACTACTTTCCCTTTGAGGCGTATGTGCCTTTAGAAGCAGAGTCAGCTGCGGAAAGTGCTAGGTACACCATCCAAGTCCCAGCTGAAGAACTTGAAACTCCTGCTGGTACTACTATGGTGCCGATTGGGTTTGATTTTGATTCTTTGTGACCATAAGAGCAGTCCGCTAATGCAACTGAATTTTGTAAAACCTTCAAGACTATCTGTGCAGAGATAGAAAATATGGAGCATGGATTCGCAACACTCGACCAATGGCTTGACAACCGCAATGCAAACATCACAGGAGATATCCAAGGAGCAGTTTTGACGATAAGAGAATAGATTGGGCAGACTAAGGCACTAACGCGGGATCAGGTCACTTACTTCAAGTCCGTATTTGCAAAAATGGTGATCTAGAGCTCGACAATGCCAAATTCAGCGGCGTCAGAGGGACCACATGTTTAGGATGGATCAATCTCACAAGAGTGACATGGAGTTGCTCCAGGCTCAACATAAGTCAGAACTTCATAAGATGGACCCCAACATGGAACAACAAATCAAGGTGCTCCAAACTGAGATGAAGTTGATGGCATCAGAGACAATGGCTCTGAGATCTGAATTCCGAGCAGCATACTCCACGACTCACGACAAGCAAGATATGACAAACAACAAGATTGATCTACTACTTGGTGGAGTATTCCATCAGTTGGCTCTACCCCTTGGTGATGATGCCAAAAAGAGGGAAGATGAAAGTAAACAGCAGCAAAGGATTGAAAAGGATGGAGGAAAAGGGGAAGCAAGAAAGGGGGAAGGCAGTGAAGTGAAGAAACCATTCTTGAAGATTGTGTTTGCTAAAACACCTCAGCAGAGTGAAGTGACAACCTCAATTCTCAGCCAAATACCTAAAGAACTATCCTTAGAAGAGAAAGTTAATTTGGCATACAAAAAGTCAAGACAAGCCATTGAAGCTGAATTCGAGAAGGTAGCTCAGAAACATTCTGGAAGAATCAAAGATATAAAAGTAAGGTATGATGGCCCTCCAACTGGATTGCTTAAAGATTCCCCAGCTGTAAGACTCCCTCGAGAAATTACAATACCTGATGCAGGATCTGAGCCAAGATCCATAGAGGAGTTTAAAACTCTAGCTGCAGAAGGTTATTTCAAGAACATGACTCTACCCCAGGCATGGGACTTGTACTGGGAGAAAGGACTCGATTTATGCATATCAGCTGATAGGCAGTAGAGTTCAACCAATCAACCAACTGGTAAATCACTTGTACAATACACTCTTAGAGGAGGAGCTGAGTCGCACCGAGGAAGGGGAATGTTTGGAAGTGGTGGAAGAGGCAGAGGTACTCCACCACAGCCAAGACATATAAATGTTAGATATGTTGATCCACAGAAGAAGGGAATCAACTACTGGGTTGGGTATGACTTACTAACATTGAAGTGGAAAGAAAGAATGACGAGGCAAGGAGGCCACAAGAAGCTGAAAATGAAAGGCTCACTCACGAATGGGAAGAAAGGCAGAGAAGGGAGGACCCTGCTGCTAAACGAGCCTATGAGAAAAAGAAAAGAGAAGAAGAAGACAGAAAGATGAGGAGAACTGAGGATGACCGCAGAAGAGCTAAGGATGAAGAGAGAAGAAGGAAGCAACCGAGGCATTGAAGACGGTTGAAACCCCTTCAGTGTATTTTACTTAGTTGTAAATACAAATGTTGTAAGTATTCTGTAAAGCCTTAAAGTTGATTACTTGTTGTAAAATTTTGAGTTTAGGTGTGATATATTTGTACGAAATCTTCACAACTCGATACATTTGTATAGACACATATACTCGATATAGTGTATAGGTTATACTTTGTAAAAGCTTTGTAAAGTGCGTTTGCAAAGTGCAAGAATGAGATGTTCAAATAAAATTGACATATTCTACACATACATTCTTTGTTACTGCACTATTTACTTTGTTGTATTTATTTAAGTTTTGTCATCATAAAAAAGAGGGAAATTGTTAAGAAAATTTATGTTTAGATTTTGAAGATACCATGTAAAACTTAGATTAGGAAGTTGGCACCCCATTTTCTATGTAATTCAACTTGTAATAGATAGGGTTGAATAAGCTGAGTTGGAGTCAGCTAAGTTGAAGATTACAAGAGTCGACTGAAGATCGAAGAGGAGACCCAGCTATGTGTCAGCTGTGTGAAGCCAAGTGAAGATTCAGTCAAGTAACAAAAAAGATGTCTCAGCCAGCTGACTGACAGCTAAGTCTTTCCATAATGATTGGAATCGAAAGTTAAAGGGGTATGCAGCAGACAAGACTTCAAGAAAGCTGAAAGAGATCCGTTGTCAACACAAGTCAAGGTTTTGCTGGAAAGTGGCATGTGTCAGGCTGCCAGCAATGAAGTTTTTTTGCTGAAAGAGTGCAAAAAAACAAGGAATCAATGGGATGTACCTGAAAACCTCAGAGATGAAGGAAAAGCTCCAGAGCATTAAACTCATGGTACGATCCACATTAATGCTGCAAGGACAAGACAAGCCAACAACCTACGAGTGTGATTTGAAATGTTTGTCTATTTCTTCAATGGACATAATTTCAAATCTACCCTATAAAAGGTTGATGAAGCAAGTGAGAGAATGTTACGAATTACGAACAGAGTTCATTACAAGAATACAAGCAATCAAGCAATAACATGAATATTCTCTCAAGATTTCAAAGATATCCTCAAGCCTAAATTCGAAGGAACTTAATCCAACACATTCAGTGAATGAAAGATTACTTCACCAGTTGAAGAGAAAATTCTGTTTAAAGAACAAAAGGGGTCTACTCTCCAAGGTCGAAGGAGAAGTAGTAAGGTTCAAGTTTGAACCAGAGGCTTTAGACTCGTTGGAAGGTTGTGTGATCAAATCAGAGAGTTTGAAAGAGCTGAAGTAGCAAGACATATGTTTTGTGAAGAAGCTGAGTCCCAGGAGCAGCTGGCTGTATGATCGAAGCTAACTCGGACTGTTGACCGCTTTGGAGTTGGAGAAGGGTTGATTAGAGGAATTACCCCATCCTCGAACCTCTATAAAAATTGCTTGTCATATTTATTTACAACACTTTTATTTCTTGCATATAATTTTATATCTGCTGCTAAGTTATAATAGTTGAACTCAACTGATAATACCTATTGCTAAAACAAGTGTTGCAAAACAAGTTTAAAATCAAAAGGGTGAAATGTCTTCCGCTGAACAATAACAAAATCAACTGTTATTCTAAGTGTTAGCTGAAAGCAGCTAAGTTATACTATCAACATCCCAGTCGAGTCTGTTGAGTGGGTAACTTTCCTGAGTAAGTCAACCTAGCTGTCCCTCAAGGACTAAGCTAATTTGTGTAAAACTCTGAAAATATTTAAAAGGACTAAATCGAAAATTTGGTAAAGTTTATTCAACCCTTCCCTTTCTAAACCTTACTACTCACCCCTTGGGACGTACAAACCAAGAGCATACTGAATAACCAAAAAGCAGCATAATTGTAGAATTCAACATCAAAACACATTAAAGATGAATTTCAGGCGATGAAGTAGTTATAACTTGAATTTTAGCTCTCTTGCTTATTAAAAGAAAGATTCACTGGTTATACTCTTAGTTCTATTTTTCTCGAGATTTGTATCTACTTCACAAATTTTGCCCCTTGTGCAATTTGTGAAATAAAACAAATGTCAATGGGGGTACTTGTAACTATGAAAGATAACTAGGTCTATTTTGTAATTAGATTGAAGCTCAATGGTGTTCGTTGTAATTAAACCAAAAAAAATCAGATAAGTACAGGGTATAGGAAAAACCAACATGCAAAGCAGAGAGAGCTGAATGATACTAAAATCTCAATATGACGGGGAAAATGAAGCAGATCGACTGAATGTGCCTCATAATTTCTAAAAACAAAAAGAATGGAATAATAGCTTCTAGCGAGACTGTGGAACATAGACAATAGTGGTTCTATTCACCCTCAAGTCCCCTAAACTCATTTCACCTAGAACATTCTCGCTTGGGCTCAACTAAAATTCATACCCTTGGAAATCAATATAGTTTTGCTTTGTGCCCTATTCTAAATTATTTTAAAAGAATAAGGGATTTAACCCATTGTTATAGATTCAATATATTTATTGATTTACCAGAAAATTGACTAAAAAAAAATAATTACGATAACCTAGAACCTATTCATCAATTACCTATCAACTATGAAAATCTAATCAAAACATATTGGAGAGAAATAGGATTAGCGAAGAGGACAACGTCTCACATATTTTTTTTCTCTTCGAGGAGCGGAGTCTCAGGATATCTTCAGGAGCAGACTTCTCGGCGACTTGGAGTCTCGCATTTCCTTTAGGGGAGTGTGTGGCTTCTCGGTGTCTAGTGGGCGTCTCAGATTTTCTCCAGGGAGTGCGCGTCTTCTCGGCGTCTAGCGGGCGTCTCATATTTTCTTCAGGGAGTGCATGGCTTCTCGGTGTCTAGCGAGCGTCTCAGATTTTCTTGAGGAAGCACATAAAGAGGTCTTGTAGCTGTGGGCAAAACCTATAAACAAAGACTAATTATATTATTGTGTTAAAATCAGATTAACAATTGGTGCTTCCAAACAATGACGTTTAAAGACTTGATGAGGCATCTTTTGCCACATCATATTTAAAATATATATATATATATTTTTGATGAGGGTCCATCTAGGCTGATCTTATGGGCCGAACTGAAGAAGCCCTGCTAATGGGCTGACCTGAAGAGCTGATGAGCTCTGCTAATCGGCCGACATGAAAAGTTGATGAGCTCTGCTAATTGGAAGATCTGATGAGCTCTGCCAATGGGCCGACATGAAGAGTTGATGAGCTCTGCTAATGGAAGAGCTGATGAGCTCTACTAATAGGCTGAGCTGAAGAGCTGATGAGCTCTACTAATAGGCCGACCTGAATAGATGATGAGCTCTGCTAATGGGCCGACCTGAAGAGCTGATAAGCTATGCTAATGGGATGGGTTGATGAGCTCTACTAATGGGCCAACTCAAGAGCGATGACCTCTTCCAATGGGCCGACCTAAAGAGCTGATGACCTCTGCCAATGGGCCGACCTGAATAGCTGATGAGCTCGGCTAATGGGAAGAGCTGAGGAGCTCTTCTAATGGGCCAAGCTGAAGAGCTGAGGAGCTCTGCTGATGGGTTGAGCTGTGAGAGCTCTGATAATATTCCGAACTGAAGAAGTTATGCTAATGGGAAGAGCTGATGAGCTCTCTTAATGGCGACGACGAAGTCTTTGATAAGCTATGCTAATGGGAAGAGAGTCGAAAGCTCGGTAATGGGCCGACCTGAAGAGCTGAGGAGCTCTGCTGATGGGCCGAGCTGAAGAGCTGAGGAGCTCTGTTGATGGGTTGAGCTGTGAGAGCTCGCTAAAATTTGGCAGATGAGAGTTTTGAAATTTGAGTGAGAGCTCTGTGATGAGGGTCAATTGGATGACCTTATGGGCCGACCTGAAGAACTCTTGTAAATGGCCGACCTGCCGACCTGGTCAGTAAATTAGGGTTCTAGAAGATTCGATCTTATCTTAATTATGATTATGTTACCAAATTGTAACAAACTCTGGATTTTCCGGAAACCCTAATTAGGGCAAAGTTATAATAACCCATGTCCAGGTTCATTCTTACCCTAAGCACACTTCTTATTCACTTTTATATTTTTGCTTCTTTCTTGTTGAATACTCTTCTGAGTTAAGCATCAGAGAGGGCACGTCGGAGCAATCCTTCGGCCCCCTTTTTGTGCAGGTCGACGGCAGAGATTGGCCGAAAGATAGTTGCAGGGAGACAGAGTAATTTTGTGATCGACCAATTGGCGCCATCTATGGGAACATCTGAGCAAGGACGTGAGCTTCGGAGAGTGGTGGTTATGGAGGACTTGAGGAGGAACTTGGCAAAAGATCTGAATCACACACCATTGGGTGATACCCCGGGTGGAGTTACGCATGAAAATACTAGGCCTCCACCACCGCCGCCTGTGGTGGACGGCGAAGGGCAAAAGATTCTGAGGACAGGGGCGGAGGAGCAAACACCTATGTCTGGAGGAGGTGTTGGTTTGGGCCCTATGTTCTTTGAGGAATTGGGTGGTTTCATCACTAAAGCCGTGGAGCAGGCGGTGGAGAGAAGGTTGAGGGATCTAGTTCCGCCACCACATGTGGCCCCTCCAGTGGGAGAGAATGTGGCCAGGATGCCGGAGGTTGGCGACAGTGGTCGGCGAATTATCGTGGCAGAGGAGGTGCATTCGTCTAGGATGACGGAGCATACATCAACTGAAGATCTGGATTGGTCGAAGCGAATGGATGACCTCCATCGTGAGGTGCGGGATATTAGTCGGAGGGTCACGGGGGCGCCGGGAGGGGATTCTGTTCACGTGCATCGACGAACCCCCTTTTCGGATGAAGTAATGGCGGATAAGCTCTCATCCACCTACCATGCACTGAATTTCGAATATGATGGTACCACGGACCCGTGGGACCATTTGTGCCATTTTGAAAATGCTGTCATTCTACACATGTTCACAGACGGCGTGATGTGTAGAGTTTTCCCTACTACATTGATGAAATCAACTCAGCCATGGTTCAACCAGCTCCCATCGGGCTCTATCAAAAACTTTGAGGACTTCAGTTCGGCGTTCCTCAATTAGTTTACAAGTTGTCGCAAATATCGAAAGGCACCCTTAACTTTGTTTAGCATTAAACAGAGGGAAGGGGAGGGTCTTTGTAGTTATATACAACGGTTCACGACTACGAAATTGGAGGTGCCCTCGGCTAGTCCAGAAATATTGGCCAATGCCCTAGCTCAAGGGTTGAAGGATGGTGAGTTTTTCGAATCTCTGGTAATAGAACCAGCCAAAACATTTGATGAGCTGTTAGCTCGGGCAAAAAGGTACATTAACTTGGAGGAGGCAAGTAAAATGAAGCAGGAAGAAGGGGAGAAGATGAGAGAAAGGAAGGAAGATCGGGAGGATAAGGCACCTGTAAGAAGCTTCAAGCCCGAGGGGATGGATGGACGACTGAGGTACGAGAAATACATTCCGTTGGCCCTACCTCAAGCCGAGGTGCTCATAGCTATTGAAAGGCATCCTGACCTAAGGTGGCCAAAGGCACATGCGAAGCACCAACGAAAGCAAAGTGCAAGGAATATTGCGGGTTCCACAATGAGTACGGGCATACAACGGAGCGGTGTGTGCACCTTAGGGATGAGATCGAGAGGTTAATCTAAGCAGGGCACTTAAAGGAATTTGTTTATGTGAATAGGTGGAAGGAGAAGGGGGCAGAAGAGAGGGAGCACCTGCCCCCATCTCCACCTCGGCGGGCAGTGATCCAAATGATAGTCGGAGGACCAATAGAGAGGAATTCAAGGAGAGCTTGGAAAAGCTATATCCGAGCAGCAGCTCCAGATCGGGTGCTGGAGCAGATGAAGGTGGAGCAGGTCGGACCAGGGCCAAATATCCAGTTCGGACCGAGTGATAGCAAGGGTGTCGTAAATCCCCATAGCGATGCTCTTGTGATACGGGGAGTATTTTTTAACTATGATATTCAACGAGTATTTGTCGATACGGGGAGTTCGGTGATATCTGTTCTATGAGTGCTACTACGGGAAGATGGACCTCCAGGTCACTTGGAATCGGTGGATCTGGCGTTGGTCGGATTTGCGGGAGGAACCATCCAACCCATAGGTATATTCACTTTACCTGTCTCTCGGGTAAGGAACCTAGCCGTAAAACGAGAATTATAAGGTTTTTAGTAGTTGATGCACCCTCTTCGTATAATGCAATGTTGGGTAGGCCATCGTTAAATGCTTTCCAGGCTGTGGTTTTTGTGTATCATTTGAAAATGAAATTTCCGGTAGGAGCAGAGGTTGGTGAGGTCGATGGGGATCAATATATGTCAAGGAAATTATATGTGGAGAGCATCCGAGAAAGTTGAGAGGGGAGTATTTTTTTATGATGACAAGAATAAAGATAAGATTATTAAGCTGGAAGATGAACCAGTTGAGCATGTGCAACCAAAGGATGAACTCATGTCTGTAGAGCTAGTACCGGGAAACCCTGATAAGATCACTAAGGTCGGAAAAGGTTTATCAGATGAGCTGGAAGAACTAAATGGGCAATAACTCCCGCGGGTATGGAATAACAACAATTTAGAGAAATATTACTCGTAGGATTTAAGATATCTAATGTAATGAAGAGCTTTTTTGGCAATTTGAATGAAATTGATCTACTTCCTACATTATGTGTTCAGAAATAAACTCAGAAGAAAATTGACAAGTATTTGGAGCTCAGCCCGAGCTAGACTCCAAATACTTGGAGCCACGAGGCCAATGCAAGGAGCTCGGCTCGAGCCAGTTACCTTTGAAGAAATTTACAAGTATTTGGAGCTCAGCTCGAGCTAGACTCTAAATACATGGGGCCACGAGGCCAATGCAAGGAGTTCGGCTCGAGCCAGCTACCTTGGAAGAAATTGACAGGTATTTGGAGCTCAGCTCGAGCTCGACTCCAAATATTTGGGGCCACGAGGCCAATGCAAGGACATTGGCTCGAGCCAGCTTCCTTTGAAGAAATTGACAAGTATTTGGAGCTCAGCTCGAGCTAGACTCCAAATACTTGGGGCCACGAGGCCAATGAAAGGAGCTCGGCTCGGCCAGCTTCCTTTGAAGAAATTTACAAGTATTTGGAGCTCAGCTCGAGCTAGACTCCAAATACTTGGGGCCACGAGGCCAACGTAAGGAGCTCGGCTCAAGCCAGCTACCTTTGAAGAAATTGACAAGTATTTGGAGCTCAGCTTGAGCAAAACTCCAAATACTTGAGGCCACAAGGCCAATGCAAGGATCTCGGCTCGAGCGCCTTCCTTCGATGAATGCGACAAGTATTTGGAGCTTAGCTCGAGCTAGACTCCAAATACTTGGGGCCACGAGGCCAATGCAAGGAGCTCGGCTCGAACCAACTTTCTTTGAAGAATGTGATAAGTATTTGGAGCTCGGCTCGAGCTAGACTCCAAATATTTGGGGCCACGAGAGGCCAAGGCGAGCTCGGCTCGAGCCGCCTTCCTTCGAAAAAGAAAATAAAAAAAAATTGACATGTATTTTAAGATCGGCTCGAACTAGAATCTAAATTCTTGGGGCCACGAGGCCAAGGCAAGGAGCTCGGCTCGAGCCAACTTCCCTTAAAAAAAGGTAGAGTTGTGGAAGATTTGCTTGACACACTCCCGAATCGATTGAATGCGGAAGTGCCCTCCGGGGTAGTAGAAAATCGATGTCCGATCTCTATACCTTGATTCGAGCCTTACCCACATTAGTGGTACATTGTATCGGAAGGTCGTTGAGCTCGGCCTTAAGGTCGGAGTTGTCAGTCGTGTCATAGTAACATGATTTAAAGGGACATGGCATAAATGTGGGAATTAGAAGAGACAAAACCGTAGAGGCAATTTAGTTCGGCATGAAGAAACTATGGTTGAAATGCTTAATCCTTCCATCCATAGTTGAGGGGAGCAATTGATGAGGGTCCATTTAGGCTGACCTTATGGGCCGAACTGAAGAAGCCCTGCTAATTGGCCGACCTGAAGAGTTGATGAGCTCTGCTAATGGGAAGAGCTAATGAGCTCTGCCAATGGGCCGACCTGAAGAGCTGATGAGCTTGGCTAATGGGAAGAGCTGAGGAGCTCTGCTGATGGGCCAAGCTGAAGAGCTGAGGAGCTCTGCTGATGGGTTGAGCTATGAGAGCTCTGCTAATGGCCGACCTGAAGATCTGATGAGTTATGCTAATGGGAAGAGCTGATGAGCTCTGCTAATGGCCGACCTGAAGAGCTGATGAGCTATGCTAATGGGAAGAGCTGATGAGCTCTGCTAATGGGCTGTCTGAGAGAGCTCTGCTAATGGGATGAGTTGAAGAGCTGAGGAGCTCACGATGGATGGGCGAGCCAAGAGCGAGGAGCTCTGTTGATGGGTTGAGCTATGAGAGCTCTGTTGATGGGTTGAGCTATGAGAGCTCTGTTAATGGGCCGTTTTTGTGAGAGCTTTAGGCTGAGTTGTGAGAGCTCTCTAATGAGGGTCAAGATTGGATGACATTATGGGCCTACCTGAAGAGCTCTTGTAGTTGGGCCGACCTGCCGACCTGGTCAGGAAATTAGGGTTCCAGAAGATTCGATCTTACCTTAATTATGATTCTGTTACAAAATCGTAACAAACTTCGGATTTTCCGGAAACCCTAATTAGGGCGAAGTTATAAAGACCCATGTCCTGGAGCACACTTCTTATTCACTTTTATATTTTTGCTTCTTTTCTTTTGAATACTCTTCTGACTTAACCATCAGAGAGGGCACGCGGGAGCAACCCTCCGGCCCCCTTTTTGTGCAGGTCGACTGCGGAGATCGGTCAGAAGATAGTTTCAGGGAGACGGAGTAATTTTGGGATCGACCAATATTATAATCACATTTATAGCTACTCATTTTTTTCATTTGTGAATATGTGTAAGTAATTATATATAATATAGCCACACATTCATAATATTTTTAATTATGTGTGGGTAATTTTAGATAATAAGGTAAATACGTCACCACTGCAAAAGCAAAATAAAATATACCGCCAAACTCTAAAACCGAAGGAATTTTTTCCCTCTATATTTTAATGTTACTAATTATTTTCAGTGACACATAATAAATGTTAGCAAATAAATTAGATTGGCTTGTTTTATTACCCACACATATCCAAATTATGTGTGGTTAGATACCCACACATAAATATGTGTGGGTAATTATGTGTGGGTAAAACTCCAATTTCTTGTAGTACCTACAGATATTTTTAAACTAACTAGTCTAAATAATATGATTGTTGGCCCCAAAGAATTTGGGGCCTATTGTCATTTTTATAGATCGATGGTCAATGTAGCAGAATTGAATGAATGGGCACATCAAAGATGTCATACTCCCTTTCCTCAAAAAAAAAAAAAAAAAAAAGATGTCATACTCCCAAACGGAGCGCAACACAGTCGATTGAACTTATCCCATGATACCACTCCGACACAATATCCAACAATTAAAAACCAATACGAAGCCACAATATACATCAAGACAATAACTAAATCTTATGTATGATATAATCATTAGTTGAATACTAGTAATTCATGCAAGCACTCAAGCCCAATGAATATAATTTCAACACTTCACATAGTAGTTGTGTACAGAACTATAACACCAACCTTAATACGTAGTAATTGTGTATGGAGGGTAACGACAACCATAGTATTCACGTAACGTAGAATCATATTGATCTAAGAACGATACTTTCGTTCTACCTTATGACTCCCAAAGCACATAAAGCCGAAACCCAATCAATCTTATTACTAACTCTCCAACACAAAAGGCTTTCAAAGCCCAGAGAATGTCATAATCATGATTATACCCAAGCATATGACCCACTTTCGATTGGATACTTCATCCTCAAGCTGTGAGATTAGGACAATGGAGGTTGGGAAGGGATTGCAGTCGAGCTACTCGATCCTAGACTCGACTTGTCCACTCTGCACGATGAGTTCGACACACCAACTTGACTCAAACAAAATAAATACTCACATATCCGTAACACATGTCAAAAAAGTAGCCGAATAAATAATCAAGTCACGAAGTAAATTACTCAAGTATAAGATACCGATTTTCGCCATGTTATCAGATTACACTAGGGCTAATTATCAAAATGATAATCTTTTCTCTGATAATAGTATTATTGGATTGATATATTGTGCACGTATTTAAACTCTATCGACAACTTTTGACTTATTGAAGTGCCAAGGAGGTCAGCATATTTGACTGAGTATTTTATTCGTAAACAGGTCAAGATATTTGTTTGGTTAACTCCAATAAGTTAATACCGTTTCCAGATAATAAATATCCAAAATATATTTTAATATCACAGAAGTATACTAGAGTTGAAAGCAAGTGTGCTTGGTCCATATGTAAGTTAAAAATACATAAGTAACCTTTTCATAAAATACGTCTTTATCTAGTTTTATAAATTCAATAATCCTCAATTTCGAACTTGAAAAATACGAGGTCAGTTTCTAAAATTTTATAAAATTCTAAAGTATTCAGAATACATAGATTTGGGACCAAGTGTTTCGTAAATTAAAGATTTATTTATTTCAAAAATTGATATTTTTGACTCAGAAATTTAAAAATACTTAACTTAAAATACTTAATGGTTCTTGATATGATTTGATTCCAACTCTAATATATAAATTGGGAAAACATATTTTTGGACAAAAATAGTCTTGAAAAGTGTACAGTTTAGGTCCTTCGGTTTGAAAAATTGCAATTATAGTCCAAAATCGGTTTTGTACTTAAAAGTTTATTTTAGGTCGGATTGCTATGAAACTTGAACCATGTGTTCATCATATCATAAAATTAAAGATAGCATTTTTCAGGTGCATGGACTGTACAGATTATGGAAATTATAATTTGGACCTCAAGCTTTTATATTTTCAAACTTTGGTCCTTATATTTTTCAATATTTGTATTTATTAACTCAAATCACTTAAACATTTACTAATCACTTAAAACATCATCATTGATGTCCATTTGAGTCCAGAATTTTTAAATTTTAAGAGGGATCCTTTCAAAGTTTCATTATTTACAATCCCCATAGTTTACAAAAAAATCATAAAAGGCATAATTGCTCAAATCGAACACAATGTCAAATTTCTAGAATACATATCAAGTATATAAAATGATTTGAAGCACATATTACATGCTTATCATATAAATCAAAAGTTCAACTAGAAATTTAATGATTCAAGCATGCAAGTGACAACTTTTGTAAAAATTCATTATATACTCAATTTTCATAAATTTTTTGAACTTGATGTTCAAAACACAATTGCAATACGTAATCATAATATTACAAGAGAATTTTATATTAGTACATGCTATTTTTACAAAAAAATTAATAATATTCATCCTCCTTGATCCTCAAAGCTCACGGTCTCAACTTGTCAAAATACCTTAAATGGTTTCAACATTTACTAGGTTAAGAACTATACGATAAATTCCTAAATGAAACCCAAAATATTAGCTCTTACCTACAAACTTGGGACTAGAAAAGGACTAAAAAATCTTCACTTCAAGCCAAGTTTATTATCTTCTCTCCCACCTCTAGTAGATCACAGCATTTAGGGCTTCTCAAGAAAAATTGGTGTTTCAAATTAGGAAGATAAAGGATGAAGTTGAAGCTCGAGAAGGATGAAAAATGGAAGACAAATTCTTTACGTTTCTTCTTGTTATTTTGGCCTTTAAACTTCAAGTATAGGAGAGTTGTTGTTTTTGTTTCTTGAGGGACACGTGTCTAAGTGTTAGAGAGAGTAAATGAGAGAATGAGAGAATGAGAGTGAAGTGTGAGGGAACAAAGACACAATTTTTTTATGTTTTATTCTTTGTCTTGTATATTGTATGGGGAACAAAATGTGGTGAAGGGGCCTTGGCTAAAATAAGACAAAAATGAAGAATTTATGGTGCTTAGTGAAGGACATTTGATTGGAAAAAAATGGAAATTGTGGGAGTACGTGAATGGAATTAAAATATAGTGTAAGACCATACCATGTGTTAAAGAATAAAATGGGTTATTGGGATTTTTAAAACTTGGCTTGCTTGTCCCCCTCTTGGTCGTCCAACCTCATGTCTTTTCCTCCATTTTTTTTTTTTTTTTTTTTTTTTCTCAAATTTGTGATATTTGGAGCTAGGTATCAAGTCCATAAATCCATTTATCAATCATTTCACCACTTATCACTTTATGGTTATGGTCTCCAAGATACTAAATCGCACATAGTTTTCTATTCTCCCCATCAAGATGGAAAATGAAGGTCCCATAAGAAATCCGGAGATTTAGTTGAGCAAGACCACAAAACCAAACTCGGTTCGTGTTCGTGGGATGCTTGTGTTCGAGTCATAGGAGATCCACAGTTGAGGTATTTCATATACAAATCTTATGATGTATCCATGTATTTCGATTATTCCATTAATCTTTGATGATTATAGCATGATGTGTTATCCTAAAATTATTTCGCATGTTCTAGGATGTTTGTGAATTTTATGTTTGTTATTTGTAAAATTCCAACAATATCATCACTTATTATCTAAGGCACTAAATATAATTAGAACTAATAGTATAAGTTGATAATATAAATCAAGAAATTATTTAAATTATTAAAAATATTCGAAATATATATACTATAATTTTCAAAATTTATATAATATTTAAATAAATATATCATGCTAAAAGAGATTTGTCGTTAGTCATTTGAGAAAGAAACAATCGATTAATGTATCACGCTTATGTTAAAAGAATGCACAATTATAAAAGAGGCCCAAATACAAGTAAATCACATAATCATAAAATAAAACTAAGTATAGATGAGGTAGCACATTATTAGTATTACCACATATCAATGAAAGCTCAAAACATTAAGCAAATAATTGAGCGCACTTAAAAGTTAAAGCAATAACACATTACGTGTGAAAATAAGTATAAGAAAACATGTAGTACACGACACATTAAACATAGTCGTGAAATATATCATCCAATAACATTATAATTCGAATCGTGCATGTTACAAAATTACAGGGCCTCACATCCTCTCCTACTTAAGAGAAATTGGTCTCGAAATTCCTACTAAAACAGACTTTAGCATATTTTATTCCATCTCCCAAGTTGCATCGCATCTTGGTCATGAGATTGCCACGCTATCTTGACCAAAAAAATTTCTCTTCTCCATAATTGTCGTATTTGCCGTCAATGATTCGTAAGGGTTTTCGGTGCAGGTCTAACTCTCCATTAGTGATTGAATACCATGTGCAATGATGTGCTCATGGTTAGGTCGATACTTCTTCAATCTTGAGACGTGAAACACATCGTGCATTCCTGCAAATCGAGGTGGATGTTCCAATCGATAAGGCAATTTTCCAATTCTCTCTTATAAGGTCCAATATATCTTGGGCTCAACTTACATTTCTTTGGGTTAATCAACCCTTTTCGAGGTAAGAGTCTAAGGAACACTTCGTCTCCAACCTAAAATTCTAAAATCCGTCATTCTCTTATCTGCATAGCTCTTATGATGCCTCTGAGCCATCCAAATCTACTTTTTGATGAACTTGACATTCTCCATCGTAGGGAAATGTCCGTGATTTCCAAATCTCTTTTAGGGTCCATTGATCATCAATCTCCCAGTGCAGTGGGGAGCTGCAACATCCCTACAGTGATTTATATAGTGTCATTCCGATCGTGGCCTAGTAACTATTATCACTGAAAGAAAACTGAAAAATAGCTACAGAATTTTGCAACGGAAGCGATCCGTTGCTAACTAGCGACGCAATAATAGCAATGAATTCCTACGGAAATAGATATTTCAAATTAAAAGAAAATAACAACGTATTAGCAACGGTTTAGCTACAGAAATAATGATGGACTGACTTTCTGTTGGTAAACCGTTGGTAAATAAGGCACCAAATGTTTTGCACAATATTCGTGACGGAATAGCAACGACCTTTTGGCTACGGAGTTTTAGCGACGGAATATTCCGTTAGAATATTTATTGTAAGTTGAACGACGTCGTTTCATTTAAGTTTCAAGATAAATTTTAAATCTGCTTTATCTAACAACGGAAATTTCGTTGCTAAAATCTTTCACTTTACCAACGGATTTAAAATCCGTTGTTAGGTTTTAATTTTATTCTCTTTCATAGGTTTTAGTATTATTATCTCACACTCGATCGAGGGAACAAGCAAAGGCACAAACCAAATCTCACACTTCTCCCCTTTTACACTGTCGTGTCGCCACCACCCGTGCAGTCCAGCACTGCCGTCTCGCCACCACCCCAGCACTGCCGCCTCGCCATCAGCCATCAGCCACCACCACCAGCGGCGGCCTACCATCACTTCAGTTGTTAAGGTTGGTTTTTTTAATTTTTGTTCTGAATCATATGGCTGCTGATTAACTGCAGTTTATATTGATTAAGGTATTTTCGAGACCTAATTTATTGTAATCTCTTGTTGATCGAATCGTTATTTTCTGACACGTGATTTTATTTTTCCTGTACGTGATGAGGTTTTGGATCTATTTTGTGATGGGATGTGTAATGTTTTTCTTTTGTTTTGTTTTTTTTCCCGGTAGTCACATGTTTGCAGGGAATACCTTTTAGTAGATTGAGAAAAACACTTAACTTGATTATGGAAAATTCATTGAATTATTAGCCCTTTTTGGTTGGGAATGAAATGACTGTAATATGTGAGATGTGGAAAATGTTAATTTAGGTGAATACGAACCAACCATCTCCATGGATTGAAGGTTAATGGATCAGGATAAAGGCATGGATCATAATTGACCTCTCTGGTGTACACATATATCCTCCATCCTTTGAGAATGACATATCCTGAAAAATTAAATTAGCAAATGATAAGTAATCATACTAGATTGAATATGGAAAATTAGATTGCATTTAATGTTTCTAGCACTTGGATTTGACAAAGGAATCATCTAAGTTTCTGATTCAATGGACAAGCATCTCGCTCCTCTGTTATCGAATAGACAAAATAATTCCTTTAGACAAAAGATGGGTCATCAATGGAATGTCTTGGGTTGGAATGGTAGATTTTCCATGTGGATCATGATAGGGTAGGGTCCATATATAAAGATGATATCTTAGTCTATGATTGCTTGTATATGCAACTGTTGCGTTTATGTGATTCATTTATTGTGTGAAATGGGAAGTCTTAAAAAATGGCAAATAATTTAATTACTACTCGAAACATAAAGGAATATATAATCAATCAAAAGAGATTGTGCACACCATTTATTTCCATATCTCTAGTTGTTTTCCTCATAACTCCATTCACTATTGTAGCTAGTTTTGATGTCTCATATATGACCTGCAATAAGTATAAGCCGATGTCCATAGGCTTAAAATTTTACTGCAGTAAATATTTTAAGAGAAAACTAGCAATACTTACCGCACGTGTAAAGCGCATCGATTTGTAGTCATTGTAATCAATAGGATCCTCAGGCCTTTTTCTTGCTCTTATTGCCATATGTTCTTTCTGGAAAGACATAATAAGAAGTATTCAGAAGTGAAACATAAACATATTCAAATTTCCACTCAAAACATAGGTGTATTTTCATAACTGAAATTTCAACTTACCCTCAATTCTTCAAGCACTTTTGGATGATCATGAAGATACTTGACAGCCATCATAGAATTGGTTGACACACTTTCATATCCAGAATACAAGATTGTGATGATCAAGTCAATCATCTCCTCATCACGTAGCTTGTATTTTTTCTCTTCGCCTATTAGAACACCAAGCATGTCGTGTAGATTTTCTCCAGAAGCTCGTCGTTCTTCTATTAGTTTTCTCAACAAACGTGTAATGTTTTTACAAATTTAGGGGGTGTTTGGAATATTTTTGCTTATGAATAGGGTAAAGTGTAATACACAATCAAACCTCACCGGGTTTTTTGTAATTTTAAAAAACCTATGGATACTTTTTGTAATTAACCCAAACTTTAGGGGTAGTTTTTGTATTCATCCTTTCTAGAAAGTAATATGCATCAGAGGACTTTTATTTTCCATAAGCAAGACAAAAAAAAAAAAAAAACAAGAACTGTTTTGTGATCATTTTTATTAGTATGTTAGAATTTAATTCCTCCTATTTAGGTTAACCAATCATTTTTATGTTTTCTTTTTGTTTTCATTCTAGTAATTTTAACCGTTGTAGAATCTTGAATATTAGCAGCCTTGTACAAAAACAGTAAATACTAGTAGTCTAGCATCAATACTTCTACATGGTTATCTCATTGAATGTAATTTACTTAGTTGGGTTCCTGAATAAAATCCAGGAAAACGTTGATACTAGCATCCTTAATCTCCCTTTTCGGGGATGAATTTGTGTACTTCCGCATATTGTTTCTTTGAATGGTGTACAACTGAATGCTAGCAGAAAGTTCTATATACATGGCTTCTTTTGTTTCCAAGTAATCTGTTTTATTTGGTTTTCCTTGTGTTTATGGTGTTTATTTTTAGGCTATTCCAGCTTATTGTTTTTGTGTTTACTTGCGTGAATTATCTTGAAAATGAGAATGTTGTGTAATTGAATGGTGTTATCTCATTGAATGTAATTTATGTAGTCTGTTGGAAACATGGGTTCATGAATTAATCCAGGAAAACATTGCTACTGCCATCCTTATTTTTTGATAGGGAATAAAGTTGTGTATTTTTCTGTATATTGTTCCTTTGAATGTTTTACAATTGAATGATAGCCGAACAACTTACGTATGTGGCGCCTTTTTTTTTAAGGAAGTTGTTCTCGTTCATTTTCCTCATGTTTGTGGTGTTTAGTTTTAGGGCGACTTGTACCGGCTTATTGTTATTGTTTTTACGTGCATGATTATCTCGAGAATGAGCGGTTGGTGGGGTCAAGAAGCAGCAGATTTATGGCTTCGGGAGTAAGGTGGCAGCATTTATTCCAACACGCACTAGTACCAGTTCATCCGCCAGTTCGCACGTAGATCGGGGCACCATTAGGCAAGAGGTGCGGATGGAGTTACAGGCAGAGGTGGAGGATATGCGGACGGAAATGCGAATGAAGATGGAGCAGATGCGAGCACATATGCGCATGATGATGGACGAGCTACGCCTCCAAGGTCAATCGCCTCCTAGTGATCCTCGTCTTGCTAGTGGTGCTTTTGGTCTTTGCTAGTCATTCTTAGACGTTGCTTTTTATTGTATTTTGCGTATTAAAGTATAACTTATTTTGACGTCTTTAATTGTAGTTTCCATTGCATTTTGATTCGACAATGTGACGAATATTTTTTTGTTATATTAGACTCTGATTTGTGGTTTATTTATTGCGCGCGCACCTGTATGTTACATCAAATTATAGTATAATCATTATTTATTTTTTTAAATATTATTAGCGACGGAAACGAACCGTCACTAATATGAACGGCCATAAATTAAATTGACAACAGAATTTGCATCATTAAATTAGCTACGGAATTTCCGTTGCTAACTTAGCAACAGAATTTCCGTCGTTAAATTAGCAACAGAATTTCCGTTACTAAACTGTTGTTATATTGGTTGTGCAGTATATATCGTCGTCCATTAATAGCGACGGACTGTTTTATCTGGCAACAGATATTTCTGTTGCAATGTTCGCGACGACTCTGTTTTCCGTTGTTAGATTTTTAGCGACCAGCATTTTAACTACGGATATGTTCTTGTTGCTAATCCGTTGCTAAAACTGAATAGCGACGGATTTTTTATGTTTAGCAACAGAAATTTCCGTCGCTATTTTTGACTTTTCTTGTAGTGTATTGTAAGCAAATTCTGCTAGTGGTAAATAAGAGTCCCAATTCTGTTGAAAATCCAACACGTGTGCTCACAACATGTCCTCTAGAGTCTGGATCGTCCTCTCTAATTGTTCATCAATCTGAGGATGTGCTGACGTGTTGAAACATTTCAAGAATCTTGAAATGAATCTCGAGTCTCTATATGAAACAATGTTAGTCGGTACTCCATATAATCGAATGAATTCTAGGATATAGGTCTGCCCGAGCTTATGTAGGCTATCTGTCTTCTTAATTGGTAAGAAATGTGCAGATTTTGTGCGTCAATCTATGACTACCTATATAAAATCATTACCTCCCTTGGTTCTGGGTAGGTACATCATCCATTGTTATAAATTCTCATTTCCACATCAGGAATCCTCAATGTTTGTAGCAATCCAGAGGGTCATTGGTGTTCTTCCTTTACTCGTTGGCAAGTTAAACATCTCGCAATAAATTCTGCTACATGGTTCGTTATATTTACCCACCAATAATTCTGTTTCAGATCCTTGTACATCTTTCCTCCAGGATGTATCGTGTACCTTGAACGATAAGCCTCTTCTAATATTTCGTTTCTTAATTCCTTCAACACACAAACTCTATTTTTGAATATTATGATTTCATCCTCCGACACTGAGAATTTAGGTCTATCTCCCTTGAGTATTTTCTATTTATACTCTTGGAGATAGAATCTCCCTCAGTCTGAATTTTAATTAATTAAAATAATTAATTAATTTTAAAGGCTTTTAAGAAAAATTTGGTCCAAAAAATATAAGGGTCTTGAAGCCCAAGACCAAGCCCAATTGTCCAACAGGATTTATTAATTGAGCAAACTTTGGCTTTTACTCCATGTGGGATGGAGTTTTTCTCCTTCCTCACATTTTCTATTTTCCATACCATTTTCTAATTTTTAGTGGCTAACTTCTAAAGATTAATTTCTCATTCACCCGAGTTGGTTTGAGAAAATCCAAATGTCAATCTCATCTACTCACTTAGTAGAATTTTATCATATAATTTAATTCCATTTTTCACTAATGAAAATCACTTAAATATTTGGTCAAAATTGGGTCAACACCCATTTTATCAAACCAAATTTCCAACAGAATGAACAAAAGAAAACGATTGATCTAGAATGTCTATTCCTCACAATTGCTCCTTGTGATGCAGCAGAACCATTTTAATTTTCCAACTACTTGATTCATCGCTTGAGTTGCATACCACTCTGCTCATATCAGGTAGAAGGCCACATGGGGAGAGCAAATGAAATATATTATATACATATAAACCTACACCGGCCACCACCCATGATTATGAGTTTATGAGACAGAGTGGTCATGTGATCCAGAGCAAGGCAAGTAAGAGTGACTATAACTGCTTTCACTTGAAGAGAGAAACGTCCTTGTCATTTAACTTTCTTATAAGGCAACTAATTACTTTGATGAAATACAATTTTGTAGGTCTTTGTGATACTTAATTGGTATCAGAACATTGAATGGGCATGCTAGTATGGTTTTTTCCAACAAAGAGCAATTAACAACATTAAAAGTCAAAGTAATATGTGTTCAAATTAACAAGGCATAAATGCAAGTCATTTATAATCAGTTCTCATATGCAAATTAAGTTAAAATAATAGAGCGAAGCAACAAAATGAAGAAGTAAAAGGCCTTCACGTTGTCATGTTATTGACAAAGAGATTTTTAAAGAGAAAGATACATACATAGAGAGAAAATATTTCTAAGTCTTTTGACATGGTATCACTGATTCTAGCGCACACATCAAATGTTCAAAAACATCACTAATGTGGACTGGAGAGAGGAATTTAATAAAATATGCCACATTAATATTGGATATTGTTACCAATAAAGGATATATGAATCCAAAACTGGAACGTCATAAATGTTTTTGCAACTCATTATTTTATGCAAATTATGATATGATCAAGGAAATGTAGATACAACTGAACAACAGAAAGTTCTCTTGCACAATGACTTTGAGCATGATGCTCGAGACAACCTAGTAAACACTACAAGCAAATACATTTTGGATATATACCAGTTTCATGCATGTACAGAAACATCGAATCAAAATAGAAATAGAGATATATATTGTCAGGTTTCCATTAATTTTGGAAGTTCTTCACTTTTTCCCATCTTGATAGAATAAGCAAGCCAACGATAGTCAAACATAGTGTAACAACTATTCCCAATACAAGGCCAAAATGCGTAGGCAAGAGTAGGAAAGTTAAAGTGTTTTGAATTCTCCTTGATCCTTTTTCCAATCACACGCACCAAAGCAGCTGGTCCTGCCACTCGAATTGGTCTTGTTAATCACATTATTCCCAATCCACATCAGAATTACTATTTACATATAATTAGCCATATCAAATTAGAAGGCCATACTAAAGAAGCATTGAGTTAACTTGCAGCACAAATAATAAAACATTATTTATACGGATAATCAAATAAAACCATAGATTTTCAGAAATTACAAAAAAATCCTTTAGGTTTGATCGTGTTACATTTTACCCTTCATATGCAAACATCATTTCAAAAGATCGATTCCTTATGTTTATCAAAATAATACATTTATCCTATTACATTATTTTTCCTTCTTCTTGTACTAGACTCTTAATCTTTGAATGTATTAAAAAACATGATACTTTATCTCAATAAATGGATACTTATAAAAATGTTACTTTAACTACATCATATTTATTTTTTATTTTTTCCTCTTTTTTTGTTCATGGTTTGTAATTGTATTAAGAAATCTGATACTTTATCTCAAAAAATGGATATTTTTACTTATAAAAGTGTAACTTTAACTATATCATATTTTATTTATTTTTTATTTTTCCTTCTTTTCTTCATTCCTAATCTGTGACTATATTAAAAAAAATATGATACTTTATCTCAAAAAATAGATATTTTAACGTATAAAAGTGTTACTTTAACTCTGTTGCATATATATATATATTGTAATATATTCATAATTTGTGACTATGTTCAAAAATATGTTACTTTATCTAAATAAATAAATACTTTTATTTACAAAAAGTAATACTTTAACTCTATCATATTTATTATTCATCTTTCGTTGTATTGAATTCGTAATATGTGACTATATTAAAAAATGTAATACTTTATTTAAAAAAAAAACAGATATTTTTTTACTCTTAAAACATGATATTTTGTCTCAAAAAATATATACTTTTACTCATAAAGGTGTTTTGTTTAACTCTGATATATTTAATTTTCATTCAATGTAATGTAATCATAATTTGTGGCTATATTTAAAAAGATGATACTTTATCTAAAATAACTGATATTTTTTCTCATAAAACTGTTACTTTAACTGGAGAAGAAAAACAGAAAGAAAAAAAAGGCAGCAGGTGGCTTTGACCCGCGGACCTGGTCAACAGGATCCGACTTACGGATTGAGACCAGTAAGACGGTCCTACATGAGTTTTTGCCCATCATAAGGCAAACATACATGAAGGCAAGGTAATTGGCATGTATCTCCTGCTAGAGTACGGTGCCCGGCGCTTCAATTAGATTGGAGTTTACTCTACTTGTAAAGACAATTTTATTGAGAATCATATTAATGAAGGCATTTTTTTTATCATTTGTTTTGCATTTAATATTATTAATTGTGAGTTTGATAAAGTTCTTAGATCATATTAAGCTATGGACATGGTCGCGCATTTTATGGCGATCATGGAACATGTCTCTAAGGCTTTGATCTTAAATTAGTTCCACGTCAATGGGATTTGCAAGATAGGATATTGAATAGCTCCCTCAAGACTTGTGCATATGATGCATGCTCGTATGACGAAGATGTTACATTCCATTAACATTAGCGTTGTGACGCAAATGCATATATGTGGGTGCTTGTTAGAGAACAAGTACATTGGACATGACCCAATGGAAATTCTTAACTGGAATATTTATTGTCGAATTAATAATTTTCACTTTGCGATAATACATGATTAGTCCTTAGACTTGAGGCACGCATAAAGAAATTTTTATGTACATCCTGTAATTTTTGATTTATCTTGATTGCTTGACAATCATAAGAGGATATTTTGGGTGTTGCACTGGTGTATATGGAGGTTAACCAGTGGCCAACATAGAATTCGATACTGGTTTATTGACAAGCGAATCTCCTGTGTTTTCACAGTTTGTGATTTAAAGACATTGGCCATGGCATGATAACTATGGATTCATAAAGAAATCATTAGAACTTAAAATGGAATCACAGTTATTAAATCAAGTGGATTTCGACTTATAATCCATGCCCAATATTTAATCGGGAGATTAGATGTTGAAAGGACGTACATGTATGCAATCGCAATTGAAATAGGTTTACTCGCTATTTCACCTATTGCTAGACGATCATGATACTTGCTAGATGTTCCAATAATTTGTAGGTTTTGGAATTAAAGAGTTAATTTCAAAACGTATTAATTAATTGAATTATTATTATTAAGTAAGTTACAATAGTTGGAAGCCCATTTGCTAGTATTAGTTGTGAACCTAAAGGGTCACACACAAAATGGTTGGTGTCATTTCTTCAATCGAAAATTAGTCAAAAGGTTGGATACAATTAATTGATAGAGATTAATTAATTGTGGCTTGATTTTAATTCAATGATTGAATTAAATATTTAAGTCTTTGGAGTGAAAAATAATTTAAGCGATAAGATCAATTAGTTTTATGAAAAGACTATATTTAATAGTTAAATATAGCCAAATAAATAATTGGTTTATTTATTTGGGCTAGATGAAATTGATTTGATCAAATTAACTAAATATGGACTGGATCAATTAATTGAAATTAATTGATGGACCTTTTTGATTAAATGTCCAATCAATATTTAATTAAGCCCACAAGGATAGGCCCATCGGCTAATTTGAAAGAAAGAAAAAGATGGAGGGATTTTTTTGTAAATATCCAGGATTAGGGTTATCAGGATATGGCAATATATCGCAGGATCAATTGAGATTATCCTATAATATTGTCCTATTGATTTTATGTTTTGAACTTGGACACTTTTATGAACATTAGATGAATCATATAAGTATCTTTAACAATCAGTAGAAGAATAAGAGATAGAAAACATATAAAAAAATGTGAGACGTCTTCTCTCTAAATAAAAAACATCTACCCCCTTTAATCACTCTCCAAGTTTTTCTTCTTATTTATTCTTCGTAGGAAAAAATCAAGAACCCTTCTTGGTTTTTACTACATAACAATAATTCTTATTTTCACTAGTGGAATTAAGAATTATTGTTCACTCCATATTTTAGATTGAATAGAGAACGAATTATTAATTACTAGCGAAATTAATAATCCCGGTGCTTCCATACATTGTGTGGACTATCTTTAGAGGATGGACGCTTGGAACTCGTGAGATCATGATTCGAGGATTTACACAGCTGCGAGGAATTTGGATTCCTTCTACATCTTCTTCTAAAGGAAGCAATTTAGGTAAAAATTATTAAACCCCAATTTACACATGTGTGGGTAGATTTTACAAATGCAATAGAATTGAAGATTCAAGGCCCATGCATGTATGGGTATATTAATAAAATGTAATAGAAATAGTTCTATTTATTTTTGTCCCTTAGATTGACCACATACCCATTTTTGGCTCAAATGGGTCGCATAGGCTGGCCATGATCATCCCACCGCTTTTTGCATAGGATGCATGTTAGAATTTATTTAATGTTTTTTGCTTGCGCAATTCATTTATTTATATGTAGCATTAAATAAAAACTCACCTAGTAAATAGGTTTATGGTGAGTTCTTGGAAAACTAAAAACCCCAAGTTTTTGAAACTTAAAAAAATTTATTTTATTTTAATTCTATATCAAACAAAATGGACAAGATAGGTTGGATCTATCGTTCCATACCTTCCATCAAAGGTAGATGACATGACGATGCTACTGTACTTGGTCACTGGCCATGAGTCGTGGAGTGACTTAGTGTTTGAAAGCTGTGATCTCTACCAAACATAGAGATGTTCGTGGAATGAACTCATCCTTATGTTGGCCATGAGTCGTGGAACATTTTTGATGCTCCATTTGCACGAAGGTTTGATGGGTTTGTTTGACACTTAGTACCGTATAGGCTCATAAAATTGGGGTATACGGGAAAGGTGAGGCAAAACAAACTTGTGGGTTATATATCAATACAGTTGTCAAAGATTTGTCTACCATAAGATATATTTCATGGGCTCATAAAATTGGGGTGTGAAATATTTCTATTGGCCTCAAGCCCACTAGAAAATTAGATTTCTCGATTTTCCATTTTGGATTAATGGAATTTGAATATAATAGTGGGAGAATTTAATATTAAAGACCTTATATTGAATTAATATGTTATTCTCATAGTTGACTCATCTTCATTTATTTCTGTAGATTAATCTACTGAAATGGATAAAAATTCAATTGCAACTATTCTTGAGCAAAACAAAAGATTGGTCCTAATTTTGTCGATTGGCTGAGAAACCTCAAGATAGACCTCCAATCTGAAAAGAGGGTTTATGTTCTTGAAAAATTGCCCCTGTTAGGAAATTTATTTTATAGATTTTGATGATACCATGTAAAACTTAAACTAGAAAGTTGGCACCCCATTTTCCTTGTAATTTGTATTGTAATAGATAGGGCTGGAAAAACTGAGTCAAGTCAGCTATGCCTAGAAATACAAGAGGTCAACTGAAAACTGAAGTGAAGACTCCGCTGCAAGACAACTAAGTATGGCATAGAAGAAAAGTCAAGAACTCGACTGAAGGTGTATCAGCTATGAATCAGCTGTGTGAAGAGTCAGTCAAGTCAACTCAAGAAGCCAAGTCTCAAGTTGAAGTGACAGATGAGTCATCCGAAGATTGGAAGCTAACTCAAGTCACCTGGGGAATAAAAGACTGGAGTCAAGTCAAGACAACTGAATGAGATCCATTGATAAAAGTCAAGAATGTTACTCAGAATGGTAACATGGTAAAGTTGTTAGAGATAAAGTGTTAGTTCCTGTTGTGTGCAAAAGGAACAAACCAATGGGAAGCACTGCGCTGAGTGTCAAAAATGTTGCAATGCTGCAAGACATTAAATACGAGTAAATATCAACATCAAGGACTGCAATAAGACAAGCCAACGAACACAAGTGACTTTTGAAATTAGCCTATCTCTTCAACGGGCAAAATTTCAAAAGTTCACTATAAAAGGCTGAGGAAATTAATTGAGAAAAGGTTACCTTGCACATCGAGAAATCAAGATATATTCAAGAAATTAACCGCAAATACTCTCAAGTATATTCAAGCAAATCCTCAAGCCTAAAACTCGAAGGAAATCGATCCAACACAAGTTGTGAAGGAAAGCCAACTTCAAATCTGTTGAAGAGGAAACTTTTGAAGAATCGAAAGGGGTCTACTTTCCAAGGAGGATTGTTGTCACTCCCCAAACGGGACGCGATGATGATCCACAACTTAAATACAAGTAACCAAGCGATCTGAAGACGAATATCAACGAAAACCCAATGAAACAGTCAAATAACAGCGGAAATAAAGAACAAGTACAATTACAACTTACAGTCCACAATATCCAAATTATATCCCGAAATCAACTAAAGAAAACAATTTAATATTCAAAGGGTCCTACGCCCTTCGATTCTGAACCGAAATGAAAAGAGAATAAAAGAGTCCAACAGCAATAAAAGAAACAAGTCTAGCAACATTAACAACAGAAGATAGTAAGTCCAACAAGCGGAGTGCGGAAGCTCAGTCCGTGGTCGGTTCAACATCCTCGACAAGGTCCTCATCTAAAGGTTAGAAAATAGGAGGGGATGAGACAAAAATCTCAGTGGATGGGGTGATCGTGTGCAAGTGTGGCGATATATAGTTAATGCGAGAAAACATTTGTATGAAAACGCGTGAGATATGATGCATGAATCCACACACAGTCCACAAGCGTCGTGATAAAATATTTAAGTAATATACTTATACAATTTAAGAAAATAGTTCGTGGTCACACAAACACTATGTGATTCAGGCAAGACAGGTAGGATTGCGTACGGAATATAACGCCAATCCTATGCAAGACAAATAATGGTTGCGTACGGATTTGTAGCGCCAACCAATGCAATACAAGTAGCGGTTGCGTACGGATTTGTAGCGCCAACCAAACGGGTCCGATTAACACTGGAATCGTGTGGATCAGACAGCGATTCCTTCGTTCTTCCTTGTAACTCCCCGAGCAAGATGGTCCAAGGCTCGGATTTGTCATAATCATGATTATACCTCAAGTACTACGACCCGCTTCCCTTGGACAAACTCCGTCCCTCAGTTGTGGGATTAGGACGATGGAGCCGGAAGAGTGGAATAGCAGTCGAGCTGCTCGGTTCCATCCTCGACGTATCCATTCCGACTGTGAGCTCGACACACCAAGTTAACTCAGGCAGAAAGGTCAAACAAGTTCAGGTAGTCAACCAGGCAGTCGAGTATTATTGATTCAGGGAAGCAGTTCAGGAAAATTTTTCGAAAATCGCGGGTGGCATTTATGGCGTTGGTGGAGTTATTTGGATAAAGACGATTATTAGAAGGATAAGCAATCTTCGATATCTTGAAAGATTAGGTGGAACACATAAGTCCCGTTATAGATTCAAATCACAAGACGAGGAAGTCGCTTCGCGATCGGGTATTAATCGGTCAAGACGATCCGATAAGTCAAGGGGTTTTTGAGAAAATAAAATATTTTAATTAATAATTAAAGTCAGAGGGTCCAGGGCTGTTTTAGTAAAAGGAAAATAAATAAAAATCATGAGGTCGGTTCCTAAATTCTCTAAATTGAATAAATAAAAATCCCGACCTTGAAAAATTATGAGGTCAGTTTCTAAATTCTCTAAATTGTTCATAGATTCAGGTTTGTAAAGTTTGGAGGTCGAGTTTTTATAAAATTCTCACATTGACCCCAAATTTGCTAAAATTATCATTTCGGGCCCTAAGTTTAAAATAATTGGAACTCACAAACCGGAAGGGATTTTAATGTGATTCCAGTTGGAAAATGTCACTAAGATTAGTAGGATATTGGGACAAAAGCAGTTTTTAAAAGAAATTAGTGTAGGTCCTTTAACGTTTGAGAATCTCATTTTTGTCCCATTTTGAAATAATTGCCTTTAAGGCTTTTAGGGGTCCAATTGTTATGAAATTTGAACCTTGGGTCCAAAATATAATTAATATATAGTTAAATTAGTATTTCCAGGTGCATGGGCTGCATAAGTCCTGGAAATTTCATTTGGGTCCTCAATTTTAATCTTTTACAATTTTGTCCCTCAATTTTAGTAAAATTACTTTCCAAGCTCTAAACACTTGGATTTTTGGGATACATTTAAAATATGTCATTTCTAGTCCCTTAAGAGTTAAAATTTCAAATTTTAAAATATAGGTCTGGTACAGTTTCAGAAATTGTAAAGTAGCCCTTAAACTTCTAAAATTTTACAATCTAGTCATTGGGCTTTTAAAGGTTGATTTTATTTACCTAAAAACATTTAAAACTTTATTAAAATGTCGAAAATCATTTTTGAACCTGAGTACAGTCCCAAAATTCGAAATTTGTAGAGGGGTCCCTTAAGTTTTATTTTCTTGCAATTAAGTCCACCAACTTTCCATTTTTGCATTTTAAGTCCAAAAATTAAAATTTAATCAATTATGCTCGATTTGTCCAGGTTATAAGTCATACAAAACATGGATTTCAAGGATCATATACATGCATGTTCATTTCATACAAGAATTCATCAAATAGAACAATAAATTGTACATGCATGCACCTAACTTTCAATAAAAGGCATTTTTGAGCAACACTTGAGAAATTTCATAACTTGATACATAAAATTAACATGCAATATATAAAATATAAATATCTCAAGTGCTCATGATCAAAACACTACATGCATTTAACAAAAGCACCTAGAAGTTGAAAGGATTTTCCACCCACCTTAAATTTGGAAAATTGTGAAATAAAAAGGATAATTTCACAACTTGGTTTGAGGTCACTTAGGTCAGCCCCTAAGTCAAGAAATATCAAAATTTAGAGTTAGGAAAAATGAGTGAAAAATTAAGAAGAAAAAGAAGAAGATAAGAAAATTGGAAATACTACACTTTATCTTGTGTAGTAAGTGATTTGAAACTAGTTGAATCTTCAAATTTGGGATTTTTGGTTCACCTTCAAAATCACCTAAGGTCAGCCCCTATTTCTCAAAAATGAAAAAGGGGTTGTTAAAATTTGAAGAAAATAGGAATAAGAAGAAAGAAGGGCTCTAGTGTCCAAATCTTACCTTGTAGTCCAATTTCTCTAACACTTATTCTTCAAGTCTTCTAAATTGGCCACCATGCATGCATGTCTTCAATTAGTCTTCTAAGTACCTCAAAATCAAAATTTCAACTTAAATTAAGAAGAGAAGGTGATGAGTAGTAAGATATCAAGTTGAATTGAGGAATGGAATTTCTTTCCTTTGAGATAGGGGGGTTCGAATTTTATGGTTTTAAGTAGGAAGAATGTTTGTTTTGGTTTAGATGTTTGAAGAAAGAAAGAGTGTTTGATGATAGGAAGAAGGTGTTCTTGAAGGTATGAAAGTATGCTTGAAGATGTGAAGGACTTGTGTTTGAATATATGAAGATGTAAAGAAATGGTACTTGAAGATTTGAAGATATGAAGAACTTGGTGTTTGAAGATTTGAAGATATGAAGAGTTGGTGTTTGAAGATTTGAAGATGTGAATGATTTTTAGAGAGAGATTAGAGAGAATGAGGAGAATTAGTTAGAAGATTAGAATGTGTTGGATGAAATGAACAAATTTTGTTCAATTTTGCCATATTGGCCGTCCAAATGGGGGAGAGAGAGGAGAATTTTTTTTTATTTGTGTCTTGAATTTTGCTTCTTGCATGGGAGACAAAATCCAAGTCAAAGTATGGGCTTGAATGGTGTTGGGGATTATTGAGAAGAATATTGGTTAAGTGGAAGAATGTTGGGAAAAATAGTAATAAAGAATTGGTGTATAAGATGATGTGTATAATGTTTGAATTAATGGTATAATTATACACAAGATGACTAATATAAGGTGTAAGTATACAATAGTTGGATGATATTTCTACTCCAAAAATCCCATTATTGTCGTCCACTATAGGGGCAATTTGGTAATTCCATATATTTTTTTGTCCCAAATTTGATGATAATAGATGAATAATATCAATCTCCAAAATAATTAGTGATTTCCTTGATCACTTATAAGTCTCAAAATCACTTATACTAAATCAAATTCTTAATTCTATAAGGTCAAAGTCTCTAAAATAAATAGTCTCTTAAAATTCTAAGGTGACTAATAAATACAAAATAGTAATAATGATCATTCAAGTGATCATAAATGCGAAATAGAATTAATAAATGATCATGATCACAAGTAATAAATAAAATGAAATAAATTGCAAAAAAATATATATCATTAATATTTTCCGTCTAAGTGACGGTAAAATAATCGATCAAATACATAGACGACAAAAGAATCAATCATATGCTCGGAAAAATTGGGGCTTCACATCCTCCCATCCTTAAAAGAATTTGGTCCCCAAATTCTCTTGAAATAGTTACGGATATTGATTCCTCATGTCTTCTTCCATCTCCCATGTTGCGTCTTCGTCTCGGTTGTGGTTCTGCGACACCACTTTACCATCGGAATCTCCTCTTACGCAATCGACGTGTCTGATCAATGATCCGGATCGGCCTCTCGGTGTAGGATAAGTTTTCCATTAGAGGAGGAGTATCACGAGTGATGATATGTTCGGGATCTAGTTGATATTTCTTCAATCTTGATACATGGAATACATCGTGCATTCCCGCATATGGTGCTGGTAACTCGAGTCGGTAGGCTAACTTTCCGATTCTCTGTAAAATCTTGTAAGGTCCAACATATCTCGGACTCAACTTGCCTCATTTCTTTGGATTGATCAATCCTTTCCGTGGTGAGAGTCTGAGAAATACGTCATCCCCGACTTCAAATTCCAAATCCTTTCTTCTCTTGTCCGCGTAACTCTTTTGGCGGCTCTGAGCTGTGCGAATCCGCTCCTTGATCAGCTTGACCTTCTCCATGGCTTCTGAACTAAGTCGACCTTTAGAATCGAGGCGACTTTCGTTTCTCTTTCGGAGTCCATTGGTCATCAATCTCCCAGTGTAGTAGGGATCTACATTTTCGCCCATATAATGCATCGTAGGGTGCCATTCCAATCGTGGCCTGATAGCTGTTATTGTAGGCGAACTCGGCTAACGGTAAGTGCGAATCCCAACTTTCTTGGAAATCCAATGTGCGAGGATCGCAACATATCTTTCGGGGTTTGAATCGTTCGCTCAAACCGTCCATCGGTTTGTGGATGTCTTTGATGTCTTTGAAACTTAGCGAGGTACCCAACTCCTCGTGCAAGCACTTCCAAAACGGAGACAAACCTCGGGTCTCTGTCTGATACTATGTCAACTGGTACTTCATGCAGTCTAATGATCTCTCGGATATAAATCTGCGCAAGTTTCTGCATGCTATCAGTTTTCTTGATGGGTAAGAAGTGTGCAGATTTTTTGAGTCGGTCTACAACTATCCAAATAGCATCATGACCTCCTCTGGTCCTTGGTAGATCCGTCACGAAGTCCATCGTTATGTGTTCCCATTTCCACTCGGGAATTCTCAATGGTTGTAATAAACCAGATGGTCGTTGGTGTTCTACTTTTACTCGTTGACAAGTCAAACATCTCGCAACGAACTCCGCTACCTGGTTCTTCATGTTTACCCACCAATAACTCCATTTCAAATCCTTATACACCTTGTTTCCTCCAAGATGTATAGTGTATTTCGAATGGTGTGCCTCTACGAGGATTCTATTCCTAATCTGCTCATCACTCGGTACACAAACTCGATTCCGGAATCTGATAACCCCATCTTCATGTACCGAAAATTCTGATCTCTCTCCTTTAAGTATCTTCTCTTTCAGTTTCTGAAGATGCACATCAGTCCTCTGTGCTTTCTTGATCTCATTCAGCAGATCGGGTTTGACTAAAATGTTAGCACATGATATCTGAGTATTGGTTCTCGTCAGATTCCAATTGCTCAGCTCTTCTAATAATTCCCACTCTCGAATCATAAGCCTGGCTAAGCTCGTATTTACTGCTCAAAGCGTCGGCTACTAAGTTAGCTTTCGGGATGGTATTGAATATCAAAGTGATAGTCCTCAATCAACTCCTTCCATCTCCGTTGCCTCAGTTGGTATCTTTCTCGGAGAATAAATACTTCAAGCTCTTATGATCCGTGAAAACCATGAATGTTGCTCGTAGAGATAGTGTCTCCATTTCTTTAACGCGAACACTATCGCGCCAATTCCAAGTCATGCGTTGGATAATTGACTTCATACGGCTTGAGCTTTCGTGATGCATAAGCGATGACCTTTCCTTCATGCATGAGCACGCTTCCTAGTCCTTCCTTTGATGCATCATGTAGACGACAAAGTTTTTGTTCCCTTTGGAAGAGCTAAGACGGAGAGCGTAGTAAGTCGTTTCTTGACTCTTGAAACTCGTCTCGCACTTGTCATTTCACTCAAACTTGACTTGCTTCTAGGTTAGTCGAGTGAGTGGTCCGCTATCTTGGAGAAGTCTCGGATAAATCTTCGATAATATCCGGCTAGTCCTAGAAACTC
Organism: Rehmannia glutinosa; assembly: GCA_016081115.2. NCBI lineage: Eukaryota > Viridiplantae > Streptophyta > Magnoliopsida > Lamiales > Orobanchaceae > Rehmannia > Rehmannia glutinosa. The sequence continues at coordinate 59,272,174 of CM071926.1, read as the reverse complement.
GATCTCCGTTACAAACTTGAGTTATTTCCATTCAACCACTTTGTTTGTACCTTCAAGGATCTACGACGATCCGGTCTTTGGATACTATGTGTCCCAAGAACGCAACTTCACTAAGCTAAAATTCGCACTTGATGAATTTAGCATACAAACTTATGCTCGTAGTGTCTCGAAATAATTTTTGAGATGCGTTCATGCTCTTCTCTAGACTTAGAGTATACGAGTATGTCATCAATGAATATCACTACAAATTGATCCAAATAAGGTTGAAAGACTCGATGCATCAGGTCCATAAATGTTCTTTGGTGCATTCCTCGATCAAAAAGGCATCACTACAAAATCGTAGTGTCCATATCGGGTTTGAAATGCGTTTTGGAAATGTCTTCTTCGCGGATCTTCAATTGGTAATATTCTTGTTGTAAATCAAACTTGAGTACATCGTCGCTCCTTGAAGTTGATCAAACGAGTTTCGTCTATCCCCGGGAGGGGATATTTGTTCTTGATGGTCACGCTATTTTAAGACCACGATAATCTTTACACGAGTCTTAATGTGCTATCTTTCTTTTTGACAAATAGACAGTGCTCCCCACGGAGACATACTTGGCCGGATAAATCCCACATCCAAAACACGTAATTGCGTCTTCAACTCTTGCAATTCAAGAGGAGCCATCCTATACGGTGTTCTAGCAATCGGGGCGGTTCTCGGTAATACCGATGGTGAACTCGACTTCCCTATCCGGAGGGACAATGGTGAGTTCTTGTGGAAATACATCTGTGTATTCTTATACTATAGGTACTTGGTTAATTTGTGTCTCAACCTTGGGTTTGTTAATTACAAACGTCAAGTACCTTGAGCCCCTCTAGTGATCACCTTCCTCGCTATCTTTTTTTGAAATGATTGGGGCAATCTTAACTCGTGCCCTTCCCGAAATTTCCACTTCGGGTTTTCCGGTTCACATAGCTTAATGGACTTGTTATGGCAGTCCATTTGTGCATGGTGTGCAGACAACGATTCAATCCCAATATCACGTCGTATTCAGATATAGGTAATAAGATCAAATCGACATGAAAATTTGTCAATCTTAACTTCGCATGCGTTATAGATAATATATGTTATCTGGCTCGCGCCCATAGGAGTTGACACTTCTAGAAATATAGGCAAATGTTCCATGCATGCATGCAGTTTGTGTACAAAATGCGGTGAGACAAATGAATGTGTTGATCCAGGGTCGAATAGTATTTTAGCGTAGTAGTTAGATACTAGAAGCGTACCTTCCACCACGTCTGTTGCCTCCGGAGCCTCATGTCCGGCGAGTGCAAATGCTCGAGCAGGCATCCTTGCCCTAATACCCTGGCCATTGCCCTGCTTCTGTGAATGCGCCTGTTTGGTTCGATCTTCGTATTTTGGGCAATCTTTCAGCTGGTGCTGATTACTACCACAGCGCAAACACTTTCCTTGTTTATGCCAACAGTCATTGGCAGTATGTCCCGGTTTCTGGCAATGTGTACACACTTGACCGGCTTTCCTTGTACTAGTCCCTTCCTTTATCTGTCTTATTAAATCTGGTCCCTTCAAACTTAGCGAGGATGTTTAGATGGCTGTCCCACCCTGTCCTCTTGAGACTGTTTGATGGCCTACTCTCATCTGAATCTGTCCAATACGGTTCAAGATCGACTCGGTCGGAGAGCGGCCTTTACTGCATGGCCGAGTAGGTTGTCGATTCAACGATCAGCGATTGTTTCAAGTTCAGCTTCAATCCTCGTATGAACTTGTAAAGTCTGTCCTCTTCAGATCGATTGTCCCCGAGCATACTTCGACAATCGATGAAATTCGGACTCGAGACATGTTCCCCTATCTCAACCTATGAAATTCATCCCGGCGCACCTCTTTCACAACCTGTGGAATGTACTGTTCATTGAACTCGGCAAAGAAATTTCCCCATGTTCTGGCTACTCGGTCCTGTTCCCACCTTCTCTCAACTGCCCTCCACCAGTCTCTAACAGTCGATTCTAGACAAAATACGGCGAGTGTGACTTTCTGCTCATCTGAATATTGGAGAGCATTGAAGATATTCTCCAATTTCTCTATCCATTCTTCTGCCTTTAAGTTGTCTGGCTCTCCTAAGAAAGCTAGTGGGTCGAACCGTAGGAAACGCTCCAAAGTGCGATCGTTCGTCTCTCTGGCGGGTTCGGGAGCTCGGTGTCGAGGTTCTGCTTGTTGCCTCATGAAAACCAGTATTTGTTGTAGGGCTTGTGCAGTCAAGTTGTCCCCTACAACAGGTGGAGGAGGCGGTGGTAATTCAGGGGAGGGTACCCGGTCCCTAGGTACGTCGTCATTCCCTTGGGGAACTCGGTGAGATCTCCCACGTCCACGATGTTCAGCAATTCTGTATCTTGAAGTGTTAGTTGCGATACACGAGTAAATGAATACAATAATTATTCGCGTAAAGCAAGTTATATGGTAGGGAAAGTAACAACAAAACACAAGACACTGAATAAATAGCAAAGGCATATCCATTAATGTAAAATTTGAATACACCCATGAAGTACAAAATAGTAATACCGAGTCAAAGATACATCTGAATCTAAATACATCTGTTGAAGAGGAAACATTTGAAGAAGCAAAGGGGTCTATTATCCAAGCTAGAATTGTAGAAAGGTTCCAGGTCGAACCATTATCAAGTTTGTTGGAGGGCTTGGTGATCAAATCCAAGAACTTGAGAAGTGAGTGCGATGAGCAAAGCATTTTTGCCTTGTGAAGAAGCGAGTCGCAAGAGAAGCACCGGTGTGTGTGATCAAGTCTATCTCCGACTGTTCACGGCTTTGTAAACTGATATGTTACATAGTGGATTCCTCCAGGAGTTGGAGAAGAGAGGATTAGAAGAATTACCCCATCTTCGAACCTCTATAAAATATTTGTGTCATTTACTTTTAGCAAATTTACTTTCCTGCATATTCATTTTATATTTGCTGATCATATTTGCAATCCAACTAAAAATAACTAAGTGCTAAAATCAAGTGTTTAAAACAAGCTAAAATCTAATCTAAGGGTGTTAAGTCTTCCATTTGTTAAAAAACCAATCAGCCAAGTTAAGTATTCGACTTGAGCAAATGAGGTTATACTATCAACAACTCTATCGAGTCTGTTGAATCAGAATTTAGCTGAGAAGCCAACTTAGTTGTCCATCAAGGACACATCTGTTTGAGTCAACTCTGTTGAATTATTTTAAAAAGGACTAAATCAAAAATTTTGGTAAGGTTTATTCAACCCTCCTTCTAAACCTTACTTTACACCACTTGGGACCTACAGGATCAATGCCAGTTGTCTCAACTTGACTGCTGCCTTTACCCCTTGTGACTTGAGTCTTCTCCAATCATAAGATTGACTCAATGTCACTTCAAGCTCATAGACTCGGCTCCTTTCATTGACTTAATGAAACTTCACATTGTTCCTCGGTGACTCTCATTCGGTCGAGTCCTTGTCTTCCTTCATGGCCATACTCGGTGACACACAATGAGTCTTCACTCTAGTCTCAGTTGACGTCTTGCATTCTTGACTTGGCCGACTTGATCGACTCTTCGATCTTATCTATTATAATACAGAATTACAAGGAAAATGGGGTGCCAACTTCCTAGTCTAAGTTTTACATGGTATCATCAAAATCTAACAAATAAATTTCCTAACGATTTCCCCCTTTTTGATGATGCCAAAACTTAAAACAAACATAATAAGTAAACAACAAATACAAGCAGTGCAGTAACAAGGAATGTATGCTTTTGAATAATCAAGTTTTATTGATCATAGCATTCTTGTCCTTTACAAAGCTATTTACAACAAGTAACAAAGCTATATATCAGTACAACTTTTCAACATGTATCTAGGTGAATGTTACAGAGCTATATATCAGCTAAGTTACAAAGAAATTGAATGTTACAAGGAAATTCACAGAGCTATTACAAGGAAAACTTACAACTATGTATTTACAACAAAGTAAAATACATGAAGGGGTTCCCAGCTGGAACTTGGCTGGTTATTAGCTGAATTACACAATTCTAGTCCCTTCTCCCAATACAAATTCCAGTTTTGTGGCAGAGTCAAATCTTGAAAATAACCCTCTGCTTCTAGAGTTTGGAATTCCTCTAGAGATCTGGGCTCAGATCCAGCATCAGGCATGACAATATCTCTCGGGGGTTTTATTACAGCGAAATCCTTTCCGGCTGGAGGACCATTGTACTAATTTCTGATTTCTTGGATGCGTGCAGATTGCTTCTGAGCTACCTTCTCGAATGCGGCCGATGGCCTTTCTTGATTCTTTTCACACCATCTCGCTTCTACGTTTCAACGATCATCTCTCTCGGCATACATGAGTTTCAAAGGAAGATTTTTCGAACTTCCTTCCTCCTCAACTATGTCACCTTTCTTCGCCTCCTTATCACTTCTCTCCTCCTTCAGTCCTTTTGAGGCTCATCTTCCCCCTTTTTGGCATCATCACCAAATGGAAGGGTTAGGCCAGGGAACAATCCGCTCATAAGGAAATCCAGTCGGCTGATCGTAGAATTCTGCTTGATATCTGCGCTAGAGTCACTACAAGAAAACTACGAATAGACAACACCAAAAAGACATCATTTTCCTGACTTTTCTGTTGTCTAATGTGTTTTAACATCGGATTTTTAGCAAACCGATGTCTATGAGTGGATTTTTCCACTAATATACATTGGTTCTACTGTACTGACGTCCTAACCGATGTCTATTCAAGATATAGACATCGGGCTGTGCGACGGTTTGGAATGACGATGTCTATATTTTCTTTAACGTCAATGTATAGGCAACGTTTTTTGTACCCGATGTTGATTGGCTGGAAAATTCTTTTATTTTTGAAAATAAATTGAAAATGCGAATTGCCATTTTTTGGTTACCAAAACACGTCTTAATTCATAAATAACACTTTTATGTGCTTTTTTTTGCCCAATTTATATTAAACAAAACATAATTATTATCTGAAAATTAATTTTTTGTACTTAACCCTTTTTCCTCTCACACTATTCTTTTCCACCTAGTCATTCTGTAAAACTGGAGCTCTCTTGCAAAGCTTCTAGGAGACTCTGCGTTAACGTTTCTGGACACACTTCTCCTACTCCGGCTCCAACCTCTGTTGGTTAACTTGTTTGAACACTCTCTCTTGACACGTTTTTCTCTCCATTTCGATCGTTGAGCCGTAAAACTTCATCCGTCGTCGGTGTGCCATCATTGCTCCATAAAACTTGGACCATCGTTGGAGTTTCATAGCCACCGCTGCCTCTGTTCAGCCTGTGCTGCGTAGCTCATCCCAAAGACCGCAGCTCCATAAAACTCCCGCGTCTCTGCCCTTCATCCCAAAACCAAGGTCCGCCATCCACTATAAACCCTAACCCTCGTAGTTTGTCCGTTTGGTTATGAGATCTTAGTACCAATGAGATGGTTTAATTCATAGTTTATAATCTGAATTTATTTAGTTCGATGCTCCTTATTTTCTAGGGTTTGAAATTGACTTTATTGATTTTGTGCTCTGGATTTCGTTTAGTTGAGAACACATTCGGTAAGGAGAACATTGACAAATACGTGGTTAGAAATTGAAGCTTTCAAATGGACGAAAATTCTATTTTTGATTACTTATTATCTCTACTCCTTCTCCTGCCCCATCCCTTTCCTCCGATCCAAACCCTAACCCTAATCGCCCTTATTTCTACGCCCACACCTGATTTCGCCACCCGTAACTAATGTTATAGACGAGGATACCTACGTCACCATCATCGAGAAGAATATCAAGCGAGACTTCTTTCAAGACATCCCCAAGCTGTGTGATCGCCTCGATTGGCTGCAGGTTGTTTGAACCCACAACCATGTGCTCATCTGAGATGCCCAACTCAATATCATCGAACGTCGTTGCCTGCAGAAAGGTGGAGACTCCACTGCTGACGGAATTTTGGTTTAAATCTTTAAAGGTGACATTTAGTTAATCATTTCAGTGTAGTAGAACGTCAAAATCAAAACAAAACAAGAATTAAGATTGTGATTACCCTGTCCAAGAATTAAGATTCCAACGCGTAAAGAGCGAGAGAATGTGAGTTAGTTTTGTTTCAACCAGATTTCAAATGGATTTAACCAACTCACTGGTAAATTGTTTATTTTCTTAATTATCGATGTATTTTTGCAATTCATATGAATGTGTGTTGCCCAAGCGACTGATTTTGGTTGTTGATATTGTTGTTAATTATTTTCGATGAGAAGTATGGTTCGAGCAATTTGAGATTTTTAGAAAAAATCTGTGCGTTTGTGATTCCGATTGTAGCAATAATTGAGGCATTGATTTTCGTCGTTTCCGGCTGTTTCGATTACCACAAGCCGAGTAATAGCAAGAAATCGCGCTATGGTTACCAGGAGATTGTTCGACTCTGTGAGGAATCTCGATGTAAAGTTATTCTTATGGTATATTTTTTCTGTTGTATCTGAATAATGATTTTTTTCCTTGCTTGTTAACTTTCTTATTGAGCTTGGAAACTACTTTTTCTATTACTTTTGCAGTTACTCTAAATGAAGTGGAGGCATTGCATGAGTTGTTCAAGAAGTTAAGTAGTTCGATTATTGATGATGGATTGATTCAAAATGTCTTTACAGGTTTATTATAACCTGGTAATCCATCAAATGACATTGATTTGGATTTCATGGAGTTGTCTTCTACCGAATCTTATTTAGACTTTTGGAAAATTTACAGGTTGACAATCTGTTTGCTTGCAAGATATGGTCGGCTTTTTACATATCTCCGAGTTAACTGAATTTTGTTTGGATTATTAGTATTATGGGTTTTTTCAAATTTTTAAGTTTGTTTTCTTTGCGCGTTTAACAAAAGCCTATTTTCGGATGTTTGCAAAATTGCATTTCATGTGAGGAAAAATAACCTTATCATAACACTATTTCTTTTTTGTTTAAAGTATCTGGTTTCTAGAAATGGATATGGTTCATCTGGGTGTATTTTCCCTTTTCGGTTACTAAACATATGAAAGTAGAGTTGAGTGGTGCATGTTCTCCAAAAACAATTATTGAAATGTTGGAGATAGTTCATATAATGTTATTTTGCTATTATGTTGGAACACGTGCTAACTCATATGTCTACAAATTGAATTTGGCAAAGTAGTCCAATTGATAGAGATCTCAAGATGCTAACATGTTTCCAAAGAATTGGTTTGATCAACCAAGTTCTCGAGTTTCCATTAATTATGTATTTTTAGAACTTATTAAATTTTTTAAGGACATTATTTTGTTAAAAATAAATCCTAAATTAGATATGAAATTAGTATTAACATATATGGAGAATATCATAGTGGAGTTGGAAAGAAATGATAGAAAATTAGGCATAATAAAAAAAACAGAGAGAAAAGGCACCATACCACTTACCAGCATATAAATAATTCAAAATCTAATTTATTAACATAACCAAACTAGACATATCAATGCTCTAGAGAAGAGCTACAAGGAATAGTGTTATAGCTAACTTTGGTTTTTCATAATTGGCAAGTGATTAGTATTAGAGATTCTAACAGTTGCTTTCGGGAACAGGCAAGTTGCAGATGATGGTATACCTGTGACGAGTACACCCTCTAGTAATGATCCTCTACTGCCAAACAGCTCTCCCCTCACAATGGCTTCTCTTAAATCGTGTTACCTTCAAATGCCTCGGTATTTTTCGCTTTTATTTTTTTATCTGCTTTTTGCCGTTTAAAGAAATCGATTTAGTAGTCGTAATTGACTGTCGTCAGGTTTTCTTCTGTGCAAGAAGCCGTTGAAATGTAACTGTTAGAGATGTTCATGTTTAGCAAGCAGGAACTACCAATTTGACCATTTTTACTCTCATTTGACCAGGAGGCTGGTATGGACTGGATACTTCATCTAGATACTGATGAGTGATGAATTGATGCATCCAGCTGATGTAAGTAACAAAATCGGTTGGGTTGTGTGTCAATGTGCGATTAGTATTTTGTATATTGATGGGTGGATAATTAGTTGCTATTTTATCTTCCCACCATGTGCTAGTTAGAAAAAGCGATCTTTGGGTTTGCGAGGCTCAAGGTATTGTGATATTTAAACATCTTTTGTTTCTTTGTTATAAGAGTGGTGCTATATCAGTGTTGCTTGCTATGCAATCTCATAGTGTCACCTGGTTTTGTATGATCTTTCTTGAAGATCGTCCATATTGCACTTTGATAAAATCAATTTTTCATTTTTCTGATTGTGTGTCAGACATTCAGGGAAAATTAAATTTGGTGGTTATTTCCATAAAACCTTTTTTGGCATCATTTAAATCAAACATAATTTACTGTACGACATTTTTAATGGAGTTTTGCTTTATATTGGTGAGTAAAAGTTGAATATGTGTTTGGAATATTAAATTGAAATAGAAAATTTAATGGTTTGAAAATTAGAATTTGTTTAGCTAAGTGCATTTTTGGTGTTTTTGTTATGAAAATATGTGATTAAACATATTTGCATGATATATATGTATATATATGTGTGTGTGTGTGTGTGTAATAATTCTAGAAGTTGGTTGAATCGGGTTTATTATTTTGTATAGTTTAATTAAAACATGAAGGAAATCAAAATCTAACCATTACAAATCCCATTAGGCTCGAATTGGTTCTCTTTTAGCAATGTTTTATTTATTTATTAATTATTATTATTATTTTTGAATATAGGAATAGAACCTCCTGTGTATGTAGCTTCATTTGTTAATTAAGGTGGCCGAATGAAATGAAGTTTTGTAATGTCCCTGTCCGATTCGAAAGATCATTTGTCCTTAAGAGGAAATAGGTATGCGGCCAGCTTGCTTGTTATGGAATTATCTGAGAAGATGTGGTGCATCTGGTTTTTTGCTTCCCCTCTCTGCTGAAGTTGCTCGTTTTTCTGTTGCCGCCATTGTTGGTTGCATGTGCCAGCTAGTCGTCAATGGTCAGTCCCTCTTTATCCTTTTATTTTGCTTGCTTAGAGGATTTGGCAGCTTGAATGCTTTTTAATACATTATAATTGTCCAAAAAAGGCATCATATGCTTAAATATATTGATTAGTATTTCAGTTTGATTTTGCGCTTTTTATGCTTGTTTTTTATTTCTTTTATAAATTTTAGGCTTCGTGCGAAGCAGGAGTTGTTGGAACCCCTCCCAATACTGCATTTCGTTCCAAAACTAGCATGACCTACAGTTTCAGCTACAACGGGACAAGTTCTTCAAACCAACTTGGACATGAAAATAAGCTCGAGTCAACTTACCTCTATATTTAGTGGAATACTGCCCAAGGTTTTAGCTACTTTATGATATTCCAAGGATGAAATCTTTGATTCAAAATTTGTATGAGCTCTTCAGTTAATTTTACAATTACAAAAATGTGTGAAAAGTTTGCTAGGTTTTGAAGGGTTGTTTGTCGTGTGTATGTTGAAATAGTGACAAAAGTACTCGTGTGTATATTATTTTGGCCTTTCTGTATACTCGGTTGTGCACATTTTGAATGGATGGCTTAATGTAAGTTATATTTGTTAATTTTGATTGTAATTAATCGTTGGTTGATTTAGATTGGTGAATGGTACTATTACCGTTAATTACAGGGGAAATGAAATCAGTTTAAATTGATGTTAAACAAAGATCATATGTTATAAAATGATGTATTAAAGTGTAATGACAACGGTTATTTTAATATAGGCATTGGTTTGGAAACTGAGGTCATTTTCGTAACGAACTGAACTGAAACAACAACGCTTATAACGCGTTGTGGTTTCAAGAACCAACATCTGTTAATCACCGATGTTAACAAACGATGTTATTGTAAGAAACAACATCGGTGAAAAACCGTTGTTAAATAATACACGCTTTAGCGCCAGGGGGATTAACATCGTTTATGATTCCTAATAAACATCATTTTTCAACCGATGTTGTTTCACGAATTGACAACGGTTCTAAACTGATGTTGAAAACCCCCCATTTAACAACAGGGGTTTCAACATCGGTTTTTTTCTCCATTAAACATCGGGTAAAAACCGATGTCTATGTCCATTTTTCTTGTAGTGAGTGGGTTGTTCGAATTACGTAGGGTAGCCTTAGACTCAGCTACCACCAACTTCATCTCTGCCATTAGAAGACCAAACTTCTGGTTCATGTTGTCCTCTAGGCGTGCAATTTCGCTCTCGTGGTGCAGCTTAAGCAACTCCATGTCCGACTTGTGCGAGGTTTCTATTCTGACCTTGTACTCCTTCATTCTCTACCGAAACTTGGACGTATCCGCACTCCATACCAATATTTTTGCAAATAAAGCCTTGAAGTAACGGACCTGCTCTGAACGCATGGCAGTTTGTTGTGCAGCCCATTCCCTTATACGAAGCACAACTCCTCTCAAATCTGCACTGAGAGTTGCATCACGATTATCCAATCTAAGATCCAGGGATGCGTGGTGGCGTTCCATTTTCTCAGTCTCATCACAAATTTTCTTGAAGGCATCACGGAACTCGGTTGTCGAAGCTGACTCTGTTTCCGGCCACACTACATCAAAATTGAAACCCATTGGCACAATCATATATGTTGGAATGATAGGCTTTTCTTGCACGGTGTATTTAGCTTGATCTCTGGCAGACTCAGCTTCCATGTCAGGCAGTTCAGCATTAAATGGAAAGATGTCCTCAAAGACATCATCTCTGACGAAAGGAATCCCCGAAGGTCCACGCTGGGGGGCTTTTCCTTGTTCTTCTTGCGATGTACCCGGCTCTCGTGTCTCGCCTGCGATAGCGTCATCGGCGGATAACGCAAGCGTGGGAGCTGCGATGGAGCATTGGAGTCATTCTTTGTTGCGATTGTGGTAGCCTACGCACCTGACTCTATTTCAGCTGGAGTATTTATATGGATCAGCTCAGCTGACTGAGCCTCAGCTGTCTTAATAGCTTTTTCGGTCTCAGTGAGTTTTTCCTTTTGAGATACCGTATCCTCGGCTGTCTCATCAGCGTCATCGGAATTTGATGTGGCTTGGGATGATGGCTCATCATCAAAGTTGAATCTCATGGGAGCTATTTTGTAACTTATATTGCTCTGAGATTTGAGAACATCCGTAGCCTCGTCCATTTTTGAATCTTCATGGTGTGTGGACTCGGCTTCATCCGTGGATCCTAGAAAAGATGTATCAATGTGTTGGGAGTCACAAAAGGCGCTGATCTCCTCTTCTACATCAGCTCCTTTGACCAGAGGAGTGTTCTGTTGTTCTGGTTACTTACCTAAGGAAGTCTCAACCTCCTTTAGGCCTTCTTTACCCCAGCTGAGTCTCAATCATTGTGGGGCCTTCTACAATCCCTTCGCTGACTCTTTGTCTTGGGGTCTTCTACATTGGCATCCTTCGGAGTCTCAACTCCTTAGATTGCACTTTCATGGCCAAGAGTCTAACTCCCGTGGCCTCTTCAACCTTTGCCTTAGTTGCATCAGCAACTTCATCAGTCTGCATATTAGAGGAAATCTCAGCTGAGACAGTCTCAACTATCCCAGCGTCGTTAATTTCACTCTGCTTCTCAGTGGTTTGCTCGCCTTCGCCACCAAACTTCAATGTTTTGTCTCCCACAACATCCTCTGACCCTGTTCTGGTGGAGAGAGCTTCCCCCTCAGCTGGCGCACCAGCTGAGTAAATGATGATGGGGTTACTCAGCTCCTGAGACATGGTTGTGTTTCCAGTTGAGTAGTCAGCCGTTGGGGCCGATGTCTCAACACCTTCTTAAGGGTTAGGCTTGGCATGGGTGCCCACATTCCCAGCTTCATCGCTGTTCCCCGGAGAGCCTCCTTGAGAATGCATGGGGGACATGGTCGCTGCAATGACAGTTGCAATCTCATGCACCACTCCTAAAGGGTCAGATCGAGGAGAGACTTTGGAGGACTCTCCTGGACCTTCTTGAAGAGTTTGCTCGTGCATGGCTCTTGATTCTTTAAAGGCCTATTGTAACTTGGCGTTTTTTACTGCATCAGTTGGGTCCATCTAATCAAGATCATTGTTGTCAGTGGACTCCATGAGATGTTCATGGGTTCCCGTGTGCAAACATATTTTTGACTTCTCGAGAGCCTTGGCCTTCTCCAGGGCTTTCTCCTTATCATTCTCCTTAATAGCCTGAAGAGTATCCATGCAAAACTCCTCATTCAGGGCTTGGTGGATGGTTACATTTCCAAGGAAGCTTAAAAGCTCCTCTTCTTCATCAATAAACTCCGGACGAGTGAACTGCTGTCTGGAGTAGTCTAGCTTCCAATTTCTCTAGTTCCTTAAACTCGTCGGGATTTCTGGAAAGACTGGATAATACATAATTAGATCATCATCATCATCCTCTCCGGCCTCTGGAATGGTGGCTAATGGAGCTTCCTCCTCCTCAGATTCAACAGCATCAGTCTGAGGTGGTGAGACAACCTTTTCTTCCTGAGACTTGGCTGTCTCAGCTCCTTTTGTCTCCATAGCTGTCTCCCGCACAATTGGGTCTTCAATACCTTGCTAATCAGCATCAGCAGTCTTCGCGGACTTGTCAATCATTTCTTGAGACTGCTCCTCTTGAGCATTAGCAGTCTCGACGGTCTTCTTTGGCTGAGTACTGAACTCAGCTGTCTTCTCCAATTCTGACTTTTTGAACAACCGTCTCCTCTTTGTGGCAACCAATGGAATTTATGGTTCCACTTCTTTAGGCTCTTCAAGGTGAAGGCCTGTGTTTCAATATCGCCCTTCTTTGATGCAGCTTCCTTCCGAGACTTGGCAGTGCGTTTCTTCTTCATGACTGGTGAGGAAGATGGAGATTCATCCTCAGTCTCGGCTACGGGGGCAGGGGCATCGACTGCTCGGGCAGGTGCTTTGGGTTTGGCTGTTGAGGCAGGTGCCTTCTTGGATTTGGCTGCTGGGGAAGGTTCGGTTGTCGCTGCTCTCTTATTAGAAATGAGCTTGGGTAAGAGAGCTGGGGAGGTCTCAGCTGTGTCTTCTACAGGATCAGTTGATTCCCCCTCACTTGTATCGGCCTTCCTCGCATGGGCTTACTTCATTGCGCCAGAGAGGTTCGCCTTGAACATTCTCTTATTCGCATGGAAGGGCTTCTAATGGCACAATGCAATCCCCTTGATCTCCATCAAATGTCCAATGACAAGGCCATATCCCAACGAACATCCAAAAGTCCCATCCTCCTTATAGGACTTGTTGATCACATTTTGGCACACTCGGCTGAAGACGAACTCAGCCTAGTTCACCTTCTTGTCATGCATAATCGCAGCCATCATAATCAGCTTAGTCCGTGATAGCTAGTTGAAGCTCCCGAACTTCATATCCACACATTTGGACACGATGTCTATCAATTTGTGGCAATCTTCCTTCAGAAAATCCTTCTTAGCTGTATACACATCTTTAGCATCATACTCGGGCTTTGCAACTTCCTTCCAAGCTTCAGCCAAGTTGACATCCTTCTCAGCGATGTCCTTCAAACCTTCAGAGGGTAGGAAACAGTGCTCAGCAAGGTCCTTTGCAGTTATTGTGATGGCCTTGCCGTGGACAGATGAGCAAATCTCATCGTCACGCACGTCGGCGTTCACGTAAAATATGGCGACCTCCTCCAGATACATATTCGTGAACTCCATTGAAAGAAAGTTCTTCAGGCCGGACTTTTTGAGCTTATCGGCGATCTTCTTCACTAGGGCCTCATCAGCGCCTTGCTTGATCATGCCCTTGAAATCCACTAACGCACCAGAGTAGATATTCTCACAAAGCTTGATGAAATCGTGAGTAGAAGCCATTTTTAGTAGGATTAACGATGAAAAACACGAAAAACTTGAACTTAGAAAGGTAGGGTATCAAACTGGTTGCAGAGAGAAATCTTCCTTGCTTGCTGAAGACGAGTATGTTTGTGTGAGGAGACAGAAAATGAATTTTGGTATATAAGGGACTTGAAAGGACGATTTTTAGAATTTGAAAAATAAAATCAAGACAAACGGTCAGGATTGATTCTTCAAAACCGCATTAATTTCCCCACATTAAATGCGGCAGCATTTATATCCAATCATATGGTTTACTGTGCGGCTTTTGTACTGACAGTCATAATTACGCTGACGTCATCCTTAAAACATTCCCGCTCGAATAAAACGACTGCGTTTTTGTCATTTAGCTCATAAATGATTCAGTTTATATCCAAAGTATCTCAAATCTGCTTCTCTCTTCTCATGAAGTGACTCAGTTGTCAGCTAACTCAATACAACTGACTTCCCGATTGGGTTGTTTCACTTGGCTGAAATATGAAACTTGCTCTTCTTCAATTTTCTCATCTTTTATCTCTGATGATTGAGTTTTCTGAGTTTCCTAACTCGGCTCAATTAAATTTCAAACCTTGATTCACATAAAGGCTTTGGGAATATATCATCTAACTACTTATCAGTTGAGATGTATTCCAAGATGATGTCTTTATTTTCAACATGATCTCTTATGAAATGATATCTGACATCAATGGGCTTTGTTCTTGAATGCAACACTAGATTTTGAGTGATTGCAATAGCACTAGTGTTGTCACACATAATTGGAATCTCTTTTTCTTCAATATCATAATCTCTCAGCTGGTGTCTCGTCCATAAGACTTGGGCACAATAGTTGTCCACAACTATGTATTCTGCTTCAGCTGTGGATGTAGCTATTGAATTTTGTTTCTTGCTGAACCAAGAAACTAATCTATTTCCAAGCTTTTGACATGTACCAGAAGTACTCTTCCTGTCAAATCTACATCCAGCATAGTCTGAGTCTGAGTATCATACCAGTTTGAATCCTCCTTCCTTTGGATACCATAAGCCAACTTCCTGGCATCCCTTCAAATATCTTAGGATTCTCTTAGCTGCAGTCATGTGACTCTCCTTTGGTGCAGATTGAAATCTAGCACATACACCTACTGTAAAGGTGATGTCTGGTTTGCTTGTTGTTAGATAGAGCAATGATCCAATAAGGGCTCTATATCTGGTTTGATCAACAGCTTTGCAATCTGGATCCATGTCCATCTTGACTGATGTATTCATAGGAATTTTCACTGATGACTTCTCTTCCATACCAAATTTCATCATTAAATCTCTAGTATACTTGGTTTGGCTTATGAAAGTTTCATCCTTCAATTGCTTGACTTGAAGTCCTAAAAAGAAATTAAGCTCTCCCATCATGCTCATCTCAAATTTTTCTTGCATGAGGTTTGAGAACTTGTCACACAGCTCTTTGTTTGTGGATGCAAAAATGATATCATCCACATATATTTGAACAAGTAGTATACTCTCTCCATCTTGAATCCTGAAGAGTGTTCTGTCAACCTTGCCTTTGGTGAATCCATTGTCAATTAGAAACTGAGACAATGTATCATACCATGCTCTTGGTGTTTGTTTCAATCCATTGAGTGCTTTCTTGAGCTTGTAGACTTTATCTACAATAGTTTTCTGCTCAAAACATGGAGGTTGTTCAACATAGACTTCTTCCTCTAACAATCCATTGAGAAATGCACTCTTCACATCCATTTGATATGCAGTGAAGTTTTTATGTGCAACATAAGCAAGAAATGTCCTTAATGCTTCCAATCTGGCAACAAGAGCAAAGGTTTCATCAAAATCTATACCTTCTTCTTGGCAATACCCTTTGGCTACCAATCTTGCTTTGTTTCGTACAACAGATCCTTCCTCATTCATCTTGTTTCCGAATACCCACTTAGTGCCAATAACATTTTGGTGGGTATGCCTTTGAACTAATTCCCATACTTTGTTTCTTTCAAACTGATTCAGCTCTTCTTGCATGGCCTGAATCCAATGTGTGTCTTCCAATGCTTGAGACACATCTTTAGGCTCTATTTGGGAAATAAAACAAGTGAAGATTGTTTCATGCTGTGCTCTGGATCTGGTTCATATACCATCTCTAACATATCCAAATGATTAACTCAGGTGGATGGTCTCTAAGCCATCTCACATCAGGTTGGAGTAAGTCTGTTGGATTTAACCGTCTCGCATCTAAGTTGTCTTGAACAGCTTCTTCATCTCCATTCAGCTGTAGACCTTCCAGCTGTCTTTGAGATTCAGCTATCTCATCATCATCAGGGTTGAGTGCTCTCACATCAGCTTCAATCTAAGGACTCTTCCGCATAGTTGGCCAATTTAGCTTATCAGTTAACTCATCAATGTCTTCTCCATTCACATTAGGCTCATCAAAAACCACATGGATAGACTCTTCTATGACCATAGTCCTCTTGTTCAGCACTCTATAAGCTTTACTCTCAGCTGAGTATCCCAAAAAGATACCTTCATCAGCTTTAGCATCAAAAGCCTTTAAATTGTCCTTTCCATTATTATGGATGAAGCATTTACATCCAAATATCTTGAAATATCCAACATTTGGCTTTTTCCTGTCCCGATCTCATAGGGAGTCTTGGTCGGTTTTACATTTATCATGCATCTATTACGAGTATATCATCTTTGTATTTATGGCTTGACCCCAAAATTTCTTAGGCAATCCGACTTAGCTAACATTGTCTTTGCGAAGCTTCCTTGAGAGTTACATTTCCTTCTTTCGGCCTACTCCATTCATTTGTGGAGTCCTTGTTCTTGATAACTCATGAGCAATACCATTTTCAACACATCTTCGAGTTATTATCCCATTGACAAACTTAGTTCCCTGTCGGATCTTATATTTATAATGGTTTGATTCTTTTCATTTTGAACTCTTCTCATAAGCTGAGGTAACTTCTGCAGTGTTTCCTTCTTTTTACACATGAAAATTGTCCATATATATCTTAAATAATCATCCACCACCACTAAGGTGTATTTCTTTCCACTGATGCTAGCTGGCTCAACTGGACCAAATAAATCCATATGCAACAGATGCAATATCCTTGTTGAAGAATTGCTTGGCTTATCCTTGAATGATGATTCGATTTGCTTTTCCATCTGGCATGCATCACATATGCTTTCTTTCTTGTACACTGAGTCTGGCAATCCTTCCAGCAAACATGTGCTTGGTGTAGTAGTAGACCAATCTACCACATACATATTCTTTTGCCTTGTTCCTTGCAGCACAATTTCATTGGATTCAACATCTTTGATCTGGCATATCCCCATGTTGAATCCTACATTGTAGCCTTTGTCACAGAGTTGGCTGATGCTTAACAGGTTCAAGTTGAGGCCTTCAACATAAGCGACAACTGTGATCTCCAATCCATTTTTAATGATGGATCATGTGCCTTTGATAACCCCTGGAGCTTCATTACCTCCAAATATGACTTTAGCACCTCTAATCTCCTTGAATCTTGACAGATTTCTCTTGTTTCCTGTCATATGTCTGGAACAACTACTATCCATGTACCAGATTCCTTGGCACTCAGCTGTTCCTTGAACCTACAATCAAGGAAATCAATTTTTAGGCACCCATACTTGCCTGGGTCCTGGGGGGTTAGTGTTATATGATGTTCCAACCAACCTATAGCCAGATGATCTAACTTTAAGAGGTTGCCATCTATCAGTACTATAATCATAGTGCACATTAGCAAATTGCTTAGGGGTTTTAGCAATTGCTTTCTTGGGATAGTTGTGAAATTTCTGAGTGTAGTGCTTGGGTGCATGTGTGTGCTGATAATATCTCTTTTGCCTTGGGAATGACCTTTGTTGAGGTTGAGGACTTTGCTATTTTGGCTTGTACCCCATATGTCTTTGCTGATATTTCACATTATTCCAATCAGCTTGGTTTGGATATTTCTACCATTCCCATGACATGTATTTCTTTGATGAAGTTTATGGGGCTTTTGGTAGCTCTGTTTGGATCTTACAGAGTATTTTCTGTGAGGAGTCTGATGAGGGACCTGTCTGAACCAAGGCCAGTATGATTGTGATTGTGCTTTGGTGTGAATGTGGGTGCAGCATTTGGTGTTTGGGTTTTTGGATTCCTTTATTGCTTGAGGATCCCTTTTCCAAAATCACTCTTGGAGTTTGACTATGCACAAAGGAATTGAATCATATGCCTGTCTTGTCTCCACATTTTGTTTTACTCATAATAAGTTCATCCGATGATTTGGATGCTTTTGTAAATGAGGCAATCACATTTTTGAGATCATTTTCTCTTTTTTTCGTAGTGACTAACTGCTATGATCTTGGCATTTTCGGCCTTGACTTAGTGTTCTCATCGGCTATGTGACTTAGAGTACTCAGCTCTTTTTGTCATTTGTGAGTTTTGGCTTTTTAAGGGCTTTTGTTTTCCTCGTTCAAAAGTGTGTGAGAGCTTTTAATGTGCTCAAAATCTTTTATCATTTTGCCTAATGAATCATAATGATCTGTGGGTAATGAGGTGTGTGTATCACAGTCATTATCACCTGAATCAATATGAGACAAGTTAGAATGTACCTCATCTTGGTCTTGTTGATCTTGTTCTTTGGCCATGAGGAAGATCAAAGCCTATTCCTCTGTATCACTTGAGTAGTCAGCTTCACTACTATCTGAGTCTGCTGCTTCTTTGCACTTGGATGGCTCGGTGATCTCGGGCGACCAACATGGCTTTCTTCTTTCTTCCTCGTTTCTATATTTGTTGACTGGTGGATAGAAACAGTCAACAGCAAAGTGTCTGGTTGTCTGCAATTCCAACACAGATTTTCAGCTCTTTGATCAGCTCTGTCGGTCCTTTGATAATCAACTCTCTGATTTTCAGCTCTCTTGGGCGGCATGTCATCCCTTGCTTTGGAGGGTGTTGAATATCTTTTGGAGGTTTCACCCTTGTTCCTTTTATAATTCTTATTAAAGAACTTGTTGAATCTCTTTACCAAGAGGGCAATCTCCTCCTGGTCAATGGTCTCTTTTGGCTAAGCTCTGTTCCCATCACTGGCCAATAATGCAGTTGTCTTTGGTACAGCTGTTTCCTCTTGCTCTTTCCTTCTCAGCTCAAACTCATAGGCTTTGAGGTCTAAGAATAGCTCATGATTAGATGTTTTTGAGAGGTCCATTGAATGTATCAAAGCCATGACCTTCATTTCCCATTCAGCTGGGAGGGCTCTTAAAATCTTCATGCACATATCCTTCTGAGTGTATTCTTTCCCAAGAGCTGAAAGCTCATTTGTTATCTCTCAGAACTCGGCATCCGGTGATCCGAGTTTCACCTGCAAGCATTTTAAAATTTTCAAATTTTTGAACAACAACAGTTGATTTATTCTCCTTAATCTGTTCTGATCCTTCACAAATCAGGGTTAGCTTATCCCAGATTTCTTTTGTTGATTTGCAAGACTTGACTTTGTTGAACATCGCCTTGTCCAACGTCTTGTAGAGTATATCCTTGGCCACATTATCCAGGTTATATCTCTTTTGATCTTCATTAGTCCATTCAGTGCGTGGTTTTTCAACCATGGCTGGTCTAACCGATGTGATTTCCTCTCCTTCAATTTCATTTTGCTCTTCTTCTGATCGTATTGACTTTTAGTATTTCCAATGGTCCATCCTCTACACAAGCCACATTTCATCCTGTAAAGTGGATAGATGAGCCGCTTACGAATCTTCCAGTCATCAAATTCTTTCACAGTAAACATTGGAATACGAGTTAGATTTGCTTCCATGATAATAACATTGCTTTAAAAATGAAAGACTTTAAAAAACACAAGTGTTAAAACCTTTGAAAAAGAATGAGATCTAGTTCAATAACCAGTGCGGAAGGCTCAATGAACCAGCCGCTCTGATACCACTTGTAGGTCCCAAGGGGTGTTGTGTAAGGTTTAGAGGGGGGTTGAATAAACCTTAACAAATTTTCAATTTTAGTCTTTTTAAGAATTTTCAATAGAGTTGACTCAAATCAGTTGTGTCCTTGGGGGACAGCTAAGTTGGTTGTATTCAGCTAAGTTACCCACTCAACTGACTCGATAGAGCTGTTGATAGTATAACTCGACTGCTTAAGTTAATACTTAACTTTAGTTGATTTGGTTTTTAACAGCAGAAGACTTAAGAACCTTTTGATAGATTTAAGCTTGTTTTTAACACTTTTTTTAGCACTTGTTATTTATCAGTTGGATAGCAGATTTAACTAACAACAGATATAGAAATAAATGCAGAAATGTAAATGTTGAAAGCAAATTGACACAAGTAATTTTTATAGCGGTTTGAATATGGGGTAATTTCTCTAATCCACTCTTCTCCAACTCATGGAGGATTCCACTAAGTAACAGATCAAGTTACAAAGCAGTGAACAGTTTAGAGACAGCCTTGATCACATAACTGGCTTCTCCTGCGACTCATCTTCTTCACGAGGTAGCTGCCTTGCTACTTCAGCTCACTTTCAAGTCCTTGGATTTGTTCACACAGCCCTCTAACAAACTTGAATCTCTTGGTTCGACCTTGAACCTTTCTACAACTCCTTCAACTTGGAGAGTGACCCCTTTTTGTTCTTCAAATGTTTCCTCTTCAACTGGTTGAAGTTGTCTCTCCTTCACAGCTTGTGTTGGATCGAGTTTCTTCGAGTTTTAGGCTTGAGGAATCATATGATTAGCTTTGAGAATATTGCAGGTTAATTGCTTGCGTGTTCGTGCTAGGTTCAGGTATGCAAGGTAACCTTTTCTCAAATGCTTCCTCAGCCTTTTATAGTGCTCATTTAAAATATGCCCGTTGAAGAGATAGGCCAATTTCAAATAACACTTCTTGTTCGTTGGCTTGTCATTTCTTGGTCTGCAGCACTTGTGATGTTGACACTTCCTCGTATTGAATGGCTTCGCAACTTTACAGTTTCTGACACAAGTTGCAGTGTTTCCCATTGGCTTATTCCTTTTGCATGTTTCTGGGCCAAACACTTTAAGACCTGGCAGCTTTGACGTATTACTATTTCGAGTAATATCCTTGACTTCCTTCCAACTGATCAATGTCAGTTGTCTCAACTTGACTGATGCCTTTACCCCTTGTGACTTGAGTCTTCTCCAATCATAAAATTGACTCAACTGTCACTTCAGTTGTTAGACTCGGCTCCTTTCATTGACTTGACTGAAACTTCACACAGTTGTTCCTCAGCTGACTCTCCTTCAGTCGAGTCCTTGTCTTCCTTCATGGCCATATTCAGCTGACACACAACAGAGTCTCACTCTAGTCTGCAATTGATTTCTTGCATTCCTGACTTGGCTGACTTCACTGTCTTCCAGTCCTATCTATTACAATACAGAATTACAAGGAAAATGGTGTGCCAACTTCCTAGTCTAAGTTTTACATGGTATCATTAAAATCTAACAAATAAATTTCCTAACAATGTTCAAGAAAATATGGGGGAAAGAGTATTATAAGAACATGTGCTAACTGCCCACTACGTGTAAGCTTCTACTTTTCCTCTGAAACTGTTAGGTATCACAGGATCATTATGAAACTAATGGATGAATTTGAGAGAAAAATACCAATTCTATTTCTCACACGAATAGATTTATAGGGAGATTTACAAACTCACAAAAACTCTCAAAAAACTCTCTCAATCTCTCGAGGAATGAATTTGATCACTCTCAAGGATCTCTCTACTCTCTATGATATTTCACTTACAAGGGATGATTATAACTGAAGAATCATGCACCTATTTATAGATGGATGTGGGAGGGATACGTGGTTGATGTTTCAACAATGGTGGGCTTGTTGGGAAGCTTCACACTTAGCTTGTCAAACTTGGCAACCATGTCTTCAAAGTTGGTGGCTTCCAGATGGAGAAAGATATGGCTGGAAGACAAATTGAATTCTTCAATTCTCCCCCTCCAGCCATATCCAGAACAAGCATCCCTAATAATGATGTCTCTGCATAACTCAAGTTTTTCTCCTGTAACCACCTTCGTCAACATGTCTGATGGATTCTCCTTTGTGTGGATCTTAACGAGTTTCAATTGTTGTCTTTATATTGTCTCGTGTATCCAATGATATCGAATATCAATATATTTTGTACAAGAATGGTACATGGAGTTCTTACTCAAGTCTAGAGCACTCTGACTGTCACAATGTACCTTGTAATCCTTTTGCGTGATTCCAAGTTCTTGGAGATAACGTTTTAGCCACAACATTTATTTACCAGCTTCAGCGGCAGCAATATACTCTACTTCTGTTGTGGATAAAGCAACACACTTCTGCAGTCTTGACTGCCATGAAACAACTCCCTCTGCAAAAGTGTAGAGAAATCCTGAAGTTGATTTTCTACTATCAATATCTTCTGCCATATATGCATCTGTATAGCCTTCCAAGACTGGATCAACTCCCCCGTAATAAAGATATATTTTTGATGTACCCTTCAAGTACTTGAGAATCCATTTCACTGCCTCATAATGCTCCTTTCTGGGGATAGAGAGAAAATGACTCATTGTTCCCACTGCGTGAGCAATATCTGGTCTTGTACACAATATTGCATACATTAGACTTCCAACTGCTGAAGAATATGGTACTGATGACATTTCCCCGATCTCTTCCTTGGATGAGGGGCATGCACTCTTGCTCAACTTGAAGTGATTGGCTAGTGGAATGCTGACTGGTTTGGCGTTGTTCATATTGAACCTCTCAAGCACCCGTTCAATATATTTCTCCTGAGATAGCCATAACCTCTGGTTCTTTCTGTCTCGAACTATCTGCATTCCCAAAATCTGTTGAGTCGGTCCTAAGTCTTTCATGTCAAAAAACTTTGAAAGTTCTTTGTTCAGCTGACTAATCTTCGTTGCGTCTTTTCCCACGTTCAGAATATCGTTTACGTACAGTAGAAGAGCAATAAAATTTCCATCTGAAAACTTTTGAATGTAAACATACTCATCTGCATTAGTCTTCTTGTAGCCTTGACTCACCATACACGAGTCACATTTTTGTGTACATCTGTCGTAGTGCCTGCTTCAAACCATACAACCTCTTCTTGAGCTTGCAAACGAGATTATCACTTGAAATCTCAAAACCTTTCAGTTGTTCCATATAGATCTCTTCTTATAGATCTCCGTGAAGAAATGTTGTCTTCACATCCATGTGTTCAAGCTCCAAATTTATACTTGCTACTAAACCAAGAATAACTCTAATTGATGTCATCTTGACTACTGGTGAAAAAATCTCATCAAAGTCGACTCCCTTTTTCTGCTGGAATCCCTTGACTACCACCGAGCTTTATGTTTCACCACTTTTCCACTGCTATCTTTCTTCAGCTTGAACACCCATTTGTTTCTTAGTGCCTTCTTCCCTTTCGGAAGTTCTACAATCTCATAAGTGTGATTTTTCTGCAGAGCTTCCATTTCATCATGCATTGCTTGCATCCATTTTTCTTTGTCCTTATGAGATATTGCTTCTTGGAAACTTTCTGGTTCTCCATTTTCAATAAGCAGAAGGTAATCGGATTCTGAATATCTTCTAGATGGAATCCATCCCCGTTCAGACCTATGAACTTCTGGTGCAGTCTGATGAGATTCACTATCATTTTGGCTTTCTGATGGTATAGGAACATTTGGTAGAGCGGGTTGTGGCTCCCCATGCTCCTCCTCATATTCTGCTTCTGGTATATCTTTTGGCACTACGTCATCGTCTCTCACGAATGGTTCTGGTGTTGCATCTGAGATTTAAGAACCAATATTTGACTTCTGAGACATTGTGGGCTTTTCAATATCTTTTATTGTCTTACTTTCATGGAACACTGCGTCCCTACTTCTGATCACCTTCTTCTCCTTTGGATCCCATAACTTGTATCGAAATTCTTCATCCCCATAGCCAATGAAAATGTCTGGAGTGGTCCAAATACTCTCATGTGGGAGTATGATGGATACTGATGGTGATTTGTTGATCAGGTAGCAATCAACTCTGACTGCTTCTCCCCAGAATGGCTTTGGCAGCTTAGCCATACTGAGCATGCTCCGAACATATTCCATGATTGTTTGGTTCATTCTTTCGGCTACACCATTATGTTGAGAGGTGCATGGGACCGTCTTCTCATGTCGAATGCCATATGTTTTGCAATAGGCATCAAACACTTTAGAAGTGTATTCGCCTCCATTATCTGATCGAAGACACTTCAGCTTTTTTCCCATTTCACGTTCTGCCATGACATGAAACAATTTGAAATATTCAAACACGTGAGCTTTTGTCTTCAGGAAATACACCCACAACTTTCGAGAAGCATCGACAATAAATGTCAGAAATATTTGTTACCGCCTAGTGATTCAACCTCCAGGGAACCGCAAACATCAGAGTGCACCAAACTGAGCAACTCTGATCTTCTTGTTAAAGAGGAACTAAACGAGACTCTTTGTTGCTTACCAATAGACAATGATTGCAAGGATCTAGTGTAGCGCCCTTTTCAACATCAATAAGCTCCTTCTTTATCAGGGTAGACAACCTTTTGTCACTCATGTGACCGAGTCTCTGGTGCCACAAATTTTGAGAAGCCTTTTTCTCAGCAATGTTGATGCTATATGTACATATTTTAACATGAGTCTTGTACAGCGTGCCACAAATGTGTCCTCGAGCAACTACCATAGTGCCTCTTGACAACTTCCATGTGCATTTGGTGAAATGATTATCATAACCCTGTTTGTCAAGGGCAATCCCTAAAAGTAGATTCAGCCGAAGATCAGGCACATGTCTGACATCCGTTAAAGTGATTGTACTCCCGACATTTGTCTTTATCTGTATATCACCATTTCTTACAATTCCAGAGGAACTGGAATTTCCCATCTTCACTGCTCCAAAGTCACCATTTTTGTATGTTGTGAAGTAGTCCTTGTGAGGAGTTACGTGGTAAGACGCTGCAGTATCTACCACCCGTTCTGTATCTTCTCTTGAGATGTGAAGGCATGTCTCATCATGGGTTGAACAGAGCGCTACATCTCCAGGAATGATGGCTAGCATTTCTCCACCCTTATTCTTGATTTGGAAAGCGCTTTCGACCTTGCTCCTCTAGCCATTTATACCAGTTCTTCTTCATATGACCCTCTATTCCACAGTGATGGCATTTATAAGTTGGTTTTCTGCCATCGGTGGATCTGCCCCTACTTTTGTTTTTGCCTCTCCGTTGGCCTCTACTACTTCGTTGTTGCTTCCGTCTTTGT
Organism: Rehmannia glutinosa; assembly: GCA_016081115.2. Classification (NCBI taxonomy): domain Eukaryota; kingdom Viridiplantae; phylum Streptophyta; class Magnoliopsida; order Lamiales; family Orobanchaceae; genus Rehmannia; species Rehmannia glutinosa. Next base: position 59,247,116 of record CM071926.1, on the reverse strand, counting down.
CTCCCTCCATTTTCCGTCACAAAAGCATGGGTCGACGCGGCCTATGTCTTTTCTTTGGCCTCCTCATTGAATAGGTCATCCTTAACCATAGACATGGTAAGTTTGCTTCTCGGGGCGAATTACTTAGAGAAACAACTAGTGTTTCCAACTATCGGGGAAGTGAACTAAGAAGCGGGGAGAGCCTAAATTTCATCTCCAAATGGCATCCCCTACAGGACGACAATTGATTTACGGACACTGAACTCACTAGTATGCTCAAGAATCAAGTCCCATCTTTCGACTTCATGTTGACTAAGCGCCTCATTAGTAGGGCCTTATTCTCGCGAGTTTGGCCTAGTACATGTCATCTAGCTTCTGCCAGAGGGCATATGCATCCGTCTCATGTGAGACATGGTGAAAGACACTATGGACAATCCCTTGTCGAATCTGACCAATAGATTTTTTATTTGACTTCTTCCACTCAGTTGACTTGGAAGCATTGGGGTTAACACCCTTCAACACTATGGGATCGAACAAATCTTTACAGTTGAGTAGATCTTCCATCCGGGGTTTCCGTAACGTGTAATTGGTAGCAATGAGCATAATCATAGCTCCAGAAGATGATGTTGACTCATTCGTGGCCATTTTCACCTTCCGAAAACTAATTCACAAAGATAGGAGTTGATTCTCACAAAATGGAGTGTATCATTACGTCCGGAATTGTCAAAAATAGTGGAATAAACACTCTGGGTTATAATTTAATTTCTAAAAAATTTGGGATTGATCTGCAATTTTCTGAAAGTATAGGGACCAAACTGGAATATCAAGAAGTTCAAGGGCCAATCTGTAATTTCTGAAAGTTTAGGGACCGTAATAAAATTTTAGAAAATCTGGGGATCAAAATGAAATTTTTAGAAAGTTAATGGGTCAAAAAATGAAAAATGTAAAAGTCGGTGAGTGGTTTGTAATTTACCTGTTCATTATCTTCTACGAAATTTGGCAGCTCGTACGGCTTCGTCCGACGTCCGTTTTTTGATTTGAAAACACGTACGGACTCGTATCAATGAGAATTCTAATGGAGTGATTAAAATTGAGTTTTGACAAACTTTGTAAAACTCGAAATTTCCAGACCTCTGTAAATTCCGGAGAGTACTCCACGAGGCTCTGATACCACTTGTTAGGTATCACATGATCATTATGAAACTAAATGGATGAATTTGAGAAAAAAATACAAATTCTCTTTCTCACATGAATAGATTTATAGGGAGATTTACAAACTCACAAAAACTCTCAAAAAACTCTCTCAATCTCTCAAGGATTGAATTTGATCACTCTCAAGGATCTCTCTACTCTCTGTGATATTTCACTTACAAGGGATGATTATAACTGAAGAATCATGCCCCTATTTATAGATGGATGTGGGAGGGATATGTGGTTGAAGTTTCAACAATGGTGGGCTTATTGGGAAGCTTCACCCTTAGCTTGTCAAACTTGGCAACCATGTCTTCAAAGTTGGTGGCTTCTAGATGGAGAAGGATATGGCTGGAAGACAAATTGAATTCTTCAGAAACTTCACTGTAAGACTTGATTTGTGCAAACAAGACAAAACCAAAAGGATGAATTTGAATATTCATAAGTTTCAAAGTATTCTCCGCAAAAGCTTCTCAAGATGTTTTTTCGGATAACTTAGCAAACATAAGAGGGCATAACCTTGGAAGACCGGCTCTGGTAGGGTGCATATGGAGTTCACCGACTCAAACAAAAGCATCAGCAAGCAAGTAAAAAGGTAATCTGGTGAAGTGGAGAAAATATGAAGCATGAACCCTTTTTTCATAGCCGCTGGTGAGTGAATCGATTGGCTAGATTGAGAAGTTTATCATTGTCCAAATATTCAGAAGAGGAGATATAATCTAATTAGGAATAGATTTCTACCTGGACTCGAAGGTAATCAGCCCAAAGAACCCAATGAGCAGAGTGGCTGGTCTATGTGAAATTCTCGATATCTACAACAAGGGATTAGAAGTCTATCATTAGTAGGATGCTGATTTAAGAAGGATTCCAGTTGAGAAGGTCTCTTATAGGATCGTCTTATGGATCGGGATCCGTAAGATGCTTACGGATCCATCAATCCAGATCTAGATCCATACCCACCAGTTAATTTTAAAAAAAAAAATTAAACAACGCTTAAGCGCTAGCCACAAATCGAACTCAGGTCTGTTCCATGGCAAGGTACTATTCCACCACTAGACCACTGGTATTTGTTGTGCAATTTTAGTATAACCATAAATATAACTCATTTCTTTAAAAAATCAATATAACTCATTCATAAATTATTACAAATTCCCAAAGCTCGTCATATTTATTTTCCTTATTCACTGTACTAAAGAACATGATATTTTATCTCAAAAAACTGATACTTTATCCATAAAAGTGTTATTTTAACTCTTGTTAAATATATTTTTCCTTCTTAGATGTACCGAATTCCGATCTCTTCTCCAGCAAGTTCACGACATACATCGAATCCGACTCCAGCCAAAGTTGCGTCCAACCCTTGCCAAAAGCATACTGGATCGCCCACATTGATGCAACCAATTCAGCTTCAAAAGCATATCCCGAACCACAATGATGTACGAAACATCCCCGAGAAAAACCTCTACAATTCTGGAAGACTCCTGAAGCAGTAAGCCTACATGGCGCCCCCGACGAACTGCCATCTGTATTTACCTAGATCCAACCCAGGAGGGGTTTTTCCCATTTAACTTCCACAATCTTCGGTGCTTGTCTAGCCCACCCAGGAACTCGCAGCCTATGCAGGATGAAAAGGTCCTGTTGGTCGTTATGCATGCATCCCCGATCTAATGATGATGATTCTACAATGAGTACCCGAAGATGGATAGTCGCTGCATCAACTGTCCAAATTTTATTGTGAAAGACAAGTTCATTCTGGATATGCCAAATGAGCCATATGCAGGAAAGGATAGCCACACACCAGAGGAAAATAACCTGCTCACTGAAATGAAAGTTCATTAGCCGCACCAGGAATTCATTAAAGTTGTTAGCCTCAAATGGGTAAACGTTGAACGACTCACAAATCCATCGCCAGAGAGCCCCTGCAAAGACACAAGAGACAAATAAATGGTCAACCAATTCTGCAAAGTTACAACAAAGAACGCAAACCAAGGGGCCAGTAAAACTCCCCCTGGCCCGTAATAAATCCAAGACAGCCAATCGATTGTGGATAGCCTCCACGCCACCACTGATCGTCGTTCCGGGATGTGTTGTGACCAAATCCAAGAACCCCACTTGACCACCGGATACTGGGGACGCATATGATCATAAGCATCATTCGAGGTAACCAAACCATCCTCTGAATTCAACCATACACGTGTATCCCTTAAATTAGGGGCAATTGGGACGCGTACAATAGCCCAGACCAGATCCAAATAAGCTTACACAAATGAGAAGGTGAAGTGCCAGGTCCCGTCATAAAAGTAGTCAGAAATGCGATGCTGGAATATGTTGGGTTCGCTATATCGCGGGGCTAAATGCAATGGAAATTTAAAAATTTAAATTATGCATACAGTTATACATAAAAAGAAAACCCCCGATTCTCGTAGCGATTTAACGATCGCGTGTTTATACAAGTGGTAAGATAAGGTTTAGGATCTTATCTAAAATGCTTCCTTTTGAAGATGATGTAGAAGGAATCCAAATTCCTTACAGCAGGATAAATCCTCGCAAACTCGCCAATAGAGATTCAAGTGCCTCCCCTCTAATTGAGTCCACCTCTTGGTTGTGACACCGGCATAAATTCTTCGCTAGTAGAGTTTACCACGTTTTCGAAAATTGAAAAACGGAATTGAATTTAATTCCAACAATCAACTATTGTTAAAATTTTGTAGATGAATAATTGTCGGTTAATTATTCTCTACTAAATTTTGAAGAGAAAATAATGTATATTAAAAAATAGAGTGAGACATATTCTCATTTTTCAGTCGAGAGCCATAACCATTGAAGCAAGAAAAAGAACTGTCTGCAACATCACAATTGCTCATTTTATTCCCTTCTTCATCATCCATCCCTTTTTGTTATTTTTGTTATTATAAAAGAAAACATGATGATGGTGTACAAGGCTCAACACAAAGGGTGTAATATTAAAAGGATCATTTGTTGGCTCAAGAGGAAAAAAAACGCCACAAGGCCCACAACACATGCTATCAGCAATGTTTAAGTTTTTTTATTATTATTATTCTTAATCATACATATGCATATATATATATATATATAAATATATATATATCCTATTATATATATATATATATATACAAATCTCATTTACTTTATTTCTCTTCAATTATCTAATGGGCTTCTACAACTAGGCCTACTAGATTAGTGTAAACCTATTTCAATTGCAATTGCATACATGTACGATCCTTTCGACAACTAATTATCCTAATTAAATCTTGGACATATATTTATAAGTCGAACCCAAATTGATTTAATAAATGTGATTCCATTTCAAGTTCTTGTGATTCTTTTATGAATCAAAATTCATCGTGTCTTGGCCAAGGTCTTTGAACCACTAACTATGAAAACACAGGAAATTCCCTTATTGAATTCTATGTTGGCCACACACAAACCTCCATACATATCACTGCAATACCCAAAATACCTATTTGTGATTGTCAAGCAATCAAAAGATAAATCAAAGTATTGTAGGATATACACAAGGTGTAGTCGTGCCTCAAGTACGAGGATTAATCATGTACTATTGCAATATGAAAATTCTCATTCGATAATCAACGCTTCTATCTAAGAATTTTCATTGGGTCATGTTCAGTGAACTTGTTCGCTAACAAGCACCCATATGTGCATTTGTGTCTCAACATTGATGTTAATTGAATGCAACATCCTCGTCTCATGAGCATGCACCATATGTACAAGTCTTACGGGGTTATTTAATGTCCTATCTTGAAAAAACCCATCGACTTGGAACAAATTTAAGATTAAAGTCTTAGAGACATGTTCCATGATCACCATCAAATGCGCGACCATGTCTCATAGCTTAAATTGATCTAAGGACTTTATCATATGTGCAAATATGTGATAAATGCAAAAGAAGATAAGATAAAGAAATGCCTTTATATTATTATAATTTCCAATAAAATTGTTTTACAAGTAGAATAAAATCCAATCCAATTGAAAGTCGGGCATTCTACTCTAACAATCTCCCATGCCCTAGTTCCAATTGCCCATGTATTTTAGGCCCATCTTTTCGAGATGTCCATCAAATACTCTTTGTGCTAATGGTTTAGTTAGCGGGTCTGCTACATTTTCTGCTGAAGCAACTCGATCCACAACAACATCACCTCTACCAATGATCTCTCTGATCAGGTGGTATCGTCTCATTATATGCTTGGATCTTTGATGAGATCTTAGCTCTTTTGCTTCCGCTATAGCACCGTTGTTGTCACAATAAATCATTATTGGATCAACAACAGATGGAACTACACCCAAACCTTGGATGTAGTTTCGTATCCAAACAGCCTCTTTTGTTGCATCCGATGCGGCAATATATTCAGCTTCAGTGGTGGAGTCTGCAGTCGTTTCTTGTTTGGAACTTTTCCAACTAACTTCTCTCCCATTCAAGATGAATATATATCCAGACATGGACTTAGAGTCGTCTTTATCAACCTCTCTAAAAATAATAACAAAACAACTATTTATAGGATTAAATTCCTACAATAATAAAACTTCTAACTATTAACTTGTCATCCCTACACTCTATAGTTGACATCCAATTTGGAGAATCAATGAGTGAGGTAACTCTGCATCGTTTTATTTCATGTCACCCAAGTGGGTAGTTACCCACTTGGGTGTATAGCTCTTGAATCAAACACACACACATATGGGCGTGTATGTGTGTGTTGATCCAATGGATATGTTGGTATGTTGCAATCAACTAGGACTTGGTTGTCTAAACAGTTCTCCATGAAGGACTTGGGAGAAACATCTTTTATCCTGGGGATAAAGATCTATAGAGATAGATCACAGAAGATGATCGGACTATCCCAGTCCATGGGAAGTACCCACAAATCTGACATGTGGCAACCAAGTGGGCTTTTTCTTTTTTCCTATTTTGTTTCTTACGTATTAGCTACTTTTTCTATTTTTTTTCTTTTACAACATTAAAACTTAACAACAACCTCTTTGTTTTTCAATTTTAAATCAAAGTAATATTTTTAAATCACTGAATTTTATAATTTAGTAATTTTCTTTATATTTTCATCGACAATAAATAAAAATAAATCAGAAATTTAATTTACAAAAACTTGATTAAATTATCGTTAGCAACACACAAATAGCCTTTAAACATTTTTTTTATTTTTATTGTGAAATTTAAATTTTTGAGATTTAAAGAGCCTTGTGGGTTGTGAATGAAAAATTTATGAATTTTTTGCAATTTAAATTTCTGATGTTTTCTAGAATAATTTATTTTATTTAACTGTTTTGTGTTGTGGACGAAAATATAAAGAAACATTACTAACTTATAATGTTTTGTATTTTAAAATTTAAAATGTTACTTTTGATTTAAAATTGGAAAAAAAATAGTTTGTTGGTAAGTTAATGTTGCAAAAGGAAACAGAGGCTAAAACTGAGAAATAAATAGAAAATAAGAAAAATTACCCACTAGAGAGGGTGGAAGCTGAGACATAATAGAAGTGCTCGAGGTGCCTTCGCCTTTGCCAGGTGTTGTCCAACTTCATCTGAGTCGAGGAATCTGAATAAAGTCCAACTTCATCTGAGTCTGAGAATGAAGTCCAATTTCAGCACTGGAGGAAGGTTGAACAGTCGACATAATGAAGTCCAACTTCATCTGAGTCGAGGAATCTGCAGCAGAGTGACTTGAGCTGAGTTCAATCAGTTGTTAGGGATTTAAACGAGCAGTGGGAAAAAGAGAACATTCTCATGAATCGAGTTCGGTCAATTAAAAAAAAGGTAATTGCCAAAGTTCAGATTTTCTTGACACTGATTAATATAGCTATATATCTATAAGATCTATTTAAAAAAAGAGACAGGAAAAAGAAGAAATAATATTTTTAAGTCAGAAACTATTTTCCAAAAAACATATCATGTTATATTTACAAAAAATCACAAAATTATGTATAAACTACCATAGCCTTTCACTAAAATACCATCAAACAATTAAAAGAAATGCTTATTGTTTGTTTGTTTGTTTGTTCGTGAACAAAATTATTGATTGTTTACGAACAATTTATGAACACAAATTTGAATATGAACATGTTCACGAACACGTAACGAACACGAACACTAGTATGAACATGTTCACGAACATGTTCGTGAACAAATTCGAACATTACAAAAATTAAACGAACGAACACGAACACAATTTTAACAACCCAAACCGAGCTTGAGTCGAGCTCAAACAGGGCCAAAAATAAACAAACATTGCGTATGCGTGAAATTCATCGAAAAAAAGTCCTTCAGGCCGGACTTCTCCAGTTTTTTTGCAAACATTTTAACCAATGCTTCATGGACACCTTTATTCGTTGATTGTATTGAAAATATAATACATTAATATTTAACATTGGGAAATTGTATTTTTTTAAAATTGTTACTTTCTTATAGATAAACATGTTCAATAAATAGATATAATTCACATTCACAAAAACTATTATCAACCAAATTTATTGTCCCACTTGTAGGTCCCAGGGGGTGTGAGTGTAAGGTTTAGAAAGGGGGGTGAATAAACCTTACCAACTTTTCGATTTAGTCCTTTTAAAACGTTCAGAGTTGATACTTCACAACTGAGTCCTTGATAAACAGCTAAGTTAGTTAATCAGCAGAGTTAATCAGTTACTTTTGTTAATACAATCAATATTTTAAATTATAACGAATAATTTATTTTCAAAAAGTAAATTGAGTTGGTAGGGATCGATAAGGAGAGAAATGTGTTAGGGTTCGGACAAGGAAATGATAAAGAAGGGGATTCGATTGGGCCTGCTGATTCATGATTTACAAGAAATGATGGGCTTAATATAATATTTTCATTATATTATATTTTGTGGTGGGCTTGGCCCAAATTAGTTATTATCCATTTAGGTTTTATTATTCCAGAATTGTGTATTTGTGGTCCCCTGGGGAACAGTATGTAAACGTTGTGGAAGAAGGGAATATGGGGAAAACAGTTACACATTAATTATCTCTCTCTAATTCATCATCTTCTCTATTCCTTTCCTTTCTATTTCTATATATTCCGCCATTAATATACTGACTTTCTATAGTGATAAAATATACAACTAAGTTTACTATTACATACAAATATACAAATACTACTGATCATTACAATTGGTAATCGAGCAACGTTCTCGGCCATGGCCGACGGCACTCGCCTCGAGAGACCTACAAGAAGTAGAGAAAAACTTGATCAAATATTACAAATGGAATCTCTAAAACGGGAGGCAGCGTGAGAAATGAAGATGCAAGAGCAAATAACTACTATCGGTTCATAGGTACAGGATCGATGAGCGGAATAAACAACAAATATGAACACCTAACACATACCTTGGCCAATATTCAGTTGCAACTTCTTAACTGGGTAAAGGAAAAGGGGTGTTGGAGGAGGAGTCCATTCTAGGAGGGCCTTGTCCACCTAGTGAGGGAAATAATTCTAGAGCTCCATTTTCTCCTAGACCTCGGATGCGGATGGAACACGGAATATGCAGATCATTAGCCCAATACCAAAGTGGATTTTCCCGGGTTTGATGGTTCCTATGCCCGTTCATGGATTCTTAAGTGTCTTTGGGTACTTTAAGTTAATACCAAATATTCCCGATACTCAAAAGGTCACATTAGCATCAATGCACTTTGAAGGCAAAGTCGCCAATGGTACGAGTTTTTCTATGAGACATGGGGAATTAACATGGCAACAATTTGTTGAGATAATTTTGGCCCATTTTGAAGAATCTGAAGGAAGCTAAAATAATTGATGAGTTCAATAAGCTAAAACATACGGGGCTTATTCTCGACTATGTTGATAGGTTTGAGGAGTTGAAAGCATGCATGTTGCTACTTAACAAAGATTATTCTCAAGAGTATTTTGTGGCGAGTTTTATAAGTGGATTGAGTGAGGAACTACAATCATGCATTAATATGTTTGAACCTCATACCCTCCAACAAACCATAGATCCGGGAGGAAACAGATACACACATTGGAAGCTATAACCAAGAGGATGAAGCCCCAAACCAGGCCATTTGTGAACTCCTTTCCAAGTAACAAAAGGACTTATGCGGCCATTCCGATCAACCTAAACTCTCCACAAATTTACTAAACCTAAACCACCCATTAAATTCTTGATTTCGCTCTCGAAATGGTTGCTAGAAGGGAGAAGGGGTTGTGTTATAATTGTGATGAACCCTTCTCTTTTGGACACGGGTGCAAACAGAGGATCACTTATATGATCATGGTGAAGAAGAAGAACTTTCATACATTCGGGAGGATAGTGTAGTGCAGGAGACATTGAACCCACCAATAAACCAAATGGATGAGATACAAATGTCATTGAATGCTATTTCAGGTGAAGATGGCCTCACTACCATGAGGTTATATGGGGAATGTGAAGGGCATAAGTTACACATATCTTGATTGACTCGGGAAGCACTCTTAGTTTTATACAGAGGCTACATCTAGGAGGTTGGGGTGTAAGTTAGAACCACCAAACCCTTGTTAGTTAAGGTGGCCAATGGACAAAGAATGGTTAGTTCTTACAAATCCACCGGGTTTCAATAGACTATGCAAGGGTAGTTGTTTTCTTATTCCCTCAGGTTATTAGCAAATGAGGGTTGTGATTTGATACTTGGTGGTGATTGGCTGAAATCTTGTACTCCTATTGAATTGGATTATGAGAAGATGATATTCTATGTTACATTAAGAGGGAAAAGAATCAAGGTTCAAGCTATGACTGCAACTGAATGTAAATTCATTTCAAGGCTGACTTTGTATAAGATGATTCATCGAGGATATGACCAGGGGAAGTTGAGGAAATGTTTTTGATAAAGGTTTCGCTATGGAACATGAAGATAATCCCGCATTGAAGGATTTGTTGTTTGAATTTGCTGACTTTATTGAAGAACCAACGGAGTTACCCCAAGTAGAGGAGTGGAGCATCCAATTTTGCTTAAGCCACGAGTGAACCAAAGCATCAATACCCATACAGGGGCATCTCATGTTCACAAGGATGAGATTGAGAGGATTGTGAAAGAGATGATGAATACAGAATCATATAGCATAGCATAGCAGAGCCCCTTTGCATCACCGGTTATTTTGGTAAGGAAGAAGGATTCTTCATGGAGGATGTGTGTTGACTACGAGGTATTTAAATAGTTTAACTATCAAGCATGATTATCCTATCCGATCATTGATGAGTTATTAGATGAGTTGTATGGGGCAAAAAAATTCAAAAGTGGACTTGAGGTCGGATACTTTCGAGATATTGATGAAACCGGAGAGATGTATCTCATTGCTTTCAAAGACTCATAATGGGCATTATGAGTTTTTGGATATGCCTTTTGGGCTTTGCAATGCTCCCTGATCGATGAATCGGTCTTTAGAGACCATTTAAGGAAGTTTGTGTTGGTTTTCATTGATGACATTTTGATCTATAGTCGGTCTTGGGAGGATCATTTGCATAGAGTTTTTTCCATCCTAAGGAGCACAAACTCTTTGCTAAGAAGAGCAAATGTCAATTTGGACAGACACAAATTGAATACTTGGGACACATCATATCTCAAGAGGGAGTAGCTACGGATCCCGAGAAGATTCCGCTATGACACAGTGGCATGTTCCTAGTACTCCTAAGCAATTAAGGGGTTTTCCGGGGCTCACCGGATATTACGGGAAGTTTATACGAGAATTAAGGGTTCGAGTAGACCTCTTACTAATTTCTTTCAAGAAAGATGGTTTTAAGTGGAATGATGAGGTCGCAATAGCTTTTTCTCATCTTAAAAAGCTATGATTTCCCTACTTTTGGCTTTGCACGACTTTACAAAGCCTTTTGTGTTGGAGACTCGATGCTAGTGGAACAGGGGATTGGGGCTATTCTAATGCAACAAGGAGGCCTATTGCATTCATGAGTAAAGTCCTTAACCGGAGGAATCAAGCACTATCCATTTATGAAAGGGAATTCTTGGCGAGTGTTAATGGCTATTCGTAAATGGAAACATTACCTACAAGGACATAGGTTTATTATCAAAAATGATCAACAAGCACTCAAATACTTGTTAGATCAAAAGGTGATGACTCCAATTCAACAGAAATGGATCACAAAGTTGCTGGGATTGGATTATGAGATTCAATATAGAAAGGGAACGGAGAATCGCGCAGCAGATGCTTTGTCTAGGTGTGGCATGCACAATCAAACATGTGCAGCCATTTCCACTGCCATTCCTACCTGGGTGCAGAAGATTATTGATAGTTACTCCAATGATCCTTTTTTTCAAAAGATCATTGCAGCTAATACATTGGACCCCAACACTTATGCTGATTTTATGCTTACTGATTGGGTTGTGCGTTATAAGGGAAGGCTCAGGGTTGGAAATGACACCCAAGTCAGGAATTTGATTCTTCAGGAGATGCACAGTTCAGCATATGGAGGCCATTCAGGGGTGAATGGAACTTACATGAGGCTCAAGGGAGTATTTTATTAGCCTAATATGAAAAAGGATGTTATTGAATTGGTCAAAGCATGTGAGGTTGGTAGCAAGAACAAACCAGAGCATGGACCATACCCAGGCTTGTTGCAGCCTCTACCCATACCTAACCAAGCTTGCTCACATATATCCATGGATTTTATAGAAGGTCTTCCTTCTTCAGGGGGTAAGAAGGTAATATTAGTGGTGGTGGACAGATTTACTAAGTACGGACATTTTCTGGCATTGTCTCATCCTTATACAGCTCAAACTTTGGCTAAGGTCTTTCTGGACAATGTATACAAGTTATATGGGCAACCCGTAAGCATTGTTACAAATAGAGACAAGATTTTCACCAGTTTGTTTTGGAAGGAATTTTTTAAGTTGATGGGAACTAGTCTAGATATGTCCTCTGCATATCATCCCCAAACACATGGGCAGACTGAGCGTCTCAACCAGTGCATTGAGAACTATCTACGTTGTATGGTCAGTGATAATCCAAGACAATGGCTGAAGTGGCTTCCCTTGGCTGAATATTGGTATAATACCAATTTTCATACCAGTTTGAAACTCACACCTTTCCAGGCGCTCTATGGGTTTCCTCCACCTATACTATCTATAGGACCCTATCTGGACTCTTCTAATAATGATGCTCGAGAATTACTATCTCGGAGACAGACTATGGTGCAGAATCTCAAGGATAACTTGCTACAAGCTCATAATCGGATGAAATTGTTTGCGGACAAGAAAAGAACAGAGAAGACATTTGAGGTGGGTGACAGGGTTTATCTTAAACTTCAACCTTTTCGACAAAATTCAGTTTCTTTGCGAAAACGTTTGAAGCTTTCATCTAAATACTATGGGCCTTTTACAATTTTGAAGAAGATTGGAGGGGTGGCCTACAGATTGGATCTTCCAGAATCCGCGAAGATCCACCCCGTGTTCCATGTCTCTCTCCTTAAGAGATGTGTTTCACACGACACTACTCCTTTACCTGACTTACCTGTGATGGATGAGGAAGGAGCTTTCAAGATCGCACCTTTGGAAATTCTGGAGCAGCGTGTGATAAATCGTAAGGGTAAAAAAGTGGAGCAAGTTCTGGTGCAGTGGCTTAACTCAGATCTAGCATCTTCAACTTGGGAAGATTGGACTTTCATCAAGAAGAAATTTCCATATATGGATCCTTGGGGACAAGGATCTCGAACCGAGGGGGTATTGTCATGTGCATCAAAGGGGGTAGCAGCTGAGTTGGTAGGGATCGAGAAGGAGAGGAATGTGTTAGGGTTCGGACAAGGAAATGATAAAGAAGGGGATTCGATTGGGCCTGCTGATTCATGATTTACAAGAAATGATGGGCTTAATATAATATTTTCATTATATTATATTTTGTGGTGGGCTTGGCCCAAAATAGTTATTATCCATTTAGGTTTTATTATTCCAGAATTGTGTAATTGTGGTCCCCTGGGGAACAGTATGTAAACGTTGTGGAAGAAGGGAATATGGGGAAAACAGTTACACATTAATTATCTCTCTCTAATTCATCATCTTCTCTATTCCTTTCCTTTCTATTTCTATATATTCCTGCCATTAATATACAGCTTGCTATAGTGATAAAATATACAACTAAGTTTACTATTACATACAAATATACAAATACTACTGATCATTACAGTTTATTTTTGAAAATAAGAAGGAATATATTACTTTGATCTATAAATAAACTTTTGATAAAAAATCAAATGTGATGTTGTGGTCGCCTGAAATTCAAATATCATTTTCAATATTCTTGTTGTAACAGCCTAAGGTCTTACACTTTCACATCTTGAGGTCTAGACTTGATTCTTTAGATAGTGTGCTAAAAAGGTTTAGTATGGAGGAATCCAAGCGAGGATACCTGCCTATGAGTCATGGTGTTTCACTTTCTAAAGCTATGTCTCCTCAGACACCTGAAGAAAGAGAAAGAATGGCTCGAATAATTTATGCATCCTCCATTGGAAGCATAATGTACGCAATGTTATGAAACAGGGCAGGGAGGCGATGTCGCACATGCTTTGAGTGTCACGATCGGTATCCCAATCCAGGTGATGAACACTAGAAGGAAAAACATATCCTTAGTTCTTCTCAAGTACTTAAGGATCATCTTAACGGCCTTCCAGTGTTCATCACCTGGATTGGACTGATACCTGCTCGTGACACTCAAAGCATGTGCGACATCAGGCCTGGTCCATAACATTGCGTACATTATGCTTCCAATGGCGGATGCATAAATTATGCGAGCCATTCTTTCTCTTTCTTCAGGTGTCTGAGGAGACATAGCTTTAGAAAGTGAAACACCATGACTCATAGGTAGGTATCCTCGCTTGGATTCCTCCATACTAAACCTTTTTAGCACATTATCTATGTACATGGACTGGGATAGTCCGATCATCTTTTGTGATCTATCTCTATAGATCTTTATCCCTAGGATAAAAGATGTTTCTCCCAAGTCCTTCATGGAGAACTGTTTAGACAACCAAGTCCTAGTTGATTGCAACATACCAACATCATTTCAAATGAGTAGAATGTCATCAACATAGAGCACAACAAATGCAACTGCACTCCCACTAAACTTCTTATATACACATGGTTCATCCAGATTCTTATGAAAGTCAAATGTTTTGATCATTTCATTAAATCGAATGTTCCAACTCCTAGAAACCTGTTTGAGTCCATAAATGGATCTCTGGAGTTTGCAAACTTTTTGCTCGCTTCCATTGGATATGAAGCCCTCTGGTTGCTTAATATAGATCTCTTCTTTAATGTTTCCATTAAGAAAAGCAGTCTTCAAATCCATTTGCCATATCTCATTGTCATAATATGTTGATATAGCTAGCAAGATCTGAATGGATTTAAGCATCGGTACTGGTGAAAAAGTCTCATCATAATCAACTCCTTGCTTTTGAGTATAACCTTTTGCAACCAAACGTGCTTTAAAGGTCGCCACCTCTCCATCAACCCCAAGCTTTCGCTTGTAGACCCATTTGCAACCAATGGGAATAATTTCATGTGGTGGGTCCACCAAGGTCCATACCTTGTTGGAGTACATGGTGTCAATTTCGGACTGCATTGCTTCTTGCCATTTATTTGAGTCGATGTCCGACATCGCTCTTCATAGCTTCTTGGATCATTATCCAATAGGAGCCTCTCTTCTTTGTTCTCTAATAAAAGGTTTAGCCTCTCGGACGCCTTTGAAACCCTTATGGATTTTCGAAGAGGTTGTGCTTTAGATGGTCCACTTCACCAGTGCATAATCATCATGGTAACATTTGGGAAATTCTATGGTTCTTGAACTTCTTCAAGTTCTACTGCTTCGCCACTCCTCTGAGAAAGAAATTCTTCTTCAAGGAAAGTAGAATTCCTCGAAACAAAAACCTTTTGTTCCGAAGGATCATAGAAATAGTATCTTATAGACTCTTTTGGATACCCCACGAATTTACATTAGATGGATCACATATCCAACGTATCTCCCACTTGTTATTTCACATAAGCAGCACACCCCCATACTTTGAGGTATTTGTAAGAGGGTATCTTACCACACCACATTTCATATGGTGTGTTTGGAACGGCCTTAAATGGCACCTTATTCAATACGTATGATGATGTCTCTAAGGCATAGCCCCAGAATGAAAGAGGTAAAGTAGTGAAACTCATCATCGATCGAACCATGTCTAATAAAGTTCGATTTCTACGCTCTGAAACTCCGTTGAGTTGTGGAGTAGCAGGAGGAGTCCACTGTGATAGAATACCATTCTCTTTTAGATAATCAAGAAACTCAGTGGTCAAGTATTCGCCTCCTCGATTTGATCAAAGAGTCTTAATACTACGACTAGTTTGTTTCTCCACCTCACTTCTAAATTCTTTGAACTTTTCAAAAGCTTCAGATTTGAACCTCATAAGGTACACATAACCATACCTAGATAGTCATCGGTAAAAGTTATGAAATAGTGATAGTTCCTCGTGCACTAACACTCGGTGGACCACAAATATCCGTATGGATCAAATCCAATAGATCTTTGGCTCGTTCCACTTGTCCAACAAATGGTGATTTGGTCAATTTTCCTTTAAGACATGATTCACATGTCGGCAACTTTTTCTCTCCCATAAGGTTGAGTTTTTGTCCCAACTTGTGTATTTTTTTTTTCGGAAATATGACCTAATCTAGCATGCCAAAGAGTTGCAGAACTATGATTATCTAATTTTCTTTTATTTTGTTGAATTGTGAGAATGGGATTATGAGAGTATAAAGTGTATAAACAAATTGTCATATAACCGAATATATAAGTGCATAATCTTTGAAAATGGAACAAGTTTCATTCCCAATTACAAATTTAAAACATTCTCTGTCCAAAACAGGAACAGAGATAATATTTCTAATAATATCCGGAACATAAAGACAATTGTTCAAACACAAATTAAAAGCATTCTCCAAAGATAGATAAACAATCCCTATAGCTAATGCAGCAACTCTTGCTCCATTCCCCATACGAAGGACCATCTCCTTTCTATCAAGCTTCCTGCTTCTTACCATTATCTGCGAATCATTGCGAATATGTGAGCCAGAACCGAGATATCAATACCCAAGAAGCATCATTAATCGATTAGTTAACTTCAACAAAATATATACTCGAACGTTTCAGACTCGCAAGGTACTCCTTGCAATTCCTCTTCCAATGCCCCATTTTGTCGCAGTAATGGCATTTGTCATTGGCTTGAGAATTAACCTTTTTCTTCCCATTGCCCTTTGCCTTCTTGTTGGGCTTAGAGGAACCCTTTCCTTTCCACTTCCTTTTCTTAGACTTTGCAGCCTTTGATCCGGAAGTGGATCCAAACATGACCGGCTTATCCTTTTTGATAGTAGATTGATCGTCTTTAACATGTTCACCATTTTAGGAGACTAGTCTCCATGGAGTGCATGTTAAAGTTGACAACAAATGTGTCAAATGAGCGAGGCAGAGATTTCAACAAAAGGTCCACATAGAGTTCATTGTCCATAATGACTCCAAGGGACGTAAGCCTTTCAATGAGCGTTATCATCTTTAGCCCATGGTCTTGGACTGAAGAGCCCTCAGTCATACGACATCTGAAAAGCTCCTTTGATATCTGATATCTTATTTGTCGCGTTCTCTCACCATACAACTCTTGTAGGTGGAGAAGAATCTCACTAGCATTATCTAGACCTTCATTCTGCCTTTGCAGCTCATTTGACATTGATGCCAAAATATAACAACGAGTCTGGAGATTGTCATCAACATGACGAAGGTATTGTCCATAGATTTCTGATGTAATATCCTCAGGAGGTGGAGGAGGTGCTTGGCCAAGTACATAAGCCCTCTTCTCAGACTGAAGGACAATTTTTAGGTTTCTCAGCCAATCAACAAAATTTGGGCCAGTTAATTTGTTTTGCTCAAGTATGGATCCTAGTGGATTCTTAGCCATTTTTAAGTAGAGTTATCTACAAAAATAAACGAAGCAGCAAATGAGTAAATTATGGAAAATATATTCATTCAATATAAGGTCTTTAATATTAAATGTCTCCCACTATTTTATTCAAATTTTATTAACCCCAAATAAAATTCGGAAAATCTTATTTTCTTAATGGGCTTGAAAACTATAAATATTTCATACCCCAATTTTATGAGCCCATGAAATATTTTCATTGGTAGTCAACTCTTTGACAATTGTATCATTTATACAACCTCAAGATTATTTTGTCTCACGTTTTCCCATATACCCCAATTTTATGAGCCTATATGGTACTAGCGTCAAACATAACCCATCAAACCTTCGTGTAGATGGAGCATCAAGATGTTCCATGACTCGTGGCCAACATAAAGACGAGTCCATCCCATGAGTATCTCAATGCTTGGTAGATATCACGACTTTCCAACACAAAATCACTCCACGACTCGTGGCCGGTGACCAAGTGTGGTAGCATCGTCATGTCGTCTATTTTTTATGGAAGGCATGGAACGATGAGTTCTACCTATCTTGTCCATTTTGCTTGATATGGAATTAACTAAAATTAAATTCCTTTTTAAGTTTCAAAACTTGGGGTTTTAATCTCATCAACTTAATTACTAGATTGTTTTTTATTGAACGCAATTCATCATATGAGCGCAAGCAAAAAGTATTAAATAAATCTAGAATACATCCTATGCAAAAAAGCGGTGGGATGATCATGGCCAACCTATGCGACTCATTTGAGCCAAAAATGGGTCCGTGGTCAATCTAAGGGTCAAAATAAATAGAACTACTTCTATTACATTTCATTAATATACCCATACATGCATGGGCCTTGTTTCTTCTATTCTATTACATTTGTAAAAATATACCCACACAAGTTTCGGCCTTTCGCATCGATGGTCCTTCAATTACAATAAATGGAAAACCTCACCACCTAGTTTACTCTCATTGCTAAAATTTAAATAACTTACAAATAATTAAATAAGAGGCTCGCAGCCTCAAAACCCAAACAAATAAAATACATCCAATCACATTGGTCATAGGCTCATGATCATCCCTAAATAAATCATACTAAAACATCCATCACATGAATTTAAAGCATTTAAATTTACCAAGTTTTATGTGTCGATTTAATTTGGGATAAAACTTATTTTGATTATTCATAAAACACCATTTTTATTAATTTGAAATTAAACAATTTAATTCCAAAAACAGAATAAATCAAAATCATGAATATTTGCCAGAAATATATGAATCACTGTAAATTAAGATATGACCCAAGAGATCAAGGTAATAATGAATCTACCAATCATTTTGTATGCATATGTAATTTAATAATGATACAAAGACTAAATCTCAAACTTTATTTTAAACAAAATCAAAAAGTGATTTTTTTGTTTGCAGAATTAGTCTATTGAATATGCAGATTACATTTCATATCATTATCAAAATAGTTTTTGGAGATTGCATAATCACGCCGTATTAGAAATTCTTCGACACAGTGATTTTTTTTAAATAAAAAAATAAATCTAATTTAATATTATCCCAAATATAAATCATATGAAACAATTACATTCTACGAAAAATAATCTATTAAACACATCTTAACCATTAATACATGCTTAACAAACTAGAAACATAACTTGTATAAACGCCGAAAGCGTGGCTCTCGATACCACCGTTGGGTTCGCTATATCACGGGCTAAACGCAACAAAAATTTAAAACTTTAAATTATGCATACAGTTATACATAAAAAATAAAATCCCCGATTCTCGTAGCGATTTAACGATCGCGTTTATACAAGTGGTAAGATAAGGTTTAGGATCTTACCTAGAATACTTCCTTTTGAAGATGATGTAGATGAATTCAAATTCCTCACAAACAGAGTAAATCATCGCAAACTCGCCAATAGAGATTCAAGCGTCGTCTCCTCTAATTGAGTCCACCTCTTGGTTGTGACACGGGATAAATTCTTTCTTTGGTAGAGTTTACCTCATTTTCGAAATTGAAAAATGAATAGAATTTAATTCCAACAATCAACTATTGTTAAAATTTTGTAGATGAATAATTATTGGTTAATTATTCTCTACTAAATTTTGAAGAGAAAATAATGTATATTTAAAAATAGAGTGAGATGATTCTCATTTTTCAGGTGAGAGCCATAACCGTTGAAGCAAGAAAAGTAAATCGTACGCAACATTACAATTGCTCATTTTATTCCCTTCTTCATCATCCATCCTTTTTGTTATTTTGTTATTATAAAAGAAAACATGATGATGGTGTACAAGGCTTAAGACAAAGGGTGTAATATTAAAAGCAAACGTCACAAGAGAAAAAAACAAACGCCACAAGGCCCACAACACATGCTATCAGCAATGTGTAAGTTTTTTTTTTATTCTTAATCATACGTATGCATATATATATATATATATATAAATCCTATTATATATATATATATATATACAAATCTCATTTATTTTATTTCTCTTCAATTATCTAAGGGGCTTCTACAATTAGGCCTACTAGATTAGGGTATGGATTTGGCCTTTAAAGTCCAATTAATTAATTCTACTATTTAATCAATTAAATCCCATTAATCAATTCAAATATTGATTAATTCATTCTATTCTAATTATTTGGTTCTCTAATCAAATTAGATTTAATTAAATAATCAAATTATATAAATTAAATATTTAATTCCACAATTGAATTAAATTAAAACCCAATTAATTAATCTATATCAATTAATTGCATCCAACCATTGGATTTTTCAATCTCAAAATGTCAACATCCAAAATTATGTGTGACCCTTTTAGGTTCACGACTAACACTAGTAGTAAAATTACAACTTTAGCAACTTTCAAATAATAATATCTTAATAAATATACTTGAAGTTAACTCTTTAATTTCAAGAACCTACAAAACATGGTAACACCTAGCAAGTAGCATGATTACCTAGTATTAGGTGAAATAGCGAGTAAACCTATTTCAATTGCAATTGCATACATGTACGATCCTTTCGACAACTAATTTCCCGATTAAATCTTGGGCATAGATTTATAAGTCGAACCCAAATTGATTTAATAATTGTGATTCCATTTCAAGTTCTTGTGATTCTTTTATGAATCAAAATTCATCGTACTTTGTCCAAGGTCTTTGAACCACTAACTATGAGAACACAAGAAATTCCCTTATTGAATGACAAGTGTCGAATTCTATGTTGGCCACACACAAACCTCTATACATATCACTGCGCAATACCCAAAATATCTCTTTGTGATTGTCAAGCAATCAAAAGATAAATCAAAGTATTGTAGGATATACACAAGTGTAGTCGTGCCTCAAGTACGAGGATTAATCATGTACTATTGCAATATGAAAATTCTTATTTGACAATCAAAGCTTCTATCTAAGAATTTTCATTGGGTCATGTTCGATGAACTTGTTCGCTAGAAAGCACCCACATATGTGCATTTGTGTCTCAACATTGATGTTAATGGAATGCAACATCATCGTCTCATGAGCATGCACCATATGTACAAGTCTTACGGGGTTATTTAATGTCCTATCTTGAAAAACCCATCGACTTAGAACAAATTTAAGATCAAAGCCTTAGAGACATGTTCCCCGATCGCCATCAAATGCGCGACCATGCCTCATAACTTAAATTGATCTAAGGACTTTATCATATGTTCAAATATGTGATAAATGCAAAAGAATATAAGATAAAGAAATGCATTTATATTATTATAATTTCCAATAAAATTATTTTACAAGTAGAATAAAATACAATCTAATTGGAACATCGGGCATTCTACTCTAATGAATAAATATCTATACTCCTCACGGATACCAAGTGCATGCGCTACCGGCCCGATTATTAATCTAAAATAATACCTCGGAATTAGCCCGGGATCCAACGAGTCATCCAAGCAAGACGAAATGAAAGGTTTAATCCCAACCCAGGATAGAGGAAGGAATAAACGACCTCCAGGACCGCCCTATTCATAGTCAAATAGTGTCGCTAAGGGTGGTGAAGACCACCGAGTCCGAGTTCATGACCTTCTAGCCTAGTTTCATCAAGGAAGTCGTATTAGCCGCAATAATCGAACGAACGCCCAACCCCATTCCGTCCGAGGCGCGTGCAAGACCGATCCCAACTAACCACCACCGAACCTTTTGAATTCACATTCCCACCCAAATGAAGTTACGCATTGCCCTTTCCGTTTGCTTTAGCAACATGCGGGGCCATTTGTAAACCATCATTGTATGCACAAAAGACCTAGTAATCACCGAATTAACTTAAAAACTCGACCAGCAAGGGAAATAGGAGAACCTTTCCATCGTCTGAATTTGAGGATGACCTTATCAAAGACAGGCTGAAGATCCGCAATATTAGGGGCACCCTTGAAGATCGGTGCGCCTAGATATACTATGGGAAACATCCCAGGCTGAATTCCCATTATTGTTTGCACCTCCCACGGACGTACAATGAGACCCGGAGCAAAGTAAACTTTAGATTTCCGAGGATTAAACGCTTTACCCAAAATATCCGCATAAAGGTTGAGAATCTGAAGAAGGATACGGGCGTTGGCTGAAGAAGCTCCACACATAATAACAATATCATCGGCGTATAAGATAGATGATGGAAAAATGATGCGTCTTGGCACCACGAACGGAGCTATCCAATTTTGCTCAACCGTAGCTTTAATAAATTTACTAAGCACATCCTGTGATATGCAAAACAGCAACGGGGATAAAGGATCACCTTGTCTAACTCCTCTAAAATAGGGAAAGTACCCCACGGGCGTCCCATTCAGTAGAATTGATATTCTGGACGACCGAAGAATAACATCCACCCAGTGAATAAAGATCTCAAAGAAACTAAAACGGCGCAAAATGTGTAGTAAGAAGTCCTATTTCAATGTATCAAAGGCCTTACGAATGTCAATCTTCAAGATCATATTTGTATCTGATCTACCATGCAAGACATTGAATCATTCAGAGACCATGGCAATACAGTCATGAATCTGCCTCCCCGGAATAAGCCCGAACTGCGTAGGCGATAAATACGCAGCAATAAATGAACCCAAACGCATAGCCAAAATCTTAGTAATAATCTTGAAAATAAAATTACTCATAACAATCGAGCGGAAGTTCTCAATAACATTAGCATCTTTAGTCTTTGGGATGAGTGCCATGAAGCTAGCATTCAATCCCACAGGTAGGGACGAGCTAGTGACGAAAAACCTGACCGCGGCGATCACCTCGACCAAAATGACATCCCAGAAGTGGCGATAAAAAATCCCACTGAAACCGTCTGGTCCTGGAGAGCTATCTGAAT
Source organism: Rehmannia glutinosa (assembly GCA_016081115.2). NCBI lineage: Eukaryota > Viridiplantae > Streptophyta > Magnoliopsida > Lamiales > Orobanchaceae > Rehmannia > Rehmannia glutinosa. Next base: position 59,224,581 of record CM071926.1, on the reverse strand, counting down.
CCATATCAAAAACTGCTTCCTTAACCTCTCTATCTGACGGAATGACTGTCAAGATAGCATTAGGACGCCCCTACCCGTGGAGAAATTGTTAGAAAAATGTTTTTATCAAGATTTTGATGATTTTGTTTAAATACCAAAAAAATGCTTTTAAATGTTGTCCAAATACTCCCAAATGATTTAAAATGTTTTTACTAATTTTTGGAGTATTTTTTGAAGTTTATTTTTGACAAAATATTGGACAACACTTTTGTTTTGAGGCCAACCGGTCGCCCTATAAGGCATCCCGTATTTGGAAATGATTTTGAAAAGTAAACGAGGAGTTTGAAAAATTCCGGGAGGTCGATCGGTCGAACAAGAGGTCGACCGGCACTGAAAAGAACACAAAATGAAAAGTAACACTCTAGGCTTGAAAATTGAGGGAGGGGTCCGGTCAATCGGGGGCGGCGTTCGATTTCCCCTAATCCTCGTATCCGCATCTCACGATCTACTTTATAACATTCGAAATTTCTACATAGCGACCGGTCGCTATATGTTATTTTTGACAGCAGATTAATACCGTTGGACATCCATATCAGCAATATTTACTTTATCATTTTTGTACAATATTTCGACATCTTGTGGTCTTCTTTTTGTAGACAAAAGTGAAGAAGGAGGAGCCTATGTTTGTGACCATTCTTGAAGAGCTCTCCTATAAATAGATGAAGAATTAAAGCAACACATCAAGTGAGAAAACAATACAACACAACAAGAAATCTGCAAATTTGTCTAAGTCCTTATTGTCAACATTCTTGTTGTAAAAGCCTAAGTATTTCACTTTCACATCTTGAGGTCTAGGCTTGATTCTTGATTACACTTGCACTCAAAATTGTATTATTCATTATCGAGTTGTAATCTTGAATTTTGGGTTCATCATTCAACACAAGATATCCTTGTGAGTGTTCTGTGTTAAGAACACACTTGGGTGATCTAGGTGTTAGGTGCAAGAAGATTGTGGTAATCTTCTTATTGAAGAGTTTGGTGCTCTTTGAGGTGTTGAAGAATTTGGTGTTCTTCAAGGTTGAAGATTGTGGTAATCTTCATAAGGTACCGTAGAAGATTGTGGTAATCTTCAAGAGAGATTGTGGTAATCTCCAAAGAGGTGTTGCAAGGTGATGTTGTATTAATTGTGGTAATTAATAAAATCATTTTTTCTTTTTGAAATCCATCCCGGAGATACTAGGGTGGTAGAGGATTAGGCCCTAGGTGGGTTGAACCTCTATAAATCAACGTGTGTTGTTTATTTCCCGCACCTACATTCTTGTCATTGCTTATTCATTCGAAAAAGAGGGCATAATTCGAAAATCGGCATAATAAATTCAATCCCCCCTCTAGATTATCGTAGCCACTTGGACTAACAAGTGGTATCAGAGCCAAACTCTTTGGCAAGCTCGTTCCATACTGTGAGTAAACATGAAAGATCCATGGCTACGAACGAAAGCTACCTCACCACCGGCACCTCCACCAACAAACCCACCGCTTTTTGACGCCAACAACTGCGCATTTTGGAAAGACCGAATGGAGTGCTTTCTTCAAGGGTGTGGGTTCGATATTTGGAACACGGTTATAAACAGAGTTTCCCTCCCGATGAAGAAAAAGGAAGACGACACTCAAATTCCCAAAGCCCTCAAGGAGTTTGATGATGAAGACAAGAAAATATTCTCCTTAAACGGTAAAGCTCTTAATATTCTTCATTGTTCTCTTACCGCTACGGAATATAATCGTATTAGAGGTATACAATCCACTCATGAAGTTTGGAAAAAATTAGAAACTATTTATGAAGGCACCAAGAAAGTTAAACAAGCTAGAAAAACAATGCTTGTTAAAGATTTCGAAAATTTCACAATGCTCGAGGGTGAAGGGATTTCAAAAATGGTAGAAAGTCTAGACAACATCGTTAATTCATTATGGGCACTCAGAAAAGTCATTTCGGATGAAGAAAAAGCTACCAAAGTTTTAAATGCTCTACTCGGTTCTTGGTCTGAAAAGGTGACGGCTATCATGGAAGCTTAAAATTTAGAAACTCTAAATTTTGATGAGCTTATTGGAAATCTAATCATCTATGAAGCATAAGCAAATAAAAGGAGTAATTCAAAAGCATCCACTTCTTAACTGGATATTATAACAACTTCGGATGAGTTTCTTGCAACTTCTGATGATGAAGAAGCCGAGCAATGTATAATGGGAATCGAAGAAGACAATGAGGTACGCTCTAACTCTTCTTCTTCTTTTAGTAATGAATTGCATGATGATTATGATGAATTGCAAAATGATTTTAATGAGCTTCAAAATGAACTCCAAAACTTGCTCTTTAAATACAAAAGTTTGAAAAAGAAATTCAACACCATGATAAATGAAAAGGATAGTTTACATACTTCTTATGAATCTCTTACTAGTGCTCATAATGTTACACTTGATAAGGTTAGAATTCTTGAATAAAAAATAGTACTCATGTTAAAGATATTGATTGCATGAAAAATGATATGATGAAGTTTAACTTGAGCACCGACAAAATGACCAAAATTCTTGATGCTCAACGTTGTGATCATTTGAAACTAGGACTTGGTTATAAACCTAATGTTATTAATGTTAAGAAAAAGAACCAAGTCTTTATGCATGTTGGTCATTATGCTTCTAGAACTATTACATGTTTCTATTATGGTAAAATTGGTCATACGACTAATACTTGTCGGGTTAAAAATAGTTCTAATTATTATTGGAGACTTAAAAGTCTCAATGCTAATCCCAAAGGACCCAAACACTTGAGGGTACCACAAGAAAATTTTATGTTAGGTACTCGGCGCAACAAAATGATCGCGCCATATGATCGAACGAGGAGATATTATCAACAAAATTATTTTTCAAGAAGAAGGTATAATCAACAATGGGAAAGATACAACCCTTGGCAATGGCGAAATTGGTAACTCTTATCCTCTTCTTGAAGTATGCATTTCATATTGTCTTTTATAATTATTGCACATTTTCATGTCTTTAATTTTTGTATTGATTGTCAAAATTCTTTATAAAAATGTTTCTTAAAAATGAGGTCTCAATTTTATACTCTCAGATTTTTAAATTTCAAAAGAGACCTTATATAGATTTTCAATAAGCACTTGTTTTATCAAACTTTTGTTGATTCTTACAAAAAAAAGGCATAGTATGTACTACTTGTCCAAATTATATGATAGTTCATATCAATATTGTGTATATTACTCAATATTTCTATGCTCTTGTGCAAGATATTTTGTCAAATGTTTGCAGGAAATATGTTGATATTAAGGAACAAATGATCGTAGACTTATTCATGGCCATCTACGTCATAAAGTGTCAAGATTACGAAAGGCATATTGGTCGACAAATAAATTCGAGGTATGTTTATCAACTTTCATTATTCTTATAGACTCTAAACTCTTTATGCCTTATGCCTATATGCTCGACTTCAAAACTATCCCAACGAATCTCATTAAAGTGCCGTTAAAAAAAATTTCAAATATTTGAAAGGCATTTCTTCTTATGGTTTGTTTATCCAAAATTTTAAAACATTTATATGTTTAGGGATAACAAGTCCGGTGATTATAATACGGTTCGTCATAATCGAACTAAACATATTGAGATTCTATTTTTTAAGGGATTGCGTTTCTTAAACAAAAAAATTGAGATGTGCTTAATTCCATCTCAAGGATAACTCAGCGGACATTTGTTTTTAATCGTTAATCGTCGTAGTCTTTTACCTCATTTCGAGTTTGTTTAGGCATAATGTATATTGAATGAGGTCTATGATTGCAATTTGCATGTTTTTAAAATATAGGGGTGAAAAATCGGATTTTTGGTACAAAATTCGGACAGAAATTGAACAAGTATTCAGACAACGGTTGCCCATAGAGGCCGGTTGACCGACTGTATAGGCACTGGGGTTGCCCTACCCTTTGACCGGTCGCCTAAGATTTTTCAGGATAAAAATGCTTCTGTCCTTCATTTCGGTATTTTTGATCATTTTCTTCAAAACTCGAACCCCTTTGTATTTTTCACACACAATTCACTCAAAATGATTTATTATTCATAAATTCTATATTTTTGAGTGTATATTTCTCGTATTTCATCATTATCATCCGACTTCTCCGATTAATTGGTAAGAATTCTTCTTTTTAATCTCAAATTGGGTTGAACTCTTGAGAAAGAGCTTGTTTTTTGATATTTTGATGAAATTCTTGTATTAGTACGATGTATATGATGATTGTTGATGGATGATATTTGTAAAATTGTATTTGGTTATGAAAAATTTTGGCTTGATTGAATTACAAAGGTGTTATACATCTCTTGTTTTATTCAACGCACGCCAAGTGTTCGACAAAATATTTCTATGAAAAATTCATCACCTACATGATTCTCTCGATTTGAAAAGTCTATAGAGATCATGTTTTATCATTCAAATGAGTTTTTGCTAGTCAAATGATCAACTTATCCCTTTTATTTGGAATTTAAGCTCCATTGTTCAAAACGCTCGATAAATCGATTAACTTACGCACTTTGATATGATTATATGATGTTTTTATCGTGCTAACATTCTTTTTGATGATTCCAAAGAGGGAGAAATAGGAAAAACGCTCATACACTCAAAGAAGCAGAAATAAGCTTGCGAAAAGAAGCTATAAGCTATGGCTCTTAAAAGCCAAAAGTTGTAAATGATACTTAGTCCATTTGATGAATTATGGATTTTTATGCTTGACTAATGATGTCTTGTGACAGGGAGAGCTTATAAGCTCATGAAATTCAAGCTTAAGTTGTAAAAGCTAAAGTTTTAGCTTTTAATTGTTTGCTTCTATACTTGTTCTTGATGTGCATGTTGATAGAGGGAGCTGGTGAAAAATATTTTTGAAAATTCTTTGCTCCTATTCTTGTGTTTTTACTTATGATAAATATTGCTTGTAATGGATTGATGTTTTAGACCGGAAAAATGTGTTTTGTTTTTAAAATCGATCTCCTAAAATTGTTTGGTTTGTAATCATCAAAAATGGGGAGTTTGTTAGAAAAATATTTTTATCAAGATTTTTATGATTTTGTTTAAATACCAAAACAATATTTTTAAATGTTATCCAAATACTCCCAAATGATTTAAAATATTTTCACTAATTTTTGGAGTATTTTTTGAAGTTTATTTTTTACAAAATATTGGACAACACTTTTGTTTTGAGGCCAACCCGGTCGCCCTATTAGGGCATCCCGTATCTGGAAATGATTTTGAAACGAGAAATAAGGAGTTTGAAAATTTTGGAGGTCGAATTTGGTCGAACAAGAGGTCTACCGAGTACTTGAAAAGAACACAAAATGAAACAGTAACACTCTAGGCTTGAAAATTGAGGAGGGGGACCGGTCCAACCGGGGCCGACCCGGTGGACCCCTAGGCGATCGATCGACACCCCGTGATCGGTCGACCCCCATAATCTCGTGTCCGCATCTCACGATCTACTTTATAACGTTGAATTTTCTACATAGCGACCGATCGCTATATGTTATTTTTGACAACAGATTAATGTCGCTGGACATCCATATCAGCAAGCAAGATTTACTTTATCATTTTTGTACAATATTTCTACATCTTGTGATCTTGTTTTTGTAGACAAAAAGTGAAGAAGGAGGAGCCTATGTTTGTGATCCAATCTTGAATAGCTCTCCTATAAATAGATGAAGAATTGAAGCAACACATCAAGTGAGAAAACAAAAACAAACAACAAGAAATGCAAATTTGTCTAAGTCCTTAATGTCAACATTCGTGTTGTAATAGCCTAAGTATTTCACTTTCATATCTTGAGGTCTAGGCTTGATTCTTGATTACACTTGCACTCAAAATTATATTATTCATTATCGAGTTGTAATCTTGAATTTTTGGGTTCATCATTCAACACAAGATATCCTTGTGAGTGTTCTTGTGGTAAGAACACACTAGGGTGATCTAGGTGTTAGGTGCAAGAAGATTGTGGTAATCTTCTTATTGAAGAGTTTGGTGCTCTTTGAGGTGTTGAAGAATTTGGTGTTCTTCAAAGTTGAAGATTGTGGTAATCTCCAAAGAGGTGTTGTAAGGTGATGTTGTGTTAATTGTGGTAATTAATAAAATCTTTTTTTCTTTTTGAAATCCATCCCGAGATACTGTTTTTGAAATCCATCCTGGAGATACTGGGGTGGTAGAGGATTAGACCCTATGTGGGTTGAACCTCTGTAAATCGACGTGTGTTGTTTATTTCCCGCACCTACATTCTTGTCATTGCTTATTCATTCGAAAAAGTGGGCATAATTCGAAAATAGGCATAATCTATTCACCCCCTCTAGATTATCGTAGCCACTTGACTAACAGAAATAACCTCGATCAATAATAGTGTAATCCGAAATGGTACCCCAAAGATTCAAAAAGAGCTCCTTATAAAAAGAGATAATATGATTCCCAAGAAACGCTCAGTATCATCAGTGTAGCTGTCGTCCACCATAAGACCACTGAATCCCCGATCGTCCGCCGCGAATCGCTCACGACGATGAAAAATGTTGTATTACGATCATCATCCTTAAGCCAGACTGAGCGTGCCTTTTGCTTAAGGAATTCAGATTGTAATAGCAACGTCGAGACAAAGAGACTTCAGGCGCCCGCCTCCGGTCCCGACGAGCAACTGTATAGCCCAAATTCTCAATATCTACCTGAATCGCCTAACCTGCTCCATCTGATACTCCACCTTGTGATTCACATCCCCAAAAATATCTCTGCCTGCACCTTAATAGCCTGCCGCAACCTTTTGAGCTTCCACATGACGCACAACGCAGGGTTGGGCGTTGTGCATGGAGCGCCAAGAAGTGATAACCAAATCGCGAACGTGTCATGATGAACCCACATGCGTTGAAACCGAACGCACCGCCCCCGCTAATGGAAGATGAGCAAGAAACCAAAATGAGATGGTGAAAGATCCAATGTGTGGAAGAACTAAGCCCCTTGACAACTTGCCAAAAAGAGAAAAATTGACAAGTTGCTAGGCTCGATCCAACTTAGCCCAAGGAGGGATAGAGGCCTTGGGAACACCAAGTAAATGAATTTCTCGTAGTGATCGCAAACAAACCAAAGATCCTCCAAGTAATCCATGAAATCCTAAAAAGAGGCTTGGGATAAAGTACACGCGCAGCGCTCATGATGTCCCAAGACCGCATCAAAATCTCCAATAAGTAGCAGATCAAGAAGACCCAAATTCCTCAAATCCAACCAGAGCAGCGCGCGGCCGAGCAATATGATCACACAAACCATGAGTAAAACCAACATGAAAACCATGGAACCAAATTGAACTTGTAGAACAATATATTGAGTAGAAGACATCAAACCTCGATTAATGACGAGAGATGCCAAAGATCACGTAACCGGAAGCTCGCGCCACGAACCTCAATCCCAAACTATTCCAATAATAATTTGATATCGATGAAATGTCCACTTTAGGCTCACAAACAACTAGAATGGAAGGTTTGTGTTTTTGACATAACGCCTTAAGAACATTACGAGAGGCAATGTTCCCAATCCCCCGGATGTTCCAGAAGATGCAATAACTCCTTTATATATATATATAGGGATAGGATCTCTTGTGGCAGCCTCTTACCATGTGGCAGTGTGGACAGATCCCATCCATCCATCATATTCAATCAATGGTTCAGATTAGACCTAAAAATACACCATTTTTCATTTATTTTATGTGTAAAAAGGGCAAATCGGTAACTATCAAAATGGTGTAAAAATAATACCATAATTACTTTCCTAAAATCAAGGATATATTCAATATAAGATTTCCATAATAGATACGCCTAATAATGAGGAAAAAACGGATTCTCACTCTTCATTGACGCAATATTTTAGTGTACAAAGATTTATAATATTGTGTTCGACGCATTATTTCGTGTATAGATATGCATATTTTGGTGCTAATCGGTAACTATCAAAATGGTGTAAAAATAATACCATATTTACTTTCCTAAAATCAAGGGATATATTCAAAATCAGATTTCCATAACAGATACGCCTAATAATGAGGAAAAAATGGATTCTCACTCTTCACCGACGCAATATTTTGGTGTACAAATGTTTATAAAATTGTGCTCGACGCATTATTTCGTGTATAGATATGCATATTTTGGTGCTAATCGGTAACTATCAAAATGGTGTAAAAATAATACCATATTTACTTTCCTAAAATCAAGGGATATATTCAATATTAGATTTCCATAACAGATACGCCTAATAATGAGGAAAAAAATGGATTCTCACTTTTCATTGACGCAATATTTTGGTGTACAAATGTTTATAATATTGTGCTCTGGACGCATTATTTCGTGTATAGATATGCATATTTTGGTGCTAATATATAATGAAATATGGTGTGTTTGGATGTTTATTTCAGACTAAACACTGGTACTTAAGTTGGTATAAAAGTATTGACAATATTGTACATTGGAAGCATATTTTGGTGTATACATATGCAGACTTTGGTGCTTTATAACCATAAAAAAATGGTATAAAAAAATTCCATTACAGTATCCTGAAATTATATTTTGGTATATACTTGTCCAATATTTGGTGATAATATAAGTATTCAGTAGTGCATTATTAGATGTTTAATTGAGAATATTGTATACTAATATTGACAATATTGTATATTTTGAAAATTATTTTGTGTATATATTTGGTCGATTTGGTGTACGAATATGCGATTTTTCAACATTATCGCCCGATAACACCCACTTGCTTGCAAATATCGAGAGAATAGATCCAACTGAAAAACACATAAAATAAAATTGCCAAAAAAAACAATGTTAACATCAAATAAGTCAACCAAAAAAAAAAGGATGCAGCGTGTCGCATAGAAACTAACTGTATACCAACAATTGCCTAACTGTATACCATTCTATAGCTAAGTTTTCATCAATTCATATCCACAATTAAAATAAAAACAACTGAACTAATTGTATACCAACTTATAGCTAAACTTTCATCAATTTATTTCCACGGGTGCAATAAAACAAACTGGGCCAAAAAAATATAAGCTACAATTTTCTCAGTTTGGGCACGGATCTTCTCCTCAGTTTGGGCATCGAGGCTTTCAAAGCAGATTTTGTGGTCTTTGACCTCTGGGCTCTGATTACCATCACTCGCACCCTCGCTCGGCCCTAGCGATGCAGGTCTCTTACTGTTTCCTCGTGCCATTCAACCTGGAAGTGAGAAACATCTATGAAATATTACACAATGTGCGTTCCTATACTAATTCTGCGATGTAGCAAAGAGAATACAACATCTAAACTAATTGTGCACTGATTGTACTCTAACTGTATACGAAACTAATACTATTTAAACATCAATTGTATATGCATTAAATACAAATTGCCATGCATAAAAACACCGAAATCTATTTATTTATATACGAAATGTGTTGGGAAATTATTTTGTAGATTTTGATAAATGCCATGTAAAACTTAGAATAGGAAGTTGGAACCCCATTCTTGTTATAAATTGCATTGTAATAGATAGATAGGGCTGGTAGAGCCGAGTCAAGTCGCCTATGCCTCGAACATGCAAGAAGACAACCGAGACTAAAAGGAAGACTCATTTGTGAGGCAAATGAGTGTGGCAAAGAAGAGAAGACAGAACTCGACTAAAGGTGCAGCTAAGATGCAGCTGAGTGAAGTATCAGTCAAGTCAACTCTAGATAGCCACGTCTCAAGTTGAAGTGACAGAAGAGTCGTCCAATGATTGGAAGCTGACTTTAAGTCACCTGGGGAAGGCAAAGAAATGCAATCAAGTCGAGATAATCGAAAGAGATCCCGTTGTAAATCAAGAGAATTACTTAAACAAGTAATATTTCCATACTACCTTTCTTGAAGTGCTCAGTCAGAAGCATGCAAAAGGAATAAACCAATGGGAAGCACTGCACCGTGTCAGAACTCTGAAAAGCTGAAGAATCGTTCATACGAGGAAACGTAAATTCCAAGGATCGCAACAAGACAAGCCAACGACCACAAGTGACTTTCAAAAATAAGCCTATCTCTTCAACAGCAGATTTTTGAAAGATCACTATAAAAGGCCGAGGAATCACTCGAGAGTAGGTTACCGAATTCGAACCACGACCATTGAAGCTAACATTTGAATCAGAACCAAGAATACTCTCAAGTCATTCAAGATCAATCCTCAAGCCTACATTACGAAGGAAATCAATCCAACACTCACCGTGAAGGAAAGACAACTTCAATCGTTGAAGAGGAAACATTTGAAGAATTAAGGGGTCTACATTCCACGAAGGATTGTAGAAAGGTTCAAGGTTGAACCAGTGCTTAAGCTATTTGGAGGGCTTCGTGATCAAATCCAAGGAACTTAAGCAAGTGGGCTGTAGTAGCAAGGCAAAACGCCCGTGAAGAAGTCGAGTCGCACGAGAAGCCGCCAGGTGACCAAGGCATCTCCGGATCGAGTCCCAAAGGATCAAGTCGGTTGTGTGATCAAGACTTTTATTTGGATGTTAACCACTCGTATATTGATCAATACTTAGTGGATTCCTCCAGGAGTTGGAGAAGAGAGGAGTAGAAAAATTACCCCATCTTCGAACCTCTATAAAAATTTATTGTGTCATTTACATTTCAAAGACTTTAATTTTCGTATATTACTTTTATATCTCACGATAAATTTGCTATCCAATTGATAATCAACTCGAGTGCTAAAACCAAGTATTAAAACAAACTTAACCAAATTCAAGGGTGTTAAGTCTTCCAATGAAAAAACATATCACGGTCAAGTTAAGTCTTTAGTCAAAAAATTGAAAGTTATTCTATCAACGGCTGAAGTCGCTGAGTGACTAACTCTCACGATTAACTAACTTAGTTTGTCCATCAAGGACTCGATTGTGAAATATTAACTCGAACATTTTTAAAAGGACTAAATCGAAAAGTTGGTAAGGTTTATTCAACCCCCCTTCTAAACCTTACACTCACATCCCTGGGACCTACAAGTTGTATAAAAGCGGTTGGTTCATTGAGCCTTCCGACAAGTTCTTGAACTAGATCTCCAAAATTTTCAAAGCTTGTTTTAGTACTTAATCTTTCAAAACTTTTCTATTCAAAGAAAGTTATTATCATGGAAGCAAATTTGACACGCATCCCTATGTTCACAATTGAAGAATTTGATGATTGGAAAATTGTATGTGCTCATCTATCAAGCATTACACGATGAGATGTGGATAGTGATAGAAGATGGGCCACTCCAATTCTTAAAAGTGAACACAATCGCTAGAGAGCTGCATTTGAAGGAGAAGAGGATGTGCTCCCTGCACGCTTATGGTTGAAAACCAAGAGTGAATGGACAAATGATGACAGAAAAGATATAACTTGGACAATATGGCCAAGGACATTCTTTACAAAACTTTGGACAAAGTCATGTTCAACAAAGTCAAATCATGCAAAACGGCAAAAGAAATGGGACAAGCTAACCTTGATTTGCGAAGGCTCGAGCAAATCAAAGAAAATAAACTATCTGTTGTTGTACAAAAATTTGAAAATTTTAAGATGTTGCAGGAGAAACTCGATCACCGGATGCTTGGTTCACGAAAAATTACCAATGAACCATGCACTCGGAAAAGGAATATACACAGATGAAATGTGTATGAATATTCTAAGAAGTCTCCCAACCGAGTGGGATATGAAAGTCATGGCCATGAGACACTCCATGGACCTATCAAAAACATCCAACCATGAGCTATTCTCGATCTCAAAGCCTACGAATTTGAATGAGAAGAAAAGACCAAGAGGAGACAACGTGTGCCCAAAACAAATTGCTCTAATTGTTAAGGATGGCAAGAGAGCCGAGGTCAAAGAAGTCATTGACCAAGAGGAGATTGCAATCGATGGCTAAAAAGGTTCAACAAGTTCTTCAATAAGAACTACAAAAGAAGCAAAGGTGAATCCTCCGTAAGACACTCGGCTCCCTCCAAGTCAAGGGAACACAGACCACCCAAGAGAGCAGAGCATCAAAAAAGTTGAATATCAAAGAGCCGACAATCCAAGGATGGAAAGAATGATCAAAAAGTTGAAAATCTATCTTGAACGCGCAGCAACCTGGTCACTATGCCATTGAATGCCCATATCTTGTAGTCAACAAATACAGAATGAAGAGGAAAGAAAAGTCTTCAGAAGAAAGACAGAAAAGAGAAAGGCAATGTTGGTCGCAGAGACGGGCTGACATACCAAGTCAAAAGACACAGTGGCTCAGAGTAGTGAAGCCGACTACTCAAGTGACTCGATGAAGAAGCCTTGATCTCCGTCTAATGGCTAAAGAACAAAACCAACCCGACCAAGAAGATGAGGTACACTCTAACTCATCACACTCGATTCTAGTGATAGTGATTGTGACACACACACACTTCATCACCCACTCGATCTTTATGATTCATTAGGGAGAATGATGAAAGATTTTGAACACATTAAATCCTCACACACACTACTAAATGAGGAGAAGTAGCCTACTTAAGAGCAAAACTCACAAAATTGGTGACTAAGGAGCCGAGTACTCTAAGTCAAATAGCCGATGAGAATAAAAGTCTAAAGGCTGAAAATGCTAAGCTAATAGCAGAGATAGTCGCTTATAGAAAAGAGGAGAATGATCTCAAAAATGTGATTGCCTCATTCACTAAGGCATCTAAATCATTGGATGATCTTATTATGAGTCAAAGAGAATGTGGAGACAAAACAGCTTAGATTCAATTCCTCAATGCTATGTCAAGCTCCAAAAGTGATTTTGGAAAAAGGATCTTCAAGTAATGAAGTATCTCTAAAATCCAAAACTCCAAATGGTGCACACACATTTATTCCAAAGCATAATCACAAGCAAATTGGCCTTGGTTATAAAGGAAAAGGAAAACAACCAGTTGAGTATACCGAGAGGACAATCGAGAAGAAATCCAAACAGAGTTCCTCAAAGAAACTCCAAAAAGGAGATACTCAGAAAGAAGAAACAGAGCTACCAAAACCCTTAAGCTCTATAAAAGAAACACATATGATGGGAATGGTAGAAAATACCAAGCCAAGCCGATTGAATAATGTGAACTATCAACAAAGACCTATGGAATATGCTCCTAAGTGGCAAAGTGCCTAGAACTCAAAGAAAGGCCATTCCAAAGGCATAAGAGCTTTCATCAACACTCATATGCACCCAATCACTACACTCGGAGATATCACAACTACCCAAAAAGGCAATTGCTAAAACACATACACAGTATACAGACAAAAGAGACAAATTGTATGAACCTAAAACCCCAAAGCAATTTGCTAAAGTTAATTTTGATTATGGCATCGATAGATGGCAACCCCTTAGAGTCAAATCATTTGGCTATAGGTTGGTTGGATCATCTTACAATACTAACCCCTCGTGACCCGCACAAGTATGGGTACCTAAAACCTAATTTCCTTGATTGCAGTTCAAGGAGCAGCTGAGTGCCAAGGAACCTGGTACATGGATAGTGGCTGTTCCAGACACATGACATGAAACAAGAAAAATTTATCAAAATTCAAGGATGTTAGAGGTGCAAAAGTCATATTTGGAGGGAATGAAGCTCCGGGGAGAAATAAGAGGCATTGGATCTATGAAGAAAAATGGATTAGAAATCACGATGTTGCATATGTTGAAGGACTCAATTTCAACTTGCTAAGCATAAGTCAACTGTGACAAAGGCTACAATGTTGGATTTAACATGGGTATATGCCAAATCAAAGACATTCAATCCAATGAAGTTGTCGCAAGGATGCGCATAAAAGAACATGTATGTGGTGGATTGGTCAACCGCAACACCAAGCACTGTCATAGCTTAAAAGCACAATTTGAATCAAGTTGGCCGTGGCATAAGAAGTCGAGTCACCCGAACTTCAAAACAATTAACAAACTTAGTGAGTAATCTTGTAGAAGGACTTCCGCGGACTCAAAGATACAAGAAGGAGAGTATATGTGATGCATGCGGATGGGAAAGCAAATCAAATCATCATTCAAAGAAAAGACATGTCCATCTTCAACAAGAATATTGCACCGCTACATATACGGATTTGTTTGGTCCAAAGGAACCAAACTAGCATAAGTGGGAAGAAATACACCTTGGTGGTAGTAGATGACTACTCAAGATATACATGGACAATATTCATGTGTAAAAAGAAAGAAACTCTACGTAGAAACTACCACAAATGATGAAGAGAATACAAAATGAGAAGAGTCAAACCATTATCAAAATAAGATCGATGACAGAGTGAGAACCGAGTTTGTCAATGGTATAATAACTCAAGATATTGTATTGAAAATGGTATTAGTCATGAATTATCTCTGCAGCAAGGACTCCACAAGCAAAATGGAGTTGCGAGAAAGAAGGAATAGAACTCTCAAAGAAGCGACAAGGGGTTAGTCAAGGCTGCGCTAAAAGATTTTGGGTCAAGCAATAAACACAAAGATGCTACACTCAAAATAGATGCATGATAAACAGACACCGACAAAGACTCCCTATGAGATTTGGACAGGAGAAAGCCAAATGTTGCATACTTCAAAATATTTGGATGCAAATGCTTCATCTATAACAATGGCAAAGATAATTTAAAGGCTTTTGATGCTAAAGTCGATGAAGGTATCTTCTTAGATACTCAACCAAAGCAAAGCCTACAGAGTGCTCAACAAGAGGACAATGGTTTGGAAGAATCCATCCATGTGGTGTTTGATGAACGAAATGTAAATGGAGAAGACATTGAAGAATCGGTGATGTTTGAATCAACCAACCATGCGAGTAAGAGTCCCTATGTTGAAGTCAAGCCGAGTTATAAATCTAGATGAAGATGAGATAGCCGAGTCTCAAAGACAATTTGGAAAATATGTAGCTAAGTGATGATGAGAGAGCTGATCAAAATAAACACACTGCAAGACGATCAATCCACTAACTTACTCCAACCCGATGTAAGATGGCCGAGAGATCATCCACGAGTAACTAATCATTGGAGATGTAAGAGAAGGTGTAAAAACTAGATCCGAACTCAACAAGAAGCAATGTTCACTTGCTTCATCTCACAAATAGAACCAAAAGATGTGTCACAAGCATTGGATGACACACACCGGATTCAAGCCATGCAAGAAGAGCTAAATCGTTTGAAATGAACAAAGTGTGGGAATTGGTTCAAATGCCAACCCATCAAAATGTTATTGGCACTAAATGGGTGTTCGTAAACAAGATGAATGAGAAAGGCTTTGTGGTAAGAAACAAAGCAAGATTAGTAGCCAAAGGGTATTGCCAATAAGAAGGAATAGATTTTGATGAAACTTTTGCTCCCGTAGCAAGATTGGAAGCTATAAGGATGTTTCTTGCCTATGCAGACTCACAAGAACTTTATTGTATATCAAATGGATGTAAAGAGTGCATTCCTTAATGGTTTGTTGGAGGAAGAAGTATATGTTGAACAACCTCCGGATTTGAGTAGAAGACTCTTGGAGACAAGGTATACAAACTCAAGAAAACTTTATATAGATTGAAACAGTGCACCCTGAGCATGGTATGATACATTATCACAATTCCTAATCGAGAACGGATTCACAAAAGGCAAAGTGGATAGAACGCTCTTAATTCAAGATGGGAAGAGTATATTGCTTGTTCAAATATATGTGGATGACATCATCTTTGGATCCACAAACAAAGAGTGTGTGATAAATTCTCAAATCTCATGCAAAGCAAATTCGAAATGAGCATGATGGGAGAACCGACATTCTTCCTTGACTCCAAGTGAAACAAAGTCAAGGATGGAACCTTCATAGGTCGACAAAATACACCAGAGATTTAATGAATAAATTTGGTATGGAAGAGAAGTCTTCGTGAAAATACCAATGAATACATCGTCAAAATGGACATGGATGCAGATGGCAAGCTGTCAGATCAAACAAGATACGAGCACTTATGGATCATTGCTCTATCTCACAAAGAAGCGGTGCCGACATCACCTTTGTTGTAGGTGTATGTGCAAGATTTCAATCGCTCCAAAAGAAAGCCATATGACTTGCAGCCAAGAGGATCTTGAGATATTTGAAAAGAAGCCAAGAAGTTGCCTTGTGGTATCCTAAGGAAGGTGGATTCAAGCTAATTGGTTATTCAGACTCTGACTATGCTTGATGTAAAGTTGACAGGAAAATCACCTCAGGCACATGTCAAATGCTTGGAAATAGGCTAATTTCCTGGTTTAGCAAGAAGCAAAATTCAATAGCCTCTCTATTGAAAGCGAGAATACATAACAAGGCAAATTGTTGTGCCCAAGTCTTATGGATAAGACAAAGGTGAGAGACTATGAAGTTGAAGAAAAGGAAATTCCTATTATGTGTGACAATACAAGTGCAATTGCAGTCACTCAAAATCATGTGTTGCACTCAAGAACAAAGCACATCGATGTCAGATATCACTTCATAAGAGACCATGTTGAAAAGAAGGACATCACCTTGGAATATATCTCGGTGATAAGGTTAGGCGACATATTCACAAAACCATTATGTGAATCAAGATTTGAAGAACTCAAGCATGAGTTAGGTTAATTGAGTGAGTTAACACTTAAAACTCAAGAAAAGAGATGAAACACTTAAAAGAGGAAAAGAGTTAAACTCTTAATTCAGCTAAGTGAATCACCAGATCGGAAAGTCGGTTGTACCGAGTTAGCCGACAATGAGTCACAAGGAGAGAAGTGAGAAGAAGGATTGAATAAGCTAAGGAGTAAGTCGAGTTATTTATGAGCAAAGTGACAAAAACGCGGTCGCTTTTACTAAACGGAATGTTTTTAAGAATGACGCCAAGATAATTATAACGCATACTGATCAAAAGCCGCACACAAGCTTATGATTCGATATAAATGCTTTGCCGCATTAAATGCGAGAACTTAAATGCTAATCGGCGTGCAAAGATCTAAGCCGTTGATGTTGATCAAATTTTAAAACCACCCGCACGCCCTTTCATAAACCATACTTATACCATTTCGTCCGATTTTCTCTCACTTTACCAAAACTGTTCATCTCTTAAGGCAAAAGAAAGAAACTTTCTCTCAAAACCCTACAACTCCTCAAGATCATTTTCCAAGTTTCGTTCGGTAAAACACGAGAAATGGCACCTACTCATGATTTCGTAAAACTAGGAAAGCAAATCCACACCGGGTCTCTTTTGTGGATTTCGATGGTATGGTTAAACAGGGGTCCGACGACACCTCGTGAAGAAGATTGCCGAGAAATTGAAACGCCTGGGCTGAAGCCATTTTTGATATTGGAGTTTCCGATGACCTATGTAGAAGAGGTCGCAGTTCACGTGAACGCCCGGTTCACGATGAGGGCATCAAGTCCTCTGTTCATGGTAAGGAGTTCACCATTATCGCCAAAGATCCGCGTAACATCGCTTGTTGCCGGCGGAAGGAGGCCGGAGATTCATGAAGTTGAGGTTGACCGATCGCCGCTTGGAAGGAAGAGCCAAGTCCGATCGTCTTTGCGAAAAGTGGTCTACACACTAACAAAGAGGTCTGGCGAAAGAGGACTACCACAAATTATCTTGGACATTGTTGCCAAATGCATAGACATTAAATTTGGCGAACTTTGACCAATTGTCTAAAGCTAAATTGATCGTGAATGGTTGCGATCATTGAAGAAAAAGAAGGTGAACTGGCCGAGTTTGTATACAGATCGCTTAATATTGGGAACAAATCCTTCAAGGAGGATGGTACGCGTTTAGAGGTTCCCTAGGATATGGCCCGGTGATTGGCCGAATGATGGAAGTGAAAGGAGTCCTTCTTCGGCATGGAAAGGCGTTCCATGTAAATAAGAGAATGTTTCGATCAAACCTATCCGGCGCACAAGAGAGCTTACGCCAAGAGGGTCGATACAAGTGAGGGGAATCACCACTCAAGATTCGATTTTGCCTCCTCACCTCCCAAGAAGAAGATCGCTAAGAAAATCACGCCCCAGCAAAGAAAGAAAAAGAAATCCGCACTGCCCGCACTCGAGTCACTCCGCCCCGCAGCCAGGTGTCTCCTTCCCTGGACCGCAGGTGGAGAAGAACCATTAATCCCTTCTCCGGTGATCAAGAAGAAGAGGATCGCTTACAACAAGGAAGGCAAATCGCCTCTAAGACAACCGCGAAGGCATTTACCTTCAATGAACCAGGAAGTGGAACCGGATGTTCTCTGGTGAAAAAAAAAAAAAAGAAGAAGAATTTCCAAGCTCTCCGAGCTTGAGAAGAGGCTGAGTCTACCACTCAGTGGAAAAGATACCCGAGACTATCTCTGGAGAAGTAGAGTCTTGAAAGTTATCGATGAAACAAATAAGTCTCATTGAGGCCGATCACAGAGGCAACTCAAGACCTAGCCTATGATGTAACAAATGAGGAACAAGGAATAGCCGAGACAACCGAATCACCTATTGATAGGGTTGTGTCTCACTTTAACGGAGGCTACTGAAGATGTCGAGCAGCAAAGTTTGCTACCCTCAATCCCTGAGCTCGAGGGACAGCAGGGAGATGATGACAGGGATAATGATGTGATGATCCTATCCCCACCATACCCAGACATTCAAAATCGTCTGCGAGAATGGAGGAATTAGAAGCTGAGTCGATCCAGGGAACAGTTCCAAAGACCGGAATTCATTGAAGAAGAAGACGAATCGATGAACTTCTTCGGATTGACCAATCTGCTGCAAGCTCTTGATGAAGAAAACTGTTTGGACATTCTAAATATCTTTAAAGAAAAGGAGAAAGAAAGATTGGCAGAAGAAGCTGAGACACGTGAGAAGGCCAGCATCTGCCCTCTCACTGGCACCACAGAACATACACATCCTCACCTCGACATTCTATCGAAAGTGATGAGGATCGGACCTATTCTTTGCCACACAGAGAGTTGCAAATGCAGCAAGCAATGCAAGAATCCGAGAATCCTACATGAGCAAAGATGATGGGAGGACCAGCTGAGTCATCCACATCACACCGAGATAGATCCTATGGGAGTGGTGCAACATATTGCCCACTGTTGTCGCCGCCACCACTTCCCAGCTCATTCGGAGGAAGGTGTTAAGGAAATTGGCGATGAAACGGGATTGTGGGGACCCTGGGGTCGAGCCAACCCCTAATGAAGGTGTCTTACCACCGCCCCAACGATCGAATACTCAATAGAACAATGAGTCCGGAGATGAGTGACCCCATTCCAAGTCACTCACCTGGTGTGCCACCGAGGGGAAACTCCTCCACCGCAACAAGGTCGGAGGATCTGCGGTGACTCCACAACGAATCTCGGAGGCGAAGTGGAGAAGGAACAACATCAGAATACACAGCAAGTTGTCATCAACGAGGCTCGAGATAGTTGAGACTGTCTCGGTGAGGTGCCAACTCGCTCCGCAGCCAATGATCTTGTTGATGCGTCGAGGCACAGGAAGGAACCGCCCGGGAGTTAACACTATGGGCAATGAAAGTGCAATCCATGGAGTTGACACTCCAATGGATGCCACCTCGAAGACCCCAAGACAGTTGACATTGTCGAAGGGGACCGCCCAAGGCCTCGCTACGATTGAGATGCAGGAGGTAATGAAGGCCAACGGAGGTTGAGACTTTCGGGGGTAAAGACTGAAGCACGAGAACATCCCTCCGCTATCATTGATCCATCGAGAAAAGGAGATAAGTGCTCTTCACGATTCCCAGGATAATCCCGATGTAACTTTTCCGGGATCCGAAGGTGAAGATGAATAGTCATCCCCTATTGCAGATCTAAAAGACTCGGTGAGGATGTTCCAACCACGAGTAAGTCTCGACCTCAAGACTACTCGACAAACGTTCAACTTTAATGATGAGCCACCCATGGAAATCTCATCATCGTCCGACGACGCTCGATATGGCGAGGACCAGTCAACTCATGTGGAAAAACCAATGAGACCGAAGAAGTTAAAGGCGATAAGACGCGGCTATGCTCGGCAAGCAAGTGGGTTGACTTCACAAAGACCACAGTGAAATAGTCCAGTCCATGCGCAGCTCCCCAAGCTGCAGCAGTTCGACTCCACAGGGGACTTCACGAGCACCAATTATCATTGAAGCAGATTCCGATTTGCCCGTGATGATCCTTTTGTAGAATCATTTCCTTTCTCCTGGAGGTACCGACCTCCCCGAAGAATCGCCTAGAGATCGCGAGCCTTCCACAGACACGATCCGTTATTCCATCGACACCATTGTTCCGGTGACTATGACTTTGATGTTGCTTGGCCGTCACTGAAATAGAGGTGACAAGTTGAAGATGAAGTCTTCAAAGCCTTATTTGCCGAGATAGAAAAGATGGAGAGGCACCAGGCCTCACCGGACATGAGGGATAACAGACGCCAAACTACTGGCGATTTGCGAGGCATAATAGTCGGATCCGGGAATGGTGGCAACAAGAGCGCATAACGCGCGTGTGGAACAAGCTCGATATTTCAGGACATTGTTCAACAAGTTGCTAGTGGCGTCCGAGAATGCGTCGATGCAAAGACAAAATTGCAAGAGCACATTAAACAAATGCATGAATCTCACACCTCGAGTAGATAAAGCTACTGCGTGAACATAATAAGAACGAGCTCTCGCGTGGAAGAGAACATGGATCGAAAATTCAGTCTTCTCATGGCTAAGATGAAGTTGGTAGCAGTTGAATCCAACACCACCCGCTCCGAGTTCCCAAAGTGCAGCATACTCCGCAGCCAGACGGCGTAACTCGGCTATCGCAGACTAGACTTCTTGCTTGCTAGCTTGTTTCGTGGGTTCCTCTCTCCTTTGATGATGCCAAAAAGGGGGAAGAGGAATACCTAAAGGCGCCGAAGGGATCTCAAATCGAGAAGGAGGACGCTTGTTGTGAAGGAAAGACAAATTGAGGAAGTAATAAGAGAGAAGAAAGGAAAATCTGTTGAGGGGAAGGTTCGAAAGATGTGACCTTGATGATTGCTAAACCCCCCAACAAGGTCTTGTCACAACCGGTGATATCATCAAAGAAACTCCCCGATGACTGCGCCACTCCAACACTGCGCAGCACTCTATAGCTTAAAAGAGAAAGCGATTCAAGCGAGGGATGAAGAAGTGGAAGGAAAGATGAATGCCCGAGTTATGTATATTCTCGAAACAACATGGAGGCATTCCAATAGACAGAGACACCTATGTCATTTCGGATGCGGAACCGAGCCAAGATCTGTTGATGAATTCAAGACGCCGCATCTGAAGGTTACTTCGCAAACATGTCCATGGCTCAAGCTCTGGGATTTATCCGGGAAAAGGGTCTCAAACTATGTGAAGAAGCCGACAGCGGCGGACCACCGCGATCCACTCTGTTGGTCACTCTGCTAGTCACTCAGTGGGAAAAAAAGACCAAGACAATACACGCCCAGAGGCGAGAGGAAGAAGCGATGGTGGAGGAAGAGGTTTGGACCCAGATCTCGCCCAAAAACATTGAGTATATAGATCCAGGGAAAGAAATGAGGATCTATCAATGGATTTGTGAAATAGCCAACTTTGCAAGTGGCTAAGAATAATGCTTGAGTATGTGAAGAGAATTGAAGAGGAAAATAAGAGACAAACTCAGCTATGGGAGGAAAGACAAGAAAGATCGAGAAGAGATGAAGTCGCCGGAAGGCGTATGAGAAAAAGAAGACAATCAAGATGAGAAGAAGAGAAAGAGGTCAAGAAGACAGAGTGAAGGAGATGAAAGAAGGAGGCAACGAAGGAGATGAAGTGTCGTTGTCCACCCTTCATGTATTTTACTACGTAAATACATTCTATCTCTCGATACACTTTGTTGTGACTATGTAAAGAATAAGAATGTTATGATCAATAAAAGATCGATTCTAAGCATACATTCGTGATTCTACATTTGTCTCAGTATGTATCTTTGCTGTTTAATTATTGATGTGTGTTTTAAGTTTTGGCATCATCAAAAAGGGGGAAATTGTTGGGAAATTATTTTGTAGATTTTGATGAATGCCATGTAAAACTTAGAATAGGAAGTTGGCACCCCATTCTTGTTATAAATTGCATTATAATAGATAGGGTTGGTAGAGTGAGTCAAGTCGGCTATGCCGAACATGCAAGAAGACAACCTGGAGACTAAAAGGAAGACTCATTGTGAGGCGGTGAGTGTGGCAAAGAAGAGAAGACAGAACTTGATCAAGGTGCAGCTAAGATGCGGTGAGTAAATTATCATCAAGTCAACTCTAGATAGCCAAGTCTCAAGTTGAAGTGACAAGAGTCGCCCAATGATTGGAAGTCGACTCTAAGTCACCTTGGGAAGGCAAAGAAATGCAAATAAGTCGAGATAATGAAAGAGATCTGTTGCACGTAAATCAAGAGAATTACTTAAACAAGTAATACTTCCATACTACCTTTCTTTAAGTGCTCAGTCCCGTAAGCATGCAAAAGGAATAAACCAATGAAAGCACCGCACCGTGTCGAACTACGAAAAAGTCAAGAATCGTTCATACGAGGAAACGTAAATTCCAAGGATCGCAACAAGACAATCCAACGACCACAAGTGACTTTCAAAAATAAGCTTATCTCTTCAACGGGCGATTTTTGAAAGATCACTATAAAAGGCCGAGGAATCACTGAGAAAGTAGGTTACCGACCAACCACGAACATTCAAGCTAACATTTGAATCAGAACCAAGAATACTCTCAAGTCATTCAAGATCAATCCTCAAGCCTACATTACGAAGGAAATCAATCCAACACTCACTGTGAAGGAAAGACAACTTCAATCAGTTGAAGAGGAAACATTTGAAGAATCAAGGGGTCTACATTCTACGAAGGATTGTAGAAAGGTTCAAGGTCGAACTGTGCTTAAGCTATTTGGAGGGCTTCGTGATCAAATCCAAGGAACTTAAGCAAGTGGGTTGTAGTAGCAAGCGCACGCCTGTGAAGAAGCCGAGTCGTCACGAGAAGCCAGTGTTTGTGTGACCAAGGCATCTCGGATCGAGTCCCAAAGGATCAAGTCACGGTGTGTGATCAAGACTTGTATCTCCGGATCGTTAACCACTCGTATATTGATCAATACTTAGTGGATTCCTCCAGGAGTTGGAGAAAGAGAGGAGTAGAAGAATTACCCCATCTTTGAACCTCTATAAAAACTTATTGTGTCATTTACATTTCAACACTTTAATTTCAGATAGTACTTTTATATCTCACGATAAATTTGCTATCCAATTGATAATCGGTGAGTGTTAAAACCAAGTATTAAAACAAACTTAACCAAATTCAAGGGTGTTAAGTCTTCCAATAAAAACATATCACATCAAGTTAAGTCTTTAGTCAAAACAATTTGAGTTATTCTATCAACGGCTTAGTGAGTCTGTTGAGTGACTAACTCGCCGATTAACTAACTTAGTTGTCCATCAAGGACTTGTTGTGAAGTATTAACTCAACATTTTTAAAAGGACTAAATCGAAAAGTTGGTAAGGTTTATTCAACCCCCCCTTCTAAACCTTACACTCACACCCCTTGGGACCTACAAAATGTAGAAAAACATAAGACGAAAAAAAAATCTATACTCTCCCAAATTCTGCCACAGATCGCACAAAAAATATATCCATAAGACGAAGAAAAAAAGAGAAATTCTGTAAACATCATCATGATTTCGACCAAAAATAATTAAAAAAAAATACAAAAACACCAAAATCCTAGGACTTCAAAATAAATAAAAAAAAAGTGTCTACATGCTGCAACTAACACTCAAAACCAGAAAAACAACATCATGATTTCGACTAAAAAATGAAGAAAAACTGAGGGACAAACCCTTACTACAAAAAAGTACACTAAACAAATTGGAAAAATTGGGACAAGAATCTGACCTTTACCAATACTACCACGGTCGTATGGTACTTTGATGACGAAATGAAACCTGTTAACCTTCGAAATTTGACACAGTGTACTTGTTCTCGGCGGGCGACGGAAGAGTGGAGAAGAAAGAGAGGAAAAGTGGGTTGGAAAAGTGGAGAAGAAAGAGATGAAAATAGGGGTTTTGATTTTTTGGGAAAACTGAGATTGCAATGAATCGGTTCCTGCTTGAATGAAATCCCAAAAAAATGGGGTTATGTGGGTTACCAAAAACGGCTTTGAGATTATGTGTGTAAAATACCCATTATGCCCTTAAATGGGCTGAATTGAATATTAAAAACAAAAAATCGAAAAATCAGGGGCAGTAAGATTAAACAAGATAGTGGCTCAGATTTGTCCACACTGCCACATGGTAAGACCCTTGCCACATATGATCCTATACCTATATATATATATATATATTCATAATTTGTGACTATATTAAAAATATGTTACTTTATCTCAAAAATAAATACTTTTACTTATAAAAGTATTACTTTAACTCTATCATATTTATTATTTATCTTTCTTTGTATTGAATTCATAATATGTGACTATATTAAAAAACGTGATATTTTATTTAAAAAAAATAGATACTTTTACTCTTAAAACATTATATTTTGTCTCAAGAAATATTTATATATTTACTCATAAATGTGTTACTTTTAACTCGATATATTTATTTTTCTTTCACTTTAAGGTAATCATAATTTGTGGCTATATGAAAAATATGATACTTTATCTAAAAAAATCGATATCTTTTTCTCATAAAACTGTTTCCTTAAATCGAGGAAAAAAAAGGAAAAAATGTAAGATAAAAAAAGAATCTGGCTTTGACCAGGGTCAACAGGATCCACGGATCAATAGGATCTGTCTTTATCGATTTAAACCCATAAGATGGTCGCCCTATATGAGTTTTGATTTTCAGTTTATAAGAAAACTAAATGATTTGCAGAAGATCACTTGAGCAAGGCAGGTCGTTCGAGGGGAAAAATTCCTAGCACAAAATTTCCAAAGTCGGCACTTTTGAAAACACATCAGCATGTTGAAGTTCTAAAAGGTCTCATACATTCTTGTGGGACCTCTTTGAATAAAAAGAACGAAAAGAAATAAGGGCAAAGGAAAATGGGTGGCAGACCATGGTGCATAGAATTTGTGCAAAGGTTTCATTGTATATTTGAAGGGCCAAATGATAAGGTAAAAGTAATATGAACTTGGGCTATTAATCAAGTGTTCAAAGAGCAGCCCAATCCTGTTATTCAAGCCAATTCCAAAAGTCCCAAATAGAAAATTCAAGCAATTATCGTTACTTATTCACTTAGAGACCAATTGTCCATGAACAAGTCTCGAAGGGGTATTTGTAGAAAATTTAAATTTGTACCAATTAAATAGTGGTACGTGTGAAATTATATACTAAAAATGTCAATTTTATATTTTCTATATATATTTGAGAATTTAATAAAATATAATTTCTAATTTAAATAGTTAATTAATTGATATTTTAATATATATTTTATTGGCCAATTAAAGATTGTCAAATGTCAAATTCTTATAGATCAAGATTTATCTTGATAAATTATTATCTCTTTTGATAATTATCATAATTTGTGATAAAGAGATAATATTAAAATCTTGGTGGACTAACCAAATCAAAGTTTTCACCATTTGAGTTATCCAAGAACCCATCTCCTACAAATATAAAAGGAGTCAGTCCCAAGAAATTAAATGACAATTGGAAGAGAAGAAATCCAAGCAAGAAAATGGTGGAAAAAATTCTCCCAAGTCAAGAAGAACAAATTCAAGGAGATCCACGGTGTTCAAGGCAAAATCCAAGCGTTCATCGTGGAGTCTGCTCAAATCATAGCATTTGATTCGGGAATAAGCTGCCAAGCCCTCGAACTAACATTATCAAATATCAAGCTGGTCTTGGAGGAAGATCAAAGAGACAGTTCCACCAAAAAGTTCTCATATCTAGTCAAATATCGTCAAATATATCACGTTTGATTTGAGATCAAGCAGTCGGACCCTCGAATTAACGTTATTCAAATTCAAATTCAAGTTTAGAGAAGATCAAACTGAAGAGTTCATCTCCGAAGTTTCGAATTCCAAATATTATATTTTTTAAGAAATGAATCTGAAGATTTCTAACTTTTGTTACTTTTTGATATTTTTGATTTATATAAATTCAATTTTTACTATTTTTCTCGTTTGTTAATTTGCGACAATAGAAATATGTGTTACACTCCTATCAAACAATCTAAGGGCCAAAACTTGTTAAATGTATTCCAACAACCGACCCACTTGTTTTTGTATTTTATTAGCAGAGACTGATATTAGTAGTCCCTCTAAAAAGTATTAACAGTCCATATGAAAAGTATTAGTAAATATTTCATTTGAAAATATTAGTTGTTGTAGTATTGGATAGTGATATAATATCACGAGAGTCTTTGAAAACGTATTAGTAGCACTCTGAAAAGTATTATTAAGTACTTCGCTTAAAAATATTTAATACCCCCCCTAAAAGGAATTAGTTTTCTTTGCCAAAAGTATTACTAGTCCTCGTGAAACATATTAGTTGTTCTCTTGAAAGGTAATCAATATTTCTCCTAAAAAGTATTGTTTTTTCTAATAAAAAGTATTAAGATCTCACTTAAATGTATCGTATGTTCTCAAAAAAACATTAATATTCCGCTAGGTCGTTGGGTCCGCATATTGGGTAGATCCATTATGCTGGATCCGTCTAACATGAGACTACGTCATATTTAAAAGATATAACATAAAAATATTATTTCTGAACAAATTATAAATGTTGAAGTTATTTCCTTAATTAAGGAGCTGGTTATCGAAGGCTAAGATCTTATCTCTTTCTCGAATTCGAATTTCTCGTTTTTTTGTTTCGAATACATAATTAATTACTTACCATAGGTGAATACATGGGAAAATGTAAATTACTGCTGCATATAAGGATGTTGCAACCAATGTTGTAAAAATCGGCCTAGGCGACCGCCTAGGCGCTAGGCGCCCCTAGGCCGACCCGATTTTCCCAAAATTGGCCAAAAATCATTCAGGGCAAAAATCGGCTAAAGCGGCAAAAAACGGGAAAAATCGGGAAAAATCTGGTCTAGTCGGTCTAGTCGGAATAAATCGGCCAAAAATCGAAAAATCGCCAAAATACAAAAAAATGAAAACAAAATAAGAAAAACTTGGGCTTTTCTAGGCGCCCGATTTGCCGCCCCACCGGGCGCTAGCGATTTCTGCAACCTTGGTTGCAACATTAGTCATATGAATTTGTTAGGTTAGTTCTGTATATTTTGCAATTTTTGTAATTTTGGTTCTATAGGTTTTGAATTTGTGCAATTCTTGTCCTATAAATCTTAAATTTGTGCAAATTTGGTACTTAAGCCTTACAGATGTTAAACGGGCTGGCCCTAGCCCTATAAAATAACCCTAACGGGTTTTGGGCTAAAGGACCACTATTAATGGGCTAGCATATTGCGAACCTAGTCCTAACCCTAGCGGTCTTCAGGCTAAATGAGTCACTATCGGGCTATAATCCAAAAAAATAAAAAATTATATATTTAAATCTAAAATTTTAAACTTGAACATATATAACATTTAAGTTTAACATATAAAGTTAAAGTATTCATTATAAAAAATCTAGCATAGTTTATAATTATATTGCATTAATAGAATTATAAAATGTAAATATTCCATGATCTAAATTTTTAACATAAAACTATAATAATAAAAGATAGCATTATATAATATATACCCATATAAATGAACAAAAATAATATATTTTTTTTAAAAAAATATCCATATGACTATAAGTCATAGTTTTAGGAGTTATATATTTAAATCTATTAAAGATGAGGAGATTTGTGCTTGAAGAAATATATTTAGTAATAGGTAGTATGTAATAAAATAGATTTATAATATTAGAATTACATTTATTTTTTAAAAAAAAAACACAATTGGCGGGCTAGTCTAAGGGCCTTGAGCTAAAACGTCCAGGACCAAAAAAATGTCCAATTTAAACGGGCCAAAATAATTCGGCCTTAATCCTCTTTTTTTTCCGGTTTAAATGGTCCGGGTCCACGGGCCGCGCCCGTTTAACATCTCTATTAGGGCTATTTCAAAATTTTGCTTATTCCTAATTTGCCCTTGGTAGCCACGATATTCAGTATGCCTAAAATCAAGTAAAAAGTAGTATCAAAGATTATGTTTTATTTAGTTAAAGTTGAATTTATTTATCATTCCATACCATAGGTTGCCTAATGAGAAGAATATTATTATGACTTTGGATCAAATTTCGGAAATTCTAAAAAATGTAAGGAAAAAAAAAAGGAAATAAGTTAGTTTATTATAGTATTAATCTTTTGGCAAGGGGAAAAATGATATCCCAAATTTCAGAGAAGTGAAAAGTGTTGACTGGTCCTGTGGCTTTTTGGCTTCCCCACCTGTCCCCTTGCCTCTCCCACCCTTTCATCCTTGGGCTTTTTCTCTCTCACTCTGTTTTGTTTTTCCGTGTGCAGAGATTTTTTCACCACTCTTCTCCTAAAAATGGCGCCTAAAAAATTGATTTTCAGTAAAGATGATGAGCAGAAAAAAACCGAATCAGATGATACATCTGAGGGAAGTGAATATGTTTCGGAAAGCAGCGAAGAAGAGAGAGCAGTGGTGACGGAAAAGCAAAACCCCACCATTAACTCTGACGAAGAAGAGAAAGCAGTGGTGCCTGAAAAGCAAAATCCCCCTAATAACTCTGACGAAGAAGATAGTTATTCTGACTCTGAAAGTGAAAGCGAAGAGGATGAAGTCGCACCGCAGCCCACAAAAAAACCCAAAATCAACCCTCCTGAAAAACCTTTTTCTAATCAATCAGATAGCAAAATAGAGAAACCCATGTCAACTTCTCATGAGAAGCTTTCCGCTGAATCAGATTCCAAAAGCCAAGAGGAGGAAAACACAGCGATGTCGCCATCCTCCTCGAAGAAACCCAAGGGAGGAGGATCTGAAGATGACGGGTCCCAATGTTCTTCCCCATCTGAGTCCGGATTCATGATTGTGCCTGCTGCCAAACCCGAAGTGAAGAAGAATTCCAAATTCTCTAAGAAATTTTCTGATGACGATGAAATTGCTTTGCTAAAAGGACTCGCCATTTTCTGGGCTGATAAGGGTAGATGCTCCATGTGGGCTGAGTTTCACCACTTCATCGAGGACAAACTTAAGCATCCCTTTACAAAAATTCAAGTGTCCGAGAAGGTTCGTAGGCTCAGAGAAAAGTTCGAAAAAAATTTAGCTCGGGCCAATGCAGGCTGCCTTGAATTCTCAGACCCCATCAATCCCTTTTATTTGAGTTGTCAAAACCACTTTGGGGAGACGACAAAAGTACTGAAGGAATACAGATTGGAAATGAGGATGAGATAGACAAGAATGAGTTTGAGTCTGGGAACATTGGAAATGATGATGAGATAGACAAGGAGAGTTTTGAGTCTGAGTTCCCATTGTTGTATGCGTCAGTTGTTGATGACCCTAAGTGTCCCAAGGCTATGAAGGATCATATTTTTCGGATTGACGACAAAAGGCGCTAGAGCTGGAAAAGAAATATCAGGAATTGAAGGCTGATGAGCTTCGCTTGGAGCGTAAAAGGATATATCTGATTCAGAAACATCTCCTAAGTAAATGAAGGGTTTGGGGTACGTTGATTTATGGACAGGTATATCCATATTTCATTGATATGTTATGTCTGTAGTTGTTTTGGAATGATTATATGTGTTATCATTTGCTTTTTTTCCTTGTGTGTTGATCTCGGTTGGCGGAAATTAAGATTTCATTACTTATGCTGCACATTTCCAATTTCTATAGCATTTGAAGTTGATGATTTTTATTTTTTCAATGTTTCTGTTGCATTTACATAGTTTCAGCAGATTATATGGTACTTTTATTTCCACAAATTATTAGAAAACTAAGAATATTGTGAGAAGTAACGTGAAAAAGCAATATGTTGTAAATGAATGCTACTTGTTAATATATGAATGACAGCCAGATGGCATACAGTTGAATGAAATTTTGGTTTGTTGTTTTGGAGCACAACATAAGCCATGAACATTAGCTGCTTCTTGTGGTTTCCTTACAAAATGATTAAATAGTCGACTAAATATTCTGTAAAAGGGAAATGAAAAATAAAACTGAAAAGGCCGACTTATAAAAGAACCTTACTTATCTGTTAGGAGAGGAGGCAGTCCATGAACAAAAAAAAGCACAACAACAACAAGAAGAAGAAACTAATCCTTGTCCCACTATGTGGGGTCAGCTATATAGATCATATTACGCCATTGTTTACTCTCAAAAGCCATATTTTCATTTATTTACAGATATTACATGTCTTTTTTAATAATTTCTTTCCAAGTCTTTTTAATAGCACAATTATCAATTATTTCTGTTTTCTTATGTGAAAAGGCATAAATGGTTAATATTTGTTCTAGTCTCATTTAATAGGAGATTGCTCATCAGTTAGCCTCCAATTACAGACAAATCCTTGTGATTGGTTTAATGTTGTATCTGTGTGTTTGATATATTATTGTTGTTGCTGTTATTATTAGTATTCATGTGTTGATTCCGTTCCGAAAAATAGAATTTGTCTGCACTAGAGTCAATTATTTCTGAATTTTATGGTTATCCATGACTTTTAGGCAGTCACTCGCATATGGATCGGTTTGATTAACTTTCATGCTTCCATCATCTTATTGATTATTATTCTATGTTTCATTGTAGTCAAGTCGTATTAGATTATTCTTGCATTTTGCCATCAGTTTGATACAACCCTTCAATCTGTCAGTCAATCTTTATTTCCTAAAATTTGTCGGATCACTGTTTCCCTTGGATTTGCTACATGTATTTTGAGGTTATGTCATGAGGTAATAACATTTTTTTTCCTAGCTACAAGGCCAATTATGGTTTTAAGCTTGTCTTTTTTATTGTTTATTCGTGATTTTAGAGCATCAGTTGTGCAACATACACATACCATTATCCATCTTGTATGACTATTAAAGATTCATTGTTATCATAAATGTATTATTACAGTTTTATGTTGTTGCTTAAACTTCTTGTGTAATTTGGTTTACTTGGAAATAAATAAAGTCAGTTGTATGATTTGTTTTCGTTAATTGTAGATGTGGAGCTTCGAAGGATCGGGTTCTCTCTGGGACATTGATGGATTCAGAATTGGCTTTTGGCTTTTTTTGTGGGTATATATGTTAGACCTCGGCTCTAGTATAGTATAACATATCTACATATGCTTTTGATAATCACAATTCTGGAATCAGTTTTTGGTATTTTGTAGCTGAACATAGTTTTGACTAAATTGATGTGGATCTTGTAAAGTTTGATATAACTCTAACATATGGTCCCAGTTATGCTGTGCATATTAGTGTGGTAACCTATTATCTAATATTTATTATTATTCTCGATTCTATTCTATTTCTATTTCTATTATTATTATTTTTTCTTTCTAAGAACCTATATCCGTTATTGAATTCAATGACCACCTCTGAAGTTCTTGATAAATTAATCTCTGTTTATGTTTGATATAGTCTCTTCTTTCTGTATATATTGCACCTCAATTTTAGCTGAAAAAGATAGCAGTTTATTTCTGACTGCTGCATATCATTTCAATCTTATTAATTAATTATTCATTCCAGAAAGCAATTCTAATAGTGAGAAAATCTTTTGAAATATCAAGTATTTTGATGGGAAAGGAGTTTATGCCCGTCCAGGGAGGGTGGGTCAGGGCCTGAGATAAGGCCAAAATGCGTAGTCGATGGACCACAGGTGAATATTCTTGTGCTACTCTTTGTTGGCCCGAGGGACGGAGTAGGGTAGGTTAGCCAAAAGATGGTTAGCCGTTTCTTTAATGCGTCTATTTGCAATCAATGAAAACGACTTATATTTCAAATTTGATGGGTTGAGGCGTCTGAAAATAATGTGTTCACTTGTCTGTTTGTCCATGTGGGAAAGAAAAGATAAATAAATATTTTTTGGTAAAGGCATGTGAAAATAAATATTGTTAATTTTATTTCATATTTTTTTTATAACTCAGTTTCCAGGCTTACGCCTGACTATGCCTGAGGACAACAGCTCCGCTCCTCATTGTTGCTGCCAAAGTAAACCGCGGGATGTGCACGCATCTTGCTTGATTTCGACGGAGTCTGGCGACGTACAACCAGATCCTCCCAGATAAAGAGAACAATTATATTCGACCCCCAAATCTACTAATAACGATCTCTCCCCGAATCGAACTCACACGGATACTATTCAATATGAGTTCCCACCAAATTTTCACCAGCTCGCATATGCCCCGGGGAGCAATTTGATGGAGCAGGGATTGGAACCCCTGACCTCCACCCCACAATTGCTTGTGGTGGCCAGATGGGCTAAGCCACCTAGTTGTTAATTTCATTTCATTTTGTGGGGAGTGGGGGTGTTTATCGAATCGAATTCTGAATTTTTCGACTTCCTCGATCGAATTAATCGGATGGACATTTTAAAACCCCAAAACGAAATTCGATCCCTATTTTAGTCTAATTTGGTAATTTACGCGTAAGGTTCTTTGTTTCCCCACATTTGCGGGTGGAGGTTGTGGAATGTCTTTTTGACAATAATTCATGTTAGACGATCTAATGGGCAAAAATTCGTTAGATGGGTCCCAAAAACAGATCCAGTGACATTTTTGTTTATTAGTAGTCTCTATGAAAAGTATTAGCAGTCCGTATGAAAAGTATTAATATGCAGTTCACTTTTTTTGAATAAATGCGAGTATATATAAAAAATGAAAAAGAGTACTCCTGATCACAGGCTGATCAGGTAACCAAAGAAGTAAAGCGTGGGAACCAAGTCAAAGAAAATAACTAAATGGTCACACGCCGACCAGATGGCTGAATGGTTGGTGCCTCATTAAAACCTTCCAAGGTAAAACCCACCCTTGTGGAAAAAACCCTTGGAAGGAAAAAGAGTACCCCCCCATGAAGAAAAATCGTCCAAAGCAGAGCAAACTAGAAGACCAATCGCACTAGCTAACCAACCTATAATTGGCTTGACCAACATAATCCTGTGTAAGGGACGAGATAATGGCCGTTGGGGGCGCCCCTCACCACGTATCCTCGTGAGAAGTCTTGCTATAAATATCCGCTGCCCGGTTACCTTCCCTGAAGATGTGCGAAACCACCAAGTTCATCTGAGAGAAAGGTGCAGAGTGTATCGCCACATGCTCAAGTGTCTCCAAGGAACCTCTGTGGATCTCTTCGAGCAATTCCACCACATAAACGAGTCCGACTCGGCCATAGATGATTCCAAAGACCTTCGAAGCGTAATGGATGGCCCGCATTGCCGCCATCAGCTCCGCCTCAAAAGCAAAACCCGCACCACATCTTTCCACAAAACATCCGCGAAAGAACTCCCTGCAATTGCGAAAAACTCCAGAAGCAGTGAGACACCCGGGCGAACCAGATGCATTGCCGTCGGTGTTCACTTTAATCCATCCCGGCAAGGGTTTCTGCCAATTAACCTGAACGATCTTTGGGGCCTGTCTTGGTCGCCCAGGGACTCGTAGCCGACGGAGAATGAGAAGGTCCCTTTGGTCATTATGCATGCAACCTCTGTCTAAGGAAGATGACTCAAGAATAAGAACATGAAGGCGTAGGATGGCCGCCTCAAGTGTCCAGATCTTGTCATGGAAGGTCAAGTCATTTCTGATTTGCCAGATGAGCCAAATACATGATAACACCGCAACCCGCCAAAGAAAAGAAACCTGCTCACTGAAATGAAAACTCATTAAACGCACCACGAATTCATTGAAGCTATAAGCCCTAAAGTGATGGATATCGAAAGAGTCGAAAATCCACTTCCATAGGGCCCCTTCAAAAGCACATGAAACAAATAAATGATCAACAGATTCCGCGTCAGCACAACAAAGAACACAAACCGAGGGGCCTGTAAAGAAACCCCGAGGTCGCAGAACATCCAAAACCGCTAGTCGATTGTGAATGGCGCGCCAAGTCACAATTGATCGTCTTTCCGGAATGTAAGGTGACCAAATCCAGGAACCCCATTGAACCACCGTTGAGTGAAAGCGCAGAAATAAGTAAGCCGCCGAGGAGCGGTCCCATCATCGAGTGTATCCATGCCCGCGTCCAGCGAATCCGGGGCAATGGGGATTCTAACAATATCTCGAACCATATCCAAGTATGCCTCTATGAATGATAGAGTGAAGTGCCAAGTCCCATCGTAAAAGTAATCCGAGATGGGCTGCCGAAATAAATATCTGTACTCCTGTGGGATACCAATCCTATCCGCAATGATGTAACTTGACTAATTATCCGGCGAGAATAAAATGCCGGAGTTGCATCTTGGAATCCAATGCGATCCTCCAAGAATCCCGAGATCCCGGGCCGAACCCCCGCATATGGAAGAGAGGATGTACGATCGACATGGAAAACCTCCGAAAAATAAAGAAGTGAAAAATCGCTTGAAAGTTTAGTTTTTGAGGTGTGATATAATATGTAAACCAAAGAGTTAATATGTAGTTCACTTGAAAGTTCTAGTTTTTGTAATATTGAGTGAATGAAAATGAGTTTTATGATATAATATCAAGTAGTTTTGAATGTATTTTTGTATAAAAATATTAGGTTTTCATTTAATTGAATAAAATTATTAGTAATCCTTTTGAAAAGTATATTACGTAGTTCACTTGAAAATATTTAACAACCCCTAAAAAAGTGGAAATGATGATTTTTTCCGTCAAAATTATTAATTGGAAATCCCCGTGAAACGTATTAGTAACTCTCTTGAAAAAATATTAGTTTTCCATTGAAAGATTTTCAGTAATTCTCACGAAAAAGTATTAGTTTTTCTAACAAAAAATATTAGTAGTTCCATTAGTAACTCTCTTGAAAAGTATTAGAAGGATCTCTAAAAAGTATTAATATTCCAGTGGGTCACAAAAAGTAATATTCGGGTCGATGGGTCTTGCAGACGGGTAGATCCATTAGGTCGAATCCATCTAACCGTTAAACCGATTTAACATGAGCCTATCTTTTTTTTTAGTTTTTTTTTTTTATTTCTGAAGGAAAGAAGTTGTGGAATGTTGATGGAGTTAAATTATGTGGAAAAAATGGACGAAAAAAAGAATATGGGAAGTGCCTTAAATTGGTGTTCTGGGTTCAAGAATTTTTTCCCATTTGTATATTTTAATATAATGTAATTGTTTGATAAGAAAGTAGGGGTGCAAATGAACAGTTTTGTTTATGAGCTATTATGAGCTCGAGTCGATAAAAGCTCATTTGAGTTCATTTAATGAGACTCGTTAAAATAAATGAACCAAGCATAAACTTAGAGATATTCGGTTCATTATAACGTGAGCACGCTCATCAGTAAGCTCGTGTAAATTAAACTAACAACTTGACTTTAATTTTAAATTTTTACATGTTTAATTATGAAAAATATAAATTTTTTAAATAAACTTATTTGTTTGAATAAAATAATAAGTTTTAATAGACATGTTATGCATTTCAGATATATATAATTTTATTTTTGTAATAAATGAAGAATAATTTAATTTATAAGTGATATTTATTAAGCTTGTTTAACCTTGATTAAGCTCGAAAAAGTTTGTGAATATATTCGATAAATTCAAGCTTGAATTCGACTCGATAATACACGATTCAAGTTCAAACTCTTAAAAGCTCGGCCCGAGGTTCGAATGCAGCCTATAGGAAAATATGTAATCGTGTTACTATGTTAATTAGATTTTAAGTAGATTTTGACAAAAGAAAATATTTTTTTTTGAAAGTAAAACTTCATATATCACATAAAACTAAGAAGAGTACATCAGAAATAAACATATCATAATAAATAATGGGACTAACATAAGAATTGACCGCTCTAGCAAACTCATGATCCGTCATAATTGCTTGTCGCATAACAAACTGAACTTTGGTATAAGTTGTTGTGAAAGAAGGGAGCATTAGTCATCAATAATTAATTTGAACTCGCTGCGATCCATAGATGAAGAAGCAGCGACATCTACCATAGATTTGGAATCAGTTTGTCGGAAGATCCTTTTAGTTGGCTAGAATCCGCTACTTGAACGAAACTAGATCTTGTGGAATCATATTGTATACGATACATTCCGCATCTTTCTGAAAAATAGATCCTTGTTTATCAACTACACATTGTCTAACCAAATCAAATTCTCTCTCGATATGTTAGATAATATGTTGCAACTGCAATGGAACAGCCCATGTTAAAGCATCAAGCAATGCCTTGGCCTAAGCTTCTTGTACCTGAAAGAAACCATGATATTTATGCATCCTACACACCATAAAATCACCTTTGAAATCCCGAATAACCACATCAACTCCAATTATATATAAGTCGTTATATAATGCAGCACCAATATTAATGTTCATAACACCAACAGGAGGACATTACCATTTAATATTGGCGTCAGATTGTTGATGTTGGACAGGTGTTTGAGCAGTGTTGACGTGCATTTTGGTCAACAAACAAAAACATATAAAGATATGATACGTGGAAACAGAAATGAGTTTTAGTCCAGGGCTAATTCTGCCTTTTTATATATAATTCCGAGCCGAAAGTGTTGAAAAAGTTGTTAAGGAAATTGCACTTTTGGGGTGCGATTTTCTTGGGACCTCGATTGTCTAATGACAAAAGTAAAAGTCGATTCTTGTTCTTCTTCGTGAGAACATTAAAATCGAATATTTGGTTGTCCAAAATGGTGTTTGGATGAAGGAGAAATTAAAGTTTAAAGATGATGTATTGGAATTAATTTAAAAGAAGAAACCATGTGGGTTTGTCTTTTTTTAAAGGTGGGTTTGTCCCACATAGGAAAACCAAGGCATTTTAGACTAGTATATATAATGCCACCTTTTAGTAAGGTGTAAGATTATATCACATAGAGGCTCTCTCTACACGCGCGCCCACAGGGGGGGTGCAAATCACGGTCCGATTCGAGCTCCGAACCACTGACTTGTGTGCGAGCGCGACCTGCGTACACGAATGTCGGACCAAAATCGAGCCACTTAGTCTAGCCTATGTTTTGCTGTTTTAATTTATTTTCGAATTTTAAATTCTGTAAATAACATATTATTATTTTTCGAATTTAAATTCATATGTAACAGCCATATTAATTCCTGAATTGAAATCTGCTGTAACAAAAAATGTAATTACTATGTAACAACAATTTGCGTTAATTTTCAGGTCGTGAATCAGTTTATAAAAGGCTGAAATTCCAGCAGTCCAAGAACACACTCAACACTTGCATTCTAAATACTCTCTGCATATTGTTCTATATTCCTCTTGGCCTCCTGCATTTTGGTGATAATTTCCAGGCGTAGATTCAGTTCGCCGGACCAAAAGGTAGTTCGGTTTTCCCATTTTATCCTGGGAAACAGACGTCCAGAATAGGGGACAAATCTGTTTTAAGGATAGTGTGTCAAATACACGATTCGGGCCATTTCTGTTTTTTCAAATCCTGGAATTTGGTTTCAATAAAATTTTCGAGTTTTTTGCAAATTGTAATTTCGATTCTCATCAATTCGAGTTTTTGTAAATTGTACTGTCATATTTTTACAACAAACTTAAAATAGATTCTTATATTTTTGTTCAGTACAGTTTATATAAGTTATGCTATTTTGTTCACTGTTGCAAAACTTCAGAAGCATACTTATAGAATTCGCTGGAGTTATATTTTGGTATTCAAAACGGATTAATTTTTATATCTATTGCTTTAGATGCATTCTGTTGGATAGAATTTTCGTTTGGTATTCTGTTCTCAAAATCATAGCTGGATATTGTATTTAGTTCATTTTCAAATGTTCTAATTACTTTTGGAATTGGAAATTTGCTATCTGTAATTGGGTTTAGAGATTCTAGTTTGGATGGATTTATTTAAATTCCTTTTAAATTCGGTCAGTATATGTGACTTAATCTAGCAATTTTGATTTCACCTTATAAATCAGGGTCAGATTTTCTTAATTTTTGTTAATGCAATAGTTTGTCTTAAAACTAGAATTCAAATTAGTTTGACCCGTGCAACTCAAATTGGCTATATTATTTTACTAATTGCAATTTAATATTTTGGCAACTGAAATTCTGCAAAGTTGGTTTATTCAGTAACAATTTTTTTTTCCAGTTGTGATTCTTAATTGGTTTACTGAATGTACTAACGCTTATTTGTTGTATTGATAGAAAATTGGTTCAAATATTGTTTTGGACTAAGATATATAAACCCGTGCTATTTGGAGAGGAATGAAATCACATTGGACCTTATAATAAAAGTTGAACAATTTAATTTGTTCTTGTTGGATTTGTTCCAATTAATCGAAGTACTAAACTTTAATTGTTTTTTCAGAAATGGCTTCTGATGATTTGAACTCGGGAGTTCCGATTGGCGCAAGTGAGACAAAAATTTGCGCTAAATCCGATTGTGCCTAATCCAGTTATGCCCAATCCCAGATTAACCTGTTGTTGCCTCGGATGGTGGCTAACCCCACCGTTAATGTGCTGGTGAATCACGCTGAAAAACTGGAGAAATTCAATGGCTTGGATTTCAAACATTGGCAGCAAAAAATGCTATTTTACTTGATGACGTTGAACCTAGCAAGGTTCTTAACAGAAGATCCTCCTAAGTTGAGTGAGGATGAAACAGATGTTCAAGCCGCTCACGCGGTTGATGCTTGGAATCATGCATATTTCCTTTGTAGGAATTATGTAATGAATGGTTTAGCAGATCCGTTGTATAATGTTTATAGCTCTAA
Source organism: Rehmannia glutinosa (assembly GCA_016081115.2). Taxonomy (NCBI): domain Eukaryota; kingdom Viridiplantae; phylum Streptophyta; class Magnoliopsida; order Lamiales; family Orobanchaceae; genus Rehmannia; species Rehmannia glutinosa. The sequence continues at coordinate 59,185,812 of CM071926.1, read as the reverse complement.
ACGAACTGCTAAAGAATTGTGGGAGTCATTAGACCACAAGTATAAGTCTGAGGATGCGGGGGCTAAGAAATTTATTGTTGGCCGATTCCTAGACTTTAAAATGATTGATTCCATGTCTATAATAAGTCAAGTGCAAATACATAATATTTTTAATCCCGTGCCCTTTACCATCTATCGAGAGGGCGCTGTCTATAGACCTGGGCTAGTCCAAGAAGAGTCCAGTGAAGAAGCCTTGAACTCCAGTCCCCCGCATAATCAACAAGGGGAGGAAAAGATGAATCCTCAGGAGTATGAACACGAGGAGCAGGTAGATGAGCCTTCTGAGGGCTCGAGAGTTGCGAGGCCCCTAGGGCCTGTAGGTCACCGCCACGGAGATGACAGGCGGGGAGGGGGGCATCGGCTACGAGTAGAGGCCGGGTGGAGGCCCTGTGACCTAAACGAATATCCCAGCATGCTGATGGTCCCAGAAATGGGTGCCCTTCGTCAGAGGTACAAAATTCCGGCCGGTGTACATTTCTGTGTTCCGAACGGTGTGGAGTGCCCCCAGCATCCGCCGGAGGGGTGCGTGGCTATACACACTCCCAACCTCCTGTACGGGCTATGTTTTCCACTGCCGCTAGTGCTTACGCGGTGGTTTCGCAAGTGGGGCCTTCCCCTGACTCAGGTGCACCCCCTGTCTTGGGCCCGAATCATTGGGTTGTTGGTGTTGTTTCACCTGGAAGGGTATCCACACCTGAAATTCGCAGAGATAATTGAGTTGTTCATCTGGAAGGCGACCCCTGCAAAGCCGGGTCGGGGGTAGCCATCCGGATGGTACTATGTGTACACCAGACCCGGGTACCCAGATGGGCTGGTTGAAGGCCTTCCACAATCCTTGAAGGAGTGGAAGGATAAATGGCTTTGGGTTAGTGGCGAGTGGCAAACTCGCATTGGGACCGGGGCGGAAGAAACGGTCATGTATCCTCCTTCGGATTTTACTTTTAATTTCAGTAACTGCACTTTCTTTCTCCTTTTTTTTCCAGGGCTAATTTGACCTTTATGTCTTGCTTTATCCAGAGAATCGACCTTCCGTTGGCCCCCTATCGGCCGCTTTGTCCGCCGTCTGGAGAACATCCAGGCAATGGGTAAGAGAGATGGGCGGATTGAAAGGCTGGCCACCGAGGCTCGTCTGGCCGCGGCTGGCTTGTGGGTCGCTTTGCCCACCGATCCCGAGGCCGGAGAGGCGGCCGGGGGAGAGGCAGTGGCGGTGGAAGAGGAGGCCGGGGAGGTGGCCGAGAGGAGCCCTCCAAGGGCTGAAAGGGAGCATACCCCATAGCAGGGGGAACAACCTGTGCTGGCGGAGCAGGCAAGGCCGTCTCCAACAACGGCTAATCCTCTAGGGCAAGCGTCCGTGCCGACCGGGCAGGTGCGGACTCCTGAGCCGCCTAGACCAACCGGGGCCCAAGGTATGAATTTTCTATTTCTGGTACTCTTTTTTTCCTCAATTTCCCTTTTTGCTTCTATTTCAATTGGCGTCTTTTGCAGGGCGCGACGTAGATCTCTTCGCATGTCTTAACAGTGTGAGGAATACAACCGCTCGCCGAACTAGGGTGGCTGTGGGCGAGCCTGTTGAGGCTGAGGCAGCACGGAGGGAGGCGATCAGGGCCAGGAAGCGCCCTGCTGACAGAGTGCCCGAAGCAGTGGAGCCCCCACTCCAAAGGAGACAGAGAGGGTCACGCCCATGCCACTGGTGCCTCCAGTGCAGGCTCTTGCTGGCGGGGTCCCGAGGACCTTTTCGGATGACCTCGGCCGGGAGGGTCATTTCATTCCCGCGAGCAAGTAAGGGATGAGGACTGCGATGGGATGACTGGGTCACGTCCCCAATGGTTCGTGGAGTTCATGAGGTGTTCCACGCCCACGGACGAGCAGGTGAAAAATTTGCCTGATGCCGGGTGGGCGGCCAAAGACGTGGCCGCAAGGGCGTGGACCACATGGATCGAACAGTTTTGCTCGGAGATCGGGTGGAAGGAGAAGGCTCAGTACGTCATGGGGCTGTCCGGGCGCATTACCGGGATTTTGTGGCACATGATCTGTAACACCCTTACCCTAGTAACACGTATTTTATAGCATAAAACTATAGTTCATAGACAGCATAACTGCATTGCACATAAGATTAATATGTTAATCATTACCTGTAACTTTTTCACACAAGCAGAAGCATTTACTCAAAAAGATTGAACAACACATATAACACACGTGCATTTATCCATATTACAAGACCCTAGCGACCGTGCCATTTTATATACAGATCAAAACAAATCTCCCTATATGAAATGCAAATGATGAGCTGAGGGGGAAGGATGGGAATCCAGCCGGCCGACCTTTGATCCATGCGTTAGACCTCTGTCACACCTTCCATGGATCAACTTTAATCTACAACTACTAAAAATTGGCAACATTGCATTTGGTGAGTTGCCAGCTCAGCAAGTATAATCTAATAACTAGTTATTTAACATCACACAAGCACATGATCACAACCATTTCACACTATAATATTTATAAACACATAAATGCACGTGATTGATCATATTATTTTACTGTTATGGGCCAGCTAATACCAATAATAAATCGTGATCACGAGATGGCCATGGCACTCGGTAATTTTTTATTTCACGTAGAGTTCAGTGAGCTCGGGGTGGCCGTACGACACTATGTAATCCAGAAATTCTGGATGACTGTAATTCTGTGATTCAAGGTCATTAGTGGCCATAGCAGAATCCATTAATCTCTGGTGAATGCATTTCTGTAATCACATATTTTCTTTCCGTATCAATAATATCAGTAGAGATCGCATATTTCATTTCCATATCAATAACATCATTGGAGATCACATATCTCAATTCTATTTCAATGTCATCACATAGAGATCATATATCCCAATTTTATATCCATCTCATAACATAGAGATATATATCTCAATTTCATCACAATATCACCAAAGAGAATCATACAATTCACGTTAGAGCGCAATAAGCTTCTAATCACTATAGCCAAACAAGTAAGCAATTCATTCAAACACATCAATTATATAATCACATAAGTCAAATAACAAGTTAAAAGATTGTACTCACAAGTGGGGTCCTTTTTTGATGACTTTGCATAATTGGCCTTACTTGCTCCTGTATGGTGATTTTGACCCATTAGCATAAAAATGCATAACCAAATAAAAATCACACATGTAATATTAATGAACTTATTTGTATGTCAGTTTTGACTCTGTATGCAATTAAATATCAGATGGTATAAGGTCAACAAAACTTCCTGGTCCAAGGTCTTAGCCTGATTCACACCTTAATAAAGATAAAGCTTATTTTATATGTTCAAAATGCATGAAAAGCCCAGCATTGGCAGCCTTTAGTATATTTACCACACGTTTCAGTACAAAATTGATATTAGGGTGATTCAAGTGCTCCTAGAACCAAAATTCAATTTTCTACAACTTTTATGTTTTAACAATTTCTAAATTACGAAAGAAAATTTGTGAAAATGGCCAAAAACCGCAGTAGATTGCTGGTAGACGGAAAACAGGGGCATAGCTTAATTAAGTACTTATCTCATTCTAACTATTTTCTTGTTGTAACTCTAAATTAATATATGCATGATAGTCCACTTAAATTATCCCTAAATTTATATTTTAATCTAGTTTATCAATATATTTATTTTAATTCCATAATAAATAATTACAAACCAAATTTAAGGCCAAAAATCAATTCAATAATCCTTAATCATATACCACTTATATGCCTTCTTGCGCCAACACATACAAGAAATGGATATAATATAAGTCAACCTACTGAGATAATTGAAACTAATATGTTTCTTCTAATATCAGATTCTTTAAGCTAAATTGTATTAGCATCTTTGGTGTTGGCTAAAAGTTAGCAAAAATACGTGTGGATTTCTTATGATTTCCTAACCAATTAATTATGCATGAGCTACCTTCATTGTTTCCCACATCCAAACTGAAGTTAACATCTAGAATTAGACTACAATTATCATGATAATGAGTTCAACAAAAACATGAAATATAGCCCTAGAAACATTACCCGTTGCCTCCCGCTTATGCCTATTGTTTTCCTCTCTCTGTTTTAATTTTTGTTTTCAGCATGAGTATATCTTTAGTGACTCATAGTTTCATCTATATAATAATATATACTCTATGTTACTATAAGGTGGTGAGTATTTGTATTAGTAGAATTATATAGATATCAGACAAGTGGCGCACATTTGCATAATTAACTAAAAGTTGGCATGATTCATTCCATATACATACAGGTGGCATATGTGGGTAAAATGTTGAATTGGTTGGCATGTATATATAAGGATTAAAGGGTTCAGACAACCTTCTAGTGGCCTACTAATTCGAAATCTTAATACCAAAGAAATTGAAGACTAATTAGTAACACTACATTTAATATTATACATATATATATATGTTACACTTTTTACAAAGATATATATATATATATATATATGTATATTTATGTTAAAGGTTAACACACATATATATATCATATGCTGTGTATGTAATGGTTTAACATAAAAATATGTGTAATAATTATTTTCAAGTACCTCAATTGCTTTATAATTATCCTTGTGATTGATTCAACGTGATAAAATAAAATGTAAGGTTTTGGGTTATGACATGATCGGTGGGATGGATGAGCTAGAAAGGCGCCACTAAGACTTGCAAGAGGCTCATGCTCTCTGTCAGGGGGTGCAGGAGTCTCTAAAAACTCAGGCAGAGGAGGCCACGACCAGGGCCAATACTGAAAGGGAAGTGGCTGTGAAGGCCGAGGCCGAGCGGGATCAGGCCCGTAAAGCTGAGGATGAGCTTCGTGCTAGGGTCGCAGAGTTAGAGCGTGTTGCTGCTGCTCAGGCCAAAGAGGCAAAAAGGCGCGTGGCCGAAGTACGCAGGGAGGTAAATGAGGCCTCCCATAAGCAGGTTGAGGAAGCACGGGTAGAGGCCGTCCGAGCTTACAAGAACTCGGAGGAGTACGCCTTCATGTTGACTTGCGGGCACGCAACCAGCATTGGTGAAATCCTCAGGAGCTTAAGGCTGGCAGGACCATCACCTAGCTTGAAGAGGACCTTGCCCAATTAGATGCCGACCTCGAGGCCCTTCGTCCCTATTTTGCCGAGGCCGCTGGTGATCAAAACCCGCCTCCTCCCGAGGAAGAAGAAGTGGCCTCTAGTGGTCCTGTTGAAATTCGTCCTCCCACAGGGGCTTGATGCTTTTCTTTCTCTTTTTGAAGTTTTTTGTCTTTGCCTTTTGGATAGGTTAGTTGGCCTCGGGCCTCTGAATGTAATGGGCTCCGGTCCCCCAATGTAAATATTTATGTCGGAATGAAATTTCTTTTCAGTCACCTGTGTATGCATTTAAATTTATGCCAAGTATTGCGCTCGTCTTCCCCTTGTGTTGTATGGCTTTTGTTTTGTCTGCCTCTTTCGTTTTTATTTTCCCAAGTATGGGGCTCGGTTCCTAGTGCTCCAATAGTACAAGTAGTAAGCTTCAACTGCATAAATTTACTCATTGAGTTTTATGCTCGGAGCTTAAGCCGAGTCTTAGTTTTTATGGTAGGTTCGCTTTTTGAGCGAGTTTCCCCTTATTTGAACGTGCAAGGGACGTAACCGAGACGAGCAGTCGGCGCTCGGCACTGGGCCGAGGTGATTGAAATGGCGCTCAGATCTTGGCCGAGGCGAATAAAAAATGTTCCCCCATTTGGGAGAGCTCACAGAATATCAGATGAAAGGATAATCTCCAGAATTGTATCTGAATCATAAACTGAGTTTTTATTGACAGTACCTCTTAAGGTACATTACATTCCATGGGTGTTCGAACTTTTTCCCACTCAGGTATTCCAGCTCATATGCCCCTTTTGACAAGACCTTACTGACCCAAAATGGGCCCTCCCAGGTCGGCTTCAGCGGGCTGGGCTCGATCCCCGTTATTCTTTTTAGGACGAGGTCGCCGATCTGAAACTTCCTTTCCTTTACTTTTGAGTTGTAGTACCTTTCACTCCTTTGCTTATATATGGCATTTCTCATCTCGGTATTGCATCTCTTCTCCTCCAACAGGTCCAATTCGGCTCGGAGCGCGGCATCATTATTTTCCTCAGAAAAATTTGCAACTCTAAAGGTAGGGGCTCTGATTTCAACAGGAATGACAACCTCGGTTCCGTAAGCCAAAGAGAAAGGTGTCTCTCTCGTGGCTGCTCGGTGTGTCGTTCTATACGACCATAGTACGCGTGGTAGCTCCTCAGGCCAGTTGCCTTTAGATTCCTCCAATCTTGCCTTCATCGTATATTTAAGTATCTTGTTAACTGCTTCAACCTGCCCATTAGACTGAGGGTGGTATGGAGTCGAAAAATGGTTTTTGATGTGAAATCCTTCGCAGAAATTTCGAAACCTCCAGTTATCCGTGACAATTGAGTGTGGTATCCCGAATCTGCAGATAATGGACTTACATACGAAATTAACGACCTTTTCCTCGTCTATCTTTGCCAGAGGTTGCGCCTCGGCCCATTTTGTGAAATAATCCACTGCCACAATGGCATACTTCACGCCCCCTTTGCCAGTGGGGAGTGGTCCAATGAGGTCCATTCCCCATTTGGCAAACGGCCAAGGACTGAATATAGAGGTAAGCTGCTCAGGGTGGTACCTGACCTGTGGTGCAAATATTTGACACCTTTCGCATTTTTTGACGAGACCGGTTGCATCCTTTTTCAAGGACGGCCAATAATATCCCTGTCGTATTAACTTGTACGCCAAAGTTTGGCCCCCAGCGTGATTTCCACATATACCCTCGTGTACCTCCCGGAGTGCATAATCTGCATCCGTCTCCGACTGGCATCGAAGGAGTGGGACAGAGTACCCACGTTTGTACAAGACGCCATCAATCAGCGTAAACTGAGCAGCCTGAGTGCGCAAGGTTCTAGCTTCGATATTGTCTTCTGGCTGAACTCCCTTCTCTAAATACTGGATGATAGGAGTCATCCAAGTCAGCTCGGTTACTTCATTGGCGTGTATCCTTTGCGTATTGAGTGATGGGGTATCCAGCTGGGTAATGGTGACGTCCGCAATCGCCTCGGTCCCCGAACTGGAGGCCAACCGAGCTAAGGCGTCTGCTTGCATGTTCTCTGTTTGGGGAATATGCAGGACTCCTGCTCTAAAGTGCGATAATGTTTTCTTGACCAGGTCCAGATACCCATCAATTTTCTGTTCTTTTGCCTCATACTCCCCATTGATCTGATGGACGACCAACTGTGAATCGCTATGCACCAACAGTCGCTTTAGTCCCATCGATGCTGCCATTTCTAGCCCGGCCAGGAGTGCTTCGTACTCGGCTTCATTGTTGGTCGCTTGGAACTGGAACCGCACGACCGAGAAGTAGCACTTGTGTTTTGGATCGATTATCACGATCCCAACCCCTGCTCGGCCTGCAGTGGAGGAACCATCGATAAACAACTTCCATTCCTGATATTCAACCACTTCTAACTGGATGGAAGGTGTGAATTCGGCTACGAAATCAGCCAACGCTTATCCTTTAATCGCCGTACGTGGCTCGTACAGAATGTTGAATTGGCTGAGCTCGACAGCCCACTTGATTATCCGACCCGAAGTGTCTGGTCGGTGCAATACTTGTTTTAATGGATAATTGGTCAGAACCACGATCTTATGTTCCAGGAAGTACGGACGAAGTTTCCGAGCTAAAATGATCAACGAGTAGGCCAGCTTCTCCATAGGCGGGTATCGAAGCTCGACATTGTGCAGTCTTGACTCATATAATAAATAGGATGTTGGATAGAGTTATCCAATCTAATTAGTACCGAACTGACGGCATACTCAGAGACCGCAAGATACAAATACAAGTCTTCTCCCCGGGTAGGTTTTTGTAGCAAAGGTATGGAGGCCAAATGCTGTTTGAGTGACTCAAAGGCAAATTGTGCTTGCTCGGTCCATTCAAAGTTCTTATTTTTCTTGATGATTTCAAAGAAAGGTTTGCACTTATCCATTTTCCGTGAAACAAACCGGTTAAGGGCGGATAATCGGCCTGTTAAACTTTGTACTCTCTTAACTGAATTAGGGGGTTCTAGATCAATGATGGCTTTTATTTTATCTGGGTTAGCTTTGATCCCCCTTTGGCTAACCATATAACCCAAAAATTTACCCGAGCCGACCCCAAAAGTACATTTTCTCGGGTTTAACATCATCTTATACTCTCTAAAAACAACAAACATTTTATTAAGATCATTAAGATGATCAAATATATACAAAGATTTTCACCAACATATCGTCAACATATACTTCCATGGTACGACCAATCATCTCCTCAAACATTTTATTAACTAACCTCTGGTAGGTCGCACCGGCATTCTTCAGCCCGAAGGGCATAATCCTATAGCAGTAGACACCACGGGCGGAGAAAAACGACGTATCTTCTTCGTCATCCGGACGCATTCGTATCTGGTTGTAGCCTGAGTATGCATCCATGAAACTCATCACCTCATGCCCGGCCGTGGCATCGACCATGTAGTCGATATTTGGCAATGGATAACTGTCCTTGGGGCACGCCTTGTTGAGGTCGGTGAAATCTACACAGAGGCGCCATTGTCCATTGCTTTTCTTTACTAACACAGGGTTGGCCACCCATCGGGGGTATAGGGCCTCCCTGATAAATTGATTATCAAGCAATTTATTAACTTCGGCCTCAAGGGCGACCTGCCTGTCGGGGCCGAGCTTGCGCCTTTTCTGGATAACTGGGCGGAATGTCAGGTCAATATTAAGACGATGACAAGCATGTTTGGGATCAATTCCTGGCATGTCGGAGTGTGTCCATGCAAAAACATCGAGATTATTTCCCTAGAAATTCGATCAGCTCTGTCTGAAATGGCTCTTGGAGGTCGTGGCCAATGCGTAATTGGCGTCCCCTATTCTGCTCACCAACATCGACCGTGTCGACCTGCTCAACTGGTTCCGCATGTTTTCTCTTTTTACTCTGCCCCTCTTTCTTTTGCAGGGGCAGCTCATTTTCAATCACCGGCTTGCTTCCCGGTTCCATTTCTTTTTCCTCATTCTTCACCATCGGTTCCTTTTCGGGTCGTCTGCTTGGATCATTTTCTGAATCAATCTTTTCTTCCCGCTCGGGTTCATTTTCTTTTCCTGGGTCATTTTTTACCGTCCCACTAGTTTCCCCTCGTTCCATCACATTAATCTCCACTGGTCGGAGCTTGAGAGAGCACTCTCGCGACTCCCTCTGGTTCCCTTTATGGATGGCTTCTCCATCCGGGGTTGGAAACTTCACACAAAAGTGATATATTGAAACGACCGTTTTCAAATGATAAAGCAACGGCTTTCCAATAATTGCATTATACTCCTAGTCAGCGTTAATGATTTTGAATGTGGTGATGATGGTTCGCTTATGCTGTCCCCGTCCCATTTGAATGGGCAGGTCAACCTCCCCGAGCGGGATTATTCTTCCTCCACCAAAGCCTAGAATACTATCATTGCATGGACGAATATAACTATCGTCCACGTTTAACCTTCGGAAAGCTCGAACATAGATAACCAACGAGTAGCTCCCCGAGTCGATCAAAATTCAATGGACTGGGATGCCCAAGATTGGTGCGGTAATGACCAGAGGGTCGGAATGGGGGTGGACCACCTGGTTAGCATCAACGTCCGAGAAGACAAAACGGCCTATGGGTTGGCCTTCTCTGATTTCATCCACCCGGACCTGCCTTTCTGGTGGGCGGCCTGCCTAATATCTGCTTTCCTTTTTAGATTTGAGCGGCCATCCTCAGCCGCATTAGTATTGATTCTTCTGGACATCATTAGGATCTCCCTACCTTGATTTTCAGTCGGTGGTAGTGGCAAGGGAGCTGGATTCGTTAATCGCTCTGGGTTCACACCCGGAGTGAGCGCCGGTGGTGGCGGTAATTCGTGGACGTATCTTCTCAAACCACCCTTCTGAATGATGAGCATGATTTCCCTAATGATGTCCCGGCATTCATCGGTATCATGGCCTATCAATTTGTGATAGGCACAATATCGTCGTGCATCCAATTTGGCCGGCTCGAGCCTCAAAGGCCGGGCCGATGGCAACAAATTCAGACCCTGTATCTCGTTCCAAATTGCTGAAGGAGTGTTGGACAAGGTACTCTTCAGCGCAGCAACTTCGGCTCGCACTTCCTGACAAACCTTATATCCGGTGGTCGGGTTCTCCGAAGTGGGTTCTTTCTTCCCATCCTTCTTTACGCCCCCTGTCTACTATTTGGGGCGTTGACTTGCCATAGCCTCCTCCGCGCAGATGTGGCATTCCGCGCGGATCAAAAATTCCTGATATGAGGTCACCCCCAACTCATGGATAGAGTAATTAAACCATGTCTCGGGGGCGAGACCGGCTATGGCTGCAATCAGAATGGCATCATCTGACACCGGTTCCATTTCTCGAACTTGTTTGTTAAACTGAGCTATATAACGTTTTAAGGACTCATTATTTCCCTGTTTGATATTTACAAGGGAATCCTTTGGCGCAGCTCGAACTTTATAGGTAAGGAAGTGTGCTGTAAATGCAGGGGCCAAGTCGCCCCAGGACCGAATGGACCCTTGCGGCAGGGCCCTGAACCATCGATGGGCTCGGTCACCCAACGTCAGCAGGAACGCCCTAAAAAGAATGGCATCGTTGGGGCTGTAAAGCTCCATCCATGCCAGATATTTGTGGATGTGCGTTGTGGGGTCGGTCGCGCCATTGTATAGGCTGACCTGTGGGATTTTGAGCTTCGGCGGCAACGGTGTTGATAAGATGCTAGAAACAAAAGGCAACACAATAGAAAGCCGGTGTGTTACCTGATACGACCTTTGATGCTGGGCTTCTTCCGGGTTATCCTCCAACTCATTCAATCGGCGGCGCAGACGCAAAATTTCCGCATCTCTTTCCTCCAACGGGGTAGGCCCCTAAGTTTGATTAGCCCTCCCCGGTGCTCTTTCGTCTGGAAAACGGAGCCTTGAGCTTACTGATTGGGTGGGGTGGAGTGGATTGACCCTTAGTCATCCTGCGAACACGGAGCGAGTGCGATGATGGTGTGTAGGCTCCGGCTGCGATTCCACCACACGGCTTTGTTCCTCGTTGTCTTCACGTGGTCGTCTTCTGTCACGACGACCGTGTTGTTCGTGACCAGAACCAGCCTCCTGGCCTTCATTGTGGGGAGGCACAGGGGCTTGAGGATTTATATTAATATTTAGTGGGGGGTTGAGTGGGTGAGTATTTACAGGGGGTGGAGGAGGTGCTTGTGAATTAGTGGTGGCAAGCATTTGAGAAATAAGTTGGTTCATTTGTTGTACAAAAGTAGGATTGGCAATCAACTGGGCCAAAGGGAATAGAGTTGTGCTCCCCGCTTCAGTCGGGGGCACGTTTTGGCCATTGGTAGTTTGGCCAATTTGATTATTTAGATGTTGTTCCTCGGTTAAATGGGAATTTCGTGAGTGTTGACTCATCTTGTCTATTATGAAAAGGTTAGCGTTTAACATTACCTGGTTTTACTTGATTCGACGTAGCCTGGAATTCGGACTGGACCTATGCGGGCCCTCCTTCTAGCGCCAATTTGTTGACGTTCGTTTTGGTCAACAAGCAAAAATATATAAAGATATGCTACGTGGAAACGAAAATGAGCTTTAGTTCAGGGCTAATTCTGCCTTTTTATATATAATTCCGAGCCGAAAGTTCTGGTCGGTTTTTCTTACAGCGTTGTGTTTACATGTGTTTTTTTCCTCTTACTTCTTTCTTCATCTTTTCCTAATAAATGAGACACTATTTATACCCATCTCATTAGTGGGCTTTTAATATCCACTATTACACTTAATACTTAAATAATTAAAAAGGGACACTTGTCCTCCGCTGAGTACGCATGCATGCCAAGTGTTTGCCACTTGTCGACTCATCTGGCTGGTGTGTTGACAAGTGTCAGCTTATTCACGTTAATGATATACTTAGCCTTCCTTAACGGGATGGTTATCCTTTGAAATTTCCCGCCGAGACTGGGCTCAAGCAACCGAGCCCAATTCATGACATCATCAGGTCGGTCGCTGACATCACCAGGTCGGTCCGCACTGGTCTGTGGGTCCCATACCTCCATGTGCTGAACGGCCATGTGGATCAATTTGGTGCCAGCTCGGCTCGGGTGTCATCAAGCAACAAACCAACTCTGAAATAAATCATGTCTTAAATACATATTAACACTTGCTGGTGTATCTATCTCACACCATAGTTTATCATTTTGGGCTTTCCATAGGCTCCATAAAATCAAAGAGAAGTGTTGATACAACTGAGAAGAGCAACGTTCCAAACACAAAAAGAACCAGTAAGAAAAAGAGGCAGTGTTGGAGAAATCTTTTACAAGATTCCAAAATTCGATAATCTCCAACAAGTTTGTGAGTAAGAGCAGTCTACAAAATTAAAGAAAATTGAAAAAAACACAGTCGGTTTTTTTTAGCCATTCCCAACAAACCAAGATGTTTTTAAGCCATCTTTTTCAAACACATTTTTTTAGCCATTTTGGGTTGTGAAAAACCCAATTTGCCCTTGAGCCAATTTAACTGCACAAAAACACACATCCCTGTAACTCGAATTCGAGTCAGTGTGACTCGAATTCGAGTTACAACATCCAATTCTATCACGTATTATAACCCAGTTATTTTTTTTCTAAAAAACTTTGAATTCACATAACTTTTTCGTTTTAAATCCGTTTTGCATATATAATATATCAAATTAATCATCTTTTCGATATATATAATTCAACACCCATATTGCATATTTAAAAATGAAAAATATAGGTTCAATTTCTTAAAAAAAGTTAAAAAAAAAGAGTAAGAAGATACATAGAGATAAGTGAAAGAGAGAAAAATAACCCAAATATCAAACAAACATGCAAGAAGGGTATGAATGTCATTTTACACCACAAAATGGCTAAAAACGATGTGTCTACAAAACATGCCTATTTTTAATCTTTACATTTTCTAAATGGCTATTTTGTACCATTACCACAAAAAAACCTAATATGCTCTCTTCTCTCTCCTCTTTTGTGATTGCCGTCGGCAATCATCTTTAATCCATCCGATCGTCTTATCCGACTATCTCACGTCGGAATACTTGCATGGATTAACGTCCAACTTTGTCCCTTATTCTTCATGCTCGAAATCTCAAGATCCTAGTTGTTTTTTGTCTAATAATTTGCGATCCAACATGTCCTCTTCAGGTGCGATGGCACATGATCACCAACTCGACTACTATGACATCATCCACCCTTCCAAATCCATCAGAGAAGAGGGTTTCCATGCATGGTGATACACCCTCTGGTTCGTACACCGGACATGGTGTTCCACTTCATTCGAACTTCATTCCCTCCAATCAATATCCCAAAGTCGCTCCACCTTACCCTAATTTAGGTTTAGTTCCTTATGAGGTTTACCTTTCTTCTTCGATGACAAGGGATAACCAAGGGGAACTGATTCTATGCACATAGCTAAGGCATGGCTTCCTCATAGGGGTGGTAGCCCCCCAACGGTCTTAGTGGCGCCTTCTCTTACCCCCATGGCTGCCAACCATGGGGCCCCCGACCCCAAATGTTCCTCAGATGGGGGGTCGGCAAGGTCATAGGCGTGGTGATACCCCCTCTCAGGGGGGTGATGGCCCCTGGGAAAATAATGGTTCTGCTTGCCATTTTCATGCCATGGCTCTCAATGACGGTCTCAATAACAGGTTTTAGGCCAACCTACTCATGGCATCAATTTATCACGGGAAAATTCTACAAGGGCTGCTCATGGAGCTTTTCCTCTTCCTCCATCGCGCGATTACTCTTTTGCCAAGGTGGTTTCTGGTAACTCTTCTGCTATGCATTCATATACACATACAAATCAAGGTAATCCTTCAACTTCTTCCAATATTGTTGCTGGTAAATCGAGCCCTATCCCTGGACCCATTAAGAAATGGGATTACTATTCTGTTATTATGGACGAAATTGTTTATCAGCAGCGTCTTTTTGAATTTTCTCATTCTTTGATTGGTCATGTTATTCTTGGAAAGGGTAATAAACTATGGCCTATTATGCCTTTGCATAAACGTCTTTCGAGGTTATGGGGTTTCAAAAGTGATTTGAATTTAATTGCTTTAGGAAAAGAATTTTTTTTGTCTTAAATTCAATAATGTTGCGGATCGTTCCCGGGCTCAAGCTCATGTGACTTGGTCTATTAATCCTGGTTCCATTCATCTGTCTCCTTGGGTGCCATACTTTAATCCCTACAAGGTTAATCTTCAATTACCAGCGTATGGGTTAGAATATTTGAGTTGAGTATTGAATACTGGGAACATAACTATATTATGGGCCTTGCCGAGGCCATTGATACTCCATTCCAAATTGATGAGAGATCTTTAAATGGTTCACTTGGGCATTTTGTTCGGGTTTTAGTGGATGTGGATCTTTCAAAACCTCTGCAGGAAACTATCATGGTCGAACGTATGGGTCACTACTCTTTTGTATCTCTTCGTTATGAAAAACTTCCAGAGTTTTGTGGGACTTGTGGTACCACGGGGCACTCTGCTGCGTCTTGTCATCGTTTGGGGAACACCAATAATGTGAGGGAACAAGTCGGGCATCCTGTTTCCCGGTGTGGTAGGTCCTGGGTTCATAAAATTTATCGCCATGTTCGTGATTCTAAGGGAAAAAGGAAAGTTGTTGATAACTCAATGGAAAACATGACCTTGCTGATGCGTGCTGGTTCCCCATCATGTGCCATTGTTCCGGCCTTTTTTGGTATCGCTTTGGATAATTCATTTGATGCCTTAGATTCGGAAGACGCCGTCATTAATAACTCAAAGGATGCTACACCGCCTATTCCTACACAAAAATCTATTCCCAAACCTCCTACTTCATAGAATAATCAGTTGCCAACTTTCTCTGAAATTCGAAAGCAACCACAGATGGTTCAATATCAGCTAGACAAACCCATGTATAAGGCTGTATGTGATAGATCATTGGATTCAGCCAAACAACGTCTTCTTCAGTCTGTCACATAGGGGGACAAGGCAACTATCCACAACTTATCAATTCATGGTGACATTGATGGCCCAGATAATTTAAATGTTGCCGCTCATAAACGCTGGGCTGACTATGCTGACGAAGAATCTAGCACTGTTGCATTGAATGCACCATTCAACTCCGTGTCATCTACATGGATTTCTCCACCTCCATCATCTCCATGAATTGTCTCTTCTAGAACACCCAGGGGATTGGGAATGTTGCTTCCCGTAATGTTTTTAAGGCTTTATGTCATAAGCACAACCTTCTTTGTTAGCTATTTCTGAGCCAAATGTGGGTTTTCAGGTTATTTATGATGCTTATTGGGTTAGTGTTGGTTTACAGTTTGTTACTCAGAATTTTCAGGATAATGGCAATTCGAACATTTTGGTGTTTCACACACATGAGGTTGACATTCTGCAACATATTTTAGTCTCTCTCAGTGTATTATTCTTCCAGTTAAGGTTGCTCAGTACGTTTTCCATGTGGGTTTTGTTCATGGGCTCTGCAATCATGTGGCTCGGCAGGTCTTTGGCAGGATATTGTTGGTCTGGGATTGGATAATCTGTTACTCTTGGGGGATTTAACACGTGTAAAATATATGCGCATTTAGGGGTTTAAAATGGTATATAATCGATACTTTTGCATGTATATTTAGTGTGTTTTTACTTGGTTTTCTTAGAGCATGATACTGCATATTCTTGTAATTTTTATAGGAAACGGAGCTTAATTGAAGAGATATCAGCTGGAAGGCCAAGATATGATTGACGAGTGCAAAGAGAAGATCGAAAAGACGAAGAGACCGGACAAAAACTAGTCACACAGCATGACCATGTGGGACCACACGACCGTGTGACCTGCCCGTGTGAAGAAGACATGTCCGTGTGAAGTTGGGAGAAAACACAGGATGAAACCAAGCCGCACGGCCAGGCCGTGTGAGGTCCACACGGCTGTGTGGAGTGCCCGTGTGACCCGCTGTGGCGGATTTTTGTGTCCTTTTTCTATTCAAACTCTACAAGTGATCTCTTCAAGCACCTATATAAAGGACCCAAGGCTTGCCGAAATACATCAATTCATACACCATACAACACACCAAAATACACAGGAACACAAGATCAAAGGTCTTCTAAGAGAGGAGGGCTAGGTTATGAAGAACACCACAAGGTCTTTCACATCTATGGAAGCACAAGAGCTTCGAAGGCTTGGAAGGAGATCCAAATATTTTTGGCAAACAAGTTTTTGCGCCATGCCGGGGATTGAAATATTCTACTTAGATATAGTAATAAGTACTCCAATCTTAATTGAAGATTTTTGTAAATAATACTTTTTTCTTGTTTTCGATTTTTTTTCTTCGGTTCTAACATTGCCTTTATTATGTGCATATAGTGCATGACTACGCGTTCCAGATCCACCTGGCCGATACCCATTGATTTGAAAATCGATATGACAACAAAATAACTGAGGAAATGATCTAAAGAAATGGCGGATGGGACTAATCAGAATACCGTGAACAACAGAAACAATTAGGAGCGCCCACCTGAGGCAGAAGCACATGACCGAATTGTGGAAAGGCCCGCGAGAAGGGCAGTTAGGGACTACTTCTAGCCAGAGGTTAGTCGAACTTATAAGGGTGTGGACCGTCTGCCGATCAATGTAAATAACTTTGAACTAAAATCTGCATTGATCCAGATGGTTTCACAAAATCAGTTTGGGGGCAGAGCCGTTGAGGATCCAAACGTGCATCTGGCGCAATTCTTAGAAATCTGCGACACTGTTAAGATGAATGGTGTTTCTAAGGATATCATTCAATGCCGCTTTTTCGCATTCTCTCTACGCGATAAGGCTAAGGGATGGTTATGCTCTCTAACACCACCAGCAATAGATTGGGCTGAACTAAGTCAACGGATTTTAGCCAAATATTTCCCCCTAGTAAGACGCTACAATTAAAATTTGAAATCGCCCAGTTTAGGCAGTTAGATTCAGAGCCGCTATATGAGGCATGGGACAGATTCCGAGAATTGCTAAAGAAATGCCCTCAACATGGATATCCTACCAACAGGTTCATTATTTTTATAATGGTTTAAGTGGCAACACAAGAACTATTATAGATGTTGCATCTGTGGGTGCACTGCTAGGAAAATATCCAGAGGAGGCACTAGAATTGTTAGAGGAGATGGCAAATAATAGTTACCAATGGCCATCCGAGAGATCTAATTCCGACGTGTGGCAGAGGTTCAGGATGAGAAAATCGCCATGATCACAGAACAAGTATCCGTGCTAAATATGAAACTGGATGCGATGCAGCAAGTGACTCCAAGAGATCCTGCTGTTGTTGAAGAAGAGGCAAACATTGTCGGACAATAAAGAAACTTCAACAACAATTATAGAAAAAATCAGACACCTAATTATTATCATCCGGGGCTGCGAAACCATGAAAACTTTTCTTATGCTAACAATAAAAACATTTTGCAGCCACATCCGGGATTTAATATGGGTAATCAAGGTAGAGCGGAGTCAAATGAAAAGAAAGCATCGATAGAAGAGATGCTATTCTCGTTTATCGGAGATACTAGGGCAAGACTGAACAAGGATGAAGCGAATATAGACAGGATCGAGGAACAGGTCACTCAGTTGAACACGAACGTAAATGCAAGATTGAAATCTCTAGAAACACAAGTAGCCCAAATTGCAACTACAGTGGGAGGCCAAACTCAAAAGGGCAAATTCCCAAGCGACACGGAACTGAATCCGAGAGAACAATGCAATGCCATTCGTCTGATGGATGGTGCAGACTACGAGGGCTCACCGTTTTCAACCGACAGAGTTCAAAGACAGTGATTGTAGAAATCTAAAGTCTGTTTGAAGACGTAAAACTTAGCGCTTTATGGGAGGCAACCCAATTTATTTTCTATTTATTTCTATTTTTGACCGCCTTCAATTTATTTATTTTTTACTTTCATTTTTATTTTTTTAGTATTAACTTAATTTTTAATCGTGTTTGGTTTTGTGAGTTGTTGTGTAGGAGGCGTCACGGAAAACTCCCGATTTAAAATAAATTACATCACATGACCGTGTGAATCGAATCACACGGGTCGTGCGATGCAGCGAAGAGAACAACACCACATGACCAGGCCGTGTGGACTTCGACAGGAGCAAGGGCATCAGCGCGCAGGGCCGCACGGGTGGGTCGTGCCAGCCCACACGGGCCGTGTGGCCCAACAAATGGGATTTCTCCCTATTTCACTCCCAAAACTCAATTTTTCTCCCACTTTCTCCTACCCAAACACTACAACTCAAAAATTCTCTCTCCAAAATACTCAAACTCTTCTCCAAATCTCTTCCAAATTTATTATAAATCTCACCCCAAAAACACAAATTCTTCAACTTCTCAGGAAACCCATCACCTAAATCCTTCAAGTTTTCAACTTTTTCAAGTTTTACACCAAGTTTGGGGATTTTCAAAGTTTCAAATTTTATATTTTTACACCTAATAAATTTGATTTTCAACTCTGGAGCCCGGACTTGAGCCACAACCAAAATACGCGGTTGACGAACCGGATGTTTCAAATGTCATCTTGCCGGATGAAACACACCGAGCTAGATGGGCGATACTCTATTACCGACCATGGATAAATACAAGGTATCCCGATGAACATACTCTTGCTAATTTGGGTTTATTGGAAGATTTTCGGGCTATGTGTGGTCTGATGGATTGGCATGAATTACTAAATAGGCATTGGGCTATTTATTCGATTTATACGCTTGAATTATTATGTAATTTTAAATTAGTAGTTCGAAAATGAAATTTTATGGGGATTCGGTTCTGGTTAGCGAATGAGCCGAGGGAGTTGTCTATTGATGATTTAAATGCAACATATAGAACTCCGACTTATGCGGTAGAAAAGCATGAGGATTTTGATAAGGATAGATTTTGGAGGGAGATAACTAGTATACGAATCTATATGACGGGTACTTCGAAGGCATTCAACATTCGAAATCCCGAATTTCTCTATGTGCAAAGAACATTAGCGGAAAAGATTTTTGCGAGGGAGGAAATCAAAGGGGCCTTGCGAGTAGATGAGTTATTCAGTATCTGGTGTATGGCGTCGGGGACGGAGGTTGTGCCTAATGCCGGGGCTATGATAGCCCGACAATTTGATAGAGTGAGAAACTCTAATAGGGGAGGAATTTGTATTGGTTGTATGATTACTCCTATTGATGAATATTTTAATGTTAGCTTTGAAGGTTATGCGGAGGCTAGAGGGCCAAAACTAATTGATTTGACTGTTTTATCTGCTATGAAAATGATTCAATTTGATGGGCGTAATTACTGGCTAAATCCAAAGAGGTGAATTGGTTAATGAGAGGTGAACAGGGGGCTGCTGCTCAAGAAGAGCAAGATGAGCCTATGAGGGATGCGCCGGAATCCTCTAGACAAGGGGTAACCGACCATGGAGCATTGGTGATAGGATAGAAAGGGTGGAAGCCGATGTGGGCAAGTTGGTAGATGATACATATCAATTATTGGCTACAGTTGATGAGTACCACACTGAGTACTTACAACAGTTCGAAACTATGATCCAACAACAGCAGTACATGTACGAGATGATGTCTCGTATGGATCAACAACATATTTCACAGGGCCACTACCCTCCACCTCCACCACCACAGTGATCCATGTAAGTACTTATATCGCATTCCTCTTTATTTTTGATAATTTCCTCATATATTTGGGACGAAGCATATTTTAAGTTTGGGGGAGGGGGTTGTAAAGAATGCGTAATTTAGTACTGTTGTATTTTGCATTGCATTTAGGATTGCATGTAGAATATAAAAAAATTTGCATAAAAAATTCGATTTTTTTTGAAGTTTTCGATTTTTTTATTATTTTAGCACGTTTAATTGCTTTTGTGTGTAATTTTAATCAAGATTTAGAAAGAGCATAGCTTCTGTCTGATTTTTACTATAAGCATTTAATTTTATAAGATGACATATTTTTGTGAATAATGCGATGAATAGTTGAGGAGATGTCATTTATTTGTTTGGCAATAGTTAATAAAATTGGGTATTTGAGCATGTTGCGAAAAAATAAGACTGTGAGCTTTTGTGCCTTAAACTGATTTATATTATGCAGTCTTATTTTTCTTGAGTGTGTCATTCATGATTGTTAGAACTCTAGAACTTTCTTTAATATCTTTATTGAAGCCATGTGTGTATGCAATTTATGAAAATGATTTAAGGCCATCTTTGTCTAGCCTACTTAGCCTAAAAAGCCTACCTATAAACTCATGATTCCCTAGTTAGCCAATTTTGAGCCAAAGCTTTTTATTGTTAGCCACATTTTGATTTGATAAAATGATTTTATCCCAGAAATTTCTTGAGCTTATAGAAAATGAATTTTGGGGAAGATGTGGTGAAAATTCTGAAAAAGAGAGAAAGTTGGCAAAAGAATGAGGGATGAGCAGTATCTAGGTGAATGAAAGAAGCATGAAGCTCGAAAAAGAAAGAAAAATCTCTAAAAAGAAAAGAAGAGAGAAAATCGAGGAAGAAAGGAAAGAAAAGAAAAAAAAATTCTGCAAATTTTGAGAAAATTGAAGAGCTTGAGGCTAAAGGAAAAAAAAAGAAAAAAAGGCAAAAAGGCTTAAAAATGGAAAATGAGAAAAAGGGTGGAGTTCAGTTGAAAAAAGAAAATATCTTGAAAGAATGAGTTTTATGATAAAATTGGGTTGGTGAATTGCAAGTCTGTGTGCTTGAATTCTATTTGCTCAAGTAAAGTCACTTAATCCAAATTTTTCCTACCCTTATCAAAGAGCCTACATTACACCAAATGAAAGTCCTCTTCGATTCTTAAATTGTGCACACAAAAGTGGTAGAGATGTTAAGACGATTTGCAAGCCTATGGTAGTTTGAGAGTTAAGTGATACACTACTACTTGCGAGTCGCGAAGTCAAGTACCCAAGAGAGTATTAATTTTGCCAAACTTATGATTGATGACTTCTTGATAATGAATTGCATGGTTTACTTGAATATGAAGTCAAATGAGATTAAGTGTTTGTAGTGTTCTTGTGTGTTCTTTATACCCCTTGATATTATTTTTCTTAATTTGCTCGAGGACGAGCAATGCCTTAGGTTTGGGGGATTTTGACACCTGTAAAATACACATGCATTTAGGGGCTTTTTTTAATAGGAATCGAAATAATATATAAAAGAAAAGAAAAATCCTGGTCACAAGCCGACTAGGTAGCGCATTGTTTGGGGCCTTGTTAAAAACCTACCAAGGTAAAACCCACCCTTGTGGGAAAAATCCTTAGTAGGAAAAGAGTACCCTGACGAGAGAAAAGAAATCCATACCACCAGAACTTAAGCACATAGCACAAAACTAGCTAACGAACCTATACTGCGTGCGACCGACATAGTCATCCTTGAGCAGAGAGATAATGTCCACTGGTGGGGCGTCCCACCAAATTGAGTCACATGTGTACTTGCTTAGATGATCCGCCACACGATTACCCTCCCGATAGATGTGAGAAACCACGAAGTTCATCTGGGAAAGCATAAAAAGGGTAAAACACCACTAATTAAGCAACTTCCAAGGGACGGAGCCAATCCGAGATCGAAGAAGGTCCACCACGTATGTAGAGTCCGATTCCAGCCAAATATTGGTCCATCTCTTGTGAAATGCATAGGAGATTGCCGTCATGGCAGCAACAAGTTCCACCTCGAATGCAAAGCCCGTTCCACACTGCTCCACAAAACACCCACGAAAGAACCCACGATAGGTGCGGTAAACGCCTGCTGCGGTATTACGTCCTGGAGCTCCGGTTGCACAACCATCTGTATTAACCTTAATCCAACTAGGAAGGGGAAGAGACCAAGGCACTGGGATAATTCGAGGAACCTTGGGTGGACGGCTCCTAACCTTAAGTCGGTGAAGTCGAAGTAAATCCTCCTGAGTATTCTGCATGTACCCTTTATCCAACGGAGCAGACTCAATGATCATGGCTCTCAACTGAATCAACGCCACATCCGTAGTCCAATGCCTGTCATTAAAAATCACATCGTTTCTAATATGCTAGATAAGCCAAATGCAGGAAACAGTCGCCACCCTTCAAAGGAAAGCAATCTGCGCACTGAAATGAAATTCCATCAAGTGAACCAGAAATTCATTGAAGCTATAGACATTACGAAAATTCACAACAAAAGAATTCACAATCCAGTTCTATAGAGCTCCTGCAAAACGATAAGAAACAAAGATGTGGTCAATCAATTCCGAGTAAGTGTAATGAGACTGCAAGCAGTAGGACCAATAAAATCCTTTCGGGCAGTGAACGTCCATAACTGCTAGACGTACGTATACAGCCCGCCAGACCATAATCGTGCGACTCTCTGGGATGTGGGCGGACTAGATCCAAGATCCCCATTTGACAGTAGGAAAAGATGGCCGAAGAAATGCGTATGTAGTCTTAGAAGAAACTGTCCCGTCCATAGAGCGTTTCCACACTCTCTTATCGAAAGAATCCGGAGCAATCGGACAACGAACAATATACCGAATAATGTCCAAGTAAGTTTCCACAAATGACATGGTAAGATGCCATGTATTTTCAAAAACGAAATTTGAGATATGATTCAGAAAGTTAGCCCGAAATTCTTGCGCAATAGTGTAACCAAGCCAGTTATCCATCCAGAAATTAATATAGGAGTGTGCCCCAGGAACCCATCTCGAATCAGTATGGCAATCCTCTATAGTTGGGCGCAAACCCACCCAGATAGACGAAGGCAAGGAGGAGGGTCTAATAGAACCATTATCCATCAAAAAGCGTCTACGAAGGGTGTCAAAGACAACTGAATCAGAAGTGAGAAGTTTCCAACCCATCTTCATAAGAAACGCATGGTTTGCTGAGATGATGGACCTTACGCCCAGCCCCCCCTCAGTCTTAGGCGTGCAACAATGCGTCCAATTAACCACCACAGAACCCTTCTGATTAACGACGCCAGTCCAGATAAAATTATGCATAGCCTTTTCCAAATGTTTAAGCAACGCGATTGGCCATTTGTATACGAGCATACTGTGAACCAAGGAGCTGGCAATAATAGAGTTGACCAAACAGACGCGACCTGCCAAGGAAAGAGAAGAACCTTTCCAGCGTTTAAATTTAACCATAATTTTATCAAACAATGGCCGCAACACGCCCTGCTTGGGGGCACCTTTAAAAATTGGAACTCCAAGATAAGTAGTAGGAAAGGATCCGACTGATAAACCCATGATCATCTGAATGCGGTGCCTAATATACTGCGAGACTCGGGTACCAAAAAACACCTTCGATTTGGCAGGATTAAAAACCTGCCTGAAAGGGAAGCATACTAGCCAAGAATATCGAAGATGTGACGTGCATTGCCAGAGGTTGCCGCACAAAGAATAACTATATCATCCGCATATAGCATGGAGGGCAGAAAAACAATATTGCGAGGCGCCACAAAGGGCGTGATATGGTCGGATGACACCAAATGAGCGATAGACTTCCCCAGAACTTCTTCAACAATGCAAAAGAGAAGTGGTGAAAGAGGATGACCCTGCCGAACCCCCCTCGTACAAGCAAAATAACCGATACGAGAGCCATTAAGAAGAATTGAGATCTGGGCTGAGTTAAAAATGACAGAGATCCACGCAACAAACTTCTCCGTGAAGCCAAATCTGCGCAGAACATATAAAATAAAATCCCAACTGAGAGTGTTAAAGGCATTACGAATATCTATTTTAAGAATCATATTGATGTCACTTTGATTATGAAGGATATTGAAACCCTACGACACCAAAGTAATACAATCGTGAATATGACGTCCCAATAACAAATTGCGTGGGGGACGAAATACGTCTGACAATGCCGCCCAACCTTGTAGCCAGAATCTTCGTGATAATTTTAAAGGTAAAATTGCTCATAACAATTGGCCTGAAATTATCCACAATATTTGCATCTTTGCATTTCAGAATAAGGACCATAAAGCTGGAGTTGAGGCCAAGGGTACCAGACTGGAAGAAATGACGCACGGCAACAGTGACATTAGTAGAAATAATGTCCCAACAGTTCTGATAAAATGAACCATTGAAACCATCCGGACCCGGAGAGCTATCGATTCTGAGATCAAACACCGCATCTCAAATCTCTAACTCTGACGGTAAAGAAGTTAAGCAATCATTCTCCACATCCAACACCACATGGCTAATGACTTGATCAATGGTCAAAAAATCCAGAATCGGACCTGTAGGCACCGTGAATAAGTCCTCAAAGAACTGAATAATGTGACTGTAGATGACAGCCGGATCCGTGGAAAGAGTACCATTAATCATCAGATCGTGAATACCAGCTCGAGCGGCCTTAGTCTGACAACAATGGTGAAAAAATGAAGTGTTGCGGTCTCCATCAACCAACCAAGCAGCCCGAGATTTCTGACGAAGGAACTCAAATTGAAGAAGAAGAGACTGATTAAGAGAACTCTGGGCTTCTAGTTCCTGATCCTGCCGCGCCATACTACACCCAAGAGTCTCAATGTCTGACTGAATCTGTCTCAACTTTCCTAACTTATCATCCACACCATGATTAACATCCCTAAAAACCTCAGAATTCCAAGAACGAAGCACATGACACAACCTTTTCAATTTAATCATCAAGCGAATCAATGGGTTTGTACCCGCGCAGATAGAACCCCAAAGAGACGCAATAACTGTCTGAAAACCAGGGTGCTTAGTCCACATTCGTTGAAAACGAAATGGAGATGGACCCTTATGAGCCGTGGTCGCAAAAGCCAGCAGAAGAGGATGATGATCTGAGCAAGTGCGAGGAAGAACAAAAACTTCAGTCCGCTGCCAAAGGTTAGCAAAGCGGGGACTGGCTATAGCTCGATCGAGCCGAGCTTGGATGAGATTCTTGTTGAGGACGCGTGCTGCACCAAGTAAAGAATTTAACAACCGTGGGAATAGCCATCAACCCTGCATTGTCATAAAAATCCCAAAAGTCCTGGCAAGAAGCCATCGAGGCGACCCCCTGACCGGTACGCTCATGGTTCCCGAGAATGGCATTAAAATCCCTCATCAAAACCAAATCATCGCAACCCAGAGCAATAATATCCGACCAAAGCTGTCTACGAATCACATGGTTACAAATAGCATGAACAAACCCCACATGGCATTAAGGATGATACACTGATCCGAATTTAGGGGCTTAAAATGGTATATAATTGATACATTTATTTGCATGTATATTTAGTGTGTTTTTACTTGGTTTCCTTAGAAGGGCATGATACTGCGTATTCTTGTAATTTTTACAGGAAACGGAGCTTAATTGAAGAGATATCAGTTGGAAGGCCCATAGATAGGATTGACGAGTGCAAATAAAAGATCAAAAAGACGAAGAAACATGACAAAGCTAGTCACACGGCAGGACCGTGTGGGACCACACGGTCGTGTGACCTGCCCGTGTGAAGAAGACACGTCCGTGTGAAGTTGGGAGAAAACAGGGGACGAAACCAAGCCGCACGGCGGACCATCCGAGGTCTATAGGGCCGTGTGAAGTGCCCGTGTGAAGGCCACACGGGCCGTGTGACCAGCTGTGGAGGATTTTGGTGTCTTTTTCCCATTCAAACTCTACAAGTGATCTCACTAAGCACCTATATAAAGGACCCAAGGCTTGCACGAAAATACATCAATTCATACACCATACGACACACCAAAATACACAGGAACACAAGATCAAAGGTCTTCTGAGAGAGGAGGGCTAGGTTACGAAGAACACCACAAGCCCTTTCGCATCTACGGAAGCACAAGAGCTTCGAAGGCTTGGAAGGAGAATCCATCCTGACAAGAAAGGGTTTCTTTCTTAGTTTAGATCTCTTGTATGTGCTTGAACGATGTCACAATGTTGATTTCAAGTTTATCTATGAATTTGTTATCAATGTTTGGCTAATCTTTCGGATCCTAGGGCATACTCAAAACTGTGGATACATGTTAAATCTTGATTAATTGTTTTCTTAATTGATTTATGTGTTCTATTTTATGAATTTGAATGCTTATTCTTAATTGCGAATTATCTGATCAATAATTTGCAAGTCATACTTGTTAGTCCATAATCCGGGAGGTGATTTCTAACGAGACGAAAATCAAATTCAGACATAAATACGGTAATGTATCGGGAGACTACTTCTGTTTGTGGGGAGTATTTCAATTCAGAGATTTTTTGGGAGTTAATAATAGTTGTGATGGATTGGGAGACCTCAATTATTATTAATATACTGTTTATGCGCCACCCTGGAGAGGGAATAAACTATTATAGGAACTAAAGCCATAGAAACGCATGAATTGGTTTTTAAAACTTTAATTGAATTTAATATTGAAGAAACATGTTGAGATTATGTGCCTAGGGTTGCTTTTGTATTTGTTGAAAATACTTGTGGGGTTCGCAAATTTATTTCTTTTATTTTTTATTTTTGATTTTTATAAAAACATAATATTCGTTCGCTTCAATAAAATTGGAATGCGATGTTATTGTAGCCTAAGTGTTTCGTATTCAATCTCTGAGGAATACGACATTGCTTGCAATTATCCTATAAACTACACTATACACTTACAGTATAGAAATTCAAATATTTTTGGCGAACATGATTTCAATGCGGTTTTGGGTCATTATGAGCGTCTAGGCAGTGGAGTATCATCTCAGGTTTCTTGCCAATATTTTCGTGGTTTCTTGGAGGATGCCAATTTGTTGACCATACCTACTACTGGTAATTTTTTCACTTGGTGTGCCACACCACACGCCCACACCATTCGTTGCTTCAGGCTAAATTAGATCATGCCCTAGCTACATTAAGGTTTTTTTTCTTGCTGGCAAAAAGTCGATGGGTTAGTTCTTCCTCGGGTTTCTTTGGATCATCACCCAATTCTGGTTTCATGTTCGCCCATTTGGTCTCACGGTTCCTTAGCTTTTTGTTTTCAACTCATGTGGCTTAAACATCATACATTTTTGGACAGTGTACGTGCGTCCTGGGGTAAGACATGTGTTGTTTATAACCCTATCTTACGCATGACGGTGAAGCTTAAGCGACTTCGTATTTTTCTCAAGGGTTGGAACAAGGAGGTCTTTGGGGATATTAACCGCATTATAGATTCACAATTTGGAAAAGTCCGATAGGTTCAGGCTGATATCGAAGCTTTGGGCTATAATGAGGAAAGGGGAAACTTGGAATTCGAGGCGCAGAAAGCTCTTTCTCATTCCTTATTGTTGCAATCATAATTCCTTCGCCAATAGTATAGGGCATTCTGGTTGGTGGATGGTGATCGTAATACTTCTTTTTTCCATCGTCGGTGTTAGATGAGAGCCAGACGATAGGGTATTCATGGACTAGTGATTGACGAACATTTCATTACTGATCCGAATCATTAGCCAGCATATTACATCTTACTTCTCTACTTTGTTCTCAACTCTAGCCAATACTTTTAACGATTTTGGGACTGTGGATAGTGTTATCCATCCAGTGGTTTTGGAAAATGATAATAAATTGCTTACAGCTATCCCTTCAGCACTTGAGATTCGGGAGGCAGTGTTTGATTTGGGTGCCGATAACTCTCCATGCCCGAATATTTTTAATGGAATTTTCTATTAGCACTGTTGGGATATTATTGCTTCAGATGTCATTCTTGTTGTTGGACACTTCTTTGTGCACTCATATTTCCACCGGGGATAAATTCGAGTTTTATGGTCATTATTCCGAAAAGTAAAGACGCGAACACTATGGACAATTTCTGGCCTATTGTGATGAGTAACTTTCTTTTCAAGATAATTACTAAAATTCTGGCCTCTAGATTTGGGAAGATTATTCGCAAATATATCTCCCCTATGCACTTTGGTTTTATCCTAGGTCAACCGATTCATGATTGTATTGCACTAGTATTGGAGGGCTTCAATGTTTTGTAGTCTTGATTAGATAAAACATGATTATGAAGACTGATATCCGTAAAGCTTTTGATCGCTGAGTTGGGATTTTTTACTCCATGTGCTATATAGTTTTGGCTTCTCGGATATCTTTGTTAATTGGATTAGAGTTATCCTTCGTTCTGCTAGGGTGTTGGTTTTGCTGAATGGTTCGCTGGTAGGTTACTTTCCTTGCTCTCAGGGAGTTCGTCAGGGTGATCCACTTTCTCCATTGTTATTCTTCATGGCAGAAGAGGTCCTTGATAAAATTATTGGTTTCACCATATTGAGTTTCCTTCAATAGTTATGTATACAGATGATATCGCCATTTTATGTGCTGCTACCTTGAGTAATGCGAGACAAATTGTTGATCTTTTGGGGGTTTACGCAGATATTGCGGGGCAGATTTTTAATCCTAATAAGTCTATGGTCTTCTTTGGTTCTAGGGTTTCTCTGCATGTTCAAGGTCGCATCTAAAATATTACTGGTATTTCGTTAGGCAATCTTCCCACTTCGTACTTGGGCATGCCCATCTTTAAAAGAGCTCCAAAACAGGTATGTTGCAGTCTTTATTTGACAAGATCCTTGTGAAATTCAAGCATTGGAAAGGATCATCTCTGTCTTAATGCGGGTCACATTTGTTTGGTGAATTATGTGATCACCGGTTCCTTCGTGCACTCTATGTTGGTTTACAAATGGTTGGTTTCCATGCATCGAAAATTGAAAAAGCCATGCGTAACTTTATTTGACCGGGATATTGATCGAAGGGTTGATGGTAGTTAATGGGCAAGATGTTGTATGCCTCGTATAAGGGGGTCTTGGTGTACGATCCATTCATACGGCTAATCAGGCTTTTCTAATGAAAATTAGTTGGAAGATGTTGACATCTAACTCACCTATTTCACTTTGCTTCCTGGCATTATTTCTATCGATGAGACGATCCATCGCACTTTTTGCCATTCTCTATCTAGTCCGGATAAGGCCTTTAGTGGAGGGTCAGTCAGGAGAACTCTCGCTCATCTCGGCTTCATTGCGAGATATTCTTTTAGACTGATAATTGGCTTGGTTACTCTAATGCTGATAAAATTGGAATCCCCAAGAGTACATAAGTAACTTTTGAAAACATATCTCGGACTATTTCTATGACAATTCTTGGCATTTCATGATCTCATTTGTCGAAGCATACCTGGATATTGTTCGGAATATTGTGCGCGTTCCTATTGCCCCTACCTCGGTGGATAAGCGAGTTTGGATCCATTCCTTAGATGGAGATATTTTTTCTAAGACATCATATGCTTATTTACGGACATCCTGGCCATCGGTTAAATGGGGTACTTGGATCATGTCCCCTTCGATCGCGAAAAGGCATTCCATTATTGTTTGGTGAACTATTTTACATCGCCTGGCAGTCTTGAACTTACTGTAGCATCGTGGATTTATCTGTCCTTCCTTTTGTTGTCTTTGTCATGCTAATTCAGAATCCATTGATCACCTACTTTTGCAGAGGCCCTATGGCAGTGGATTTTCCATTCATTCGGTGTCACTTATCATCATGCTCACAACTTCAATGAATTTCTGGTTTATCTAATGAATTTTCGATTCAGTTACCATATCATGTTTCTATGGTGGGCTTCGGTGATCTCTTGTATTTGGCTCATTTGGAATATTCAGAATGAAGTTATATTCAACGATAAGACATGGACGTTGGAAGCAGCAATAATACTACTCTGGGTGCTTATTGTTGAATCTTTGACTTTGGATAAGGGTTGCATGAATAATGATCAAGCTGATCTATTTTGGCTTAGGCATCTTTGTGTCCCGGGCCATCCCAGAAAAGCTCCGAGCATCATTTAGGTTGACTAGCATCCACCTCTTCCTGGCTGGACCAAGGTGAATACGGATAGTAGTGCTCAAGATGCGCCAGGTCGCAGTATGGCGGCTGGTGTTGTTCGCAACTGTAGAGGTTTCTTTCGTGGTTGTTTTATGGAGAGTTGCGGTATTGGTGATGCGTTCGAAGCAAAATTAGTGGCGGCCATGATTGCAATTCACTATTCATTCAACAAAGGATAGCATCCTCTTTGGTTGGAATCGGATTTGACTTAAGTCAATAGAGTTATACTCTTCATTTGGCTTCTCAAATGGAGTTGGTCGTTTTGCACATTTATCGCAAAGGCAACAGAGTGGCTAATTTTCTCAGCAATATGGAGCATTCAACGACATGGTGGGGCAACCCTCCTGCACCCATTACATCTTTTCTTACGGAGGACTATGTTGGACATTCCAATTTTAGATTTGTTAGATAGTTCGTCTGTTTGTTGCTTGTTGTTATGTGCGTTTTCTATGGCTTTATGGGGGTACTCTTTTTTCTATCAAAGGTTTTCCCACAAGGGTGGGTTTTACCTTGATAGATTTTAATGAGGCCCCAAACGTTTAGCTACCTGGTCGGCTTGTGACCAGGACTCTTTTTATTTTTATTATAATACACGATTTATTTTAAAAAAAAGAGTATGGCAGTATGTATTTGTGGGACTCCTGACCGTCTTTGGTATCAGAGCCAGGCTGTGCTTGATTTTTCTTTTTCGGGGGAGTATGTTGATGAATGTTTCTGCTAATCTAGACGACGAGTATAGGAAAAGCTTCTTACTCATGGATTTTCCAAATTCAAGTTCTCAAATTTCCAGTCAAATTCTAAGGCAGTCTTCATCTTTAGCACTTCCTAGACTCTCTGCTAGTAAAATAGATAATCTTATTGAGTATTCTACTATTCCAGAAGATGCTATTCTTGAAAATACAGTCCCTGAGTTAATTAGTCCTTATAATATCTATCGTAAACATGGCAGTCTTACTAAGGGAATTAGATCCCTTATTTATGGTAAAAATCCTCCAATGAAAGAGTTTGTTCAGTCTTCCAAAATGGATCATTGTGGTCTTTCGTCTACTGCACAGGAGCAGTATATTACTTTTACTATACCTCCCGAATACATTCGTACATGGTAATCTGAAGGGTATTCTCACCTTCATCTCGGAGCAGTCAGAATTGTCCTATCATATCATGGTAGGAAAGGATTACCAGTTTCTGCTAGAATTGCCCTTCTGGATACGAGGTATTTGAAGTATGAGCATGCAGTAAACGGAACAATTCTTAATACTACACTAAATGCTGGAAGTGTAGTGATTACTTTCTTCCCAAACTTTGCCTTATCTCTGCAAGACGCCTCTCTTGCCACTGCTATTAAAGTCCAAATTCAAATTTCTGGAGCAGAACAAATCCAAGATGCTATCATGGCAAATCTTCATCAACAGATTGTTTACAGGCTCCAAAATCATGGACTAGATCTGAAAAATCAAGGCATAAAGGATGCACTAATGGTTCTAGTTGAAACAGGGTTTGATGTCCGTATCATTGTGCAAATTCCAAGACAGATTGGGAGGAAACAACTTGAGCAACTTGTTCCCACAGAATGCATCACAAATTATGTGTCGTTGCATCAACCATCAGAACCAATAAAGTCAACTGACCTTGAGTTCCAGAGGTTATCTGATGGACGAACCAAAACAATTTTCAAAACTGATGGTGCATCTGGGTCTTCTTCTGTTCCTGAATATCAACTCATGATAATTGAAAGGCCAAAAGGAGATACAATTCCTATTTCATCATTTGAGCCAGATGGAAAATATGTCTATAATGATAAAGTCAATGGACATTTTATTTGGGATATTGATCCTATGATGTGTGATCCAGAATGTTCATGCAGAACATGAATTGATTTTGATGATGAGGAAGAAGAAGAACCTCCAACAAAATGCAAACAAAATAAGGTCTATTCTCAGAAACCTCCAAAGCCATCACCTCCAAGTGCTCCACTTGCTTGCTACAACAAAGAGTTGAAGATTCTTCGAAAAGAAGGATATTTGTGCAAAAAAGAAGCTTTTCCACCATTACCAACTCCACCGGCTTTTCAGCCAATTTTTATGATTCAAAACTACGATACTGATTTCCCACCTCTTGAAAGACAAGAACAACCTAGTTCAAAGATGTCTTCAAGGCCCTATGTCCAACAAACTATCATCGAACCTTCTGGACAACTCAAGCCACTCACTCAAGGCGAAGAAGTTCTTAACTGGCAAACTACTAATGCCACGGCACAGAACAAATCTTTGCAAAGTATTGATTCCAAAGTGTCCCAAATTCTTGATGGAGTTAAAGAAACACGAAGCAGAGTAGATGCTGTAGAACACCAACTACATCAAATTGAAGAAAAACTTTCCGGAAGAATTTCTCAGTTGGGTAAAGAACTCAGACAACTTATCTTTCAAGGAAGTTTTGGATCTGAGTTTGACAAAAACGAAAGTGAAATCAGAAACTTGAAAAAAGAGCTTGCTCGAATTAAACAAGATAAAAAGAAGTCCTTGTTTTCTAAACCAGATTCCTTGTTCCCAAGCAAAAGTATATTTGACTCGCCTTTCCGATTCGATGAATATTCTAAAACGTTTAGTATGGCTTCAAGTGTTCCAGTGGATCCTCCACAAAGATCTAAAAAATCCACAAAAATATCTGAAAGCCATAAACCAAAATCCAAAGTTGAGGGAAAAAGACCAGTTGATACTCTCATGGTTTCATCCTCTGCTAGGAGAACAATGTGGGCAAATACCATAGGAAGATTAGTTCCTTCATTTCGTTCTCACTACAGGAGTTTTGAGTCTGATGATGATTTTTCAAGTCAAAAATCCTCTAATGCTATTACAGAAGAAGAATTTGTTAATGAAGTTGCTGATATATCGGCTATCTTTATGGCTGATGATCCACAGTCTAGTAACCCTCCAGATGATACCCAACCATTGGTTAGTGAAACTGATGATTCAGAGGAAGGTTTTACAACCAATTACATGCCAATGGAAGAAAAGACAACCAAACCTACCAATGGTCCGTGGTTCTCTTTTGATGATGTTCCTATTCATAAAAGGCGAGAAATGATGTACCAGATGTCCGCCTGGTTAGATAACCAGCTCAATAAAGAAGACGCACATTTCAGTGAAGTCTCAAAAGAATTTCCAACTAGATTTGTTGGAATTCTTAGGGATTGGTTTACCTCATTGGTTGATTATAGAAACATTCAGTTCTTTAATATGCCCAAGTTTCACCAAGCACTTGGAGAAATTCACGAGAGAATTTATTGGTGATATCAATCTTTTCACCAAAACTATGTCTGATGAATACTTTGCCCGAAGATGTTGTTCCTTAAGCAAAAAGGATCTTGATAAGTATATCAAAAAGATGTCTGAATTATTCTACATTCTCAGTGGGTATAATGATCCAAATATCAAGAATGTCTATATCGCTTCACTTCCTAAAGAGGTTCAACTAAATTGTGATTGATTCAATCTTCCGGGAGAAGTCTCAACAATCTAAGTCTTGGGCAAACTAATCAGATGTGCCATGTTGCAATTGATAAAATCTGTGAGACACAAAACATGCTGAAAGAAGTCACTAAAAGAAAGAAAATCTCCAAGTCCGTGTGTAGCAAATCTTATTTACTAATCAAGTGTCAGGGACAAAGCCCGCAAATGTACATCTTCAAAGAAAGAGAAAAGAAAAACCAAAAAGAAATTACGAGAGAAAGAGATACGGGTTTCCCAGAAGAAAGCCATTCATGAAGAAGACTTCCAACAGGTGCTATCTGTGCGGAACCATTCATGAAGAAGACTTCCAACAGGTGCTATCCGTGTGGAAGAGAAGGACATTATGCAAAAAATTGTCCTAACAAAAAAGGAAAAGCTCCAAACTTGCTGATAGTGTCTTCCTGCATGATGAAGTTGATATTGAATCTCTCTTTTCTGAACAAGATGAATAAAATGAGGATACTATCTTTGCAATTGAAGTATCTTCCAAAGATGAAGAAGAAGAAAGTTCATCTGAAATGCCCATCATTTTCATGATGAAGCCGGTTCCCATCTTACGAACTGGTTTAACAATACAAGAAGGGATTCCATCTCCAAATATAGAAGTGAAAATTCTTCCATCAAAGTATGAAAACTTTATTAGAGCAATTGGGATTCTTGATGCAGGTGCTCGAAGAACCATGTTGAATCCAAAAATCTTTCCTGATGAGGCATGGCAGACACATCATGAATACTTCTATGCTGCTGACGGACAGACATTTCATACCTCCTTGATCACGAAAAAACCACTTGGAATTCAAATTTTCCCAGACTGCATTGTCTGGATGAAAGTAATTGGGAGCAATCTTCATGGACATGATCTTTTGATGGGGTTTGATTTATTCTTCAAGGCACAGAAGCTTCAGATACATCCTAATGGATTAAAATTCAAAAGAAATTTTAAGCCCTACTCTACAGTTCACAAACTGTTCTCGCTCGCTGATGTCCCACATGATTTTGAAGAAATTGCTCAAAGCTTAAAAGAATGTTGTGTTGAGTCTCATGAAGAATTCAGTCATCCATTTCCACTCTGGAAAAATAAAAAGTTCTTTGTTCAATTGCCTTTCAAAAAGAATGAAGA